>CM030009.1:40829566-41522282 GCA_017639485.1 Pluvialis apricaria
ACTGCTAATCACTTTAGCAACAGTATCGAAGAAAAAGTCTATTTACTTTCGGAAAATGAAATGGCATTTGGGTATCAAGAATCCAGATTCACTAGTGAAATGTTTCCAAACCCCAAGCCACACTGCCTACCTTTCTGGGAAGGAGTCCTCAAAGGAACCGATTCACAAGTCACATTACAGAGCAACATGGGCACCTGAGGGCCAGAGGCTCTAATTTAATGGGTGTGCACATCATGACCAGCTTTACAGATCCATCCTGGCACAAGTACAGCTGAACATCTCTGGTCTTTAAATCAACAAAGATCAGTTCAACTTTCCTTTGGTTTGCATAAGGCCAAGTGTGCAAAAGCCTGCTTGGTCTTTTTCCTTGAAGGTCTAGTTGCTTTATGCAACCTGCTCAGTTGGATGCAGGTCTGCTCAACCAGACCTGGGTGCCATATAGTGGCCCTTCAATGTTTCTAAGACTGGAAAGCAGAGGATGCAGACTTCTACCTGAAGGAGAGAATGCAAGTATCTAGAACTTCCTGCAGGCACCTTGTTACTATATCTCCTAGTAGCTGGTTTTCTATTAAAGTTAAAGGTTCAGAGCAGAACACAAGAAGAGACTGTGTTCCTACTCACGGAGATTCATTTCACCTTACCTGAGCCAGCCAAAACACAGATGTCTCATTCTAAGGCATCTGTCTAGGTTGCCTCTGTAACCAACTGAAAAAGGAACATCTGGTAGACAAGTCAGCCCGCCCTAATATAGATAGCATTTCTTTCCATTCTTCCATAGGAAGAATTCATATGACCAGCCTAGATCAGAAAGATAATGTAATAATAAAGTTCACTTCAGCTAGCAACATGACTCACAGCCTAAGGGAGTGCAATAATGGTGGCAGCAAAGAGTGAGGAAAAAGAGAGGGAGATAATGACTTGAAGCATGGGGATATAGGCTTCTCATAAAAGCACAAAAAAAATGGATACATGTCTCCAGAGATAGATCCCCAAAAATGGGTTTGATTCCTAAAGGAAAAGGCAAAAAAGGTGGAGACAGTGAATGAGAAGAGATATATCTAATGGTATTCTCAGTATTAAAATACAGTTCACACTGGCTCTTCCTCAGCTGATCTGGTTATCTATTTAAGTCAGCGCTGTACCAGAGAAATGAGGTGAAGCTCAGACCTTTAGGATAATAGAAAGCAGAATAACCTTGCAGCTGAATCAAGAGGCTCAGCCGAATCATTAGCCCATGATGTTACAGCAGTGCTATAGAGGAGCCTCCTGCAGTGCCACCATCCTGCCTGCACCACTGAGCATTGCTCTCAGATACACGCTGAGAGAAGTCAAACATAAAAGGAAAAGGTTGGGATGAGAAGACCTTTAGGAAGTTTTAAAGAAAAAAATAATAATAAGGCCTACAGTTGCATGCTTAAAGTACAGTGCCTGCAATTTGCATAAGATCTCAGAAAACTTACCATGATCCCAGGTTTAGCAAACTATTCAGCATTTAAATTCCTTCCTCAGCATTGTCTGAGAAACACCCTTGTAATTTTAAGTTTCTTTCATCTTGACTTTCCTGATTTATATTAACCTCTTTTTCATGGATTTAAAAATGAATTTAAATGGGGTGAGAGGTGTGCGGGAGAGGGCAGGGAAGAAGGGGACACTTCAAGAAGTACTACTGAAAGTCTTAGAAATGAAGTGGAAGTGATTAACTAGAACTATCATAATGCCCCTTAATATCAACCAGCAATACAATCTAAATTGAAAAGCAAAGGAAATAAAAATACAGTAGCTCAGAAAAACTTTGAGGAAATCAAAGTGTTAAAAACAATGAGTTTTTATATTTCAGAAAAATCCAGTAACTTTCATTTACATTGCATAACCTTCAACATTTAAGAGATTTTAAAATGTAGCCACTGTACTGTCATACTATTTCAACAACATGAGAATATGTTTAAAGCATACTTACTAGGTGACCAATACTAAAGATATCTGTAGCTTCATTACGTTGACAACATTGAAACAGACAAATTAATTGACCCACGTGGACCTTGTGTATAAGGCTCATAGCCAACTAGATGTCTACAAATGAAGCAACTTCAATCAAGAAAACAGTCAACTAACCTAAAAGTTATAGATTGCTGGGCATAAAATCATGTATCTATGACAATGCAGAGGGCACTGTACAAATAAAGTCCCTTAGGAACGTACAAAACCTAGTACCACTAGCCCAAAGTGACTTGAGCAAGCTAATTTTCTTTTGATCCTCAATGTTTACAGGAAAATTCATCAAAACAGACCAAGGTAAACAATACAAAACTAGGCTTTACAGCTCTTTCCCTGGGTGAAATGTACTATAAAAGAATCACAGAAAAGGTTGATTCTTCTAACAAAGAAATAAGGAAAGTTATCAAAGTGAGGTACAGCCTTTTTCATATTTTCCTCTGTTCAGTTCAATTCCACCTGGAAATCTCCTCCGTCCACCTCTAGTGCTCACAAGCTCACTCATCAATACAATTTATCCGTACACATAGGAAGATGTCACTACGGTGAGGAATACCATTTTTGGTATTCTTTGAGGCAAAAAAGGAATTTACTGAGCAACAGTATCTTATCCATATTTGCTATCACCAATAGTTGGTGCTCAGATTAGGGTACAGGTCTTCCTCTATGACATATGGAAAGAGATGCTTTTTTTCCAAAGCCAAGAGTTTCATTTAAGGACTTTAGGTTACTCTAGAGAAACCTCACTGTGTTGCTGTTTTCAATTCCCCCCCAGTGAAAAGGGAGATGCCTACTCATTTGAAAGATGCCTTTATTTTATGGAAAATCACCAGAGGTGAAGGAATTAACAGAAGAGAGAGATACCTTAGCATCACGCTTGACCACACAGTGCCCAGATTGGTGGCGCACTCCTTATGCCATACAACAGAACTGCTCCATTTTGTGGAGTCAGATGTAAGGACAGCAATGGTATTCTGCCTTCAATTTTCCCCTTTCAGATGCGAGCCTATTCCTTGGTGTCCCACCTCCATTTACCTGCCTGCATCTACAGTGCTCCAGGAAACCATTACACTAGCATTCACTTGCCACAAGCTCCTCTCTCTGGGATCTGCTCCTTGCCAACTGACCTTAGGAATCCCATTATCAGGCCAGGAACCATGAAGCCACTTCATAAGCTTTTAACAGCTTGCAGGTGGGCCAAAATGGACACACTGCCCTTAAACTGCCTCATCAATATGTAGGGATGAGACCTAATCTTCCCCTCCTACAGGGGCTGGCTAGATTATATGGCAGAAATGCAGCCCTTCTTCTCCATGCAGGAATTCTCTCTTGCATGGTGTCAACTTTAGAGAACAGGCCACAATTTCTCTTAGCAGGCTTGGTAGGTATGTGCTCCTAGATCCCGTGAAGTAGCAGCTTCTGCACTTCACAAAGAGAAGGACCAGCAATTATGGCCACTCTGTAAATTGTGGAAACATGGCTACATAGAAATTTCTTTAAAATATGCCTTTCTCTAAACCTCACAACCATCCAAAATGCAATGTGACAGACTCCTGGCATGCCTGGGTTTGTGCTTCCACATCCAGCTTTACTTTAAAGAAAAACAAACTAACTGCGCACAGAAAATATGATTGAGGGAGGTAAGAGGTTATTGTTTATAGCAATTCTTCCACCTTCTATTAATTTCTTAAAGCAGCTTGAGATATTAAAACTCCTCCCAGAAAAGCCTACCTAGCAGGAATCTAGCCAAAAATCATGAAAGTCTCCACCAGGTCCAAACAGTAAATTTGGTGAGGAAAATCCCAGTTTCGAGCAACTCTGTCTGGAGGGCAAAAGGCCACCTGGATTTCATTCCAAGTGGAACTAACTATTTAATTTGTACAACAATCATGTTGACAACAAAGATGAACACATACGTCTCCTTTAAATGCCTCAAGGGATCATTGGGGGTTTTTTCTCCCATTTCAGTAACCATGGTAACTTTGGGCAAAACCAGCTTTTACCTCAGAAATTGTTTTCTGTGGTAAAGGGTTTAAAATAGCATTTGTCATCTGTTAAACTTTTTCCCCCGTACACCCAAGTGATGAAGGAGAGAGAACCTTTGCCTTACAAAGGAAAGAGAACCTCTTCTGACTCTCTTTGAAAAACCTTCAAGATGGATGGCAGTGAAGTGAAATAGAGAATATATTTTGCAAGTTGTTCTTGGTTTTTTTGCTGACCTTAACACAGGTTTTCATAAACACCTGCTTAATATGTACCATAATTGCCAAAAAAAAATCCTCACATCCACCAATCAGCTAGTCAAAATGCAAACTCTGATAGTAGAAAAGGAGGTTTCCTATATCTTTTGGACTTAATCAAGATGTGCATTGATTTTGTTCCCTTCAAACTGACTTTGCAAATCACATAAATCGAAGAATGTCCCTTTACTTTCCACTGCACTGATTCAAAGAGTTGACACAGCTACTGAAAACATATTTTGACAAAGAGTATTCAAATCATAATTCATACAGGCTATAGCCAATAAAATACTCATTATTAACACATGTATTGGGCTGTTATAGCTTGGATTACACCATGTCAAGGCCAGTGCAACGATTGTTGCCCTACTTAGCGAAAAGCCCAGTAAACTACTTTAAGGCAGTGGATAGCTGAAATACTAGCAGTTTGCGAACCCAAAGCATTGGCACACACTTCTGTCCCCCACAAAAGACAGTTCTGAATCTACTCAGAAACGTGAACTGCTTGGACAGTAGGGATTTCTTCACTGTTACTTTTGGCAGGGGTACATATAAACAAGAAACAGCAGAAGCGGAGAAGCAGGGACAGAAAGAAAAACAGGGAGAAGAAAAACGTGAACAAACATTGGCACTCTAGGACAAAGAAATGCCCTTAAACTGAGGAAGGAATAAGACATTGATGTCCTAGCTGAAAGGACGTGGTGGAGTAAGAAGGAAAATTGCCTTTCATTGCTTCTCTCTGTCGACATTCAAGATTTTTTATTTCCATGTAAAGGAACTGAATTGCACTAACAATACCTGATCCATTCCCCTCATAATCTCTTTCCCTGTCTGGAAAAAATCTGCAAAGCACTGCATCTTGACTAGTCACTTGGATCCAAAGGATAGCAGCATATTATATGATCAATATACAAAATGGGATGGTATGACATAAAACCATCTTTTGATTTTTAACAGTGATAATACTACTACTGCCTTTTTTAGGCCAAAGACATGTCTCCGCCCATTAATCATCAGTGGTATTCTGCCTTTTTGGACCTATTGCCTCCAAAGAGGCAAGGAGTATAACACTTCTCCCCACACAAATATGTTCTCCTTCACCGAACAATATACTCACCAGCTAGCCTTTATGGTGGAAACCTTCAGAGAAGCTTGGGGAAGCTCCCAGTGACATTTACAAAAAGTGAAAGGAATAACACAGCTGAGTGCCTCTGAAAATCCTCCACTGTTTTGGTGGAGGCACTTTCAGGTCAGACTTTCTGGTTCTTCCAGATGGAGTTTTATGCAAATCAATGTGAGGAAAAGGTAAGCTGAAGACTAATGTAAAGTGAACAGTAGATTTAAGGCTTATTTCAATCAAATATTGTGCTGGAAAAGTATTTTTAACTGAACCTTCTTTACTATGTGACACAGATCCTTTGGAGAAAGGTGTAGGACTCAGGAGTATCTATCGCACCGCCAATCTCCTACCAGCATTTTGCAGGCATTCGGCCATGGCTCGGCTCCCATTCATGGCCCTTCCCAGCCAGGCTCCACAGTCAGCCGCTGCCAGGAGACCGGCTCCCACTTCTCTCACTCACTTACTAGACTCTCAGTAACCTCCCTCTGTGCTGCTTCCTACCCTGCCCTACCCACTTGGAAAGGGCTCCTCAGAAGCATCTGCAGTGTAACCTATTAATCCCCCTTCAAAGATTTTAATAATCTTCCCTTCTACAACACCTACCAAAGCGTGACAAGCAGTATCCAATATTAGACTGCTGATGGGTTAAGGAGACATCTATCAAGATGACCGATAATACCTCATTTTTTCTTCTTGCTTCCTGTCTCTCTGTCTGTATGGTCTTCCTTTCTACACCGAGATCATAAGTGCTCTGGGATAGAAACAGGGGTTTTTACCTGAATTTATACATAATTTAGTAAAATGGGGCTAGGGTCTGCAAACAGGAGGCCCGGTGCTACAGAAAAATAAAAAGTAAACACAGTATCACCAGTTACAGTCCATTTTGCTAATATGTTTAAATGACTACCCAAAGAAGGTTCAATGATGTCTTGTTTCTCCCTGGTAGAAACCTTTTGCATAGGGATGATTTTAATGCACAAACATTGCCATTTTATTTTGAGATTAGCAAGTACCAACAAACAATAATTCACACCAAAAATAATATATAGGGGAAAGTAAACTAATCTCTGCCCAAACATAACAAATACCTCTCAGTGACAGAGTTTTATAAGACTACACACAGAAAAATAATAAATGAAAGAAAGCACAGAGACCACATCCATTCATCCTAAACTGTGTGACACCTGAAAACAACTTATTTATTAAGGCTGGCAAAAAATTTTTCATTCAAGCTGTTTTTCATGCATAATGTGGGATTCAGCAAAACAACATCTTTCACAGAAAGAACATTTCAGATTTTCATCAAAAGTGTTGGTTTAGTTTTGGTTTTGTTTGACAGAAAATGGAAGGTGGGAGAAGAAGGGAAGCAAATTGGGGAGGAAATCTAAGCAAACCTTACTAGAATGTCCTTACAGTAGTTAATCTGAGTGCGGACATGGAATAATTCATTATTTCTGCATGGAAAGCATTTTTGCTCTGTTTCTTGGCTCATTGTCAGAAAGGACACAACAGACTTAAGGAATATGTTCCGGAAAATGATGGGACTTGGCAAAAGCTGCACATACAGTCATCTAGGACAGTGGCATACTCTCCCTGTGCAAAACCAGGGAAAGGAATCTGCCATTCAGAATATGGTGATTCAAAGACAGCAGTGAGAGAAGGAAAAGTGATGCTCAAACTGTGGCAGTTTATGGAGAAGGACTGTCACTCAGCCCAAAAGAAAACTCTCTGCTCTCAAGAAACAACTGTGGGGCTATATGCAGAAGGGGAGGGATGCCATCCAGAGGGACCTGAACAGGCTGCAGAGGTGGGCCTGTGCAAACCTCAGGAAGTTCAACAAGGCCAAGTGCAAGGTCCTGCATGTGGACCAAGGCAATCCCATGCACAAATACAGGCTGGGTGGAGAATGGATTGAGAGCAGCCCTGAGGAGAAGGACTTGGAGGTGTTGGATGATGAGAAACTCAACATGAGCTGGCAATGCGCGCTCACAGCCCAGAAGGCCAGACCCATCCTGGGCTGCACCAAAAGCACTGTGGCCAGCAGGTCCAGGGAGGTGATTCTGCCCCTGTACTCTGCTCTCATGAGACCCCACCTGGAATAGTGCACCCAGCTCTGGAGCCCTCAGCCTAAGAAGGACATGGACCTGTTGGAGCGGGTCCAGGGGGGGCCACAAAGATGATCCAAGGGCTGAAGCACCTCTGCTATGAAGACAGGCTGAGAGAGTTGGGGTTGTTCAGCCTGGAGAAGAGAAGACCCTGGGGACACCTCATAGCAGCCTTCCAGGATCTGAAAGGGGCCTACAAGAAGACCAGAGAGGGACTTTTTACAAGGGCATGCAGTGATAGGACAAGGGGCAATGGCTTCAAACTGGAAGAGAGTAGATTTAGAATAGATATTAGGAAGAAATTCTTCACTATGAGGGTGGTGAGACACTGGAACAAACTGCCCAGGGAAGTTGTGGATACCGCATCCCTGGAAATGTTCAAGGCTGGGTTGTATGGGGCTTTGAGCAACCTGGTTTAGTGGGAGGTGTCCCTACCCATGGCAGGGGAGTTGGAACTAGATGATCTTTAAGGTCCCTTCCAACCTAAACCATTCTATGATACCACACTACCACCCAGGATCAGCTTCCTCTGCCAGCAAATGCAAACCCTAAGTACATGTGTATGTTATGACCCATACAAGCACCACTGTTAACATATTTGCAACATGGTCACAAACCTTTTGTTTTACTTCAGAGAGAGCTTTCTGGAAATGAGTGCAACAAAGAATCTGATCATTTACTACTTTATTTCACTTTGACACTGCTGTATTTCTGCGAGGGTCAATGGTGTACCTAATACTGAAGTAAAATGGTGATTATGCAGTTCCAATGTTTCATTATTAATATCATCTTCCTCCTTCTTTGAAGCTGAACTTTAGCTTTCAAGTAATACTTCTTCCAAATTCCAGGCTGGTGCAGTTCGATTTGCAAGGCCTTTTGTAAGAAAAGGTGTGAAGCATGCAACCTGAATATATACTCTCTAATTCTCTTCTCTTTGACAGTTTAGACTCTTCAGTTTTACCCACACCCATACTAACCAAGTTGCTAATTAACTTTTAAATGTGTTGGTGATAGGCAAGTCTTCCTAGTTTAGCTCACAAAAATTATATGCCTACACATGACAACTGAGAAACTCTACAATTTTAAATAAATCTTTGTAATCAATTTTGCAATGAGAAGTAGAATCTTTTAAATTTTTAGTAGAAGCGGCAACTGTTTGGTGGTGAGTTCATTTTAGAAAACTGTGAACTGAAATTTAACCTCAAAGATAAATCTTTGAAGTACCCGACTTCCTATCCTGTAGCGTCTCGGATACTCTCAAGCTGACACCAAGCTGGCAGCACCCAGCATCTGTGCCAGGGCTCCGAGCCCTGTAGCAAAGAGCCTGCCTGCCATGAAGCCCATCCCAGGACAGTCTTTGCACAGCTGTTCCCAGCAGTCTCAGAAATTCAGAATCCTTGGCAACGGCCAGCCTTCCAGTTCTGGTGAACCAGACTTTCCAGTAACAAAGTCTCGTGTTAGAAATTGCCCAGCCCACTCAAACCCAAAGTGAAACAGTTTTATCACACTGGGATTGCTGGTAAACTGCTATTTAAACACAAACCAGAAAAAAAAACTAAGATACTGAAAAGAACGTTTAGCTTCCCTGAACCCACTTCCTCTACACCGGTCCACATTTTATACATTTATACCCTTGCAGAAAACACTATATGAGAGAAAATGCCAAGAAAAGCAACATAGTTTTTAGCATGCTCCTATCAAAACATATGCCAACCAAACTGAAGAGAACATGTACAAATAACAAAAATAAAAATTAAAAGCAAATAAGCTGGAAATTCCATTACCTCACCTGAAGTTTTCCCAGTCTGACAGATAAATTACATTGTTATCCCGCGGTTATTTACTTACTATGCCTTGCACCTATTTCTGCCATATTAAAATGAAAATTGTGCTACAGAGGTAAACTGATGGGAAAATCTGATGGAAGTATACAAGCTTCAGGTCATAATTATAAGGTGATTGCTAGAAGAAACCAAAAAGGAGAAAAATTAAATTGAATTCCAGAAACTGCAGGTTAGACATATTTTTGTTAATGGAAATGTTGGGGGGAAAAAAACTTTCCTCTGTTTTGACTATATAAATTAACCTAATTTGGTTTACTACTTTGGAGAAGTATGTGTTACAACATTTTTTAAAACGTCTTAGCTATTTCTATATACTCTGATAGCTACAGGATGGTAAGTCTAAACTGAAAATAGACATCCTCCTTCATCAACTGGACTGCAATGTTTCAGTTTTACTTACAAACCTTGAAAGTCTGGAGCCTGTTCTGGTACATGGTATTGATAAAGCAGCAAATCACAGGCCTGTTTGGGCATATTGCTAAACTGTTTCCCAAGTCCTATCCACTGATAAAAACCAATGATTACAGGAGCAAAAAATGTTCAGATCAAGCTTGCAGTGCTTTGACAGAGCTATGTTTGTGCCTCTGTGTGTGTAGACCATTTTCTTGGGAAGGGTGAAAACCGATAGTTGGGAAAAGTGCTCACACAGTTCAACAAGGGAAATAAGTCCCTTGTTTTCCGGAAGACACCCTTCATTATTCCTCAATGGACTTTTTCTTTTTATTCAGATATAAACTGTCCCAAGCACAGAAAAGTAAGAATCCTGAGAGGATGTCTTCTATTGTAAATATTTTCCATAGCAGTTTCTTACAGCAATGAACAGGTTCAAGCTTACTCCTCCCCTACTGCTAAATTCAGAGTATGCATCACTACTAACTTTCTAAAGATTGTGATAGATTTGTACATTTCTTCCCACCTAACAGGCCAGAGGAAGCGAAGGGATCCCTATGTGGAGGGAATCCCTTTTCAAACAGGTGTTAAACCATCCGTGAAAGTAATATCATTGTTCTTGGGGTGGGGGTGGGGGAGGAAATGTGCAATATAGGAAAGTGAGTATCCAAAATCAGCAATGAAAATTCTGAAGCCCATTCCATGCTCAGCACTCCTAGATCATACATTACAATTCCTCTTCTAAACACAATGATTTTCTCCGAATTCTTTGTCACTGCTTAGTATTCAATGAATATGGAAAAGCCACGCACACAGACGCTCGCATAAGAAACTACCTTGATTAAAGCAAACTGCTGTCCTCAGCAACTGCACACATGTATTCCCAGATGCCAGGTTCTCCATTTGTGAGAGGGAAAAAGGAAGGGCGAATCAGGCAAACAACAAAGCAACAGCAAACTATAGCCACCTCCTCCATCACCTCAACTGTTTTCCATTATAAGTATGCACCTAAACATCATTTTAAGAGGGTATGATTATGGAGAATGGGAGGAAATAACATGACAGAAGGAAAAAGGAGCAACTCATCATTATCAGCACGTTTTGTTCAGGTACGTGGTGCAGCCTTGTCCTGACTGTACTGGAAGAAAGCCAGGAAACATGAGCCAGAAGCAAATTACAGTGTGTCCAGCCAAGACACCAGTCTGGACAGCAAGGGGATCAGGAACCTAGAATATACCACTGCAAGCAACTACAACACAGTTTAAACACAGCCACAGAGACCAACTGCTCTGGAAACCCTAGCAGAACGGACATTATCACCGCCTAGTAGCACTGTGGTGCCAATGCAGGTGCGTTTAGTGTAGCTGGGCCTTGAAATGTATTACTGCTGCACAATTAGGTCTGGCTGTGTTCAGATCAACTTCAGCTTTATCAGAAGTTTACTTGCATTAAGTAACTTACATTGTTACACCTTTGTACACATGTTCAGGGATCAATTGCAGTAAAGCCAATGGAGAAAGGACACGGTCTTCCAATTCCCTTAATGTTTTGCACAAGGATAAAATCTTCTCCCAAAGAAAACAAGTGTTTTAGTGATACTTGTAAGGCCTACCTTGCCCAAACCAGGGGTGTCTTTCACTTTGCTGACTGCCCTCAACAAACATGGTGGTGCAGGGGGTGGGGAAGTCTGAAGAATACTGCTGAAGCTGGTGGAGAAGAGAGGAGATTCGGGAACAGATGATGCAGAAGGCCTGTGTTTCTTCTTTTTGGAAGACAGGTTCAGTTTCTGAGCAGCTCTGTGGGAAAAAAATGAGAAGAGTAAGCTAAAACAACCCCAAACTCATCAACACAAGCAGTCAAGAATAAAGAAAGGAATTTATCAGGTTACTATTTATGTAGGATCTCAGTTTTGATGTCATTGATCCCAAGAGTTTTATAATTCTTGTTCTTCACTCATTATTACTAGCTGATTGACTTCAAAAAGTTGCTACAAATTTACAATCTGCGTTAAGTAGGGTCACAATCAGGCCTCTGTCACTATGTCATCTGTTGGAACAATTCAGCCTGCAAGAAAGCTCCAAAACCTCCAATTAAATCAATGAGCTATATGGCAATTTCTGTTCTAAAATTGAGTTCAGTCGTCAAATGGTTCACGCAGAATTGTGTCTCATTCGTAAGCCTCTGATTAGAAAATGAATGCTTGTGCAGTGTTTGGATGTAAGCAGCCACTGTTAAGTTAATTAGTATTAAATGCTCAGGTGAATTTGCTGATGTGTACGAAGCCTTGCACTAGCTGTTTCAAATTTTTATCACCTCCTAAAACATAAACCAGTCTAAGAACTAAATGCACAGTGACCAATGAAAACATTGCTGTTTGCAGTGAGATGGAGATAATTATACCAACTAGAGCTACATTAACCACTAAGCAGGGATAACAATGAAGACTGTTTTTAATACTACAGTATTCTTAGATAAGAATGCTGAAGTTCATATAGACTTTGATTAAAAAGCAAAGTTTTTCTGGAACAAAAACATTCAGTACTTTTTTTTTTGCAAAATGTTTTATTTTGAGAGACAACTCAACATTCAGCCTTTGTTGCAGCTGTTTTGTTCCAACATTTGTGTATTTTGCACTACCCAGGGATAATGATAATATTAATCATGCTGTCCCACAGTTTCCCGTTTATAAAAGGAGCACTTCAAACAGAGCAGGTCAACTGGAGCACGATCTCAAAGGAGAAATGGATATAACAATTCATGAGGCTACTTTCATGTTGTTTGCTTTGGCAGACAAATTATGACTTAAGATGGGTATAAAAGTAGTCTGTGCTGACAGTAGCTCTCCTTACTTTGCTGATGTGTGACAGTCAAGCCCAATAATTCTAAATCCTCCTAAGTTTTAAGAAGCATTAGATCTATTACACTGGTATCAGTATATATTATCCAACACTGAACTTACAAAAGTAACTACATTATTTTACCCCAAGGAGTCAGGGAAAAAGATTGGCGAAAAAATAAAATATGTATATACTGATTTCAGTATGCAAGTACCTTGTGTTTGTATCAGACGTCTCAGACTCATAAACAAATTACCACTTGGCATGAAGTTGCCATATGTCAGCTGGTCGTGTGCACACTGTGTGCACTGCCAGTATGTATTCTTTAGCTTATGGCAAGTGCAAAGCAGTTCCAGATAGATTAGTTTTTAATAAAAGAAAAACACTAGGATATTTTAATTGACCTGAAACAGAACAACAACTCAGAAGTTTCTGTATGACCTCCTTGTCCTTCCCTTACCTCTGCCCTCAAGACTGCAGTTCATAACCTGGCCCTCTCTTTTACAAGTCTGCTTTCTTTTTCATAGAAAACAATCAAAATATGTAGGTCAAAACCAAAGCAAAAGGCACCTATTTTTAGTTTTCCTAGCAACATTTCAATCATTTGAGAGAATTCAGTCATTTCAGCTTCCACACTGTCCATCACCAATGCTTTTATGAAGTTATCCATGCTTAATCAAGACTTTCTGTATGTCTTAGCTTAATTATAAAATTATTTTAAGCAAAATCTTGTTCTGTGTGCAACAATTGATAATACAAATATTGGCCAAATGCGCTGAAAAATTTACTCCAGTGGTCAAGCTCAGCAGTCCAGTCTTACATATAGGCAGTTGCTCCACCCACTCTGGTCTTATATCTGGTCTCATTGACTCACCTCAGGTGAAAATACATTTCCTAAAAGCCATTTTCTAAGTTGATTGACAGAGCCATTATCCCTCTTGCCACTAAATGATCTCCAGCTTTTGCTATTCCTTTTACAAAGCTGATAGTGTAATACAAACCACTTCTTGACCCAACCAAGCCCATAGCTGGCATTTTCTTAAAGAAAAAACATTGTTGGAGGTACCTGGCCTTTTCAAAACCTTGGAACTATATTCTAGGTTGACAGTTATAACCTTTGAAATCACATTCAAATGGAAGAACCTGCATTTTCCTTTATATTTTTGGCCTGCAACTGGCAAAATGTATGAAAAAGCAATGAATTATTTCTCACAACTTCATGGGGTTTTCTGTTTTTCCCCAAGGAGGGAAAAATCAATGCATGGCAGACTAGAAAATAATTTACAAGCCCTATCAGACTTGACTGAATTTTGAAGGGGATCAAAAAGGCAATAAGCCTCCGGTAATTCCCAGGGCATTTAACTAGGAAGAGAAGGATATTTTAACCAGATGCAGGCTGCAATATGACACAAACATGTACAGTGTGGCTTTCTTGTGAGCACATTTGCATGAGTAAAACTGTTCAGCTTGGGTGGCTGGTCATGCCAGCTGATGCTGATTTGGCCCTGTGATCTAGCACAGGAGGTTAGAAATTCTCACGTTTTACTTTTCAAGTCAGAGGCCTGGCTCTCCCATGCAGACTCTCCGGACAGCCAGACTTCTCAGGCAAAGCACTGGGCTGGACCACGGGAGACCCGATGCTGCTGTGGCTCACAGCCTGCCCTGCCCTGCCCAGCCAGCAGCTCTTTAGTCTCTGCTCTTTGTACAGGAGCCAGCTAATTTGTTTTCTTTGTATATGTAGCATAATAGGACTTTGATTTCCACTTGAGACTATGCATACTACTGCACTAATGGTAATGATGATGATGGCAGCATGGCTTTATGTATTGACAATAAGCCGATCATACTCCAAGTTACATTGCATCCCACTTGAGCCAAGTGATATCAGCTACGAACTATGCAGGGGTGCGCAGTGGGCTCCAGGGCAATGCAAATCACTTCCCCGCTGTGTGCGGTATGGCTGTGGTAGGGATTGTGTCCACAGAGACACACAAGGAACTTGATCCAAATTAAATTTTTGAAGTGCATAATTTAAACTGCATTAGACCACTTTGTGGACACACTCATTCACAATAGAACTGACTTTAATATTTTACTGAATTATCTTCCAAAATAATCCAGATTTAATCCAGTTTAGCTAATACACCTTGGATTCACACCTTCAGTTACTTTGGATTACTTTTTCCTGAGAGTTCCTATGTAAACAAGCAGCTGGAGACTTTTTGAAAGCTTACAAGATTTGTGGCAGGGGAAATAATCACAAGATCAAGATTTGAGATTGCAGGAGGGGTGTTAGAAAGCTGATTAAAGCTCAATCCAAATAAAACTGATGGATTGCTGGCAGGAAAGGGGAACTGCTTGGAATGTCTACCCGATCCATAGAAAAGGCTGAGGTAATTTCTTGAAAGCACATTCTCTGCTTTTTGTTTTTTAAAATACAAGTTTAATAAGGTACATCTTTGGGCAGTCAGAACACTTTTCACCTCCCACCTATGCAGAAATGGTGATACACTTTTTCCCTTAAAACTCCAGGGACAGGCTGGGATTTTCAAACACTTTCATTGTAGAGCTAACTCCCCTGCACTGGAAGCCAATTCATGACTGATATGAACTTTCTGAAAGCTTAAGATCATCTGTGGGATTCATTGAAGAAATGGAAGTAAACCATCTTAGAAGTAATTCTGAGACGTGAGGGGGCAGAGTATGGGTTTTGGACACTCGTCTAGAGAGACGAATGAACAGAAATGGATTAAATCATCCATTTTTAACACAGAACAAAGGCACTGCTAGGGGTGATGCAAAGATCTCTGCTAAGAAAGTTATTCATACTACTTATAAGCAGTACAAGAATGAAGTTGATGAAACTTTAGACAAAATAAAAGGCATTACGGAAAGCTCTGTAAATACCTTGCTTAGAGAAGTCACTGGGTAACGGTTGCAGTACAACATACATAAGTAAACACTGTGGAAAGAACAGTCTGAAAATTCATGGTTTCTAAATTAACTTTGGCTGCTCACAAGAAGCAACTTCAGAAACTGAGGGCAAATCCATACATCCACTTGTTGCTAAGCAATAGTCAGGGGAGGAAAAAAAAACACAACAAACCACAAACGGTGTGATATAGCACTTAAAGAAAAGAACAATACATAAAGCCTCCCTGCAATACATAATGCTCATGTGCCTCCAGCTCGAATAGAGGGGGCTGGGACCTCATTTGGTAGAAATTCATATAAGATCATGATCTTCAGTAAGCCTAGCTACACCAACTCATGGCATATTTGCTTTCTCTCATTTAACTACGAAAACAGACACTACTAATAAAATTCAAGGGAGACCTATTTAGCTTGATGAAATAAATTTTTTTTTTACACAACATATCATCCAAGGCAAAATTAAAACTTTAGGACTCACTGTCAAAGTAGAGGTCAGTAAGGCCAGCAGGTTTATTAGATTCAGAAGATTAGACATTTAAGTGAATAATTACAATGTTATTCATGTTTGTGTCAGCAAAGATCATCATTGATAAGTAACAATGACTCTCACACGTCAGTACCTGACACTCCCCTTCACCACTGACATTTGAAGAAATTTCCTTAGGTGCATATCTCTGTATAACTATTCATTACTGGAGTTTCATATGACACTATGATGCATCCAGTATTTATCACCCTTGGACACAGAATTCCAGATTACAGGGGCCAGTGAACTGGTACATCATTTTCTGTGTCAAAATAAAAATTGAAGGTATGTTCACTTTCATGTCATATTTTCCACAGAGAAAATGACTCTCAAGCTGTGGAGGATAAACAGTCATGTACTAGCTAACTTTAATATAAACATTTGCAATTTTCATTAAAACTAAAAATCTATTTTTCTTCTTTATCTGGAGGCATAAATTTCATTTTATAAGACAAGCACTCTCTGCTAGGCGCACTGTTCACGGAGTACAGTATGAACATTATATGTGCAAGGAATGGCTTACCAGAGGATGTGCTGGTTCGACAAGACCAAAGGAGATTAATGGTCTTCCCTAGTAATTAAAACACCATCTTTACTTATCCAAAACTGCCTTGCCTGTTGTATCTTAGTGCTGGGTTGGAAAATACATGGAAGCTTGGTTTGGAAATCAAACTCCTTAACTAACTCCCTAAGCATATTTGTGCAGATATATTGCTAATTATAAAATACATTTGGGACCACCAGTGTTGGTTACCCAATATGAAACACTCATATCCTATGGTCTCAGGTTGGGCACCTGAATGGTGTGAGAGACACCATTGCCCAGACTCACTCTCAATACAAAAGCCCTGCTGATTTATTTTTTTTAAACCCTGGAAATAGTTCTTTCAGTAGAAAGAGTAGAAATTCTTGACTGTCACCTACTAAGCAAAATGTAATCTGCATAGTATTCTAGTTAACTGATGGAATGTCAAACAAAATTATACTGGAAGGCTGCCATTAGTTTTATTATTTCCAGTTGAAATGTTTGCAAATGTGAGTTCACAGCGTATTTTCTGTTTTGGGTAAATGTGTTTATAAAAAATGAGTCATCATATCATATAGGTCCTCATGTAGCTGTAAGGTAAAAACCAGCGGGATACAGCAGAATTACAACCGTGCGGGCTTTTTTTTTTATGAGAAAAGCCAGACTTGATTTTTGGTTACACGGGGTTATGCAACAGTGCCTTCTTCTCCAGGATCTTAGTTAACTGAATTATATCAGTTATACGCTGCCTATACAAACTGGACACATGGCACTAAATGGAATGTTCACATTTTCTAATTATAGAGACCTAATCTAGCCTCTCTGAATCACCACCAAAAGTGATTCTGTTTCTCCCAATCACCTGTATAGGTGATGCAGGCTCACTAAGGTGACGTTAAAGCCAAGTTGACCTGAGTACTACCACCAAAAGGGGAGGCCCCATACCTGTCACTGCCCTGTCTGCATACTTCTCTTACCTCCCTTCTTTCCTTCCTTATATTTATTTTGGTTTGGCTGCTACTGCTTTAACCTTCTGAACTGGCTCATGCCAAAGGGTGGTCTAAATCATACTTATTTGACATGGCTAATATGCCTGAATTACTATAGTAAGCACTTCCCTGACCTTAAAATCTGAGGCACGTGGCATTAAATGCGTTTTCATGCAAAACCTCATCTTTCTATTTGGAGGGCAACGATCTGGCCAGGAGCCATAGCTTCCTTTGTGCCATGCCTTTCTTTGCATCTTCTAAAGCAAAGAGAACAGAGATGCTTTACAGGACCTTTAACCAACAAGCTAACGGCCATGCTCTGCTGCAAGGGGCCAGCTTGCCTCTTCACCATCTGTGGCAAACCAGGGGTACCACCTGAGAAGCATGCTTCATGGCAGGGCGAGAACAACCTCCAAGGGCTTTGTCTCATACCTCTACATGGAACAGCTTTTCTCATCCAGACTGAAAGCAAAAAGACAGAGTGACAAATCTTGCAGTTGTCTTGCCATGTCCCTTCCCAGCCCATATTCCCTGCCTTCCAATGGTGCTTACGAGCTACGAATGAGAATCAGGGCAACTTTACTCCCGTTTAATTCTTCGTGTGGCCAAACCCAGGACTGTGGTGTTGCAACCTAGTAAGACATGTAAAGAATGAAATAAGAATCCTCAGAGGAACATTTACTGGATTTGTAGTTCCAGTAAGATTCTTAGTATTTGTGTTTAATTATTTTACAATGCCTTTAAAATCTGGAGATAATTTGAGCTTTCTGCTTATGCTGTAGAAGGTATAATAAACATCTCTCTAATGCCCAGTAAACACTTGCCCCTTATTGTTCTCTTTATTTTTATGCATGCATTCAATTTCATAGCAACAATAAAGCTGTCTCAGGCTGCAATCTTTCGCTTCTTGGGTGGTTAATTCAGACATTTTGGCCACAGTCCCTTAGTGACTGTGCTCTCTCCTGGAACTGTATTGTAACTGTCCAGAAACTCATTATTTTTAACTTATTTAATTCTAACAGAGTCAAAATAGAGCTTCGATCTTTATTCAGGACAGGTCTTATAAAACCTGAGGCTTGTTGCACACAGGCAATCTTAGTGAAATTAACAGCTCAGGCCTGCTCTTATATCAAGTTCAAATTTCTGTATATCACTAGCAACAGAGTCACTCCTAGGTTGCACCAAAATGAAGACGAATATGCTTGAAGACCAATAGCTTAATGAGAAGCTCAAAGTCCTACACGAGTACGTATTTCAGGACAGAGGGCTCATATTCCACACAGCTGTTATTTGGGTGAAACTCCCAGTTTTAGACAAGTATATGGCAAGACAAGAAACAAACCACTTCTCATGTCATTACTGATTAATCCACAAGACTCTCTTCACTAGGTATCGCTGTGCTCCAGTAAAGATCTTTTCACCTAACCTAAAAGTATTTGAAAAACCCTAATTCAGTCTTCTGTCTTTGGCAACAGGATCATTAATTAGCTCCCATGCATAGAGGTAATGTTGGCCAAAAAATTAACAAATCAAATGAACTATCACATTTGGAATTCCTACAAGAAATCATACCCTTGTCCTTCAGTAGTATCTGTCAAGAAAACTACATCTTGACTCAATAGCTTGATACATTTAGCTAGAGAAAGATCATTTCTGCTTTCTTTCCAAATCTTTTTCTCTTCCTTCTCTTCTCCTTTTAGTACCATTCCTAAATTTCAGGCATTAATGATCCAGGTCACCACACACACTATAAAAATGACCAGATTCACGTTTCCTGCTGTGTTATTGACTGCAGGCGCACATAATCAATCTGCAATTTTAGAGAAAAGAGTGATTTTGGTGATCAGCAGAAGGACCCAACTCTAAGAAAATGTTCAGCACTCAAACACAGAAGACAAACCACTAGTCGATTTTTTTAAAGAGTGGGTAGAGGTTGTTTTTATTATTAATCTAGCTTATTTTTCTCTCTGAAAAATGCTTTCACAAAAAATGGTAGTCAGACAGATGACAGTGCTCACAGCATTATCCCATTCTTGGAAAGCTCTGAGGATGAATTGGATATGTGTCGCTGCGTGCTTACTGCGTGAAGCAAGCTGAACCATTATGCTTGGATAAAATAAAATCAGATGTTTAGCCCTAGTTTTATATGGGAAGAAAACCAGCTACATTTACTATAACTCAAATGAATTCAAATGTAAGCACTTACCAATTACTGCCATGGTTACTTGGCAATGAATCTTCAAGTCCCATGGGAAAACTGCATAGGCAGGAGACTGAAAACCACAGACCAGAGTAGCCTTAATTTCAGGCACACAGAGCTGAGGGCAAGAGCATTAGTGTCTTTCAAGGAAAGGTCAGAAACAAGATCAGTCCAGCTCAAGCTTTGGGTATTGAGAAGTATTGCCTGTATATACTAAAGATTTAGACTGTAAGATGCTGGGATTGTCACTAAGTAGTAAGAAAGGAGACACGCACCGTTTTATTTGTTCTGTTATTGTGCAAAACAAGAAACACACGCAGATCTGTCAGTTTGCAAGTGTTAGCTGGACAATATTAGGGGCATAGATGTACAGTTACACTGTCTTCTCCTGAAAGTACCACCAGTGATGGCTGCCAAACAGATTTTCCCGATGTCTAAGACAACCTAGCAAACTTCAAACCATGGGACAGGACTCCTGTTTAGCCAGCCCCTAGCTGACTCTCCTCATGACCAAGAAATAATGACAGTTATGAGAACTCAAAAACATGATGAACAGAAGTTTTGCACAAGCTGCTGGCAATTTAATAACAGTCCTTAAAATCATACAAAGTAATTTCTTTAAGTTTTACGGAGCTTATATGATTACAGTTATTCTATTACCTTGGATGCTAAAGCCTGACCACACACTGTGTGGAAAGCTAGTTTGCTTCATTTCTGTCCCATTCAGCAAAAACCTCTCATAACACCAGGAGGAAAAGCAGCCAGCACACAGATTCACAGTCCGTTTTGTCATTGTTTGATTTTCCAGTTGGCAGAACAATTAAACAGATACATAAAAAGGCCAAAAAACAGGTAAGCTTTACACTGGTTTTTGCCTCATCAATATTTTTGGAGGCCAGCACATTTAAAATAACACCAGTATACAAATGGTAAACTATTCTGACAATGCAGATGCACTGAAATTCAATGCACTTAAGCCCAGCTCTGACAAGTAATCTCCTGTCACAGTCAAAAATATTTCCTCTAAGAGTTCCTGTAAGTCTTGCCTTGTACTTATTTAAGTCACCACCATGAGATAGTGATAATTCTTTGAGACAAGTTGTTTTCAATTACTGGAGACTATCACCATTACTATGCGTAATATTTTAAGGTCCGAGACTGAGGTCCTCCTCTTAACAGACTGCACACGTGCTAAAATCACTCCAGCCCCAACAGCTTATAAGCAAAACAGACAAAACAAAAGAAAAATTTTATGATGCCACCTTCACAGAAATATGCTGAACCACAAAGAAATCCATGAACAGTGGCAAATAGTAATGTAATACGGATCTCCTCAGCAGATTCACACCAATAGTTATGGTGGTTTCGGAGATGCCTAACAGCATCCCCCCCGTACCTATGAGGAGGGTACCAAGATGACAGTCACGCTCTTCAAACCCAGACATGGAAGGGGGACAAGAGCTAATGGGCATATGTTGGAACATGGGAGGTTTGGACAGGGTACAACAAAACGTTTTTTCACACTAAGGACAGCCAAGCAAGGCTGTGCAGACTCTGTCCTTGTGGAGGTTCAAGTCCCAAATCGATGAAGTGCTTGGCAACGTGTCTGACCCCAGAGCTGAGCCTGCTGTGAGTAGGGGGTTGGACTAGAAACATCCTGAGGTCTCTTCCAGTCTCTGTGATCCAATCATATTATGAAAGAAATGTTACTGCAATTCTGAGAAAAATAAAAATATTATGCTATATTTTTTCTTTCAAAATAGCTTTTCACTGAAAAGTTTCAACAAAATCCCTTAGCGTCAATCTCAGCAATTTACTCAATCCAAAATGAAAATTTTCATTTTTAGAACATTAATTCAAAGATAATTGAAGCAAATGTCAAACTACAATTTCAAATGGAAAAAGTTAATAACTACTTTTTGAAACATTAAAAAATTTCTTGATTCTTATTTACTTTCTTGGAGGACATAAATTAAATCAGCAGAAGCTGATGGATAAATTTAATTTGAATGAAATCTACATTTCTTGCTGGGGAAAAAAGTGACAAAATTTTCACCCAAGTCACCATCAATGTTTTGTTATAAGACTTTCTATCTCTATCTACTGAAGATTCAGGAAGCAATTCAACACAGCATTAAATGTCCTCATATCCTACTATTTGCAGGGGAAGTCCTATGTGCCCAGCCTCTTGCAGAAATGCTCAGCATTCTGCTAGCTCAGACCCCACCTCCTTTGGGAGTTGACCTTAATATTTAACCTACTTTAATCATGCTGCAGAATGAATTATTACAAAAAATTATGAAACTGGAAAACACTATTACTGATGGCAATTACTGTTATTTTTTAAATAAACCTTTTGTTCTTGTTTTTCTATTTCCAGTAAAGTGAAATAAAAAGCAACATGAAACTAAATACACCACACAAAATAGTGAGACATTGCCAGAAAGAAGTGAACTGTACATACATGTGTCACAGGCACCAAAAAGCAGAATTTATGAGATGTAAAGCCTTTAATCTGCAGCTTTTTGCTTATTACCTGTACAACCTTCAGTGAAAGCCAATTAATTTTCAGTTCTGAGGGCACTTCTCAGACACTCAGGCATACTACTAAACTGAACAAGTATTTGACATGTATTTTAATTTCTTAGCAAAAGTAAATTTTTAAAAATACCTCTAAAAATGAAAAAAATATTATTTACAATGGCTCAAAATTTTATGCCAAAAATGTTTCTCTAAATTCATCCTGTCACATATAAAGAAGACAAAGAAATATCTCTCTCCACCTTTTCTGTAGGCCCCCTTTAGGTACTGGAAGGCTGCTGGAAGGTGTCCCTGGAGCCTTCTCTTCTCCAGGCTGAACAAACCCAACTCTCTCAGCCTGTCCTCATAGGAGAGGTGCTCCAGCCCTCTCATCATCTTTGTGGCCCTCCTCTGGACCCGCCCCAACAGGTTCATGTCCTTCTTATGTTGGGGCTCCAGAGCTGGACGCAGTACTCCAGGTGGGGTCTCACCAGAGTGGAACAGAGGATGAGAATCACCTCCCTCGACCTGCTGGCCACAGTGCTTTTGATGCAGCCCAGGATACAGTTGGTGTTATGGGCTGCGAGCACACATTGCCAGCTCATACTGACCTTCTCATCAACCAACACTCCCACGTCCTTCTCCTCAGGGCTCTCTCAATCCATTCTCCACCCAGACTGTATTTGTGCTTGGGATTGCCCTGACCCACATGCAGGACCTCGGACTTGGCCTTGTTGAACTTCACGAGGTTCACATAGGCCCACTTCTCAAGCCTGTCCAGGTCTCTCTGGATGGCATCCCTTACCTCCAGCTCTGCTCCACACAGCTTGGTGTCGTCAGCAAACTTGCTGAGGGTGCACTCAATCCCACTATCCATGTTCCCAACAAAAATGTTAAATAGTACCAGTCCCAGTACTGACCCCTGAGGAACACCACTTGTAACTGGTCTCCACTTGGACATCGAGCCATTGACTGCAACCCTTTGAGTCTGATCATCCAGCCAATTTCTTATCCACGAAGTGGTCCATCCACCAAATCCACGTCTCTCCAATTTAGAGACAAGAATGTCATGCAGGACAGCATCAAATGCCTTGTATAAGTCCAGGTACATGACATCAGTTGCTTTTCCCTTGTTCACTAATTATATAATGCCGTCGTAGAACGCCACCAAATTTGTCAGGCACAACTTGCCCTTAATGAAGCCCTGTTGGCTGTCACCAATCACCTCCTTCTTTTCCATGTGCCTTAGGAGAGTTTCCAGGAGGATCTGCTCCATGGTCTTGGTGGGCACAGAGGTGAGACTGACCAGCCTGTAGTTCCCCGCATCTTCCTTTTTTCCCCTTTTTAAAAATGGGGGTTATGTTTCCCCTTTTCCAGTTAGCAGGAACTTCACCGGACTGCCATGACTTCTCAAATATGATGGGTAGTGGCTTGGCAACTTCATCCGCCAGTTCCCCCGGGACCTGTGGATGAATATCATCAGGTCCCGTGGACTTGTGCACCTTCAGGTTCCTCAGATGGTCTCGAACCTGGTCTTCTACAGTGCAGTTCCTCATTCTCCCAGTCTCTGACTTTGCCTTCTACGACTTGGGCAGTGCGGCTAGACCTCTTACCGGTGAAGACAGACGCAAAAAAAGTCATTGAGTACCTCAGCCTTGTCCATGGTCCAAGGTGACCAGGTCTTGTGTTTCCTTCCGGAGAGGGCCCACTTTTTTCCTGGTCTTCCTTTTGTCACTGACGTACCTATAGAAGCTTTTCTTGTTTCCCTTGATGTCCCTGGCCAGATTTAATTCTATCTGGGCTTTAGCTTTCCTAACCTGATCCCTGGCTGCTCAGACAATTTCTCTGTATTTGTATTTGCTGTTTGATTTCATGAATGGCATGAATGATTCAGCTGGTGCAGCCAGAATGAAAGCTCATTTCCCAAGTGGGGAGATTCAGCCATAACTCTTAGGTCTCTTGTTGCCATCCTGTTGTCTTTCTCCAGCATTCTCTAGCTAAGGGTTCGGAGTATGAAACTTTCTGTTCCTTGTCTTTCATAAGACAAATCATACTCAATAAATACCTGAAGCTTTCCCAGAGATGCCTGTACCTGAAAATTTTCTTCCTGGACAGCTGGCCTACTGAAAGCTGGGTGAGCTCTCTCAGCACTGGGGTCTTTTGGTTCCTCCCTCTCCAATGACCCTTAGATTCCTGACCCACAGCACCTACTGCTTGGTGCAATCCTACCAAAAGGCACATCCCCTATGTTACACAGCATCTTGGTACAAAGCATATTCTGCTAAAAATCACAGTGCTCATCATCGAAGTAAACAGTAGGCTAAAAATTACCTCTACCAACAACTTAGACAATACTTGAAAAAGCAGGAACAAAATCGCTCTTCCAAGAGATCTCTTAGTAATGCAGATCCCTGACACAAGAGATCAGGCCACTGCATTGCCTTCATGACAGCAGAATCACTTCTCTGTGATGTTCTTTTTTGATGACAAGGTCTGGAAAATTGGTTCATCTACCTCCTTCATAATAAATATCCCATAGTCAGGAAACCAGAACGTTAAGCTAGGAATCTTACGGACAGCATTTTCTGTTGGATTTGGAAAACATTTCTAGTAATTCTTTCTCTGCACACCTACTGCAGAAATTCCTTTAGTTGCCAAAGTACACCTAAATGGTTCTACAATACATGTTATCCTGCTTTCTCATTTGCTACATAGGAAAAGCTTATGCACACTGGAAGTAAGATGCAGGACAGCCTGTAGTCACATCCTACCATCTCTCTTCTCTGTAACAAATAGTTGCAATTTGGCCCCTGTCACATAGCACTCTAGGAATAAGACAAAAATTGTATTTCTTACTGTATTTGTTTTACACGAGATAGAGGACAGGAAAGAACTAGGAAAAGATAGCACCTGGGACAAACAGCACTGTGATACTCTCGTGTCGAACAATAAATCTCTACTGCTTTGAAAGGAATACATCCAAAGAAGCACGGAATTCAATGGTGGTGAATCAAGCCCTCTGCAATGAAGAGAGCGCAATGATGAATTTTGGAGAATTCAGCCCCTGAAATTGAAGGTGAAAATGCACAGGCAGGAAAAGCAGAGAGAGAGGGAGAGATATCACCTATAAAGGTGCAGAAAACAGTATCTCTGTAACGTCAAAGATAAAAACACTTAAGCTGAATTTCTGAAAAATCAGTCATGTGCTGTGGCTTCTTCTGTTAGTGAACACACAGCTGGACACTGGCTTGGCATCCCATTAAAGGCCCTTGATTAAATACTGTAGCTTAAGTTGACACTGTTGTCAAGTCTGTGTAACAGAATGAGGCAACTCCAAATTTCACAGATGTCTCTGTGTGCTACTGCAACACATTCAAAGCAAAACCTTGGTCATACCAGGAACTGTATGGAATACCTCAGATTAGAGAAATATGGGAGGAGGTTAGCAAATAGCTTATGCATCACAGCAGCTTGTATGGATAGTGGATGGTATCCAAAAGAAAGTC
Organism: Pluvialis apricaria; assembly: GCA_017639485.1. Classification (NCBI taxonomy): domain Eukaryota; kingdom Metazoa; phylum Chordata; class Aves; order Charadriiformes; family Charadriidae; genus Pluvialis; species Pluvialis apricaria. Next base: position 40,855,296 of record CM030009.1, read on the forward strand.
ACCTTATAATTTACTGTGCTTCCATACCACACAGAGGCTTATAGTTTCGTTGCATCCAACTTTTTATGAAATTGGATGAAAAAGTTGTTTACTGATCAAAGACTTCTTATGCATCCCATTACAGGGTTGGTGATGTTGCAACATATTCCTGAGAAACCCACCAGCAAAGAGGTTATGTTTCAATATCTTAAATGGTTTATCTTAAATATCTTAAATAGCTACCTCAAAAAGAAAAATCAATCCAATTTGGCACAATTTATTTTACTATTGACCTTTAAAACTGAAGCATTCTCTTTCTTCCTACTTACAAGAGGCAGATGGATGCAATCTTCTTCCAGAATTGTCCATCTTCTAAGCTCAAGTTGCCTCATCTTGCCATGGATTGAGCTTTCTAGTCAAACTTCTTTCACTGTTGTTCCTCTCAAGAATGCTGGTTCATCTTTTTGGTACATTTTTTCAGAATAAGGGCTTTATGGAAGAAGGCCTAGAGTATATACAGCCTAGAGTACTACAAGGAATCAGTTTGGCCCTAGGGAAGGACATCAAAACCCATCAGCTGATATTAGAACTATAGTAGTGCAGCTTTCCACAGTTTTTTGAGAAAATTGATTGTGTATGTTGATGCTCTGCAGCCTGGATTGTTGGTTATCTGGAAAAGCACATCCTGCATACAGAAAAATTTGAATATACCTTGCTTTCCAGGCCAGAAGATAACAGAGAGATAAGAATTTCTTCCTTTTGCCTTACTAAAGCTACCTGCAGCAAGGCACAAGCGGTCCGAATGCTCCCTCACCCTGTGTTTGCAGCAAGAGAAGCCCTTGTTTTCCATTCTGAAAATTTGATCACCTCGACATATCTACTATATTGGTCATTTTAAAGAACCATAAACCCATTAACACAATGGCTAGCCAGAAAATAAAACTTGGAATTTTAGTTTCCAATGTCACAAGACTCTGCTCTCATTTGAAACACTTTTATCTGATTTAAACAAGAGAGGATGGAAACCTTATTGAGTGGGTAGTATAGTTAAAATGAAGTTGCCCAACTGATCTGGCACGTCTGGGGCCACCTCCTTGTATTAAAGAATTCTCCAGCTCCTCCGGAGTAAAACATTATCATGTTGAAGTTTCAGATCAAAATGAAAACTTGATTCTATATGTAAGGTATTGATCCATTTGCAACCTATTTAAGCTGCCTAGCTTTATCAGTTTAGGCTTCCTGCGCTCAAAACAAAACTGTGTGGTACTCTCTGTGGAGCCTCAGGCAGACTCTCCCTTCATCCTCCCAGCCCAATTCTTCTGTGTCCTAATACCCAACAAACATAGATTGCAATCAGCCCTTTCAAAAAGCATATCATAGCACTTTCCTTTCTCATAGCCAAAAAAAACCCTACTCCGCATTCTCTCTCAGAGCTGCGGAGTTTAAAACCAGTCCTTTGGCTTTAATAGGACCCATCAAACTTGCAGTGAAGGGTGAGGCTGACAGAGCAGCCAGGAGACTCCTCTGCACAGCTTTGCCCACAATTGCAAGGCCTCCCATGCTCTCAGAAATTAGGATATTGTTAGTAAATCTTCCATTTTGTCCACTTGCAGCATCACCATAAACTGTGAACATCACTGAAGTAGCCTCACTCAAGCGGTCATTCTTGACTGAGTATTACAACTCAGAATGCTACAAATATTGGGGAGTGTGGGGAGAAGCCCTTTAGCTTTAAGTAGCTGATAACACAACCTTTTCACCCCACAAGAAATATTTCATTAAATTTCTAAACATAAATTTTATTCTTCTCTCTGATATGGTGCTTTGGTGGGAAAGCAATAGGTACACACTGTGTGTCTACCCAGTGCAAAAGCACTGTAAAGCTGATACAGACAGACAAGCTTGGACTTATGCCATATAAATACATATTTTTTGTCCCTGTCTAAACATAAGTTATCCCACTGTAATTTCAGCAGTACAGTCATAGCAAACAACCTTCTTAGTGTGAAGGTATTTATGCTGGCATAGTTTATTCCCAAACAGCAAGGGAAATAGGGAAATATAATGTAAAGTACCATCTAATGATAAAATTGCAATTACACAAGAGCAGCTGTACTGATACAATTATTTTGGCAAGAAGAAATATGCCCCGCAACAAAAATGACTGGTTTATATATGTGTGAACACACACATGCAATACAGCCAGTTCACTTTCTCCTGTACAGATCAACACCTACACCAGTCCTGCATGCACAAACCAAAGAACAGAGGTGCTGTGGAGCACAGGACAGGGAGTCAGTTCAGGGCCTTGTTAGCTTGGGCAAACGTCATCACGCTGCTTCACGCTTGACCTGGGACAACAGAACACCTCACCAGACAAAGCTGCTGGCCTACAGATCTCTCTCCTTCACTTATCAATATCACTGACTTCTTTCTTATTTCATTTCATTATGTGCTCTTGTAGGTATTTTACATACATGTCCTGTTACCTATTTTTTTCCTTTGTCTGGTTATTACCCCGTCAATTCATTTAATCAAATAATATTGGAAACACAGCAGGCACATGAAATGCACTCAGCTTCTCACTAACCCACTGATGGCCGTTCGGGGGTGATGTTACAGTCCTTACTCTATGATTAGCTCCTGCCCACTGCACTTAGTTAGACTTTCATTTGCCTTTCTGTTCCCCAGGCGAGAGCGCACTTATACTCCCCTTTGGATTTATTTTCTGTTCCAGATATCTGCCTCTGAAAATGAAGATATGGAAAGAAGAACCATGGACTATGTGACACATAATTAGATTGCATTTCATACCAGGAGAGACAGTGTATCTGTGGGGCCCCCTTTTGCATGGTTATATTTCACATTTCTAACACTGCATGAAGACACACTTTGATCACATTAAATGCAAATCAATAATGTTAGGGGCAGTTTCAATGAATCTCAGGAGATAAGATTGTGCTCTGAAGCTCACTGAGGCCAATCTTAGATCACTTGTTTCTGAACGTATTATAAATTTGCTGTGCAAGTTCAGTTTTGCAAGGACCTAAGCACCTCCTGTGATGTGTGTTTCATGTCTTTAGTTCCTACTGAGACTAATGGGACCTTAAGGGGTTGGACAAATTTCAGGAACAGGCATTTTCTGAGTTATTAAAGGGATTCCTGTCTGTGGACCTGAACCCATGTCATGATGTATGCCCTGTATTACTGCTGAAGGAAGCAGAAGCAGAGATTACAGGGCAGGAGATTGCAGAAAGCCCTAAAGTTAGAACAGAAGATAACCAGCTTGTGAATGGAGCTTGCCAATACAATTGTTAGGAGGCGCTCAGGAAAGTTGGCTGGTGGGGCGGCCAGCCAAACTGAAGTTACCACAATCTGTGTTAGGAGGGCAAAACATGATTACACTATCATTATTTACCAAGCGAGATGCAGAATTTTTTCAAGCATGACTGAATTGCATCAGCCTTTGAACACCTGGCTGGGAGTAAAAATGGCTCGCAAGCACAGAGAGGCTGGCTGCCATTGCTGTCCATAAACTATCACAAGAACTTCAAGAACAACACAGCTGGTAATTAAAGGAGTGTAAATATAGGGCATGTGACTATGCTATCACCCCTGCTCTATCTGATGCCACAGGAAGAAGGGGAATGACAAAAACAAAGCTTATTTTCATGTTCTTTTCCACCAAGATTAAATAAGATTACAGCAGAAGCAGAAGGGCAGTCACACTGGCTTATATGAGGACAGCGCTGTGATATTGTGAAGCTGGTTGGGGGGAAGAAAAAAAGAAAGTAGTCTATTTTAAGGAGTCGTCTTATATAACAGGAAGCACGCACAGTTATTCTGGATGCTTGAACACCGTCTGTCACATCGCCATAAGCAAAGGAAGTATAAAGAAGTATGTGTGACCATTTGAAGACTGTTAGTTTTAATTAGTCTGTAATAATGCTGGTTACATAAATCCTTGCAGGTTAAATTAGAGGAAGAAAGTGCCATGGAGATAAAGCCTACATACTATCTAAAGCATTCCAAAGCTAAGGGGAAAATAGGTCTTTGCAAATGGTAAGCTCAGAGATGAGGGCGGCAGTCAGTGTGTCATATTTACAGGCACCAGTCGCTAACGCTGGTCTGAATTCTTCAGGGCTGGAATGTACACTTTCAGGGAGGCAGGGGACATGTGGCTGCTCCTTGGCAAAGGAGCACCTTTCTGTCCAAAATGTAACAAGTGAAGCATCAGCTTTCTATGTACAATTTAGCTGGAACCATAGAAGGACCCTTGAGGGACCCCTCAAGGTTGTGGTATACCAGCTGGCTCATTAACCCCTGCCCCAGCTTAGCCTGCGAGTGCTCCAGTGCTGCACAGAGCTGCCGGTGCAGAGAGCTAACACACTCCCTCTACCATTTCTCTCTACTAACACAGACACGTAACACAGGGCAGGATGTGGTCCTCAGTTTCTTAGGTTTCTAGATCAGGAGTTAGAACTGGGCTAATAGCTTTGGTCACAAACAGTGTTTAAGATGAAAAGATGAACTAGAATTTTGAAAAGACCAGTGAAACATTTCAGTGCCTTAAACCCACATATGCATAATTTTTTTAAGCTTTAGCATACATGGAAAGAGAAATAAAATTATCTGTATCAGATAGAAAAGAATGTTGTGTCTAACTCAAACCAGAATTTTGTTGTTTTCATTTCCAATGCCAAACCAAAAAACATACAGCTTGAGTTACTAACCTGATGAGAACTAAAGGAGGAATTGTGTGGCTGCTACCCAGGTCTGTGGAGCTTTACCCCAACCAACCACTGGCTGCTTCTCCCAAGGCTGCTCAGGTGTAAAGATCAGTAGTACATCTCCAGAAATGCAATGCCACAGAGAAACTTTGCAAAGCTCAAGGAAAAAAAACATCATTTAGGCACTAACACATAACTGTGCACAACACATCTGGGGTAAATTTTCAGGAAATCTAAGTTAGCATCGCTCCACCTACTTCTGTATGATTTCATAACAGTTGGTTCATGCAGAGCTTGAAATTTGTCTCACTCTCTATCCCAATTAGATACAAAACTAAAGGCCTCCTAATCCACAAATGACTGTTAAAATAGGAGAAAAAAAGATGACAGGATGAAAGTGAGGTCAGCTAATAAAAATACAAATATAGCAAATTACAATAACTGAATATTACTAAAGGTTAATATAATGCTTTACTGTTTTTTATCCGTTTAGTTCTTAGTATACTGATTCAAAAAGATAAAGACCCACTTAAGCACGTCTTTCACATGTAATACTAAGCCTTCCCTTCATGAAAAAACATCTGCATATCTCAATGCTAGGAACTTTTCACAGTGACTAATGTATAAACCAAGGAAACATATTGTTTTGATTATACTTTTAAAATGAGCATGTTGAAAGTTATAAAAGAAGCAAAGAAGGTAATAAAACTCCCCCAATTTACCATCCAAATAACTATAATCACATTACTTACATTGCCTTCCATTCCATCATTATCATTACTACATTATGGCTAGATAATCAAATGCAAGAAATTTTTCTTCATGTCTGATAATAAAACATTTTGCTCAGATGTTCCTGGTTAGAGCTGCAGCTTCCCTCACGGAAGTGCAACAGAATGGAGGTGAAGACAGCCAGCAATAAAGATCCCCAAATCCACAAGGATGGTGCAAAGCCAGAAGGAATGGAAAAGTCACGATTCCCTGGGCACACGCTACCACTGCCGAACAGGCTTCGTCTGAGAAGGCGTCTCAACTGAATTTCGCTGTAACTTCCCACCCCACACAGTACCTGCTCTAGCAATACGTTTCTCATTTTTAGGAGGTTTTGAATGGCACGTTACAAACTTCTCCCTGCAGCTTTCTGAAAGAAACTGCATCTGTTTCTCTCCCATGCTATCCAATGTGTGAGTGTGGCTGTGAAAGAGCAAGACATGCAGCATGTGTATAACTAGGAGAGGCAGAAAGAGGTGCAAACACCTGCTGGGACTCCATTTAACCTGTAACTCAAGAATTCCCTTGCAGACAGCAGAAGAGGTTAAGCCTTTAAAATGTACGCTTAATTTCTATACACACACGCACAGAATGTAATTTTTACCTCTGTAATAAAATGAGCTAAATATAATTTACATAGCAAAGTACACATAAACATAAACAGCTGTAGCACATATTTCTCTCGTATACATGCAAACCTGGGCTGTTGGAATGGCTGATGGAAAGGGCGAGTCCAATTACTTCAGCGCAAAAGCCAAGGCTCACATGTAACAGCCAAGATGAACTGCATTTACCCCTGCTGCCCTGCTTGTTACAGCTTGTCATGTCAGGAGAGCAAGCACACCCCTGAAGAGTTGCTTTTTTAGCCTACCAGTGATCCGGTTTACAACACAGACCCACAGAGTTATGTTGGTACAACAAGAGGAAGGAAGGGAGGGAGGGGTCAATAAACTGTGGCATGAAATCAAGGTGTAGCCAGAAGTGTGATGAGGAATGATTCCCTGTGTCCCCTGTCTCTTTTCCTGTGCCACTACGGTCCTTTCTTTTATCTTCCCCCATCCATTAATGTTCTAGCTGTTGCCATAACGTGACTTTCATTTTCATTTCTCTAACTACAGTTTGATTTAAGCGTGCTTGCAAAAACTCTCCTGAGATTTTAGAATCACTGTTGCATGTCTCCTTATTCAAATAGCAATGGAGCCTGCTCAGGGTTGATGATACGCCATGCAGGCCTGAGGACCTGAGGCCTGATTTTTCACTACCTTGCAAAGTCATTAATTGTTTACACCTGCATAAAATTCAGGTGTTAAAGCATTTTAAGCTCAGTTGGCCTAGGTATAAATGTTTGCACAAGAGGCAGCATGTTAGAGCAAGCGAAGCATGCCCTCCTAGCAGCAAAGAGACACTCTGAACAACACCTCACCATCTCCCTCCAGCTGCAAGAACTTCAAGTGATGGCATTTACGTAAGCTCTCAGTAGCATCACATTGCATACAGTGTGCACAGCAAGCACACCGCAGTCCGTACAGAAAAAAGGCCTTGCCAGTGGCGTCAGCAGGAGACACAACTGAAAGCAGCGTCAGAAATATGTCACTAAGGGAGCACCAGGACAGTGGGGAAGCCACACACTCCTCAGACACAACTGTGGCTTAGACAGGCAGAACTGTCTCAAGGATTCGATCCTGTTTACAGTTTCTCTGAGACTCCCTTTTTTCCCAGGAAAAAAAGTGTACCAGTGTAGGCCAATAGCACAGGTTCTGTTCCAAGTAAAAATGTGAAGTCCTAATCAATAGAAGAAAAGATATTATTACCATACATATTATTAGGTGTGCACAGTGTTGGTGACACTGGTTGGGTTTTTTAAAAAAAAAAAAAAAAAAAAAAAACAACCACAAAATAATATTCTTCATGTTTTTCCTAAGCTTGTACATCACCTCATACCTTTCTGTAAAAAAAAAAAATGGAATGAACTGTTCTTACAAGAACTTCTAAAGGTTGTCTGTACAAGAACTTCTAAAGGTTGTCTGATGCGCATCACTGTCTCTAGCAAAACCAGACTGATACTGCATAGGATCATAGGGTAATTCAGGTTGGAAGGATGGTCTCTAGTCCATCCCGCTGCTCAGACCAGTGCCTTGGTGGGTCCCACTGAGCTCCCTCCAGCTTGTCCAGGTCTCTTGCACTGGGAGGCCCCAAGCTGGATGCAGTGCCTAGACACAGCCCAACAAGTGCTGAGCCAAGAGGGATAATCAGTTCCCTCCACCTGCAGCTCTGCTCCTGTCAGCACAGGCCCGGACCGTGGTGCCCTCCCTCGCTGCCAGGGCACACTGCGAGCTGTGCCCACTCGCTGCCCAGGAGGACCCCAGGTCCTCTTCTGCAGAGCTGCTCCCCAGGCAGCCAGAGCCTGGCCTGCCCTGAACACAAGGGCTTCATCCTGCCCAGGGCAGCTACATCTATACAAGTATATCTGCCAATATACTGTGAAATTTGATCTGATTTCTCAGAGAAAAAAAAAAAAACAAAAAACCAAAAACCCAAACATGAGAGAAGAAAACCAGGTCCAGGAACATGTTATTCCTTCAGAGAGCCTAGGGGTGGTGGACCCCTAGACGTTCTCTCTTCTCTCACACTAAGATTGCTCCAGTTGTGTGTGTGGTATTTTTCCAGCCAAGCATTTAATACAGGGAAAAGTCAGGCTCCCACACTTCTTTAGGATGACTATTCCAGACGGTAATAACTGAACTTTCATTCAGGAAATAGTTCCCAATATTCAGATTAAGTTTTTCTTTGTTTTATTTCCTTCATTTACTTATAGCTACAACTCATCCTTTATGCTACATAAATTGTTCTTCTTTCCCTCTTTGGGGGAGTTACATCCCTCAAGTATTTGTAGTCTATCCTATCCCTCAGGCCACATTAGTCACCATTTAGCCAAACTATACATATTTAGTTCTTTTTATTAGGACTCGTTAATTATTCTTAATCCCTTCCTCTGAACTCCCCAATTTCTCAGTCTCTCACAACATTGCTGTCAGTATTTTCCATGTTCCTGCATCCTAACACTTGGAAGAGGACTCTCCTCTCTGCATCCCAGTGTTTCTAGAAATAGAGACTATAGTTTAGCTGTTGCATACTGCACCTCTCCATCCCTATGTCTTCTTCTGTGTTATTGCTTCCCAGTGCCAAATTCTGCTTCCCTCACCCACACGGCTAGCCCAACTGGACCAAAGCCCACAAATAGGATTAAGAGCTGGCTTTCTCCTCCGTCTGAAACTGTGCTCGCTTCTCTTAGACTTTTTTTGTTGGGGTTTTTTGGTTTTGTTTTTGTTTTGGTTTTTTTTTTTTTTAAATTAATTGCTCTCTCTTTCAAGGTTTAGTACAATGTTCACTATCACAGTAATAAACAGTCCCAATTTTGAACGGGTTCTACATGATTTTAGTAGTATCTAAAGCTACTGGATGTTAAGCATCTAAATACCTAAAATCTGGATTAAATACTATTAACAGCATATTGTGCTTAAGCCAATGCATTTGGGACAATTCATAGGCTGATATTTAGGAATCAATTTTCTTTCTAAGTATGGTATTTTCAGTGCTGTATACTTTAGTTCCAATAACAAGGTGGGCATAATCATGTCTCACTGCTGCCTTACTTTATTTTTAGAAATGTGATGCTTCTGTCACCATGGGCACTTTCTGTAAAAGTTGGCTGTAAAAATAAAATTACTTTTAAAATAACCAGCAGTGCCCTGCTGCAACTAATAATCAGCTACTATTTAATAAAAGTACTGATTTTGAGTATTCAGTGAGGCACTGCCTCACTGTGAGACAACAGGGATTCACTGCCACTATCCGTGGCTTTGGCTTATACCATTAAAACCTCTGAAACGCTACGGGGATGGCTCTAAATTACACTGACTCGGGAGATGGATACAGAAGCAAGGATTGGGGAGCAGGTACAGCACATATTTATGGAGTACATTTTACCTCCCACAGAATCAATCCTTCTCATTGGTTACAAAATATATGTCAAGTGAGTGAAGAACATGTCTTTATCCCTTTCTCCACCCATTGGAATGCTTTGTACCCTTGGAGAGGTAAAGAGAGAGCAGGGAATATGAATTGACTTCTCTCCTTTCAGGGCGTGAAGGCAAAGGAGCATCCTGTCCCATACCTCCCACAGCCTCAGTGCACACCTATATAAATAAAGCTTAGGCAGAGACCTCTGCAACATAAGTAGCAAGAGAAGGCAAATCAGAAGTTTGGCAAGACAAGCGATGGTGACATAAATGCTCATCTGCTGAGCAGTCCTGGTGGTTAATGGAAAACAGTTATCAGAAAAACAACCCCCACTCCTACAGAGCAGCTCTTTGACTAAGAGTATGGGAGCTGTACCTTGTCCACAGGTGTCCATAGCTACTGAAATAAGTCTCTGACAAGACTGAAACGATGAAGCACTACCTAAGGACAAATTTACTAGATCCAAATTTAACTCACAGGTCAACAAATCCTTTCCCAGGTGCTATGATGTCAGAGTATGGCAGAAAGATGATAAACTTCAGAGGAGACTTGACTACTCTGTCAGTGAAGGACCTTGTTTTCCACAGACGCTCTTAACATTTTAATCACTATTTAATACTGGGTCAAGAGATCAACCAAATATTCTCTTCTGCTGGCATAACATTTATTTCTCTAGCAGAAACCTGACTTTCTGGTGATCTATATTACAAAATCCAAATATTAGCCACATATCCTGTGCCTGTGCTTCCTGTCACTAACCTGTGACTTACCTTCAGATACATGTCACATTTTGTCTTTCATGGGCTGTCTCTGTGCTAGTGTCTGTTTCTGTAAAAAAATCTACTAAGGTTTTTTTCAGATCCTACCTTCCAGGTCTACAAAATTTTTCGCTAATTTGACTGGAGTTGTCTACAAGTAGGAGGTGGCAAACTGCAATATATAACTGATATATTCCAGAAATTGTTCTATTGCGGTTGGCTAAGGTGCAGAAGTCCTTTTGACAGAGGGATCTGGGCTTTGCTGTTGTCCACAAAAGAAAAAAAAAAAAAGGGCTTTTTCCAAAATTAAGATTTTTGTTCTAATGTTCACAGCTTTTTTTCAACACTTCTATCAAAATTTTGAGTAGTCTGTTTGCTGAAAATCTATTGTGAAGTAGAATATTGAATAATGAAGGTTAAACCATAAGAAACCAAAAGAAGAAAGGCAGTTAAGTGCTGTTCACAGTGTAACATGTTCTCTACGGTTGAGTTACTAAAATGGCAAATCTTGGTACTAAATCCAGATTGTTGAAGAAATGCCATTTCAACCTAGCTGAGGACTTGCGTGCACAATATTTCCTTCATTTCCGCAGGGTATTTCTTCCCTTGCCCCGGACTGTTGGGGTACAGTCACAGTGTGCAGCCACTGGTCTCAGACAGGAAGAACTGTGCACCACTTGATTGGCCAAGCTAAGATGCATGGATTGCTACTTACTCAAGAGTCCTCGATCAAACACAGCACACAGTGCTGTACTAGCGGTCAGAATAGCACAGAATCATAGAATCGTTATGGCTGGAAAAGACCTTTAAGATGTGCTCACGCCTGGCCCCCACAGAATTCCTTGCATTTCCTCAGAAGCTGCAAGCTGCTCATTATAAAGAGGACAGTAAATTAAACAAGCGTAAACTTGATCCAGAAGTTATTTCTGTTCTGCAAAGACTGCTGCTTAACACACTACCTCACAACCATTTGGTGGCGTGCCAGCATACCTTGTGTTCTGCAGGAGCCCTTACTATTTGATACTAGTTTGGCTCTGCCTCCCGCAACAATGTGTCCTCTGCTTCCTCAGCTGATGCCATTTTTGCTTCATAAGAGTGTAGCTCTGGTTTGGCAGGCATGAGCACAGCAATACCTAGTAAGTCACGAAAGTGCTGTGACAGTGTGACCATCACCTGGCTAGTCAGACATGCCGTTCTAAGCCACAGTCCATAGCGGACCTACGACATTTTGTATTGCATAGGGGCACAGGCAGCATTTCATGCTAATATGAACATGGAATGGCCTGCCTACGCCACATTAAAGCTAACATGTATGGATCTTGAAGGTCTTTTAGCGAAAGGAGTTGTTTAATGCTTTCTCCTCAATACATGACCAGGATGTGGATAGGAAAACTCCAGGGCTACGAAGATGTCAGCCAGAAATACCACAGGGAGGCTACCAAAGGGCTTTGTGGCAAGAAAGGCCTTCCATAGCAAGAACGTGATCCACAAATAATTAGATTAGAATTTTCTGCTGACAATCACCCTAAAAGATAAAAGAGGTGAAAAGAAAGAGAAACATGAAACTCTATTCAAAGGAAATTAGGAAAAAAAAATAAAAATGCAACCTAAGGCAGTGCAAGATATCTAATTGTCACTTGCAAAACAGTATTTCTATTCCATCTTTCTTCTTTTTTTAATTGGCAGGATCTGAGGCAAATTATTATAATAATCTAAATTAATTTACATTCTGAAAAGAATGTAGGAAAAGAAAGCAGTCTTACAATGAGTAATGTGGCAGCAATCAGTGGAGACACTGTTTAGAGGCAACTATTCTAACTACAATCTGTAGAGAACGTTATTTAAGAGTTTTCATTAAAATTGATAACATTTTCTTTTTGGGAATGCCTTAGGTCTAAAACAACAGTACACTGTATGACTAGACTGCGTCTAGCTTGTACGTTGGCTGGGCTGTTGGTGAATTCACCAAACGCACACAATTCACCATACTGTCTGAGTTTAAAAAGGGAAAAGTGCTGTTTGGGCAAATGCTTTATATATAACTGGAGGAGAGCCCTGGGGCATCCCTCAAGCTGCATAGACGTGCTCTAACCCAGAAAGAAGTCCAAGAGCAAAAGTCACAGTCAGGCTCCTTTTAGAAGGGTAGTTCTGACAGCAGCAAAAATAATAATTAGAATGCCAAGTGCTGAATCAGTAACTTTCTTTTTTTCTCTTCCCAGATCTCCACATAAATTCCCATTTACGTCACCTCCAGTGACGAAAAGGGCATAAAAAACAATTGGGTGTATACATAACGCTGAACCTCGTGAACCTTATTTAGCTGTCCAAAAAAGGAGTATCTCTAGCTTCTATAGAGTCTGTGGGGAGAGACAAACTCCCCTAAAAGACATTGAGAACATCTATATTAGGTTCCTACTCCAAGCTGACACCTGTAGGAGTTCAGCTTCTCCACAGATTGAAAATTTCAGCAGCTGGTTTAGTAAGAACATCCTTCATTATATATACATGGGTTCAATACTACATCATACAACTGGTATGACCTCCTCCAAAGACTTGCAAAAAATCACAAGGCTGTAACTTCTGTTCTTAGTTGCACAGGTTTTCTCCACATCTTCAATTTCAGAAGCACCTCTAAGTATCTGCTGCTCTTTATAATTGTTGTTCCAAAAATCCGTCTTCCAAGAAATCTGGGGGGTTTTTTTCCTCACCAAAAAAGAATTTTTCTTTCATATTGGCTCCTTAATCAAACATATGCCCACATCACAAGAAGTAAAATATTTAGTTTTTCATTATTAGACTACCAAATATTTATTCATAAGCACACCCACCAGGAACAAGAAGGTACGTATTCACTGATTTTTACCCTCATTAGTACTTCCATTCCTGAGCTAGTGACAACTAACCAACGAACTTTCAAGTGAGTCCTCTCTAACTTCAAAACATCAGACACAACTACAGAGGTCGTCTTCACCTAGTACATGCTTTTCCACAGCCCAGTCCAGTCCCGTTGAAGTTTGGACTGGGAGTGCTGGAATGAAGCAGCATGCAGAGGAAATGTAGGGAGAGGGGGACATCACGGCATCTGGTACACGAGTGACACAGAGCCTACTATACTGGGGACACGGAAAAAAGGCAAAGAGACAAGACATGAAGAGAATAAGGATAAGAAGTGTAGTGATGTGAATTATAAATCACAGCAGATGCAAATAGAGGAAACTGACTGAAAAAGAAATCACTAAGGAGCACTGAAAATGTTTCAAAATGCAATTCTACATTGAGCATCCTGCTGTCCACTGGAGCTGACATTACCTGCCTGATCCAGAATGATTTATGTGCTGAAATTCTAATGCATATTGCACCCACAGTCAATTCACTGTCAGAAGACACTTTCTGTGCAGAGCTTTCCCAAAACAGAAAAACAGAGCAGCCCCTCTGCAGAAACTCATTGACACAGAAATCTTTCATCATAAACTCCCTTTGCACATGGAAAAACCTTTCAGCAGCAAAATCCACTCACAGTGAATGAACAGATTTGCCAAAAGTTTGCTGAAAATTCCATTTGCAATTATCTGCATCATCTAAATCATTCTTTGTAGACAGCCACAGTGTAAAACCACTCAAAGCCAAATAAAAACTGCAGTAATGTTATTCTTAATGTTATTTCTTGAGTTTCCCTCAGTTATATCTTCATATTCCAGTCACTTCTGTAAATGAGTAACAGTTTCTGTGGATAGAACCTATTTATTTATTTTGTATTGTGAAAACCTGGCTCAAAAACTTTTAATCTTCTCTGTACTGACAGATCCAAGTTTTCCAACCACTGTAGCTATGCCATTTCTGACAGATATTTGCCACTCTACTCTTTAAGACATCCAATGACGGCAACTTCATAACCTTCCTAGGCTATCTACCCCAGTGCTCCATTATCCTTACTGTATAGGAAGTTTTCCAAATGTCCAGTCTGAAACATCCTTGCTGTAATTTGTGTCCCATTCGTCACAAACACGGTGGAAACATTCTCTTTCACTTTTTTAGACTATCATTGAATCCCTCCTCAGCCTCCTCTTTAAACAGCTCTGTTTCTCTCAGTGTATCCTTGGAGACTGTTTTCTAGATATGATCCTTCTCACCACTCACCTGTTCTCTTCCCAGTTTGTCCACATCTTGCTGGAAGCAAAAAGCCCAGACACAAGACCACTCTTACCATAGCAAAACATTTGGTTATAATTAAAATATTTTTGTTCTGTTGCTCTATTGTGCGCCCCACTGCACCGTAAAAACAGAAAGAAAACACAACACTCATCTTCAAATTCACAACAGGTAAAAAGTGGCTGGCACCAAATATGGAAGTGGTGAGGTTTTTTCAAACATGCTTAAGACACACTTGTATGCACCTTTGGTCTGCTGCTTTAAGTAATTAAACACAAACCTTTAGAAACCCAGTCCTTATCTTTTACATGAATCATTCTTTCTGTCAAAAGACAGTTTCAGACATTTAGCTGAACATCACCATTCACCACTGCTCGGTGTGCGTATGACACATTTGAAGAACACCCCGACAATCCTTTGGAATTAAAAAAAAAATAATAAATCTTCTAGTAGTAAACATGGCAGACAAGGGTGCTATTTTTTTTTAGGCTTTCGATTGTGGTACAGCTTTGCTTCCATGACAAAAATAAAGGGAATTTCACTAAAGACTTCAGCCAGAGCCAAGTCAGGCCAGGACCAGAGCAAAAGTCCTCTCCTGCAGCGCATGCAGAAGGTGTGTCAGGACCAGTCTTACAGTGTCACCTGCCACTTAGATAACTGAAGCCCATGGCTGTGCCTATGTACGTAAAATGGGCAAGGAATAGTATTTTGGCCTCAAGACCAGCTGGTACAGCATTCAGCTAAACACTCTCAGCCCTTAAAACAGGATGCCTGTATCCAAACACAGCCACTGGGGTTGACCTCTGGTCTATGCTAAACTGTGAACTATGCCTAGGCCTTCTCTGAAAGAGTGCCAGACGCCCATGCTAGCCCTTGAACAGCACAGGCAGTTGCCTGCCACTGCTCAGGCCTGTGGCTATTCATGCTACAGTCAGGAGGTCCATAAGGAAAAAAAAGGCTGTGCAAGATGGGGGTGAAACGAGGTTTTAAGGATTTGGGAATGTATGCCTGAAGATAGAAAGGACAAAGATTGTAAGCATGTGAAAATATCACTTTTTTCCATTCAAATCAATTCAGCATGACCCCAGTTGGTTGCCCAGAGAGAGAATTCAACCTGGCAGATAGGGAACGCCTGCCTCAGCACTGAACGTTGCCTCTTTTTGCCCAAAAACTAGGCAGAAAGCAGCTCCTGCTAGAAGGTGTAGGAAAGGATAGGGAGGAAGGGGGCAGGGCAGCTGCCCTGCAGTCACTCACCACAAGCACCCACCAGTTCCCTGTCCCCGCAGCAGGACACAAGCTCAGCAGTAGGCACTGATTGCCAGGGGAGCTTCAATGAAGGGAAGAGGGGGTCTTAAAACCTACAATCACACCATATACTTCACGAGAAACTAAACAAAATTATGTCTTATTTTTTCATGGCTAATATTTTTTTCTTTGTTTTTCTTGGTACTCCCACTTCTGGAGTATTATCTTATTCTTTCAAGCCAGCTCTTTTAACTCTGGATATACTACCTGTGCTGTTCAGGGCTTCAAGGGAGTAAATCTTAAAAGCAGAAAACAGTTGCTGCTCTTAAGATTAAAAACAACTCTATATCTTTTCCCCTGATAATATGTCTATGAAGCAAACACAGGGAGTTTAGACTGCACCATAACCTACTGTGGTAAACTCTCAATGTTGCCTCCATGGATTACATGCCATTTAGTGTTTCAAATAAGTCATGACACTACGTTTTCAACTTCTTTTTTTTTTTTAAATGGGCAGTCTTAGCCAAGCCAAATGCACTGTTTGTAAACAGAAAGCTCATTCCTACTTATGGCCTGCAAGTAGACACTCAGCAGCCCTGTAGTAAGCTGTGAACCAAGTCAAAAAGCCTTTACATTCAATTAGTAGCTGTACTTTTCGTCTTGGATTTGTAACTGCAGAAACCAATTTAGGATGAGAATGAGCAGAATCCTCAGAGCTGTCAGGAGTGCGGCAACGCGCTAAGCAGAACTCTGCTTGACAGAAACCACACAAAGAAAATACTGAGCTCACTTCCCTGCCCTTGGCTCTCAAAGTCACCTTCACATGCAGTGCTCCCAGGTCCCCTCTTCTCTCATTTCCAATTATTCCTTCTTCTCATATCACGCTTGATGGACAGCACAATGAAATGTACTGCAGAAAGGGAACTAAGGAAACTAATTGAAGGAATGCACATCATTATCTACTTGTTCACTTCTCTTTTATATTTTTCTTTAAATAATTATCTGTTTCGCTAACTTGAGTTTGAACCTGAAGCAGGGTTGACAACTTCTGTTTCTTATGTTAACTACACGGGGGTCTATTCCAGTGGACACTGAGAGCCCACAGACTACGTGCCATGATGAGTGGAAAAAATAACAACATTTATTTAAGCTGTTTGTATTACTCTCTTAATTTTTCATATTTTAAAATACTATTTGATTGGTGTTTAAATGATTGGTGAAGTAGTAATACCAGTATTTCAGAGAATGTTCAGACATAAGTCTGAGAGGATATTTCCTGCCGCAGACCAAAATAATAATAACAAAGGCCTGCCTCAATATTAATTTTTATCAAGCACCCAATCTAGCCACTTACAGAATCTATCATATTAGGTCTCAATGTTATAATCCTACAAGTATCTGAAATTACATTACATCTAAATGGAATAACCAATAAAACATGTCACTTTGCTCTGGTTCTTTTTGAGGATGACACTAATTTATGTTTCCAGAATTCCAATTACATCACTAGACCACAATTAACCAATACAGTGGAATAATCCATAACATGCATATGGAGAAATGATCTGAAATTTCATTTTAGATTAAATTGTAGCCTTGTTCTGCTGAACAATACTGCTAGGATCCTCAGCAGTTATCACTGAATGAACGCTCTCCAAAACAGCCTGTGTGTGCTGAGAATATCTCAGGTGTCAAGGACTGTCAAGGACATAACATCTACTAGTCTCTGAAGTGCTCCAGAGATCCTAAAAATAGGGCTCTTTACCCCTTTCCTGCAATTGTACACTATTTGGTACAATGATTTCAGCTTTCCTTGCAGTCAGGGAATGCCTGAGGAATTCTGGGAGGACCTAAATTTTTTTCCATGTCTTTTGTAAGTATGACTGGTCAAAAAAAATTCTTGTGGAAGAGATCTCACACAAAATTTTATTTTAATGAAATGTATATGGTTGGGGTCTTTTATGGCACATCTTTCATTCACAGAAGGCACACACAGCATTGTGTCAGTAATACCTAGTCCAGGTAGAGAACTTAGCCCACATAAAAGATTAAGGAAGAAATCGCAATTCTGTTGAGGCAACCAAAATTCCAATTAGTTACCAGCATCAATTTTTGGACCTAAAACTTTCTTTTTATGTATTTTTTTAAAGGAAGAGAGAGGAAGGGTTACCTCTTCTTTAAAGAAACTTATTCTAAAATATAAAATTTAGACAGCATTAAAATGTTATAAATTTTCATCAAAAACAACTACACCCATTTTTTTCAGATAAGCCTTTTCACAGTTGCTCTAGAAATAAAGGCATGCTACAAAAAGCCCAAAGTGCACTTTTTTATGTACTATACTTGCTTTAACGTACAAGATTGCATCTTTCCTTCCAGTGGCTGAATTTTAAAAGTATTAAAACCTCCTACTTATACACAATTAAAGGACTAATTCCTTTAGCTCAAGTAACAAAATGGGCTTTCTGAGTCCAAAGTTGCTAGTGCCTAGTCACCACTCTGTAAGTTCTGTCAATCTCCCAGAATTTCAGAACAATTTAACCATCTCAGATCAACAGCAGCACAGATGCAGAGACTCACAAAGTGACTTTCTGCCCTGCCACCCCAGGTGCTCCACTAAACACATGATATCAACCACGAGTGCCCTTGAAACACAGTACAAGATATTAGCTCCTGCTGGACCTTGTTGCAGAAGAACACCTGGAGCTAACAAGACAAGCCAGACCCAAGTTGACATGCCTCCACATGAGCTGCTCAGGCAATGCTTCCTAGATCTGTAGGTTCTTGGAAATCATCTTAGCTGTAATGAAGAGCAGCACAGATGGATGCTCTGGCTGATCAAATAACCCTGGCCTCCTATCTGCTCTGCAGAAGTCAGTGTTGGATTAGTAGCTCCAGCACAAAGCTATCCAAATTGTGGATGAGTTGGCTATGCATAATGGTCATTCAGCTGTCTCCCCCTTAATACTGTATTATCTGTGTTTTTCCGGGTGTTTCAGTTCTCCTTTTTCTTGTGTAATTGAGAGTCAACTATAACACAGAATTATGTTTAATGCTGACAGAAGCATTCATGAGCCTCATAATACCTCTTGCTGCATGATAGGGACTGTGTCCAAACACAGCAAGCAACGTTACTCCTTTCAAAACACAATGCATCAAGTAACAGGCCGGTTCACTGAACTTATCATTAAACCGGATGTTTGGGACAAGATCACATGCAGGTGTAAATACCTATGTGCTGGCATATGCTGGCTTGCATGTGCGTGCACAAGCTCATATGCACCTACTCATGCTCTGCAGCAAATGAATTTTCTCAAAAATAACTCATTATGTTGTAAACTGAGTTATACTGACAATAACTAACCATGGCAACTGCCAAATGTATAAAAAGCATACAAACACTCCTTTCAAAGCAGTCTGTGCTTGAATCTGCCTTTTTAAAGCTTGTATGAAAACAGTCAGATGCAATAATACAAGCCTAATTTGTGAAATTCTGCAAGAGAGATGGAAAGAGTTGAGTGTGTTTCTGAAGAAGCTATATTATAGAAGAGACTTTTTGGTATTAAAGTCAAAAGCATCATCCTGCAATCCTGTCTGACCTCCTGCGTAACATAGGCCAAAGAAACTCACTCAGCAAGTACTGCTATGACCCCACACCTTCTGTTGAGATATCATGTATTGTTTAAATACATTTGAGAATAAATATTCATTCACTGCAGAAGTCTCTTCCAGTCTTCTAAGGATAACAGCTCTAAGCCTCATTTTTAAACCCTGGACAGCTACTCAGAACATTGATGGGATACATATGTTACTGGGTAACTAATTAATATGCATGAAAACCAAATCAGTCACAATGACACTACCAACAAGCACAAGTAGTATCTACTGCAATACAGAAGATGACTACAAAACATAATTTTACTGAACATGAACCATAAAATGCTCTATACATGCATTTAAACATACTCAAATATTTGCCTAAGATATTTTATGTGATAAAATATTCATAATTTTCACTGCAAAGTATCTATGTCCAAAAAAAATTTCGATCCACCTATATATGGTCCATAACAAAACATACTAAACAAATTTGCATGTAGAATGTTTTCCTCTCCACATATGGGATCTTTTTTCATTAAATGGAAAAATTGAAAAACTTGCCAATGGAAAGGGAAGAATTTAATTTAAAGTTTCATTAAAGAGCTTGCTTTTACAGCTAAGACTAAGGAAAATGGGTAGCAGTCCCAGCTGTGTACACATTATGCAGCATGCAGTAACCAAAAAAAAAAATATTAATAAACAAATAGATAAAGGAAGGGACATGCCCGCCAAGCTGACATCCTTGGCATTCACTTGACATGGTTATAAAGCATAAAGTAATTACCTACTCTGCCACTTGGGTCTAGAGCATCTTTAGGCACCTTCATGAGCTCTCAGATGCTTGAGAACATTAACAACTTAGCTTCTCTAATTCAGCATTATCTCAAAGCTGGGCACGAACCTATCTCTGCTGTGATGCAGTTTGAGGACGACATAAGCCACAAGGCACTCCTGGAGATTTTTCTGAGGGTTCTAAAAGAAAATCAAGTCAGTTTTGACAAGCTGCTGGCAATAATATCAAAAGCACTGCCAACATGCTCAAGGCATTCAATATGTCAACAGGTAGTAGACCAGATGCTATTCACATTACTGCTGTTGAACTTATCTTTGATACTACTAGGAGTTCAGTAAAAAATACTCTTCCCCTCACTGGCATCATCAGCACTATCATCATCACACTTACTGCCACCAATCCAGAAAGTTCAAAAAGCCTAAGAAAGGAACGATCCTCAGGGTATCAGTATACAACACACCTACAGACCGCAAGCAAGGGCCAAGCTGTCAAGACAACTCAACCACCTACAGATGACTTCCTACCACCCTTGTTTTCCTGCAGGGCCTTCAGCCAGGGGCAGAGAGCGGGCTGTAGGAAGATGAATTGTTCTGGCATCATCAGCCAATTCCTGGCCGCTCTCTTCCGCAGGGGCTCTGCTGCCTCTCCCTGTCATGTGGCCTAACACACATCCATTACATGAACAGGACATAGGTTGGCATTGTGAAAAGATGGGTGCAACCTAGAGGATGACCTTGCAATGGAAACCTGTTTAGTCATGTGAGGGGAGACACTACATCAGGCCACAAGTACCTGCAATAAAGAACGGGCATCGCTGCTATCCAGGCACCAGCAAGACATGAGACAGCTTTTGGATACAGGCTTTTGCCTGCTTGGTATGTCACTGTCTGCTATTCTCAGACTTCCTCACACTGGTACAAGCAAATCTCTCTGCAAGTCATCAGGCTTCAGCTAATATTCTCGATACATTTGTATGCAAAGCCTTCTCTGGGAACAAAAGCATACAGAGGAAGACTTCATGAATCTAGTAAATTTACTTGCTTGATACAATTAGTGGGGAAAAAAATTTTAAGTTTAGATCTCCACAGCTCCAAGGATAATTCCCTTTACTTTGGGGCTGACTAAAGGCCATCCCCAAACAGGGCTGGATAACACATACTTGCTTATTTGGGGCAACATTTCTTTATAAGTAACCTTGGTAGTACTCAGGTGAACAGCTGATTTTTGAGAACAAGCAGCAATGAGAATGAGTAAGGCCATTACTTCTCACACTGCCTAATGCAGTTATGCAACATCCACTCACAGAACACTGCCACAACACTTTCGTCCACCTCCACTGCTCCATTCAGAAGATGAAACATCTTTTCTTCTCTATTTTGGTCTATATTAAAATGCTCCTGTTAATGCTAGTAGCAGCATCAGCATTAAGAGCAGAATTGAAATCCAAATCACACACCCAAGTCTTGCCACTCACTATTTTGAAAAGGCATTTCCTGTTGTTCAGAATTGCTTTGCTATATAACAGTCTGTGCTAAGGGAAAATGGGAATCTTCTCCTGTTGCTAACATACACCAGAGATCTACCATGGATAGAAGAGACACTAAAAAACACAATGAAAACAGTTTGGCAGTACACCTCTTTTGCACCCAGCAGTTAATGATTTTAACTAAAATCTGTTTTCCTTTAATATCTTTACCCACAAATCTCCCTCTGCCCATCTAAGCTATTACAGCTTTCTTTGTGACTGCTCCTCACCTGTCAGTTAGCATTATTTAAATAAGTTATCTGATGTAAAAGCACTGGAGTAAATCAGCAGTTGAAGGTGAAAATGCAAATGCTGTGGTTATCAGAGCTAACAGAGACAGCCTGTCTGCAAGCCTTTGCACGCACATTGGGATCACTTGCTCACTGAGGCTTGGGAAAGCTCTGTCACATCAGGCCCCAACACACTGTGCTCCTTCAATTTTCACAACTAAAGCTTGGGATGGGGTTTTTTTTAAGGTGATATGAACATACCTGAGTCAGTAGGATGGAGCTCACTAGCTGCCAGCTACAAATATGGCACTAGGGGAGTCTGGGAAGCTAAGTTTTAAAACAAGGACTCCAAAGTGACATAGCATCCCTGTAGTGAGGAAAATCACCCAGTCCTGTCCATGGTCCACAGATACAAACAGTGGGATCAAGGTGAAGTTTTGTATCAGGGCACTGGCTTTCCATTGGACTCCTATTGTTTCTGTTCAGTCTTTAAGTTCTTTGTTTTAAGGAAAAAGGAAGTGGCAGCAACTGAAAAGCATAATGTCTTGAGAAACAGTCCTTCCACCTACTCCTTAAAAAGCTTGTTTCGACAGCTCCCCAGAAATACCAACTTAAATTCATTATTTCATTCATATGCATAATGCCAGCCCCGGCTTTCTCTCCTCTCATTCTCTCCAGTGGTTGCCCCAGATAAACAAGCCTTAGTTATGGTTCACAGGCTGTTTGCCACACGCACCTCTTCATCGCAGTTTCATTTCTAATGAAGGTTTTGACACTGGTAAAGTAAATGATAATCTGCTTCTCAACTTCTAATTAAGCATACAGAGCTGATAGTGATAACCTTAGCATCTCCACCTGACTTTTCACTTTAGAGGCCCTGGAGTTTCCAATTCAATTTCTAGCTTCTCCAATCACACAAGAATAATTAGGTTGAAAATGCAAGTAGTGCAATATGGTACACATCCTCAGCTGTACTGCAGTACTGAGGGTAAGCCGTAGGTGGCAGAAAAAAAATCCTGTCAAAGGAGAAAACCTGAGACAAAGGAACTTCAACCAGCAGAGATATAGGCATGTATTCATTTTAGTCTCCCATTTGACCCATATTAAAGTATCAGTTGGCTTGCAATCACTGCATTTCTCTTTGTTCAAAGGCCTTGTTTTCCATCAGAAAAGGTGCGTAAATTGAACTGCTGATCTTTTCTGTGCTTGGTTCTTCCATATAGAATCTGTACTAATCCAGTAAAAAGGCAGAAGATGGTTTTGTATCTTATATGCTCAGAAATCTTAACATTCCTATGCCTGTAGATTTTGTAAAGTTTTATCGTGTTAAATGTTCTGTAAATTTCTTCATTTCCCTCCTAGATTAATTGGCCATGAAGCACAACCTTATTACTTGAAGGGACTGTAAATTATGTGAAAACACCACCAATACATTGTACAAAAAGTGTGTTGAGAAGCACAGGGTTTGGAGTCTTGACAAAAACAGAAAACACAGGGCAGAAGTATAAACTCAGTGTGTTTTCCTCTACGAGATATGTTTCTATAAAAGGTGTCAAAAACTGTTGAATTCCCTGACAACTCTAAGGAGTCTTGAGTCATTGGGCCTCTGCTCAGCTTTGCTTTGGAAACTCTAAACCTGATATGGAAAAGCCATACTTGGAGTTCAAACCAGTCAGTATGTGCATACTGACCTCTACTTCAGCCCACATGCATGGTCAAAAGGCTAGCTTTGCACAATGTCCAAGCTGCAAAGAAAGTTACAGCAACCATAGATTAGTTCTCTTTAAAAGAAAGCAAAAGCCAAAAAGCTATGCTTTTATGTTAACAGTATCTAAAATGTGGTTATCATATCCTAGATCAATAAAAGGCGCTAATTGTTGTGGCACAGGTATCACTGGTTGGAATGCATGAATACAGGTGAAGTATTTTAACAGAAAACCCTGCACTTCCAGCTCCAGAGATGTAGCTTGGTCATACTTTACCTGAATGTGCAACAAAGGCACAATATAAGCTACCAGTAGAGGAGGCAGAGCATATTTGTATCAAGGGATGGAATGGTTGTATGATAAAGCTTTCCTTTGTGCTCCCATGCACAATTCACAGCTCTCACTAAATTTAAGAAGTCAGTAATAGCTTCAAACAGGATAGAAGACTGCATGCCATGCTTTCAGAATCTGAGACAGAAGTGCAAAGGACAACAACATTCATCACCTTTAGAAAAGGTACTTTCTATATTTACACTTACACTGAAATGTATAGGAAACAATAAGTGGCACTAAGGATACAGTGCTACAGTCTGTATTGTTATCCTGCCGTTCACTTACTCTGATATAATGTTTTATCTTACAAAGTACATATTGTTTATGCCATGGCATTTTTAATATCATGATGTAAATTTGAGGTTTGAAATAAAGGAAAATAGTGCAGGCACCTCAGTGTTACATTATGGATATTAATTTTTTTTAAGAAAAGTTTTTACTCAATATTTTAGTAAGCTTTTTATAATTTGAAAAACATCTGTAATTTTGCATTTTTTCCCCAAATACAGTATAAGCCTAAGAGAATGCAGGCAGATACATCAATTTATTATGTTACCAATTAAGGACACAGTTCTACATTTCTTCTATGAAGAATGTATACAACTAGAGGGTATTTTTTTCAAGTCATACTTCATTGGGTTTTTTATCTTCATCTCATGGGAAATTCCCATCAAATATAATGAGGATGAAACCAGTAAAAGTTGGAAAGAAATTAAACAAACTCTATAGAAATTACTCTAAACAACATATGGGTCATAGAAGAGTTCAAAAAAATATTTGTGTAACTAACTGAATTCTATAGCAGAGAGGCATTACCCTTTTAAATCCCATGAGCTTCTTTAAGAAGTCTATGAATAGGAGATAGCCCTCCACCGAATTCTACAGGACTTTTTAACCAATGAAACAAATACCCCAGCTCTCCCCAGGAGCAATCTAAGAGGAGAATGTGCACAAGAGCAGTGGAAAGTTTTCAGAAAAATAATTCGGTTTAGTAGGTTTTTATGAAGAGCAATGCAAGTGAAGGCAGGAGGAAAGCAGGGGAAAAGCTAATTATGAAAGTTCACTTTTTACACCTTAGTAGCTGATAGGACATGATGAAGTACAAAGCAAATAAATGAATAATTTAAAGTATCCTTATAATGGACCATAGATTGGAACACTCCCAGTGAAAAGGAGGACATAATGAGATGGAAGGTATATTAACATAAGCAAATACTGAGCTGTTAAAAAAACAGGGGCATTCCTGATGACCATTATTTTATGGGTTTCAATCAGACAAAACTCTTAAGGAAAGAAACAACAGTTTTGGTCTGCAGTTTTTATTTGGTGGAGAGTGGAAGGGAATGGGGAAGGGAATTCTTAGTTTCCATTTTAGCTGGAAAAATATGATTGACCAGCAGAGAGTCAACACAACCTAAAGGATATTTTAAAAGCCAAGAACTCAAACACAGTATGACAATAACAAATGCAGAAGTGGAGCTGTTCGAAAGACCATTTCTGAAGGCTTTCTTGCTTCATTTAAAATGCAAGGCGCTTGTCTTGGAAATGATATATTGAGACAATACTTTCAGGCTCCCTTGGTGCCATTACACCCAATCATACAGGGTGACATTTCTTTGATTTCCACTCCAAGACTTCATTACATCTTGTATAATTTCCCACCAAAAAAGAACTCAGAAGGGAATAATTCAGTTAGTGTACAAGTATATTTTTCTATGTCTACATCTCCATTCCATGTGTATTAATAATTGACGTGTTCATGTAAATTGACAAAATGATCAAGCACTCTCATTTTAGTCTGTGACTTTGGAAATCAAACTGCAGTCTTTAAGTCATGTTTTAAATAAACTGTGAATAAAATTACTATAGCCTTGTCATAGAAAAAACTGCATCTGACAGTTTTGGTGCTGGTGTTTGAAACTGCTAACCCAACCTTCAGCAACCTCTCTGAGGTTCTGGCCTAGCCCACACAAGCTGTCTATGCTGAACTTGCAAAGCTGAGTACCAGAAAATCTATGTGGCAGTACAGGCACTTTCTCATAATCTTACTCAGAACCAACTTGGCCAGCTATGAGGCTGATGAGTCAAACCACCACTGTGGACAACCAGAAGAAAAGGACCCTGTAGGACAGGGTCTGACAGCAATAAAAGTCTCAGTACTATAGCATTATCATCCTCCTTCTTGTGGACAATTCTTAGAAACGCATTTGAACAGACCTCTTGCCCATTTATCCACTAAACGTGTTTCCTGCTTGAATACTTCATTGCCTCTTGCATCCACAATGCAGGCTTGTGGTGTTGTGAAAAAGGAATTGTTATCCATCTTCAAAGCTTTTGCTGCATTTTTCAAAATCCAATGAAGCATATATTACAAAGGAAAAAAATGTAAAGCAAGAGTGCTGTGCTAACCACTAACACAGTAGGGTTGCAATTCAGAGAGGATTACCATTTCCTCAGCACTGCCTTTGCAGCCACTGTGTGTTACAGTGTATTAAAGATGTTGTTCTGAAACCATCATGGTCAAAAGTAGACATTATCATGGAAGTAAAATGCAAGTCATTTAAGAGTTGAGCTCCCCCATACAAAGATTCACTCTGTATCAAAGAGAAAAAATGTATTTCTCTTCAATTCATTTTGGCCTAACAGTGTGTCTCAGTGTATTGATTGTTCTGCCTCTCCATCCTAGCATCCTACCAAATCCGCACAGCAGCTTCCACAAACACAGTTCTCTTTTACCAGGACTTGTTAAACACCCCTACTGTGATAGCAACAGACCATGACCCACACCAAAGAAGAAACAAAATGGTGTGTGAAAGTTCATAATGTCAGCAAATATCCATGACGGTATCGGTTTTCTCACCTTTTTTTCAGAAAATCTTCACAGATGTTTCCTCACCCCACAAGAGTCACGTTGCTGATTCATCAGCATCCTTTTAGTCCTGCAACCCTCCTACTGCCTCCTGTGGTGCCACTGCAGAGCCCATGCTAGTAAACCCAGCAGATATATTAGCCTGGGGTTTGCTACATATCTAGCTTCTTGTGTGGGTGTGTACCACCAGGACCCCATACAGTCCCAACTGGGAACAGGTAAACAACACAAAGTTTGAGTCAGCTCATCAAGTTATTTTTTTCTACGATGTACATCATAATTGAGCCTCCATACTTTCTTACTCTAATCCTCAAAGATTACAGTAATGGTTCTACAACCATTAATACCATGTCTGCATATTTCCAGTTTACCTGGCAGTACCATTTGCTCTAACTGGGAGAAAAGCATATAATTGTATTTCTCTTGACCTAGCTAAATCACTAGATAGAGTGTTCATGCTGGCATTTCTGCAAATGCTGAGAAGACAGACTATATTCAATCCAGTTGAAAAAGCCTACACGGGCAAATCAGCACTTCACATACCTTAAACAAACATGAACTGGCAGAGTGGTTTGATGTCATTTCACTGTTTTGCACCATTTACCCAGTGGTTTTATCTGGTTCTGAATGGCCTTAAAACAAATTTACCAATTTGTGAAACTATTGCCTGATATCTTTTTTTACTTGTTGCTCCCACTTGAAAGAAACTTTTGATATTGAAAGATCCCAGTTCAGAAATCACTGAGGTACATATGCTCAACATTTTAAAGTCCATCTACAAACTCCAACAAGTGCTTCATGTAAGCCCATATCTTAGTAGCCTGAGGTATAAAAAGTAGTGCCTTACTGAGTCATGCAGAGTCTGCCTCACTATGAAAATACCGCAAAAGCAACTGGCTTTTATTTCTTTACCTCTCATACATGCTTATGTTAAGTAGAGAATGGGAACACCAGGAACACAGATACTCCAGTGTGAAACTGTTACAGATCCACAAGATAAGACAACTGCAGAGGCAGTGCATATGCATCCCTGGTTTCATCTGTTCAGTGAAAACTAAAGCCATGAGCTCATGTAGACAGAAGTTTGAGTACTTGAGCTCATGTACAGTTCCAGCAACACAGGCAGATTCAAAGGCACCAGCTTGCAGCAGGCTGATAGAATGATTTATTGTTTCTGTTGAATTGTCTTGGGAACCTGACAGCTGTCATTGAGAGACATACCAAATATATAGTACGGCATATTTCATTTTTTAAAAAACTACATTAAAATTAGTTGGGTTATCTGGTTAAAGCACCCAAAAGTAGAGCAACACAAGAGTTCGAACTTCAGCTATCAAGACCACTCTGTTCATAATTTTTAGAGCAGTCTTTAAAACCACATTCTGTTTTGTACAGAGTACATTACTATAGGAAACATTTCTCTCCACACCTGTCCTGCAAAGAACAAGGGTGATCGGATGACTATTAATTTTATGCATATAGGTTTTACACTGAAGGTAGATCAAGACAGCAACTTATCTGACCCTACAGAATTAAATCAGGGGAAGCTGTAAGGTTCAAGGAAGCATGAAACAAAACAGAGATAAGGTGTTATCAGAAAGAACATTTGGTTCTTTAGTAAAACAAGAGAAAAGAGGAGCTACCTACTGAAGAAATGCCAGTGTCCTCAGATGCAGGTTCTTTTCCTCGGCAAACCCAGAATGTAGGATGCAGGGGAGGCCAATGCATGAAAGCCCTCGAGCTAGAGACAGTGAGCTAGAGACAAATGCAGCAGCTGCCTGAGCAAGATGTGAATATCATCACATGAACAGTGCAGCAGCTTGGACTCTGTCTTATGAGTAGGAGGATAAGCTGCTAAGTTTAAAAGATTTGCAAGGAAAGGAGAAGATCTTAGTAAGAACTCAGAGACCTTTTGCTGTTTTATCTCCTTTCTCGTTATTTGTTTTTGAGTAAATGAACAATATACTTGTCCTTAACAGATACTTTTGGGTCACAGTCAACCTATGCTTTCAGAAGGAAAATGCTTCCAACCAAGGTGGCCCTCTATTGCAGGCCGCAGCAGCTAGGCCTCAGCCAAGGAGAACCCCAAGATGGGGTTGAACCATAGGATCCCATCTGGACACGGGTTAATGATGCCATGTTTGTCACCATGCTTATGAATCACCTGACACTGGGCATTTCATGACAGACA
Source organism: Pluvialis apricaria (assembly GCA_017639485.1). NCBI lineage: Eukaryota > Metazoa > Chordata > Aves > Charadriiformes > Charadriidae > Pluvialis > Pluvialis apricaria. The sequence goes on from CM030009.1 coordinate 40,884,195, forward strand.
ACTGCCCTCAGCACCTCTCACGGCAGATTTTAAGTATTATTTTCCTCCTTCCTCTGATTCCAGCTCTGCAGTTCCTCCTCTTCTCTAGTTCTAACACTTTGGTGCTTGTTCAACTCACGCTCACCAGCATACCTAACTAAATCCAGTCAATAGTTTTGAGCTGCTCAGCGTTAAGACAGCAGCCATTCCAAGGAGAAAAGAACACAGTACTTTGTACCTCCAACCAACTATTCTGTGATTTCTTTCTGTCATTAAAAGACACATTACCCTGAAACAAATACAGTTTTTATTTTTTGTGGCTTGGCCTTTCATAGATTTGTGGGTTTTCAGTAGGCATCCAAAACTAGTCTTTGGACTAGAGAAGTTTCTTTCCAAACCATCACTTCATGCTGAATCAAATGCTTATTTTGATTATTTCAATGGTGGTTAAAATGGGGTGGTATACACTGCTGTGCCAAAACTGGCACATTGTGGAAGCATTCCATCACCATCTATGGATGGAAAACACTGCAAAGTAGCAGCATGTTGGATTTTTTTTCCCATTTTATGCCTATTTTTTAAAAATTTGGATCACTACTTCAGACATTCGATTCCAGACACGGTTCATCCTTACAAATATGACATCTTTTTCACAGTCTTCTTTTTTGAGCATACGTTATATACACATTGAAACATGTCCCTTTCTTTGTCAAGAGAATTAGCCACTTTTCTTCAAAGTGACTTCACAAACCAGTCAGGTTTCACTATCTTGTACTTAATCTTTTTATTTTTACGTATCAAAGCTCACTGACTAAAATCTACGATGACTGCATATGGCATACACACCACCATCGGACACGCAAAGAAGCATGAATCAGTTTTTGCTATAAAGTGAAAATTTTGATTTTTTTTAAGGTATAATTGCAACTTTCTCTTCAGGTGCAATAAAAACAGCTCTAAACATTACCCTTCATCCATCTTCCTCTTCTTTGCTCCAGAAACTACATTTCTATTTCTCACAAAGTAGTGACAGCTCAGCCTGATTACTTCCTGTTACTGCAGGTCTGACATGATATTTAGGGATAAGAAATACTTAACCTGTAATCAGCTTTTCAGTGCTGTTTTCTCCAGCTGAAATGTCACTTGCAGGAGAATTATTAATAAGTTTCATGACCCAGACAGAACTACAGGATTCAGTAAGATTCACCCAATCATTCACCCACCATTGAACCTGGCAAGGGATATAAAGACCAATAGGAAGGGTTTCTTTAAGTATATAGGAGACAAAAGGAAAACCAGGGAAAATGTGGGCCCGCTCTTGAACGAGATGGGTGCTGTGGTGACGGATGATGCAGAGAAAGCAGAGTTGCTGAATGCCTTCTTTGCTTCTGTCTTCACTGCTCGGGCCAGCTCTCGGGAGTCCCAGACTTTGCAAGTAACAGAGAAAGTCTGGAGGAAGGAAAACTTTCCCTTGGTTGAAGAGGAACAAGTTAGAGAGCAATTAAGTAAACTGGACACCCACAAGTCCATGGGGCCTGATGGGATGCACCCGCGAGTGCTGAGGGAGCTAGCAGAAGTCATTGCTGGGCCGCTCTCCATCATCTTTGAAAAGTCCTGGAGAACAGGGGAGGTGCCTGAGGACTGGAGGAAAGCCAATGTCACTCCAGTCTTTAAAAAGGGCAAGAAGGATGACCCGGGAAACTACAGGCCGGTCAGCCTCACCTCCATCCCTGGAAAGATGATGGAACAGCTTGTTCTGGGGGTCATCTCCAAGCATCTGGAGGAAAAGAAGGTTCTCAGAAGTAGTCAACATGGATTCACCAAGGGGAAGTCATGTCTGACTAATCTGATAGCCTTCTATGATGGCGTGACTGGATGGGTGGGTGAAGGGAGGGCAGTGGATGTTGTCTACCTTGACTTCAGCAAGGCTTTCGACACTGTCTCCCACATCATCCTCACAGGCAAGCTTAGGAAGTATGGGTTAGATGAATGGACAGTGGGGTGGATTGAACAGTGGTTGACAGATAGAGCTCAGAGGGTCGTGGTCAGTGGTGCAGAGGCCAGTTGGAGGCCAGTAACTAGTGGTGTCCCTCAGGGGTCAGTACTGGGTCCAGTCCTGTTCAATATATTCATCAATGACCTGGATGAAGGGATAGAGTGTTCCATCAGCAAGTTTGCTGATGACACAAAACTGGGAGGGGTGGCTGACACGCTGGAAGGCTGTGCTGCCATACAACGTGACCTGGACAGGCTGGAGAATTGGGCAGAAAAAAACCTGATGAGGTTCAATAAAGGCAAGTGTAGGGTACTGCATCTGGGGAGGAATAACCCCATGCATCAGTACAGGTTGGGGGCTGACCTCCTGGAGAGCAGCTGTGCGGAAAGGGACCTGGGAGTCCTGGTGGACAACAGGATGACCATGAGCCAGCAGTGTGCCCTGGTGGCCAAGACGGCCAATGGCATCCTGGGGTGTATCAAGAAGCGTGTGGCCAGCAGGTCGAGGGAGGTCATCCTCCCCCTCTACTCTGCCCTGGTGAGGCCGCATCTGGAGTATTGTGTCCAGTTCTGGGCTCCCCGGTTCAGGAGGGACAGGGAACCGCTGGAGAGGGTCCAGCAAAGAGCTACAAAGATGATTAGGGGACTGGAGCATCTTTCTTATGAGGAAAGGCTCAGGGACTTGGGGCTTTTTAGTCTAGAAAAAAGAAGACTCAGTGGGGATCTTATCAATACTTATAAGTACTTAAGGGGAGGGTGTCAGGGAGATGAGGATAGTCTTTTTTCAGTTGTGCCCAGTGATAGGACAAGAGGTAACAAGCACAAACTGGAGCACAGGAAGTTCCATCTTAACATGAGGAGGAACTTCTTTACTCTGAGGTTGACGGAGCACTGGCACAGGCTGCCCAGAGAGGTTGTGGAGTCTCCCACACTGGAGACATTCAAAACCCGCCTGGATGCCGTCCTGTGCAACATGCTGTAGGTGTCCCTGCTGTGGCAGGGGGGTTGGACTTAGATGATCTCCAGAGGTCCCTTCCAACCCTGACGATACTGTGATACTGTGATACTGTGATCTGCAACACTGTTTAGGAGTTTAATTTCCAAAAGTAATTTCTTATTCCCTTTAAGAAATGGTTACATAACTAATTTTTAAGTTGGGAATAAAATGGCTGGAGAAGGAAGCCCAGTAAATAACTTCCAAACAAATATCCTGTACAGCAGAAAGACAAGATATCCAGGGTGTTTCAAACACCATTTAATTTTCTTTACATATTATTCAGACTGGTAAGCTCTGAACCCTCCAGCTGTTTCCACTCTGAAATGTTGCTAAAAGAGGCAGCATGAGGTTCCGTTTTCACTGTCTTTCAATTATCCTGAGCGAATTAACTCTGCTTTCAAATTCACAAGATTTTTCTTCTCCTATTGCCAGCCCAAAATGCTCAAGCTGAAAGAAAACTGTGTCCTTTCTGGCTCACTTGTTCAGCGCCAAGGGGAGCTCTGGTGTAGGTGAACTGCCTTGTGGCTCCTGCCTTCATGCAAAATATGCACACACAGCTATATGCTTCCTGTAAGAAAATAGGAATGTGTGGGCCAAAGAAACTTTCCTATGGCTTTATAGGTTCTGTAATGCTAATGGGACTTAAAAGTTGTAAAAACTTATTTCTTTCTTTACAGCTAATGGCTCTAACTGGGAATACACACAAAGAGCAAACACTGATAAAGAGAAAGGTGAAGTCCAGAAAGAGTAAAGTTTGTTAATGTGAAGCACAGTCTACTTTATTCATGTGGGACAGAGAATCAGCCTCTTGTTACTTAGCACAATAAATGTTGACCGTGACTTCAAATATAAGTGACTATTGCATATGGCAAATGATAGTACTGTCACAATTGCTCTGCCGATTTGTCATTTGGTGTAGGTTGCAATCTTTTAAGACCATCAAAACCTTCAGGCTCCACAATTACAAGAAATTATTGTATATTTGTAAATTCATAGAAAAGGGCCAAATAGCGCCCTTTTCTGCAGTGATCTCCCATTTGGCGACTTGCAAATCTTTTGATTCTGGAATGAAAAATGACCCTTAAAATAACAAATTGTTTGCCCAAATTCTCATGCTTTGCTTAATTTCCATTTCGGCTGACTAAACAGCAAGGCCCTCGCACACAAAACTGGAATTGAGTTCCCAATGCAGAAGACTGCTAATAGTTTTAGTCTTAATTCAAAGATACTGCATTTTTTATAAGCAAACAACATCCAACTATTCAGCAGTTCTGGCCGTGGTTTCTTGCTGCTCAGTAAGTCACCTCCCAGCTGCAAAGGAGGCTCTGCTGAAAGCCACGCTGACACAGACAGCGCTGCCTACATCAGCCTGCAGAAAGAGTTGTAGAAGTCAGATAGGAGTATGTCAGTTAGTAGAGCAATGATGCACAATTAATGTATTAACAACAAGGGTAGAACTACATAATCATATGCAAATAGCACTTCATTTACCATACACTAGCCTACAGGCAGGCAGACAGACGGCAATAAATCCATAGCATTTTTCAGATCTTAGCTGTAGAACTAGTATGTATACAGGGAGGCCCCAGATGTATAGTGGAGAGCCATGAATTGGTACAATTTCACATTTCAACAATAAAAAGATTAATAACTAAATAGCTAACTGATAAGATGACACATCAGCAAAATGCTAGACAAAGAACTATTTATGTTTAAATACATACATATTCCTTTTTTTTCCCCAAAAAAACACCCTAAGGATGTTATGGCTGAGATTCTTCAATGCTGAGCTGATACTAAAACCAGAAGAAAATTAAGAATGACCTTGTACAAGTGAACCAGCAAATGATGCTCATTAACAACCAGCTCTAGTAAAGCAGTGTTGGTGGTAATCTGACCTACAGTGAGTGAGGGTTACCATGGCCACTGGTTCAGGGACATTTAGAAGGAGCAGAAGAAGAATAAAGAGAATTGTGTCAACAGGATTAAACATACGTGATGAAAATCATGTATTAAGAAAACACTGAGCTAACACTTATTTAATGGAGAAAGGTGCTCCATTAATGCTATCCAGAACTGTTTTGTGCATAAAGGTATTGATTTGATACTACTGATTAGGTAACTCCTTCCCCTCCAGCTGTCAATAAAGATCATAATGCAAAGGCTTCGGCTACAAACGGTGCCAGAAAACTCTGTGGCAGATTGATTTTCTCTCTTTCTACTGACAGATTACGTCAACTGAAATACCTCTTAATAATTTTAATTAGTTTCTTTTTTTTTAGGTCAATTGAAATTTAATTAAAATTATCTCTGTAAAGGAACGAGGCTTGCCTAATGCTGTTCAGCATCATTTATTCAGAGCAAGCTGCACTCAAATGACTGTCCAGTGGCCCATGTCATTGTGTACAATTTATAATCAAAATGCCAAAAAGAAAAAGAGAGAGAAAATAAATTTGATTTTAATAGGAATATGGAGTTAATGAGTACGAATTCTTCTTATGTTATTATCTAAACTACCTTGTCTGGCATCCAGTTAATTATCAGCTATCGCCTCAGAGTGTTCTTTTACAAAGTTTCTGTAAAGTTAAAGCCTTCTTTCCTGCAAGTAAAGACTTATTCCACATAGGTTAAAACAGACAGAAGACGAAGCCCTGAGCTAAGAGGTTACCTTATCCAAAGCAGTGCAATATCTGTTGATGTTAATTTAAACATGATAAATATCACTTAACAGCTATCAAACACCTTACAAAGAACTTGACCCAGCTTCCATCACGTTAAAGACTTTTATTGGTTTCAGTGGGAACTGGATCACCCTCCAGTACCTGTCCCATGTGCTGTCAAAAATAATCTGTGTTCAATTAAAAATTCTGAATTTACTCTAAAAAGTAAACCAGCACTTACTGACTTCCCACAGAAGCAAAATGCATTTGTTCACACCCTCAGCATAAGCACATATACCAGTATGAAAACCCGAGCATACTTTATTGCTGAAAGTTTCATGTAAAAGAGGCTTCTGAGGTGATGCTCATCCAGGTCAAAGACCAGGAGTAATGCCTGAACACGCTGGGTGTGGGCTGCCACACTAAAGGATGTTCTGCCATTACAAACCATGAGATTCAAAGATGATTGAATCAGCCTCTTCATCCTGATGATCAAAACTCCAGGATGATAATTCAACATGCCTGTGCCTGCACCAGTATACTATGCAGAGAGAAATGAAATTTGGTTCAAATTTTGTCCTAATTTTTAATTATCCTGATACCAGATGTCTAGAGCCACATTCTTGAAGTGATTCCAAAACCTTCAAATAAAACCAAAAATAATCAAACAGAAATACTAAAACCACTAATACCTTTTTTTATATAAAGAAAAAACATTCCCATACTGAAGTTATTTATGAAAATGAACTACAATGTGCATTTTTTTTAAAACTTCAGCATTTTCATATTCTTTAAAAGAATGCAGCTGATACAGCTGTCAGGAATATCTTTATACGCCTATGCTACCAAGAGATTAAAAGAAATAGCTTTCGAAGGGCTACATAGCATATTTACTTTTCAGGTTGAGGTTAGAGTAATATAAATTTTTATTGCAACTCTTGAAGTGCAGAGCCCAGATGGAACATTTCTGCTCCTTTCTTTTGGAGACAAGTACAGAATACCATTGGACAAACTGCACATTTATTCCAGAGGTATAATTTTGTCCACAGCTATATTTGAAAGAAAAAAGCCTTTTACCAAAAGTATTAATTTTCTTGATTTTACTTGGGAAACACCAAGAATGAAGACTTATGATGATTAAAGAAGATTAAAATTGAACCCATCTACAATTTTGAGCTGATTACTGATTATTTTAATTCATTCAGTTGAAGAAGAAGGGACAGATATTTTATAGGCAACTGGGGAGCTGGCAAAGTAATCAAAACCATGTCAGAACTGATTTGACTAACTTGCATGTTTCACATCCTTTTAAGTTCAGAAAACCTGTCTTTACAGGACGTCTTCTGAATCATGAACTACTAACAGGAGAGCAATGATGGCAATAATGCAAGACCAGTATAAAGTTCAGCAGCAGGAGAGACACGTGCAATTTGGCATGTCAACTGAGGTAATACCAAGGAAGCACTTAATAGTTCCATTGACTCCTCATTGATTCCAGCAGCAGAGCCCCCAGCATTGTGAATGAGCCATAATGACAAACTGCACTTTACATCACTTTTCCACTGTTAGAAGCCAGTGTCATTAGTCACCTTGTTTGGCCACAGTACCCTTTTGTAACAATCAGTATTGCTGTTCATGGATTAAGAAACAACAGGCAAACAGGTTCTGCTGAGGTCCTTGTTGAAGGCACTCTGCCAACTGGGTAATGCAGGCAGCAATCAGAGGGAGGTGATGTGGGGGACATTTGGGAACACGAGAGGAGCACAAGAACCTTGCTAAAGACAGGCTTGATACTTCTGAGGTACTTCAGTCCATTAGATTTATTGAAAACAGAAACGAAGAAAGGCCTTGCACCACTTCTAGGTTCAAAACTGACTTAAACTGTTTGACAGGCAAATATATTTTTTCTCTCTGAACCTTTGAATGAGGTTGCTCATACTGCAGATGAGTACAAACCATATTTATTATCACAGAAGGGGAAAGAAGCACAAAAAAAAAATGTCCCCCCACCATCATGAGTGGTGTGGCACTGAGGTGCTGAGCTTGCTAGAAGACAGAGTGCATAGCAGAGGGTGCGCCTGGCTGACTCCCCTTGCTCAGAAACTTTTACTAAAAGGCAATCACACTGAGCAAAACAACACAGGAAGCCTATCAATTTAATTTTTAAACATTACAGTTTGTGTTTCAGACTCCTCTTGCCACACTAAGATGGTCTGCAATCTGTATAGTTCACAGTCAGGGCAGACCAACTATGCTAAGTTTGCTCTCGGCAGATCATCTAATTAGCTTCACGCTGATGCAAAGTCAGGATTCAGTACAGGAGACTTCTGCTGTTGGGAAAGCTTTAAAAAAAAAAAAATTCTTTTCATCAGAAGCGACCCTTTTGCACCAGACCAAGCAAGCAAGGAATAGATAGGAAGGTGGGAGAAAGGAATTATTTCCATGACTTCTTATCCCTCTTGTGTTAGTTGGTGCAACTGAAACGCTTAAGCGATATTAAAACATGATGTTGAGAGTTAGCCAGAAGTAAACTGCAAGCTTCTAAATCTGACCAAGAATAAGGGCATAGAAAGGAAGGAATTGTGCCTAAAGGAATCTCCACAGGTCTCCCAAGCTCAATTTCACTGGAGTTTATCCTAAGGCAAAACACTTCTTGTGGCTGTTCTCAAAGTGATGAAGCTTGAATACCACGTCATACTCAGACCAACATCTTTTCACAGACTTAAATGGTTCTTTAGTAGTAGAAGGTACTATTTAATGTAAATAAAAAATGGTAGTAACCAAATATTTAGATTTTTTTTCTATTTTTTAGTGCAACTGGTATGTTCCTTGTTCACGTTCAGTAGAAACTTTCTATATAAATAGCATCACTCAAAACAAAAAGAAAAAAAGGAGTCAAATGGTGAAATATCAAGCACTGTGCGTAATGACAATAGGTAGAAGAGAGAGATCCATAATTTTACAACTGAGAATTTGTGCAATTAAGAGACATTTGGAAAAACATTTTTGCAAACTATTTTGTAAATTTTAACATAAATGCCTATTCACTGAAAAGCACATACACTGCTCCACTGTTCCTCAGAGCACACAGCTTCTTGTTTCGGCTCATTCTCCTGGTCCCATCCCTGACTCAGTAACAACTTCCTTGCTGCTTCTGTAAGATGAGCCCAGCATACCCTCTCCCTCCCTCCCCCAGACTACATTCAATGCCTTCCCATTTTGAGATCTGATGGCTCATATACCCAGAAAATATCATCATGGTCACCATGGTTGCTCTCATATAACAGGCCACAGATCTGCATTGCACATTTATAGAAATCCCCATTAATAACATTTACCAGTCTTCAGTCTGGAATAGTTAACTGTCTTCATAGTGAAGTCCTTATTTCATCTCCAAGTCTTTCTTTATTTCCTAGCCACTGCTTCTCTTTACACATCCAGTAGACTTAAGAGTCCTCAACTACCAAATTTCACATCAGTGCAATTATATTTAATTAACTCTACTTGATATTTCTTTTTGATGAGATTACAAGTCATTTTGACAAAAGCTATTTTCCCTAAGTTCATGTCGATTGGCATTAATTATATTGCCTTCTTTTAATTCTTTATTAATTAATCTTTATTAATATCAATATGCTGCTCTGTTTTACAGAGTGTATAACCGGATCTCCATGAGCAACAGTGTGCTTTCAAAACGGTAGAGAAGTTTGAAAAAACAGCAAAGAACCGCATTGTAGAAGCTGCAGGTCAAAACCAAACATCATCTACCTTTAAGCTCGCTGTTCAGTCCCGACAAAGCAACTCAAACCCACCTGGCAAAGCAGAGAGCTTCTTGCTGAAAAGGCTGCTGGGTGGACAGAGCTGGGGGGGCGGGAGGAGGGATGCAAAACAGGAGTGAAAAGCCTCACATCACATGAGGAACAGGTAAGTGTCCCTCACCAGCACAAGTGGGGTGAATCCCTGCCAGCCTGCAGAACGCCTGAAGTACTTGGGGGCACAAGCTGCATTGCTGTTCCCCAGCCACATCCCTGCAGAAAAAACCCACCAGAATACTGAGCACATGCACAATTTTACCACATCCACCTTTTTAGCAGGCTTTGCTATTGATGGGTAGAACCCTATGGAATTTGGTGAGGAGCAGAAAAAGAAAAAAAAAAAAAATCAGAAAGAGGAAGAAGATTAATTTCTGGTGCTAAATGACAGGAAAATTGATCCCACAAAGCACTTGGTGCCACTCTCAACACCTCCTGTGGCTACTTAGGCATATAACAAGGATCATTTAAAATACTGATTTTTTAGCAACAATCAGGGTAACACTGTCTTGACTGATGAATTAAAAAACTCAACATTTGACATGTATACAATTTATAATGACTAATTCAATAAGCTCCATGAACGTTTATATAGAGGTACCAGCTCACTCTCTCACCAGACATCATTTAGAGACTTGTTTGCTAATCGTAATTTGCATATATTTAGAAACCATAAATTTTAACAAGCCCATGAGAATTTACATATGACTAAAAGCACCAGTTATCAAGCTTTTATTGTTTACAGTGGTTTACAAACTCTTTCAAATAAACAGAGCCAAGGCAGCCTTTCTGTACAGATCTACAAATTATCAGATATTGTGGGATTCAAATCTCAGTTACTTAATGATCTAGACAAACCCAAATCTTAAGCCGGAGGTTGGCAATTGGCTAACATCCTTTCTGGTGCAGCTTGCATCAACAATTTAACAATCAAGTGGTTTTTTTATTACACTTCAGTATTTAAACAAGTAGCATTTGTGTTTTGAGACGTATTAATACCCACCCAAACGTTTGTGTTGCTTTTATGAAATAATATATGTTTTGGCATGTGGTACCTCCCCATCATCATGCCTTAGAAGGTGCAACAATATAACTTAGAACGCAGTTAGAGATAACACCCCGTCTTCTCTCCTAGAAGATTTTCATTATAGCCCCCACCACAGTCTCTTACCTCGTTTCAGCTGTGCTGAAACAACCATTTGTAGTACAATGTTGTAAACCAAATCACTGAATGATTCAGGTTAAAACAAAACAAAACAAAAACCCAACTTAACATTACTGAAGGGCTATTCTTAACATTGGTCATTCAATGGTGCAATCTGCTGGCCAAGCCCAGAGTTTCATTGGCACAATCAAAGGGAAGGTGTAGAGCCAAACCAGGGCAAGACTAAGCATGCGGGGAAGCTGAGGAATAGGAATTTAAGATTACACAGCAAAAATTGCTTTTCAGTGTCCTAAGGTTAGTGAACTAAGAGCCATATGGAAGCAAATACCAACGGAGAAGGAGCCAAGGAATGCGAACAGGAGAGCAGAAGCAAATACCAAGATGAGTTGGGAGAGATGACTGGGGAACCACAAAAGGTTGAAGAATCCCCACAGGCCATAGAAAACCTTCAGAGGTGGGAAATCCTTTCAGAAGAGGAAGATTTATATAATGGGAGTATCCTATGAATCAGAAAAGATCAGACTGTTAGACATCTGTATTGCGCTCTAATGAAATGCTGTTGGCCGCATCACTACAAGCACTACGAACTTCAAGTCAATGTATTGAAAGTGGTGCAGGCACATCAGAAAAAAAATAAATCATTCTCTGCCTACTAAAGCACAAAGGAAGAAGTTGGAGACTACAGAGCTCTTTTGCCCTTGAATCCCCAAGACCTAGCTTATACAGGGGAACACAAAATACCACATCCTCTGTTTGCTCCTAGGGATTTTTAAAGCTCTCCTTTACTTCACCATGCTTTGTTCTTCTATCAGACTTTTTGGTAAAATAGAGGGAATATCATGGCCAGAAGACTACAATTTCTCAGCAGCTATATCTTCCCTGGTGGGAAGGGAGGGAGAATCAGAGCATCCCCTGCACATTTACAGAGAATATGCATTACAGGATAATAGACTCTAGTCCTTGCACAGCTCCTCTGCTGATTCACCTGTCCACCAAGCCAGGTAGCTCTCCCTAACCCAGCAGTTCATCTCTCCAGCTGTCTCAGCCCTTTGTGCTGGCATCCAGACCAGGGGCCTGGTGGGAACACTCTGTGCTCCTTCACTTCCTCCTGAGAAACCAGGGCATACGGAAGACATGGTGCCAGCCAGGTCTTATGGGCACAATCACAACTTACCAAGGTGCTGCAACATCAACTTTGAAGCATTAGACTGAAGAAAGAGAAGTAGAATTTTTCCCTTTATGGAGAAATTCTAAATAATAACATTATCCCCACTATTGTCCAGAATAAAATTCCAGTTCAAGGTGAGACACTGTCTAAATACTTGTGAGCTCATAAAGATTGTCGTGGTTTAGACAAAGATGTAAAAGCATGTGTCAGAAGACAGTAGCCTCCCCAAAGTAGGGAAGAAGAGAATTGAGGGTGAATAGAGATGTTCTGTGAGTGCTTTACCACTTTGCCTTCATTTTCGTGTGCTTGGCAGGCCAGAAGGTGTTGGGTAAAACTAGGCAGATTCAGCTGGTCAAGAGATACGGAGCAAGTCAAACAATCTCCTATTCTGATACCCGTACTAAGGAGGAAAGCCTGACATCAATTTATAGACAAGTAAGTATCTGCATGCTCCAGTATCATCTTTGTGTCTCTAACTATGTGGGTGTGGAGGGAATTCGCTGTTTGCAAACACATAGAGAGAAGAAATGCTTAACTTAACCATAATTAGCACTTGCTGCTGTTTTTCTGTGGCTTGTGTGCAAAATGAATTGTGCCTGGGCTGAATTTCCTGACTCCTCTCTATTCCCCTCGTTTACTAGAACTGAAGCAATAAGAAAACTAGAGTGGTACTAGTTAATTGCCAATGCAGTAAGGCTCATGGAGATGAATGTTACTCCTCAATTCATCTCTGGTGACCCTCCATAGTGGGAGTCAAAGAAGTTTGAAACTAGTTCCAGAGTAAAAATAAAGTGTATTGAACAAACTGAGCAGTCCAACAAGAATTACAGTTCAGACAAGTCTAATTATTGGCCTGTTTCTCATATGCTGCAGACACAGGATTGGGATGTGCTCTGACAATCTGACAGATGCTTAGAGTCTGGTAATTTTTGCAGGCAATGCAGCAATTCCTCCCCTCCCTGTATTAATTGGGTCCCCAGCCAAATCCCTCTGCAAATAATGGAGGGAGAAATCTTTTTGCAGCCTACTCTGTGATTTTGCAGCCCCTTTTCAGCCCCATACCAGATGCAGCTCTGGGCTTTGGCCTTCTAATCCTAATCCCAGGCCATGGCTAAGCTTCAGCTCCCCCAGCGCTGTGGCCCACATGAACGAGCTCACCAGGGAGAAACCTTTTCACAGCCTGCAGTGTTTTTTCACACCCTCTTTCCAGCCTCTCACCCACTGCAGGTCTGGGGGTTGCCCTTCTCCTAACCCTAGCTCGAACTCTAGGTCTGTCAAGGCCTTGAGGGCACCCATGGGGTTTACAGGTCCTGCCCAGCCCCCCGGGGCTGCCCCCACCTGCCCAGAGTGCAGGATCCCATGTCAGCCCCCAGGGCTGTCAGTCTCTGTCCCAGCGATGCCACAGCCGGTATGGTCTCCAGCTCCCCACAGCCTGGCCTACCCTGACCAGTCATGGGCCACACTGAGCCAGGCCCACATCCCTATCCCATCCCCAGAGATATGCCCGATGCCCGGGGCTGGGGCTGGCCTGGTGCCTGCCAGCTACTCCTGGTTGGGCGGTGGGACAGGCCCTGGCTGCCCTGCCCAGCCCTGCCCCTCCCCATGGGCAGCCCCCCCTGCAATGAGCATGGCCAACCACTGGAACAGGGACTCAGAAGTTGTAGAAACTCCATCCAGAGGTATTCAAAGCTCCATGAGACATGACCCTGATCAACCTGATGTAACTGGACCTGTTCTGAGCAGAGACTATATGACCTCCAGGTGTTCCTTCCAATCTGAATTACTCTGGGATTTTACAAACATAAGCTTTTAAGAAGCATGCAAAAATACTGCTACAGCATATCTGAGTATAAGGCTTTAAACATTTGTGTGTTTGACAAATACAAAGCCAGCAAGGGATAAAACTAGATTCTGCTGTAAGTTAAAGAGGAATTTTGTTTCCATGAACATCTGGGATATGTGTGTGCAATTGCCATACTGCTAAACAAAGAGCTGGCATAAAGAAAAAGAAAAGGATCTGGTTTAGTTTAGGATATTGTCCCTTGGAGCTAACATATTATATAATGTGTTTGAGGTTTAAGTGTAGTTATTTGTTAGAAATTAAAAATAAACATAATTTTCAAAATACAAGAATAGTGCTTTATAGCAGAACCAGAGATAAATGTGAATCAGAACACAGCTATAAAATCTGCTTGCTGGAAGTACTGAAAAAGTTGTAATCTCTCCACAGGTACAATTTCAGAAGTTACCTAGATGTGCAGCAATCTAGATTGCAGTGGTAGTCATGGTTACTTAAGATCATAAGCACTTCAATAATTTTTTTAAATAGGACCTAGGCTCCTGAATCATTCCCATCTCAGTGCTCTTGGAAACCTGGTCTCTTCAGCAATTTTGAAATTTTTATTCTAGGAATACATGGTTCTTGTATTCACAATGCACTTGTTATTTTTAATGCAAATTAAACCTTAAATTTTTAGTCTGAATACACTCTTCAGACTCAGGTGTAAACTTCAGCCTAGATCCATGCCGTCCTATGGCATGCCAATTTCTTAGCAACTCTACTAATGAGAAAGTCAAAACCTCACGTTAGGTACTTAATTTCTATAGAGAGTACAGGAAGATTGAGGCACTTGGCTCAACGTCATCCCAGCTTGGCATGCTGCAAACATATAAACTGGCCCATAGGAAGTGCTGAAGACAGACATTTATGAAATAATATCTCTTTCCTAGACCACAGCCCTTTTGTAGCACAGAAGATTCTGCTTTCTGTGATGCCAGATGTCAATAATGTGTAACAAATTCTTACCATGGTGTAATATAATTTCACATAACAATGTGACTACTTACACACAAATCCTGTTTGTAGAAAGGATAAGGCACTAGAACGACAAATGTGATGAAACAGAAATAACTGAGGCAAATTCTCCTTTTCTTTGTCAATCAACAGGTACTAAATTCAAAGTGATGATTCATAAAAGTCCCTATATTTCATGCTCAAATTTGTTAACAATTAGTTTACCAATGCCATTGTTTGAACCCTCTGTGAAAATCCACTGACTCCTCTTGGTTTCGGTATGCCTTGCTTACCTTGTCTGACTGATTAATCCTATTGACTCAGGTGTTGCTAGCTTATCAGTCCACTCTTCACAGGTGAACAAAGGAAATTTTATGCAAGGGCTGCTCCTATGTTAATCAAACTTTACTGATTCAGATGTCACCTCCTCCCAGCAAACCCTGACATCTTTCCAGCTTGCACACAATTACATTACGTACTAAGCGCTTGTCTGAAGCGTTTATCTGTGTTGTAGAGCTTCTCTGCAGCAGACAGCATGTCGGTGCCTGTGGATTCTCTGAATTCCCAGAGATGGGAACCAGATGCTACCATAACTACGCATACAAAAAATAGTCTCTCTCTAATAAAAAAAGCCCTTGAAAGACTTTATTCAGATTTTATGAGCCATCAAGTGGAACAGCTGGGATATTTTTTTTGTTGGGGTTTGGGTTTTTTGGTTTTGGGTTTTGTTTTTTTTTGCATTGGCTTCATCCCAGTAATTTTAAAGTACAGACATTTGCCCCAAAGCCTCTGTCTTCAGATACAATATATTTTTTATTTCAGCTTCGGCTCCTAACGTCTCATCTTAATTTATATGTCAAAAAATATTAGGATGTTTTTTTCCCACTTCTATGATTTTTACTGATCTACTTGTGTCAGCAATGAACACCCATCACCTTTGCTGACTGAAATCCTCAATCCGAGAGGCAAAGGAAGAATTAAAGCATTTATAGCTTTAGGAAGGTTTTTTGGTTTGATTTTTTTTTTTTTTTTTTTGGAGGGGGTGGGTTGCTTTTTTAGTGATATATACTGGTGTACTTTCTGAAACAGACAAGAAACCAATAGAATCTCAAAAGAACAGGAAAACAATGCACCAGTAAAGCAGATGTATGCCCAGAGAAGCTACGAAATAAACCAAAAATTCACATGTTTTGTTGCATAAAAAGGCAAAAATGAAAATTCCAGATACTGGCAGTTAAAAAAAACAAAACCACACCACACAAAAAAACTCTGAAGTTTATCTACAAAAAAACACACCAACTGAAACACTTACTTGTTAATCAGTCCTAGCTAAATTAAGAAAATTAATAGTTTGCTCCTTTCTTCTTGGCAATTTTTTCTTGTGCTTTGTTACAGCATTGCTGTCTGAAAGAGGAACAGAAATACTATTCCTTGTTGCTGTACCTTCACACACAACTGAGTACGTCTTCCCAGATTGTAAGTTGAGACTACTATGACTCTCTAACATAGCTTCTGCACAGCAAAAGCAATGGATCTTCTCTAAATTAAATCTCTTAAAGCCCCCCAAACTGTGGTCAACTACAGCCTTTTTTGTTCAAATATCAATTTTAATTCAAAAAACATACACTAAAAGAGAAGTCTGCTACTCTTCTTCATCTCAGCAGGTCATTGCCCTTTCCTAAACATGCTTCCTATACATGCACATTTCATTACAATTCTGGGTTTGTCTAGATTCATCTTCCTGCCATTACATCTTGACATACTTTTGTCTGCTAGACTGAGGAGTCCTCTAGTATCACGTTTCTGTTCCCTGCAGAGGTTCCCTGCACACTGTCAACACATCTCTCTAAATACGTTTGATAAACTAAAGTCAAGCTGTTGGAAGGCATGTTTTCCAAACTTTTCATCATCTTCGTGTCTCTTCTCTGAGGCTTCTCCATTTTTTCAGCATCTTTCTTGACTGTGGACATCAGAACTAGACAGAGTATTCTAGCAGAGGTCATATTTATTCCTAATGCAGGGTTAAAGTAACTTCCCAGTCTCTCTTCATATGTTCTTGTTCTTACAGATATTCAAGAGTTGCATTAGCCCTCCTGGGCACAGTGTCCCACTTTGTGCTTGTATGCAACTAATTAACCAAGACACACAGTTCCTTTCCAGTAGGTGCTTCTCAGTACATAGACCTCTGTTCTGTAAGCCTGGTCTACATTCTTTACTATTGGATGTATGATATTACATTTCACACTGATGTAACACCTATTGTTGGCCCAGATAACTAAGCAATCTGTTACTAACAACCTTCCCAACACCACTTGAAAAGTTTAACAATATTTTTCCAGTTAGTGTCCTATGGCATTCTGCCTCTCTATAGAATCCCAACAGGAACAGAGTCATTTAACACAGTAATTCCATGTAGTTTAGTTTATTTAATGCAATCCCAATTTGTTTCACATTGCTGTAATGTATTAATCAAGAATTCAGAGAGTGTTAACCCAAATAGCTCACTGAAATCCACATAGATTGTATTGTATCAGTCATACTTTATTAACCAAACATGCAATCACCTCAGGAAAAACATTTCAAGCCAGTATGACCAACACCTGTTTTCCATAACCCTAAACTCATTGGCAACATTTTTTTTAATTGTATTCCATTGCAGGTATTTTCCTGTTTGTCCTGCATCAATGTCATGCCCAGTATTGTTTCTGGAGACCTGGATTGTTCCACTACACCCTCCTTAAATAGTGGTATACTAGCTCTCTGGTGCTCCCAGAATTCCATGACTTAATGAAATACTTCTGTTCCCTTTTCAGAGTTCTATTTTGTTTTCCTTCCTTCTAGTCTCATTCCCATGCATGGGTTGATTCAGAAGATAGATCTATTCCTCATTCCTATTCCAATCAATGTTATTTCATGAATTCTGTAATACAGAATGTTTCTCTTCAACTTGTGGAATCATTGGATAATTTTTCTCAACTTTCATTATGCAAGTCCACTTCTGACCTCCATGCAGGCAGAGAGAATTAAAGAAACAAACACCAAGAATCTGAGTATGAAACCTAAAGACTCTTACAACTCAAAGATCCAAGAAATTATATTTTGGTCTATCTCATGATGATTTGTATCTCACTCATGACAGGCAAGAGTTGAGGTCTACAAAAATGCCAGGTTTGGAGTGCACACCCTGCTGTGTAGTGTCCTACAGAGAAACTCAAAATAAATCAGCATAAGCAAGGTTCAAACAGGAAGTCCAAGGCTAATTAACTGACCTGAAATAAAGGTCATGGGGTTCTTGGGAATCTCTGAACAGCATTATCTTGCACATTTTAGCAATACATAGTTGGACATAACTAAGACATCTTTCACTTTGCACAACTAAGTCAGATATTTCCACAAGATCACATTAATTAAAGTAGTTCTGTCTTAATAAAAGGTTGATGCTGCTGTGTGAAGGGACAAACATGGTAGGAGAGGAGAGCTGGAAAATTAATAGCTATTGCAATGAGGAAGCTTAGATTCACATTAATTTGTCTTTCAGTAATAAAAAACAAAAGCAGAAATAGTCAACTTTGAACTTTCATATAGTGTTGATATGCTCCTTCCTGGACAGGTTAGTAACTCAGCTTGCTTACAGATGGCTTTAACAAGAGACATAAAGCTGTACAATTTCTATGTGTTTTTTCCTCTCTAATGAAAGGCTGACTGATTTCTCCCTGTATTTGCATACAAAGAGGTATTGAGAAAAGGAACAGAAATAATTTCTGCTAATATTGTCTTTTCTGTCTTTGCCTAGATTTCCACAATTTTCACTTATTCAGCATTCTTTCTTAGATTCAAAGATATTGTTGTAATTCTCACAATAGAATAACTAGCTTGGTTCCTTTCTCTCATGACTGTTGGGATAATAAAACCAAAGACTGCCTCACTCGTTATCAGCAGTTTTTAGCCTGGTTATTCAAAGAAATGAGGATAACTAATACACAATCTAAGTGAATCTCTCTGACTATACCCTAAAAGGACATTTGAATCCATTGATCAATTTTAACCAAAAGATCAGAGAGCTTAAGGAAATCAATTGATCTATTGATTTCCTGAAAACAGACAGCTGAACAGAAGAGGCAGACCCTAGCAACACTTTGACTGAAATCATTGTCAACTCTTTATTAAACAACAGAAAAAACCTTTGAGGAAAAAGCCTCTGGAATGCTTCAATCATAAGAAAACATCTAAAGCTACACCTCAAAATCATGAAATCTCAAGAAATGGATTGACAGGAAAAAACTGTCTCTGTTAGCTGCCATGTTCCTGTAATTACTTGTTTCTTAAATGTGTACATTCATTTTTTGTTTTCTGCTTTAACAAATCTGTCTCCTGAAAGCCAACTTGTAGTGTCAAATCAAGATGCGTGGTAGAAAGCTCTGGAGACCCTTTCCTGCATGCAATGCATGCATGTAATCCTGAGCTTGAGTTACTCAGAAAAGACCAAACCAATATTTTGACTGAAATATCCCAATGGACAGCAGCTATAAGATAAGCATCATTTTCCATCTACAGCTGACCAAAGAGGTGAGGTTCTAAATCTCTGTTTGTTACAGTCTACCTAGTCACGTATACAGGTGTACTGTGGTCTTACCATATTTTATAATCATATCACAGGGACGCATATATACAAGCCCAACCAGCCGTTGCCCACCCAACATTAAATTATTTGGCAATAAACAAACACTTCAACATTTTAACACATTTTTTTGTTGGAGTTTTTATTCTATAGGCAGGGAAAACTAAAATGGTCTGTATTCATTGGTAATCATACGGAAAAGCTATTCAGTGGTTGAATGGATTGCTCTCAAGGTTAAAAAAACAGTGACTCTTTCAGCAGGTGGTGCAGAACTCTACAGACAGGGTAAATCACAGCTGGAATTTCAAGGCTGCTGGGGCAGCACTAACATTATGTCTTGTAACAGGAAAGCAGTAATCAGAATAAAAGGTTTACCACACTGAACTTCCAGGTGTTTAGGAAAAAGTCTTGTTACTATGGATTTATGATCTCTTTGAGTGAAGGTTATTTTGATGGTGTTAAAAACAGAGGGAAAAAACAACTGGTGGTGCATATGATTTTCTACTATAGACAGTGCAACTACATCAATTCATCTTTCACTCTCCACAAGCCAAGATAGAGACACTATAAATCAGAACTCTTATGTCAAGGTTTAAGGGAAGCAAGAAATATGCAAAACAGTAAATCAAGATGAGGTTACCTATACCATAGTTGGCAGTCACAACTATACTAGAAGCCAGAAGATTAATGCTGTCCATTTTTATTTCCACTGCCCTAAGAGTAAAATGCAAGATTAAACACCAGGAGTCTTTGGTAACAGGTGCTGAGGGATTACTGCATATGCTGCTAGCAATTTTTCTCAATGTACATGTCAGGTGGAGGGAAAGCCAGCACCAAGGGAAGTAAATAGCCTCAGTTCCTTTTAAGTTTTCCTAAATCAGTAGGGAGCAGATGTTTATGTAGCAAGTACTCTGGCACCCTAAAAACCCTCTTAGAAATTAGAAGGCAAAACCTATCCTTAGTTCACCTTTGCAATCTACTGAAATCAGCACAACATCACAAGATGTCGAGAGAAGTAGAAAATAAGTTACCTCTGTTTTAGCATAGTGTATGGAGAGCAGCAGGAGTTCAGCTTCCATACACCGAGGAACTTTTGTACTAAATGCTCCGAATCACCTAGGAGAATTAGGAATACAAATCCATAAAAAATTGCCTCCTTCGTAAACCACTAAAATAATCAGTGCCTCAGCATCATATCACCAGCATCCAACATTCTTCCCTGCAATTAAAAGCATTTATCGGTACACAACATCTAAGACTTGAGAGTCACAGCAAGAATGGGGCCAGCACAGTCATTTATGGGTCTAAAGCTTCTTATCTCTAACAGCAGCAATCAGTGAGGTACAAATAGAGAAAGCAAACTTTAAGCTAAGGTAACATCTCAGAAACATCGGACAAAGGCCATTGATGATTACTGAAGACAGGAAGAGTCTTCGTTACCTCCTTCTGTCTCAACAGAGGCTACATAACACTTAGAGCTTCTACAAAGCATGCACATTGCATGACATAGATTAAGTAGATGTTTGCATTACTGGCCCTTTTCATTGTAATATAATCAGTTATTGACTCTAACATCTGAGAGAGATGGACAGTGTTTGCTTACTGGCTAACGGAGTCCCTAGTTACTATAAACTTTCATGGAGTGGTACTTGAGAAAATAAGCAGTCAGAAAAAAGGAGGCAAAAGCACATATAAATGTACTGTATTCCCAGATTAATTTTTTTAAATTTAAAAATTGAACATAATTGATTATATAAAAATTAATAGGGCAAATGAATTCTAGATACAAGTCCCCAACTTGTGTATGTAAAAAAGTAAAAATGAAAACAATGCAAAGCACTCACACATTTGCAGAAACATAAAGTTTCAACTAAACACCACAGATTCTTAAAGGAAGCAGAAAAACTAAGATTCTGGTTTTCACGCAGTATGTATTAGAAACAATTAATATAATGAATTATACTTATGAGAGAAGATATCAATTAAGCAGAAAAACTTTCATGGTATGTGTCCTTTGCTTTACAGACCCAGACATTCATAACATGGAATTGGGGACTGTATCACAGAGAAACAACATATTATCTCAAAACTTTCCAAAGAAAAAGGGCAGAAAGGGGAGCTTTGCTTAGAAAATTACCAAGATTTCTCAAGACTGTGAAAAGCTAGTTACACAAGGAACTCCAGATCTTGATGAACATTTCGATAACGACAAGAGCAAGAAATCGGGCAAGGGAAGGAGACCTGCATGGCTGAGCAGGGATGTTCAGAAAAAACTCAGGTGGAAGAAGGGAGTATACAGGATGTGGAAAAGGGGGCTGATGACTTGGGACGAGTACAAGAATGCTGTCAGGGTATGCAGGGAAGAAACGAGAAAAGCCAAGGCAGCTTTGGAATTGAACCTGGCAAGGGATGTCAAGACCAATAGGAAGGGTTTCTTTAAGTATATAGGAGACAAAAGGAAAACCAGGGAAAATGTGGGCCCACTCTTGAACGAGATGGGTGCTGTGGTGACGGATGATGCAGAGAAAGCAGAGTTGCTGAATGCCTTCTTTGCTTCTGTCTTCACTGCTCGGGCCAGCTCTCGGGAGTCCCAGACTTTGCAAGTAACAGAGAAAGTCTGGAGGAAGGAAAACTTTCCCTTGGTTGAAGAGGAACAAGTTAGAGAGCAATTAAGTAAACTGGACACCCACAAGTCCATGGGGCCTGATGGGATGCACCCGCGAGTGCTGAGGGAGCTAGCAGAAGTCATTGCTGGGCCGCTCTCCATCATCTTTGAAAAGTCCTGGAGAACAGGGGAGGTGCCTGAGGACTGGAGGAAAGCCAATGTCACTCCAGTCTTTAAAAAGGGCAAGAAGGATGACCCGGGAAACTACAGGCCGGTCAGCCTCACCTCCATCCCTGGAAAGATGATGGAACAGCTTGTTCTGGGGGTCATCTCCAAGCATCTGGAGGAAAAGAAGGTTCTCAGAAGTAGTCAACATGGATTCACCAAGGGGAAGTCATGTCTGACTAATCTGATAGCCTTCTATGATGGCGTGACTGGATGGGTGGATGAAGGGAGGGCAGTGGATGTTGTCTACCTTGACTTCAGCAAGGCTTTCGACACTGTCTCCCACATCATCCTCACAGGCAAGCTTAGGAAGTATGGGTTAGATGAATGGACAGTGGGGTGGATTGAACAGTGGTTGACAGATAGAGCTCAGAGGGTCGTGGTCAGTGGTGCAGAGGCCAGTTGGAGGCCAGTAACTAGTGGTGTCCCTCAGGGGTCAGTACTGGGTCCAGTCCTGTTCAATATATTCATCAATGACCTGGATGAAGGGATAGAGTGTTCCATCAGCAAGTTTGCTGATGACACAAAACTGGGAGGGGTGGCTGACACGCTGGAAGGCTGTGCTGCCATACAACGTGACCTGGACAGGCTGGAGAATTGGGCAGAAAAAAACCTGATGAGGTTCAATAAAGGCAAGTGTAGGGTACTGCATCTGGGGAGGAATAACCCCATGCATCAGTACAGGTTGGGGGCTGACCTCCTGGAGAGCAGCTGTGCGGAAAGGGACCTGGGAGTCCTGGTGGACAACAGGATGACCATGAGCCAGCAGTGTGCCCTGGTGGCCAAGAAGGCCAATGGCATCCTGGGGTGTATCAAGAAGCGTGTGGCCAGCAGGTCGAGGGAGGTCATCCTCCCCCTCTACTCTGCCCTGGTGAGGCCGCATCTGGAGTATTGTGTCCAGTTCTGGGCTCCCCGGTTCAGGAGGGACAGGGAACCGCTGGAGAGGGTCCAGCAAAGAGCTACAAAGATGATTAGGGGACTGGAGCATCTTTCTTATGAGGAAAGGCTCAGGGACTTGGGGCTTTTTAGTCTAGAAAAAAGAAGACTCAGTGGGGATCTTATCAATACTTATAAGTACTTAAGGGGAGGGTGCCAGGGAGATGAGAATAGTCTTTTTTCAGTTGTGCCCAGTGATAGGACAAGAGGTAACAAGCACAAACTGGAGCACAGGAAGTTCCATCTTAACATGAGGAGGAACTTCTTTACTCTGAGGGTGGCGGAGCACTGGCACAGGCTGCCCAGAGAGGTTGTGGAGTCTCCCACACTAGAGACACTCAAAACCCGCTTGGATGCCGTCCTGTGCAACATGCTGTAGGTGTCCCTGCTGTGGCAGGGGGGTTGGACTTAGATGATCTCCAGAGGTCCCTTCCAACCCTGACGATACTGTGATACTGTGACATTATTCGGTGATTGACATTACCATGAATACAAAACTTACTATATGTGGGACAAGCGCAGATCAGAAAACACTCGCCTTGTGCAGCACACAGAAGCAGGTGTAGCATATTTCAATACGGACATAACATCAAAGTAACATACCTTTTGTGGATTGGAATTTTAATTTCTCTGTTCAATGGTCAATAAATTGTTCCTGGATAGTAATCTTTTACTTTCAATTATTCTAAATAATTCATTTTAAAACACGCTTAGTCCCGAAAACTATATTGATTAGCTTAAGGTAAGTGCTGTTGTACATCTGAAGTGGATTATTTTGATAATTGGAACATGAGGAAGATTTACATCCTTTTTATCAGTTATGTGCTTTAAGGCTAAGCAGATGGCATGCCCTGCAACTACAGTATTCTATGACAATCTAAGGGTAATTTTAGCTGATTTCTTTTTATAGCTCCATGGATCATCCCCAAAATCCTGTGGATCTAATTGGCATGAAGGTTCAAATTATTTCTGTTTACAGCCCAATGGCAAATTAAACATATCACAACTAGATTTCTAACCCAGGTCTAAAAATGTATACACTTTCTAAAGTTTTTGTTTAAGTAATGGCAGTGTGCAAGTATCCAAAGATTCAGACACCTTGGTTTCAGACCTGTATCCTACACACTTCCTGTTAGAAATTGACCTAGCCTGGAATCCTGTTGCTAAACTTTTTTGTAAATAAAAGATATGAACTGATTCAAACAAAAGCGCCATGGGGAATGTGTCAGCTTTGAAAAAAAAACATCAGTGGAAATTGTTTGGGACCCAAGGTAGCACTACCATGCAAAATTAGGGACCATTCAAGTACCTTTGCTTTCCCTCATCCAGATGTGCCACCTAAGTCCTGGGTTTTTTATTGCGTATCAGATCATTGCCTCCACTACTAGGCACTGGCTGTTCTTACACGGAGCTCGCACAGTCTTTCCTGCCAGGACACTTTTTTTTTTTTTTTACGTTGAACCATAGAAAAAGAGTATTCTTCATGCCCCAACTGCCAGCCTCCTTTGGCTTCAGGAGAGTCAAGATTCCTTTTTGTTTGGCATTTACTTTATAAACATGAAATAACATCAGTACCAGGACACAGAAATGGCCTGTTAATGAGGGCTCTCACAGCGATGGGGAGCACAGAAAAGCAGTGACTATGAACATAGATCTCCTACATTTTTGATGAATGTTGAAAAAGTATGAAAAATCAGCCCCTGAAGTTGTGCACTCAAACCTAAGTGCCAATTTTAAATATTTGTTTCGCAGTCTTTCAGGTTGACTGAGATCATTGTGATTGAAATTTCCCCTACTTGTCAGCCCCAAGACAGGCTTTGAAGGTAGAAATATTTGTGAAAATGATTTACAGATGTCTTAAAACTCGCTGCCAGCATTCCTACTGAAAAACTGGCTATGGATCTTTTATCTTAACATTTTTTTACGTATTTCTTATGCAGTATATGATGTAGATGAGGGAAAAGAGTAGAAATTCTGATCAGATTTTTTAATATATAATTCTTCAAAATGTCTGAGAGACTGACCACAATTTAACCATTAAACGTAGTTTGTTCAACTAATGAAAGAAAATCCTGTTTGGTTCTGAATAGTTTAGACAGCAAGAAACCAAAATATGTTTTCACCTAAGTCTCAGAAAATAATTTTTTCTTAGGGATGTTGAGGTCACCACTATTTGACACTGAGGACTTCTCAAGCAGTGCCTAAACCAGGGAACTGCTGCATGGCGTGAAAGAGCAGTTGGGTCCACCCCTCTTCGGCATGAAGAAACACTCTTCTTTAAGTCATCTGCAGATCAGATCATTTAAAAGCATTCAAAACTTCAACAGAAATTTCTTCAGAAAGATAGAGAGCTTTGGACAAGCAGCTTTCCCTCTCTGACAATGTTCACAGGCGCTTTCCTGAGAGGTCTCTCAGGCCTCAGCAGCACCAACACCCTGGGTGTACCTGCACAGCCTGCTGTGCACCTGCGCAATTTATAGGACTATCAAGAGGAGATTCCTGACCTGGCTCCACATCTGCTAGTGTAACACTTCAGCTACACCAGTTACAGCCATACTACTAACACAAATCAAATGTTTCTCCTGTGGAGCTTCCCAAGTCGAAGCTGGGCTTTGTGGTACAGGAATACCCACTCCAACCCATTTCCTTCTCTACTAGCTGTTTCTTTCCCGGTTTTGCTGTGCATGTCCCGACAACACCTCTGTTGCAATGCCAGGAAAAGTTCGTTTCTTGTGAACTTTCCCCAAACCTCAAAAAAATTCAAGCCAGGACCTTAAAATGGTATGGTTAATTTAAAACAATACACAGTCTTTAAGGAAAAGCCCTGGTGTTCCTTGATTCTAAACCTTTGGGCTTTAAAAGTTTTCCCCATAAGCAGAAAGATTGTGCAGACCAGCTCCTAACTTTAAGTTTCAACAAAAGTCACATAACATTTCACCTATAAGGAAAAACAGCAAGCATTAAAAGTTGTGTGATAAGATAAGTTTATTACATGTGTGCAAAAAACAGCAGAGCATAAGATTCTGGGGTCTCTAGAGCACTAAGTCATCAAAACAGCACAGCGGCTTTAATGAGAGGGTCCCAAAAATAGTGTCCTCATATAAGCTTTGTAGTTCATAAAATAGGTACCAGAAGTTTTAAAAATATTCAAAAAGGATTCTCGGGAGTGGAAGGGAAATCTGTGAAGCATTCAGCAGTGTTTTGAACACAACATTCACAATATCCCTTGGCAGTAAGGCACTGCCTCACCTCCTCCTCCACTAGCTGCCAAACCACACAGGGATGGGGAATGAGCGTGGAAAGGGTCGCCAGCAGTTTTTCCAAGAATGGAGGTAACTGTAACTAGAGCTTATCCCATGCTGAGTAACTGACATAACATGTCAGTTATACATGAAGCTAAGGTTTTCTATTCTTATTTTGTCTCAAAATAAGAAGTTTTAAAAAAATCTGGACATTTCTGCATTTCATTTGAAAAACATGCCTTGCTACATTTACAACAGTAGCATTGTGTGGCCCTGCTTAGTGTTTAAGCTGTATAAAGACATGGAAAATGATCCTTAGAACAGATTTTTCAGGCTACTTTCAAGATTATCTATATTCCCATTAGGCTTAATTAATCCAAATATGACCATATCTGATTTCACCCTTCAAGAGACTGTTGAAACTTTACAATCCCGTACCAACAGAAAAGATTTATTCAGAAGGGCAGGTTTATTTATGGAGTAGTCAGGCCAAAGCTGAAGTCAGAGTCCCAGAAATTTTCTCCATGCAGAAACCAGCATAGATAGGAACAAGATTCAGTACAATGCCGCTTGACATGCTAGAGCTTCACAGAGACACCAGGGAGACAAGCAACAGAAGGTCCTTCCCTCAGTTCTTGGCAGCATCAGCACCAGCATATACTTTAGTCCTAGCTGGAGGTGGCACACTCCAACACTGTCCTTGGAGGACACAAGGCAAGAAGCAATGGCCCAAAAATGCAGTGCTTCTTATAACAAACATCTAAACCTGAGGCAAAAGCTAACTCATGTAAAAATCCTTAAATGCTCTGTGGATGATTCTTTTTGTGTAAAGAATCTTACTATTATTTCGCATTCACTAAATTAATTATTTTCATCACAAATACTTACTGCTGAGAAGGAAGATGATGCTAAATTAGCATGGATTGGAGGATATCTGAGACAAAAATGAGTGATAGCCCTGAGCAGAAAGGCAAATTTGGTGTTTGTTGTTAAAAGGGCGATCGATTGGATCCAGTTTCTGTGTCAGAATCACCATTGGAAATTCATTATCCATACCTGTATCATCTAATATTCATAAGCCTACCAGCAGAGCACTTTGGACAGTTTTCAATGTTTGTTCCTTTAAAACATTCACATACTGTGCCACGGAAATCCTGACATATCATAAGTTCTCTTGCAGCGAAATCCCAACAAATGACAGTTCACAGAAGTTGCAGCCCTTTTAGCTGGCTTGGAAACCTGTCAGCTATAGATCATGAAACATAACAATCAAGTATTGAAACAACTGATAAGTCTCCTGGCTTTTCAAAAGATTGAGAGTCACTATGGCCTTCAGACACTTCTCCATGGCCCAGTGCCAGCTGCAGGCCAGTCAAGTGAGTATCACTGTTGGACTAGTAGTGCCTGAGAACAGAAAAATTATGAGCTCCCAGTATTCCACTCCTGATGTTCCTCAGCTAATGACAACCAAAAGTTCCCATGGATGCCTTGACATTTCCTCCAGAATATAGCATTTTAGTTAATTGAGTTTTTTTTTCCTGATGATGGATGACTTTTATATCTGAGCCTCATCAGAGGTTTGCTTTGCTTGTCGGGGAATTTAGATTGAAATACTGCGGGACATTATTCAAATTTCAAAAGAATATTTTCTACTCTTCTACTTCCAACTTAAGCTTCACATTAGCAAGTTTCCCTGGCAGTGTAATAATTTCTTACTCACCAACCATGAAAACATCATATGTGACACAAATTCAAAAAAAAACCAGGCAAAGCTGGTAGTCACTACTCCATGTGCCACTTACAATCAGAAAAAGCAAAGTTTAGAATTCATATGCCTGGTACAAATGACTGTTTCATACTGTAAACAGCACACCACGTTAATGAGTTTGACAACTATTGCCTTCTACTTCGTATTTTATAATACACATACACGTGGGTTCTTACACTTACCCCAACTTTACAAAAATGCAAATAGACACATAAGATGCAAACAAAAATTAATGAGATTCACATTTTGAAAACGAGTTGTGGATTTTCTTGTTAAAAGGTCAAGCAGCGAACAACTGACTTGGGTTTACTGCTTGAAACGTCATCAGATGATATAACTTGAAGTCCAGAACAAAACTGACTTATATAAGTGATATTAATCTAATTATGCAATAACCCAAACTAACCCAGGCATTTTTGTCTTGCTAAGTACAGTTTAAAAAAAAACAGCCTAAACATGTGATCACTGCTGGGCCAAGCATACCCAAGAATTCACACTATCAGCTAGAAACTAACAGGAGTTCTACTTAAAATGCCATGATTTACACCAGGGACTTCAAGTAAATTTAATTAGTTTCCTACATTTCAGCAGAGTATATTAAGACCAAATGAATTCTCTCAGCATAAAACAGTGAAACAATGAAGAACAAATGAGCTAAACCATCTTCATAAATCAATTCATGATAAAATATGTGCTAATCCCAATCTGCACTCTGGTTAGATATTACCATGAATACATTCAGCAATTTTAATTTAAACTGCCTGCAGCTAAACAGAAAAGGGCAGCAAATCAAGACCACTGTCATCATTCACATTTGCTAGTGCAGCATCACATCTGTAAAGAAAAAACTGCAGAGCTGCCCCAAACAATGTTCTCTGAGTCTTCTAAAATGATACTCTTAATCCTTTTACATGATTTATTTATTGTGACACTGATTGAACATATGCAGTCCTCGTGTTTGCGAGGAAAAATAGGAGAGGAAAATCTTCTTTCCAGATTTACAGAGTCCAACAACTTTATAAACTTGCCTTTTACCTTTAAAATAAAATAGAATCATGTGGAATTACTAATAGTTGGGTCTCTAAAGGGTAGGAATTTAATCTGAATATGCCTGAGGCTTTCACTCAAAAGTTTACTCCATATTTTGAAATTCTGATCTCTCACTAGATTGGATTGGAAATGCTGTAAAAACAGCTTATTCTCTTGTTATTTCATTACTTCCACAATTCTTCCCAAGCCAATCTTCTAATTATTGAAAAGCATTAAAAGACAAGGATTATTTCAAATTCTTCAGTTACGTAAGGATTTGAGTGGGCTAAAACGATTATGTTCTGCAAAGAGCATATTTCTGCATGGAAAAAATATTTGTTGTTGATAATGTATATTTCACTTATTAGCTGCTATGCCTATTCAAAAAAATCATTTTTACTAACAAATTAATAAAGACAGCCATAAGATTTTTTTAAATGAAACGTTATCTCCTCAAGATTTTTTGAAACATTGGCTGAATATTCAACAGAAAGGGTGTTCTGAGGCTGAGTTTAGACACTCCAGACAATTCAACAGCATGACAGGGACAGAAACTAAAATCAGTAACCTTAACTTTTCAGTCTGAAAGTGGAAATCTTTATAAAATTTCCCTGGATGGAAGCAAAATTCAATAAAGAAGCCTGAAGGTTGCCCATGAAACAGAACTACCCACCTCCAGTCAGCTCTGCAATGAATTGTCTACCTCAGAAAATTACTTGGATGAGCTCTTCTCATTCAGGGATACATGCCTCTAAAAATGTCACCAAATCAGGTATTATTCTGGGAGTGCAATCACATTTTAACCCAAACCAACAGGTAAAAAGATAGTTTACAGAAGAGAGTAGAAGTATCATCCCCATTTTACAGTCAAATGCATACAGGTGGATTAAACAACATTTTCATGGTAATTCAGCAAGTTTGCAATAGATTTGTATCTATAGCCATGTTTCAACATGTGTGCTGCTGTCTGTCAACCCCACTTCTTCACTACAGAATCAACTCCTTTGAAAGAAATTATGTTTTCAGAGAAGGAAAATCTAAGAAATCTCTCTTACCTGGCAAAAAATGATGCTGCCACCGAGGTGCCTGTGGATACTTCACTGGCAACATATGTGCTCTGGGAAGCAGGGAAGCTGTACAAGGAGGGTTTATCTGCATTGTAGCGGTTCAATGCTGCTTCAGACAGGCCCTCTCGACTAGTCTCTGTCATAAGCTGAGATATCTGAGGACAGAAAAACACAAAAGTATCATCAGCTAAAGCTCACTAGCTGACCCCTCCTCATCCAGAAGTGCCTCTGGGTTGCAGATGAAGTAAGAAAGGCATTTCATTCACTGTATCTTTGCTGCACTGTGAACAAGTTTATTGCTTCTGTCATGCTAATCTACAGTACTTTGGCTCAGCTTTAACCTTGTCTGCATTAAAACTAATGGGATAAATTCATCCCATCACTAGAAATGTCAATAATGTCTATGGCTTTCCATCCATACAGAAAAGAAAGAGTAAACCATAATCCTTGCTTGGTTTTACCTCAGCGTACAAGACAGACAGCTTAGTTACACATAAGATATTTATATTTTACTTCAGAAAAAAAAATACATTTGCCTTTGTAAAATAACACAGCACTAGTGTTTTAAGTACTTTTGTTGACCTTTCTCCAGAAAAGCCAGCACACAGCATAGGAAGGAGTCCCGTGGGATCCTAGACTATTTATCATCTCTCTGGAAAACTGGGATCATTACCACTCACTTTCACTGGCTTTCTTAAAAGGTTTTAAACATCCAATGATTTCATTCTTCTGATGGCCCATTTAACACTTTTTTTCCCTGTTAGGAAGCCTCATCTCACCCTTTCATTGCCTGGGAAAAGAAATGGAGTTCAAACAGACTTCACCCAGCTCTCCTCAAATTAACTGAAGGATCTTCATTAATTTCAGAGAAAGATGGGTCAGCCATATTGAATCACCTCCTCAAAACTTTGATTTCAGTTTCTTGACTATTACTTCTGCATTAATTTACAATGTTGTGATGTCATCTATTGTAGTTCATGCAATTCCTAACAACTTCCCTTTCCTCCTTCCCTCATTTCAACCACAAACAGCCTTTGTTCACCAATGCGTGTCAAAATTGCAACATATGCCTGAAAAGAGCCCTCCCAAATTATTGCTAGCAATTGTCCAAGACATTACTTCTTTCCCCCTGCAAAGATTTGCAAGAACCAGTCTCTCACCCGCTCAATTGCCGTTCTCATGCCTATTTTTATCACCACAACAACAGAACAAATCTGTGAGGCGTATCAAGAAAAGTAATTGAGATCATCCTGTACTTTATTTTGCACTTAGGCTTGCTTTATTTCAGCTGTTAAACATTTCACAGAATCACATAGAATGGTCAGGGTTGGAAGGGACCTCTGGAGATCACCTGGTCCAACCCCCCTGCCAGAGCAGGTTCACCTACAGCAGGTTGCACAGGATAGCATCCAGGCCGGTTGCACAGGACGTTATTAAAGTTATTAAAGGCAAAGTTGAAGAACTGTGATTTGTATTTAGGAGGGGAAAAGACATGTGATATGGCAACATTTTTTAGACCAACTATCAAGCCACCTCTGTTTCTTTTACAGAGAATTGTTACCCATTTCACTATGGCTTAGAAGACAATCTAAGAGTTTATCCTTATTTTACATATTTTTTTAGGCCAATCAACTGTAATACTTCAAGAACAGGAATGCTAAACTAGCCACTCTATTTTACGAGGAACCAGTAAACTTGCTGAAAGTACCCCTATCATGTTAGTCACACACTGAGTCTTTCTAATTTACTGATTCACTACATTGAATGAGCAGTGCTCTCAGAGGGCTATAGCTGAAATCCTGGACTTAAATCATCTCATACTACTGTTAAAACACAAGAATTTAGGGTGGCTGCCAGGATATCTCCCTACATTTCCAGCAAGAAGGCAAATAGACATTTGTTCTTCAGTGTTCTGCTAACCTATGTATGTCCACTTGGGGCATTCAAGACACTTAAATTCACCAAACAATAATTTCCTCAAATCTTCCATAATTTTTGCTAACTCAGCTATTTACATTTGCAGTGAACTAGCACAAGATTCTGCCCTATTCCCTGAAATTATCCTGAAACCAATTTCATCATCTACCATGTTCTGAACTGCTAAGCAGACAGATTTAAAAAGCTTACTCTTCAGAGCAGAGAACACTTATAAACGTAACCTCATCTTAGTCCATCCAATTCACATACCTGAAATCAGGGATGGACCATCATTAATCAATTGCCATTGTTGACAGTGTCACCAGGAAGGGCTACTCACTTCCATGGCAACCTGACAGCAGTTACGTTAATGAGTTAACTTATCTCAACTGCAATCTCAATTGCAATCATAACCTCCCCATCTTCTACCAAACAAAGATTTGCAGCTTGAAATATGAATTTTCACAGTCGGTGCAGCACATTTCTATTGGTGTCAGATCCCCTGAAGTTGCAAGACAGTGAGGCCTGAGAGAGGCATTTCAGCCAACTGCAAAACAGGAAAGGATTTGTGTGTCTTGGTGTTTGGGACAACCAGAAAACATCCATCATGATGTGGGCGTAAAAGCAGTAACTAAATGGTTTCTGTGATTAGAGAGACATTCAGGTGATCCATGCCCATATCCACAAGTCCTACTAATGTGAACAGCACAGAGCAAACAGAGCAATAAAAAGCCTCAAACTGGTCATGGACATTTCCTGAAAGTTATTACTCTCAAGCTTCCTCAAAAGCTGATTAGGTGCTAGGTTCATGAGCTTTTGAATAACTAGTTCTTAAATACAAGCACTCACTTGAGTTACTTCTATTGCATTTCTTTCTCATAGATTGGAGAGTGTAGAAACCATTTAAAACTATTAAACCAAACTGAAGAGTGGGCTTTGGAGGTAATCTTACCTTCTGATTTACTTTGTCCTTCAGTCACAGTACCAAATTATCCCTTTCTTTTCTGACATTGCTCACTGAAGTTCACACACACACACAAACTTGAGTAAATGCACCCAGGATATATAAGCATTTAAGGAAAAAATAGTCATGGAATAGACATTTCCAAAGCTTTTAGAGAGTTTCTTTTTTTCCCCCGTCCCAGTTCAAAACACATAGTTGAAAATCACACTTTGAACATGAACAAACTTGGGCTCTTTTTGGTTTTTCAGAGGGGTTTGGTTTTTTTGGTTGGTTTTTTGTTCCATGCCCCACCCCCACCCAGTAACATATGTCTGGCAAATACAGTTCATGTAAAACTGCCTCTTCAGTGTCACTGTCTCTCTCATTAGATACTATTTCTGGATTTAATGGGGAAAAAGAACAGCAGATTCCTCGATTCTTTTTCCCTTCTCTTCTGTGAGTACCCACATAGTATATACGTAAGGTTTAAGATCGATTGATAGCATATATTTTGAGAAATTCCTTTATTGAATTGTTGGCAGCACATCACTGCCTGGATAAGCAACAAAAAGACAAAGCATGGAACAACTCAATAAAAACCTTTTAAAGTACACATGGAACAAGACAGATGTCCCTCCCAAGGCCCCATTTTTTTCTCCTGTCTCATAAAAGCAAGGCATCCATTAACCTCCTCTTCCACTGCTTTTTGACAATATACAGCAAGAGCTGGAGATAAGTTGTGATTTAAATTCTCTACTTCATAAGAAAAAGATGGCTCTGCAGTTAAACCACAGGTGTCAGCCAGGCTAGGTTGTCTTCCCATTCCAACTAAAGAGTCACTCTGTGCATAAGACTTGCCATCATACAGTATGAGGTTAATTGTATTTACATCAGGGTGTTTTACAGCCAAGCTCATTAATGTTTCTAAAGCTCCTAACTGAGGACTCCCAACTGAAATTGCTGTACAACTGGAAGTTAGCATTTATGAAAGATGTTAAAACATCCTTTGCTCTGGAGGTAGTGAAGCATTCAGATACATCCCCAAAATCTAGTTAACGTCAGTGACTGACAAATGAACTGAATGCACAGAAATGTATCCATGTCTGAAGTCAAATTCACGATACGAATCTGTGTCCAAATTCACTATAAAGCAATCCTCAGTGTCCCAAGATCCTAATCTCAGGAGAGAAGCTCACTAGAAAGAAACTGAAGGTAGAAAGCTCTCTTTCATAAACACACACACTTATGAAAGACTTCTTTGGCAATCTACTCTCGATTCAGAGCAGCATTGAATTTTCCACCCGATAAATACTGACGGAATTGCTTCCTGGCTTATTTTAGACAGCAAATGTCTACATTAACCAAGAAAAAGGTTCTTCTTAAAGATCCCCCCCCCAGATCCCAGAGCTTGAGGGAAGCTCTGAAGGATACCCCTCTCAAAGATTTAGCACACCAACAACATCATAAATTCTTATAAACCTGCTTAGAACACAAGCTTAGCAGCTTAATTTCAAGTTTCCATTACGCATAATCAGGTGTCCTGGTTCTTCTAAAATATTAATCTTTTACCTTCTGTCCAACTCCTTTTGGCTCATCACAGTTTACTCTCTGTCATAACAAGATAGTTATTCTTCCTGTTTGGCTCACAGAGTCTGGTTTCTAGTCTATGGGAGTGATGAAACAAGCACTGGGAGAGGCATCTCACAGCACATCTTTCACATGTGTCTTCTGACACATGTATAGAATACTAAATCTTTCCCAAGAACTAAGCAACCCTGTTTTTCCTGGGCTTGACCTACTCCTACTATTTCTTACAGGTTGAGGAAAGAGCTAATTAACAAATTAATTTTGAAAACTCAAAGAATTCTTCCACTTTCTTTAGTGTTTAAGAGTTCACTGTCTGATGTGACAGCATGGTGGACTGCAGAACAAGACAAAAATCTTAAGTCTTCAGTAAGCCACCAGTTTCTCAGCCATTACAAATTTCAGTGGAATTACAGTAACTTGCTTAGAGGAAGCAGCATCAGAAAACAAATGGAGCAGGAGCTGGCAGAAGGGAGGTTAATGAGGAAATATTGGAGTTCTACTTCATCTAGAGAAGGCATCTTTCAACAAGGGAATGTGTCAATAGGTCCTCCTACTACAATTTGGTTGTTTTTCCTGACTTCACCCATTTTACACAACATGGAAGTTCTGCATGAAGTTCTGTGCAGTGACAAAAAAGTGCAGCATAAATTTATGTATGGTAGCATTCAAAGTACAACGTCACAGCTGGGATCCACTGTGCTCAGTGCCAAAAAAAAAAAAAGAGAAATGTGGATAATTTGGTATTTACTATATTTCATTTTCGTAATTTTAGAGTGTTGTTAGGAGAAGTTAGCATGCGAAAATAGGAAAGGGAAATACTTAAGAGTCAGATTCAAATCTCATTGTCAAATACAGCTTCAAATACTTTGAGGTAAATCTGGGAGATGGTTTACTGAACTACTAGTAATCTGAATTGGGGTTTTGGGGATGGAGGGGTAGGGGAAAAGAGGAATCTTGTGCAGCCTACACAACTATCAAATTAATTTTAACGCATCCTTCACAGAGCAAAAAGGAACAATTACACCATTCAGTCAGAGCAACTTGGAAGCGGTGAAGATTTGCTATGTCAGTCATCTTTAATATACCATGGAGTACCAAGGACATACTCCACACCTGTCACAAATCACTCACTACAACAAAGGTGACATTTAAGGAATTTTCAGGACAAAATCCACCTTTAGAAAAAATAATTTTGAAACGGTAGCAAGTTCCTGCAGCTAAGGGCACTGGCATAATCTTACAGCATCTTGCCATTTGATTATGACCTTTTTCTCTCATAGCAGAATACTAAGCTGCTATAGCTCAAGATCACTGCAACCGCTGATACAGACACTGTGCGAGCAAGAGCAAGACAGCAATTCCTGATAGTCCTTTCCTGTCAA
This sequence comes from Pluvialis apricaria, assembly GCA_017639485.1. Taxonomy (NCBI): domain Eukaryota; kingdom Metazoa; phylum Chordata; class Aves; order Charadriiformes; family Charadriidae; genus Pluvialis; species Pluvialis apricaria. Next base: position 40,920,084 of record CM030009.1, read on the forward strand.
AAGAACATGTTCTATGAGGAATAGGCTGAAAAAGGACACGCATAACATCTGCTGCGTTCAGTCTCTTTCTTGAATGTAGGCGTACAGAATACTGCTTAGCAAATGCAACTCACTATTCATTGTGAATACTGAAACTTTAGGGAGGGTACTTGGGCGTGCTTTGTTCCTGCTTTATTCAAATTTACACACAAAATCTGAAATATTGATCTAGCAGAAGGGGCTATAGTAACAGCACAGATTTTGCATCTAAAGACAAAACAGTGCATCTTAGAAAGAGTGAGGTTTTTCAAAGGGGGAAAATCATTCAGATAGCAAGAATGCTGATTATGCTTTGCATTTAACAAGGAAGAGTCAGAGCGTGTTTAGCATAAACTACTTTTACTTAAACGTTACTTAGTTACCATGACAGCACCTAGAGCTTAATTGCAACCTCCAGCTTCCTGCTGTCCAAAAGAAAGATGACCTTTGTTGCAGCCACCTCCCATGTTCCTCTATATATAAAAGGTAGCTATTTAACACAGATCCAGTGCACTCCTTAGCACAGATGAAATCCCAATTTGCACAGACATGGGCACATCCTCCCATCAAAACTGCCATGATACAGTTAGTTCCATCTCACACTCAAGAGCCTATACCATTAAATGAAATACTTTACAACCAATCACTGAATGTCTTAAGATCAGCTACTTCGACGCTTATCAGACATCCAAATAATGATGTATTGCTCCACTGTAAGACATTTTCCTCTGGTTCTTCCTCCTAAGAATTCTGCCTTACAAGAGTATTTTTGAAATTTATTTATGCTGTATTTTCCATTGTAAATAATGACACTATTTTCTCAGCCGTCCAGTATTGTCCCTCTTATTTTCACTCATTCACTCAGTGCACATTCTCGCCCTAGCTTTTGAAGTGAAAAGCAAAGCAAAGCAAACAAAACCAAAACAATACAGCACAACAGTACTGCCTGACAATCTGAGGTACTTCTTGAGTGCACTCTCCTCAAAAACAATACCAAATAAGAATTGCATTAACAACAATGAAAGCTTTATTATAAAATGGGAAATCTTGTCTATTAAACCTATAACAATGGTTCATTCGCTTGATCAGCAAATTCCCATACAGACCATAACTTGGTAAAAATAAGTTGATGCACATTCCCAAGCAACCTCCACCACTGAGATGTGAGGGATTTAGGCTCATTTTGATCTGGCTTAGCAATGAATTCCCTTTTCTCAGTTTGCCGGTGCCCTCCTGAACTAAGTAATCCATGGAAGGAATAGTTAGCACTACCTACATTAAAAGGAAACAGTTATGAGTCTGAAATAGTGTTGACCAAACCTGCTTCTTGCTAGCTCACTTTGTACCAATATATTTATTAAGCAGAAAAGCAAACAGGAAAAAAATATTAGAGGAGGGGAAATTACATGATCTGAAGCATTCAGGACAGCAAATATCTACCTCGAGTGAACGTAATCCTTGTACAGAAGTTGCAGATTCTAGTCTGCAGTGCACCTTTAGTCTGAGTGACATACCCTACAAATTTTATTTATTGGCTATCACTTCATTATCAAACTATTTTCTGAAAGGTGAGGCCTCTACCCTGTTACAAAAACACAACTGCTATCAGAACTCACCTTCCTCAATACCCTCAGTGTTTTCTGATGTCCGTTCAGGATCACACCAGCCTTTCCTATTTCTGCCCAAGGAAGCTACAGGCAGGATAGCCATCCTGGGATGTAAATCTGCTTACCCTCCATAACCCAGAGCTCCCCCAGTGAAGCAGACTCCCCACGGGCAGACCCCTGCAACACTGTGAGCTATTCCTTGGGAGTAAAGCACCATCAGCTAGACCTAAATATGCCTCTCATTCATGAAGCTCCACCAGCCAAGTCTCTGCAGACCGTAGAGCAATGCAAGGTTTCCCAGCTGGCATATTCCCATACTTACTTTGCAAATGAAAAATAGGAACAGCAGTTAGCAAAGAGAGATTCTGGTCTCAATTTTGTGTCTCTAGGCATTTCAGCAATGCAAAAAGATACTGTGCAGCAACACAATAAAACTACTTCTTTCTCAGCAAAAAGACAACAATAACATGGCAATCTGTGGGAAAGCTAAGGCTGCCTTTAGTTTTCAGAAGTTTTCTTAAATCTACTTTAATAAAGTTCTTAATTCTCTTAATTATTGTATATCCTGCTGCTGCATTATGAAATTAATTTCCAGCTGCACAGCCTTATCTTTTTCTACTACGACTTTTATTTGCTATCAGATAAGTAACATTTTACAGGAGAAAAGGCCTTTCTTTTGTGTGGCTCACTTAAAGCTTATCTCATACATCCAGTTTCAGCAACCATACTGTAATCCCTTGTTGCATCAGCTACCTTTTAAGACCTCAGCGGCCAGGCTAATTGTGCTAAAATAACTAGTGCAGCAATGAAGAGTGTGTGCGGACCATGAAAGATGAGCACGTCTGACTTCTTCCTGTCTGTACACATGGGGCAACAGCTAAATGAAGTGACTGCACTTTTGAAGCTGAGGCACAAGTCTCTCCAGTTCACTGTGTACAGGAGTAATACATTTGTTATGAAAACAAACTTTCATTTTGTGATCAGTTACTAACCTGCCAGCAACATCAAGACATCATAAGAAGTTCAAATCTTACTGTAGCTGTTTCCCTATCACAAACAGCAATCTATAAGCCATTGACCTTTCTCTTGTCAGTTGACAAGAACAGCTCTAGAAGCTACCAGAGTGTGTCAGCATGTGGGCTTAACTTAAATGGCATTATTGACCCAGAAAGTAACCTCTTTCTATAGCTAGCTAGAGAGCAAGCAATAAAAAACACCATTAGTTTTTCTACACATAGGCGTACGAACCGGATCGTTAGTCTTTATTTAAAAGACATACCATCAAGTTCTACCATGAAAACATGAGGAGAGAGCTACTTCATTTCCAGTATGAAAAAAATCTGACAGGCTTAGAGATTCCTGCAATGATTATTGCATAAGAACATAGCATACTCCAAATTCAGCCCACACACACAATCACCTTAAGATCTGACCTTTTTGGGCGGTAAGATCAGCACAGAGGTTTCTTAGCCAGCTGGTCATGGAAAGGCTCGTGGGTTTGACCCCCAAGGATCTAGCAAATGCCTTGAATCTATTTAGAAACTGGTACCATTCCAATGGCTTCCCCATCAGAAACAAATTATGAATATCAGCTTTTCCATAAACTGCTGTCAGAGGTTCAGTTATATTAGTGCTGGCAGATACCACAATAATACAAATTGTTTTCTCTCTGTGTTAGGTCATAAGACTATCAGTAGCGTACCTTATAAAGGAAGGAACCAGGACTTGAATCTTGCATGAGGCATGAACTTTTGAACAAAGAGCTGCTTGCAGAGAAGAGTGAACTCATTTAGAAGCCTGGCATATTTTGGACCAAGCAATATAGAAGCCTAGGAAATTCAAGCTGAGAGAGACTAAGAAATCTTTCTCAACTCATCAAATATTTTAAGTTTGAAGATTTATTCTGTAGTATCCTTTTCCATACACTTTCCTAAATCGTCTTCACACAGAACTACATTTTTAAAAGCTGAGTAAATAAAAGCTAACCTCTGACACCAATGATTGTTAATACTGTTTACTCAGCTTTCTCTTTTGCTGCCTCAATGAAATATTAACAACTCATCATCTGAAAGAACTCTGAGGAGAGTCTTGTATACCCTGATCTACCCTTTAGCAGAATAAAACTTAAGGTGCACATTTGAATGCCTTGTTAAATTTCCATCTCTCAAGACAGGTTTAAGGCTCCAAGTACTCTCAGCTCTTCTGAAAATCCACTGAAACCTGCAGGCAGGAAAGAAAGCTTTAAAAAAGAAATACTGTATTCAGATCTTAGTGTCTAGTCATTAAGTTGATGCGTTCCTTCCCTCCATTTCAGTTTAGCTTAACCAATGCTACAACACATCTTTGGTGTATTACCTGCATTCCAGTAAGATCTCTCACCTTAAAAAGAGAAATTCGTCTCATTCCTGAAGAAGAAAGTATCTTTTCTGCTTCCTCTGCTTACACTCGATTACATGGGGAGCATTTAGAACTGCAAAGTACCCAGTCTTCTGCAAAAAATTTAGTTCTTAAAATGTTGATAACAGCTTAAATGCTCACAATGACATTCATATCACTGAATTCCCACATATTCAGGTGAACCACTCAACTCAGCATTTGTAATGCTTTCCAGGAGCCAGTTTGCTTTCCGAATGCTGACTAACTGACATTATATGAGGTTACGAGGGCTCAGGCACAACAATAAGTTGCTGTGCTGAATCGTAACAGCTGTCCACATGCACACACTTAGCCTGTGGCAAATGCAAACTAATAATGATTTCTCTTACAATCACTTTTCTAGAGCTAAGTCAAAGAAACCAAGTTAAATTATCTTGGATTTACTGTGAACTGTGAATGTACATTAATAGTTACCATGTATTAGTAAGCTTGCTAAAAAGTTATCAAGCTGACCACAGGTCTGAGTCCTAAGACTTAGATTAGGCTAAGAGAGCCAAAATAGGAGCCATTATGCAAGGCTGAATACAGACCTGCTCAAAAGTTATGTTCAGAAGGGTTCAGTGGGGCTAAATGTAAATGCAGGCTATTAGCTATTACTTGGTCCAAAAATGCACTGAATATGTGCAGAAGTGAAAACAAGAAAAGTACCAACAGAGTGGCATTGCAAGAAAGGTGCTGTTAGGGGGCTGAATTCCAGCTGGAAAATCCTCAGAACTGTGAGTCTTGCACTTGCCTAGGAAACGGTCTTATTTCATTCCCACAAGCAGAGATATTGATGCATTCTTCAGAAGCCAACATCATATCCTTTCAATACAAATACCTTCCAAGACCTCAAAACCAGCCAACCTCTCCAGTCAAAAAACATAACAATATCGTGTCCCTCTTTTCCCACAGGGAAAGAGCATTTAGCCTCAACTTCCATGCTGCAAACTTCCACCTTTGCAGTGAACTGCACAAACCATGGCCTAATCCACCATCTCACAGTGTAAGTCATGCTGAATTACGTTGCCCTTCGGCTTTGTGTAGCTGCCTTCCCCTTTTCTGTCCCTGCTATTAACAGTCCCTTGCAGGTGTTCCTTCTTTCATGGTACCAACATGAAGATGTAGCAATAGCTCATTTCACAGTTATCAGTGCTAATGAGAGTTGCCATGAAATTGTCATTTCCAAAGAAGTCAGTATGCAGTTGCTAAAGAAAAAAAACAAAAACAAAAAACCAAAACAAAACAAAAAAACAAAACAAAACAAAACAAAACCACACAAAAAAACCCAACCAAAAACCAGGCAGTTCTGCAGAAGCTATGCATCAGCAGGAGTGACCTCTCTGTGAATTTAACAAGGTTGGTTTTTCTAATCTCTGTCACAATACATGAACACCTGTCTTACTTTCATGTTAATAATAAAAATGCCCTGCTGAGGTTTTAAAATTATTTTATGACAGCAACAACCATAATTTTTAACAGGAATACATGAAAAGAATTCAAAAGGTGGCAGAAGACCCTTCAAATGAGACCACCAGCTGGACAGAAATAGTTCCTTCCCAGCCCTGAAGGTGAATGCCTTAAAGCACAGGTTTGATTGCCTTATTACCTTAGTTTGCATAGCTACAGCTGTTATTAGCAGTAATAAAAATCACTCAACTATAAGCGTTTGACTTGGAAGTTATTTCCTGCAGTGAATTCTATAGGCTGACAAGGTGCTAGGTTACACTATGTTATCTTCTGTTTGCTCTAGATTTACTGCCCTCTCAGCTAACGAAAGCAAAAAGAGGAGGAGCAGATCCTCAACTGAACACCAAATTAAACTCTGTCAGTGTATACTGTAAACCATTAGGGACTGGGCCTCTCTGTTCTGGTCACCTTTCAATGGTACAGCAAAGAGGTCAGCTTGTGAGCATCAGGCTGAATGGGATGGATATTTCTTGCACAGCACTAAATATATTCTCAGCTTTTTACGTATACTCCTAGTCCACTTCTGCTTTCCAAGCTAAATGTGGTTTTACATCATCTCACTTGCTGCAACTTCTACCATGTTTTCAATCCAAATTGTTTCAGTTGGCCATTATTCAATCTGCAAGTCTTGAAGGGATCCAAGCTGAGCATGGTTTTCCAGGAGCTAGATGAACATCACATTAGCTGAAGCTGATCATTAAATTTAATTCCAGTGCACACAATGGTCTTCCCCCAGTACATGTAATCTGCATTTTGATCTGCAGGAACCATCACAATCCATCTTCATTATGACAGTTTTACAGTATGAAGATCATACTCCTTTTCACATCAGGGCCCTTATACACTGGGAAGAACTTTAGGCATATTGACTGTTCATTCTCAGCCAGAATTTAGTGCACATTCACTTGCAGACTGAGTAATTAATACCAATCCCCATCTCTCCTGACCAGTTAAATAAAGTCAGATGAAGAACATTTTCTCCTCACCACTGATTTTAGATGACTCTTCTTTTTAGACAATACTGGGACACATAACTCCTTTACTTTTCTCAGATAGCATTTAAAAAAAAAAATCAGTGATCAGCTTGGAACATATCAACTACAGACATGCATATTTTCAAAACAGCACAGTTCTGAAAAGTGAATAATAGAGCAAAAGAGGCACTGGCTCTTGTCTGGCTGTGCTCTACAGCCCTTTCTGAAAAGGCAGAAGAGGGAACAATTGAATGTCCATAACCTGCATCACTAACAAATGGCAACCATTCCTCAAAAAAGGATATATTTTTTAAATTCCATCAGTATAACCTATCATGAGAATTTTGGGTGGACAAATAAATAACCACTTAACTCATCAAGGATTGTTTTCCAGTAAAACAGAACTTAGATCAAACAAAGGGTAGACTCCATACAGCTTTAATGATCTTGTATCAGCCATTTCCTGTCTAGGAGAAGGGCTTTAAAAGACAAATAAATGACGTGCATATGCAAAGTCTTATGCATCTTACTACCTAATGTGTTTAACTTTGGAATGCAGTGCACATAGTAAATGCTGCCAATTATTTACTCTTTACTCATAGGTACACTTGGTGTATATTTTCAAAGCAAAATTTGTTCACAGTACATACAGAGCATGCTCTTCCAGTTTTTGTTCTAAATTATTGCCTGTCTCTATAGTACATTAACCTCAGGCAGACCTGTACTTTGTGAATCATCTAAGACCCTTGTGATTTCCTTAATTTTTGCCTCCTTGTAGACTTATTATTTCCTAATTTTTACCAATAACATTTGCTAATTTTTATTCTCGTTCCTTTACATACCCTGATCACTTTTTCTGTTGGCAGCCTAAGAGACAGAAGAGAATAAAATAACCTAATTGGAAAACTTAAAAGATCTTAACAGTCAAAAGCAAGAAGGTTAAGAGAGAATACCAGCTTAAGAAAATTGTCTGAAAGCATACAGTCAAGTCTTGTTGTTACATTTATTTCTTTCTCATAAAATTCAGCATAAATAACCTTCAAATGGCACTTCTCTACTTACTTTTTCCTCCTTTTCTCTTTCCTTTTTTTTTTTGTTTAAACATAGCAACAATGAATATACACTTTCTACTACATAACACACAAAGACAAAAAGTCATTGCCCCAAGGAGTTTGCACAATAAACTAAACTGACAAAACACACTTCACTAAAGTCTAAAAACAAACAGTGATTAAAATTAGTGCAGGAACTGTTGGTTGATATTTTTTATGAGCAAACAGCAAGATTACATTAACTGGCCCCTTGGGAATAAAACAGATTTACAATAGATTTAATTAAATGCATTTAATGAAGTCCAAATATAAGAACAACAAACAGGCTCATCATCTGAAATGGTGCCTAAACTCTAGTAAACCATTCTGAACCATAATAAATGCCTCATGGTTATCTTCAGTTTTCATTTTGGCTTTCAGCACTCGACAGAGAATTTTTATTCGCACATGAAATGTTTTGGATTTTTCCCCTTCAACTTGTTTACTGGGTTTGTAATGTAAAAGTTTCAGAAGTTACTTTTAAATCAATTTTTGAAAGGAAGTCTTTATTCTATTTTAATTAATTTTTAATAGAGCATCATGGACTGATTTTCTGCTCCAGAGTGATGTGCCAAAAGAAGGATCACTGACTACAGGTCAGTGGGAGTGCAGTGTTGTAATCTGTGTAACTGAAGAAAAAGGTCTCATGTGTCTCTTCACAAGGTATACTGTAGGCACTTACTGAGTAATCTTGCACAGTCACACTAGGACAAAGGGAATACAAGGGCATGAACTAGCTCCAAAATATAAAGCACTATTCCATATGTAGAATAATAAAGAACCAAGCCTGAAACACTTCTAGAACTGCTGCTTAGTGTGTATTCCTACGAGTGGCTGAAACACTCCACCTTCTATTACATTCGCTTTCAGAACTTGTTGCGCTCTGATTCTCTGATTTTCTTAATATCAGCAGAATGGCATACAGTTACTAAACGCAAAAAGCATGATGATGCTCTGTCACCAGTGGTGTGAACCTGATTTCAGATCAGAATCTATCCTGAAGTTTATCAGCAATTTCCTTTGGAACAGCAGAATAGGAGTCTTGCCTAAAGGAAATGAAATGGAAGAAAAAGATATATTCATGTGTATATACATAAATACATGCACACACAAATACAGAAACCAGACAAAGCATGCCCCAAAAAATCAGAAGTTAATTGAATATATTTATGCATTAAACCAAAAATTCAGGGATAATTCTCCAGATACTTCCCCCACTAAGTTGCCCTGCTCACAATGGCCACAAGCCACATAAAACAGGTGCATTTCACCCTGTGACCAACACAGAGAACTAGAATTCTGAAATACCCATTCCTCGTAGCATCGCCTACAGACAGTGAGTTTTATGCACACAGGGTTCAGTCCTATCCAACAGAAATACATTATTATGAAAGTTTGAGGGGAAAAGTTTAGTTTCAAAGCTTGATTTTCCAGCAGAAAAGCATTATGGAAGGTTCCCTAGGAGGAAATAGAGCATTATACAAGGATGACAGGATTTAAGTATTTGCTGGAACTACTTTTATTAGGAATTAAGGCATATTAAACAACTAGGGAGATATATCCTGGTCCAGGAAGCTTTTTGAAAGACTAAGTTTCAATGATGCTAAAACCTAAAACACTTCAGAGGTCAATTTAAAACTTCTATAGTCTTGTTCTTTCCCAAGGGCATGCTTTCAAGTGCATTCCTCTAAAGCAAAGCCCTTGTTTTCAAGTTTTTTTCTTTTCAGAAAGCACAGTAGCAGATTGTTGTGAATGGTAAAGTGTATGAACTCTGTGCAGTTGATAAAAATTCCAGCCTAACCCATATTTGAAGATAAAATACAATCAACCAGCAAGATATTTTTAGTCAGTCTCTTCTGTTTCCAGAGTTTTTCCAAATTGTTGTGAACCCTTATAATTTCTCTGTTTCATAATCCTCTCTGAGATTGATTCTTCCAGGCGGGCACAGAAAAATCTAACCTCCACATATGAAATGACAAGATGGCCCTTTGTGTCCTGACTGTAACAGAATAAAAGGTTATTTTCTCAACTCTTTGCAAACTGCATAGCACCCATCTCAGATATATCCTTCCACTTCCCTGTACCTCTGTCTCTGGGACAATAAAGTTTGTTCCCTTCAAATTTATTGCCAAGGTTTGGCTTTGATGCTCAAAGTATTTTGGGTCCTTTTACAGGAATGAACCTTAAAGTCTGCAAAATATTACATGGTTACTGCTCCAGCTCTCTCTCAGCTGAGTTTACGTTATATGTTTCCTGGTAGAATTTCATTCTTTCCCCACTCCATGTCTGTGCAACATTTAAAAAGTCTTGTGAGCAAATTCTGTAATCATGTAAGCACAAACCATTCTCTTACTCTAGTAGAGATCTGGCTACTGACAGGTCCTTTGGTTTTCTATGGTACCATCTATGGATTCTCCAAGAAATTACAAAGTGGCATTTGTACTCAATGTATTCAAATTGGTCACAAGAATACTAGCAGCAATAGCATTAACAAAAATCTTTTTTTCTCACAAATGATATAAAATTGTCCAGCACATAAAATGGGATATTGAGGAACAACCAGTTGTCTTCCAGTATGTCTGTTAAACATTTATAACTAATAGGTGCCCTCCCTGCTCTCTTGCACTCAAAAAGGAAACCAAGAAATAATAAGCCTCCACTGCCACACTTGAAACCACCTTTACTGGAGAACATAAGAGGAATAAGGTGCTATATTATTCACATTCATTATATTGTAAAACACCTAGAGGCCACAGAACTAGCAGCCCCTTGCACCAGTGCTACCTGTCCCTGCTGCAGAGACAAAGCATTGAGGAGGCAGAGAGAAGAGGCAAATACTCACAATATATGATTAAAGTCATTGAGCAGTGAGTGAAAAGGAAGCAGAGAAACCCACATCACTGAGCTTGGAAAAATCTCATAACCTACATAACCCGTACATACGTAACCCCTGTCTCAAGCCCCTTTCCAAAAATCTTGATCTAGCTCTAGCTATCATCAGGCCAGGTGTCTGCATTTCACCTACTTTTATATAAGTAGGAATAAATCGTGGTAATCTGGTCTCTGGCAATGTTTAAAAGGATCTTTACAAAGGCTCTGAAGTGCAAGACAACACTCAGGAGATAATCAGAGTCACTACTAAGTCCTGGCTGCAAATGGCACTTCCAGGCATTTAGGGTTACAGAGGCAAAGACCCTTGTGATGACTAAATCGGGCAGAGAATAATGAAAAGCTGGTAATATAAGAACAAGATTTTTTCCCTCCAAAGAACTTATTTACATGAAAATAACTTGATCATTTATTTAGCATTTACACCTACAAATAAAATAAAATAAAATAGATAAGCTTTAGGACACCCTCCGATGCTCTTGTAATTTGTCAGGGAGGCCTGGTGGCCAGGAACCGTATCCTTGGCTGCATCAAAAGAAGCATGGCCAGCAGGTCAAGGGAGGTGATTCTGCCCCTCTACTCTGCTCTCGTGAGACCCCCACCTGGAATGGCTCTGGGGCCCCCAACACAAGAAGGACATGGATCTGTTGAAGCGAGTCCAGAGGACAACCATGAAGATGATCAGAGGGCTGGAGCACCTATCCTATGAGGACAGGCTGAGAGAGTTGGGGCTGTTCAGCCTGGAGAAGAGAAGGCTCAGGGAGACCTTATAAGGGGCCTTCCAGTACCTAAAAGGGGTATGTATCAGCGACTGAAGCAATAGGATTAGGAGCAATGGTTTTAAACTGAAAGAGGATAGATTTAAATTAGATATCAAGAAGAAAATCTTTACTGTCAGGGTGGTGAAGCACTGGAACAGGTTGCCCAGAGAAGTTGTGGATGCCCCATCCCTGGAAGTGTTCAAGGCCAGGTTGTATGGGGCTTTGAGCAACCTGGTCTAGTGGGAGGTGTCCCTGCCCATGGCAGGGGGGTTGGAACTAGATGATCTTTAAGGTCCCTTCAACTCTTACCATTCTATGATTCTTACCTTTAGCTTTGTTCTCCTAAGTCACCTGATGAGTAGCTGGTTATATTGTTTACCGAGCAGGACAAACAATGGTAGTTTTGGTTTACGTTACTTCAAAGCAAAAGAATCAGAAATCTTCCACAAGCTTGCACGCTAAGCCTCAGTTAAACCTGCCTAACATTGCAAGACTGTCCAACAATGACTTTCACAGAAGCTGGTCCAAATGTAGACAAAGCTTTTTGAGCACATTTTGCCTGCCAGTCGTGTCTGTGATCACTGCCATGATACACCTGTATGGTACAATTGAGAATTGTGTCACATCCATTTTTACCTCCTGCACATTGACAGTGAACTTCACACAAAGTGTTCAGGGATCAGAGAGACTAATCGATTAAGAACTGATGATATCTCATTACCGCACATTTTCTTCTGATGCATTCCGTGTAATTTCTTTAATAACGCTTGAGCTAACTTTCCATCTTCTGTGTTGCATTGCAGTAACTTAGAAACATACAAGAATAAAACAGAGATGATTGTGCTTATGGTTTGGTGTTTAAATCCCGCAACACTGCCTAGCTCCAGCAGCATAAAACCTGTCACAAAGGAAGAGAAGCAATAATAAATGCTGTCTGTCGGCCATCTGTCTCTCACAGGAAAGAAAACATCACTCTACATGCTTTAAAATAGAAATATTTTTCAAACCTAGGCCTGAACTCTGCTTTTAGTAATAGCCTTGACTTTCTTGCAAAGTAATATCGTGCAGCAGAAGGTGCAAAGGAATTGCAGAATTCTCATCACGGGTGTTTTATAATTATCCAGTGACACCAAGCTCCACTCACTGTGGACCAATGCAGCCACAATGAAGTTAGGGAAGCAGAAGTGATTTCATCAAGCATTGCTTGAACCTGTAATTCTTTTTCTGTCTTTCCCATTAGCCAAAAGCCTGTGCATAAATTTAGCCAGCTATTTAATAAACACATATATATGCCACTTTCACAAATTAAAAAAATAATTTGAAGTAAAGCATGACAGACGCATGTATTTGATTCAAAGGCTGTGACAACAGAAGCATTTGACTTGCACTCCGACCCATGCAACTATTAACTTGCACTGCTTGCAGCTTAGTCACTTGATGTTCACATCTACTAGTAAGACCTGAGACTTTTTTGGTTTATAAAACCAAAGTCCTCAGATACCTTAATGAATGAGTGGTGGTGACTCTTGTGCTCCCATACGAGGAAGAGCTACAGATGCTCCTGCTGAGATTTGGCATTAAGCACAATGAGAACCAACCAACCCCTTGGAAGATGAGACCTCATTACCTTCCCTTCCCCTTCACCCTTTGGCACACTTCTGAATTCAACCAGAGAGGTTAGGTGAGAGTGAAAGATGAAGTGCAATTTCATTTCTCCTCTGAGCAGTTTGCAGATTATTTAAAAAAAAAAAAAAAAAAAAGGTTTCATTAGCTGGGAGGGGCTTTTTCTCACTCCAATACAGATGTAATCCTTCCTTATTCTTCACAAAATACAGCTAGGCACATTCAAAGTTCAAAAGCTGCTGGACAATCAGCCTTCTGCTTTCATTTGTCAAGAGGAGCAGTTCCAACAGACTATTCAGCATGGGTTCAGACCAGAGGAGTATGGAAAGAGAAAGCTTCCCCAATCCACCAGCCCAAAGGGAAGTTGAGCCCACTCAGAGTGCAAGACACCATATTCACTCCCATCATCACAGCTGTTCTCATGCTCTGGATGATCAGATCTTATAGTGTTGATGTTGGTCTCATTCTTATCTGTATTACACCGATGCAGCCATGTCAACTGCAAAGCAATTATCCCGGAGTGAGACAGAAGAGAGTCTCACCTCAAACGTATTTTATCTGGCAGCATCCACCTCTCAAGTGTGCAATGCTCTGGAATATAAGGGAACCACCAACCACTTTAACTCAGACCCACTGAATTAAAGAGTTGTCCCAACAGAGAGCTTGATGCTGTTTCTGATGCCATTTCAGAAACACTTTAGAGAAAAGAAAACAATGGTTTTACGTGATAGCTGTGTGAAATCGCATTTCAGTTACATCAGCCTCTAGCTATTTATTCCTTACTGCCCAGAGGCACAGCATAGTATCAAATAAAAAGGCTTTGTCAATTTATTTTTTGCACAGTAATACAATTCTTCATATTTAAAAGCCAAAATCTTTTTGTAAGAAAAATCAAAGGTTAGAACAAGATTTCACAAAAAAAAAACAAACAAACAAAAAAATATGATTATGTTCCTAAATCTAATCTTATTTCTATGTCCCACTTCTGTAAAACAATGTGAGAAACAAACATCTCAGTCAAGGAGACAATACATTGATTTGTGCCTTCTTTGAGTGGTAAACCTTGGGAAACTCCTAAAAATTTGCTTTCTAATTCTTTTCTCATCCCCTCCTTCCCTTGGTTTTGTACATGTCTATTTTCTCTCTTCTTGCAACAGATGTTGAACAATAGCAAGATACAGGAGGAATATCAGCCACAGGACTGAATCTTTATGCAGCTTTAAAGACCAACATGTTGCTTATATGAATGATTCAACCTAAGAGAGTTCTTTGAAGCCATGAATCTTCACACACTTGAGTAAGAAATTAAAAAAAAAAAATAATAATTCTGAAATGTACAACACTTACGTTGAACAGTGGCAACGTTGTTGGAACTGTTGGAAAAGCACTCTTCACTAATCTGTTTATCACAGGCCACCATTCAAAACACAGCACCAGTCATCTGGTGTTTATCCTTCACCAGGTTCAGGCTCTAATCTAGGCTCTCCCTCCTGCTGCCACTCAAGGCCACTTTCAGAATAGAGGGACAAAGAGTCTAAGCACGAAGTACATCAGTATCCTTCTCCCAGTTAGCCCAGTTACACCTGTGCTGGAAAGCTTCAGTGGTAGTTTCAGGAATCCTCGTCCTCAGCTATATATTGGATGTATTTAAAGGAAGCCTTCTCTGTAGAATATAAGATACCAATTGTCTTATGCTGTATGGAAATTTATCTCCTACTTTTTTTTTATCCTAATATCAGAAAGTAGGATTTTTCATTGCCCACATAAACACATAATCCTTTTATAAATTTTTCCTAAGCTCTTGGCCTCAATACTATTTCCACAGCAGTAAGTTCCACAGAACTGTACATTACATTAAAAGTATATTTCCTCTTCTCACTTCAAAACTGGCTGTCTTAATTTAACTCTCTCTGTTTTTGAACTATGAAATAAAGCAGAAGCTGACTGTTTTTCTCTCTGATCCTGTGCCACCTTATTTACAGCGTGGGAAACACAGGGACAATTTTGGGTCCTTGTATCAGTTTGTCTTCTCCCTCTCTCCATCCCTTCTCCACATAATTTTTCCCACTGTTAAAACATCTCCCTTCCTCTCAGTTTATACTTTTGTTCAATGATGCAAGCAATCAGCACAGCTATTATTTCAGAAAAGAAACTAGACTCACACATGGACAAAACCCTTAAGCTACAGAGCAGGGGAGGAAACCAAGACTCCAAATCCTCACTAATTGTGATCTGCTGGCTTTCACTAATTTATAGGATTAACTCACTCCTCTAATAATCCACAGATTTCTTCCTCACATCACAGCTGAGTCATGGGGTTTTCATACTCATAGGATAAGCCTACTTAGCTCTTTTCAGTCCATGGGATACCCTTTACCTCTTTCTTCCCTTGGTCACCCCAGTATCATGAAGGGGAAAAGTAATGATTTTAAGGTCATTAAGCCATGCATAAAAATGCTGTAAGAGATCAAATCACACCAGAGTAATGTAAAAAAGAAACCCCTCTTACAGTTCACATAGACTTCAGTTTCCCCTCTTGATGATATTAGAGAATCAGTATACAACTGGGTTGTTAGTTGAAGGGGTGGACAGGAGGAATGAAATACGAATAGCCAACTCCTGTAATATACAAATTGAATGATCAAACAATCATGGCAAAATGTCAGCTGATGATATACGCTGACTTTAGTAGGGTCGTATCTAATTATTCGTGATGTGGTTCAAAAAGGCTTTTAGTCAGAGGAAAGCTACTTCAGAGATAACAACTAATGCACGGGGGATGAGAGCAACAGAAACAATTAAGCAGGGATATAATTTCAGTGCCAATGAATTTGTTTGACAATCTGTTTCTTGGCCCAGTCAAACAAACTTTGGAAATAAAATTCCTGCATTTTCATGCTACAGTCTCACTAGAGTTACTTCTTTGTTAGAGTCCAGGTTCCAGAATGAAAAAAAAAAAAACAAACACAAACCATCAATGCAAAAGTCTGCATACGTTTGTTCAGCGTCATCATTAATGAGCTCACAGTAACAAAGTTTTCTACTATGTTCAGGGAGCCATTGCACTCAAACATGGATCTCATACATTCAGTGACTGAACTGTTATTGAAACATAAGCCATCCAAAAAACTCTGGACCAAAATCTAACTGCACAAAGGCAAAATACCTCATACTGAATTGTGTGTGGTAGCATAAGAACGTGGTACTAGAAGAGACAGTATACAAACTTCTTTTTCTTTTGTTGCTAAGATGCTTTGGCAAAATAGACCTGGCTCTAGGAAGCATGGAATAATTATAGAAGACACCTGTTAGTCTACAGATGGATCAAGTAACTTGATTTCTGTACTTTGCATTATATGCTTTAGAAGCTACCTAAATTACCTTGGCACTGCTGTAGCAATCATTAACATTTTAGCTTTATCCTGCTGAACACTTTAAGAAGTGGCAGAAGCAGCAGCAAGTGGAAGAGAAATAAATTAGACAGCAGAGACTTGGAAAAAAAGCTTGGAATCAAAATCCTGGATGGAAATACCCCCCACGCAGGCATTGGCTCCGTATCTGAACTCTCCATCTTGTGCCCAAATCTAATCATTACCAGTTTCTTTTTAAAAGCCTATGCCTGAAAGAACTGATGTGTTATGAGACAGCTGTGACCTAAGCAAACTCCAAACAAATCATTCATCACTGCAAAACTCCAGAACAAGCTGGTACTTTCTCAGAGAACAGTGTTCTTCTAAACACACATTATACATAAAGAGGAAACAGAAAGCACATACTGTAGGCTTTCATCAATTGTACTCAAACAAAGCCTTTGATAACTCTCTGAATAGGCTTGAGATCATTACGCCTGGGGCCAAGAGGCTCTCAGCAGTTTAAGATCTCATTTTCCAAACTTTTGGTCAAAAGGATCTTTTTAAGCGCAAGGGAGAAAGGAACACTTTCTCCTTCTTTAATACCGTTACGTTCACAATATCCCTACTCAAATTCTTACGTGCATTATCATCTTCCTTACCAAATTCAAATTTTACAACCCCAAGGTATGGAGCAGGAGGTACTCACCCTATCCACATCAACAGCCACCTTTTCTGTTACCCATCCTTCCCTTTCATGGCCCACGTTGGTCC
The DNA here is from genome assembly GCA_017639485.1 of Pluvialis apricaria. Taxonomy (NCBI): domain Eukaryota; kingdom Metazoa; phylum Chordata; class Aves; order Charadriiformes; family Charadriidae; genus Pluvialis; species Pluvialis apricaria. The sequence goes on from CM030009.1 coordinate 40,937,056, forward strand.
TGGATCAGTTGGCCTTTTCCAGTTCTATCATTCTTTCTCACCTTCCTGTCACTCAAATCTACCAAACATGCTGTGCTATTTTTTGTTGTTGCTGTTGTTATGCTTTTTTAAATAGTCTGCTTAAAGACATGGTAAGATTCCTATGCAGATCCAGGACAGTAACTAGATGACCGAGGAAATGGCCATAGTTTTATGTTCTGCAGCTCACACCACAATGCAGTTAATGCCATGCTTTTGCTTTAGAGGCACACCAACTTGCGAGAACCATGCAGTTAATTTAAGTTAAAGGGGAGTGCCCATGCTAAAGAGGAACTACTTCTAAATAATGGAGTGCTTTTATTCCAGAAAAAGCGTTTTAGTGTAACCAGCTTAATCTAGTCACTATTTTCAACTACTTTCCCTTTGAAGGCAAACTCTAAACCACTCTGAACTACTAAGGATGTAAATCTATCTCATTCTTTAATGTGGTGGTTTTGTTTCAGCTACTTTACCAGTTTTGGATAATAAAGTAATAAAAAGATTATGCATTCAATTTAGTATCACATTCTCTATAAAAGTTACGAGAAGCAATCATTTCATCAAGGTATTTGGACTTTTGGATCCTACATTAGTACCCCAGGCCCAAAGGTTTCCGTAGAAGTGTTACAAAATAACCAGTCAGCAACAGAAATGTACTTAACACTGTGGTATCCTGTAATTCACATTAGCAACCGCACAAATAATTACAGCCCTTCTCAGGTAAAACCTCACCAATTTAAATGAGTTTTCTCTGAGGAGGGAAGGATTGAAATCCCGTTGAGTGATAGGGAGATCAACAGAAGCCTTTATAAGTGTTAAACAGTTTGATCCCCAGGGCATACAAATGCTACCTGCTAATGACTTAAAGATCACGATTTTCAGGCTCCGGATCAAATTCTATTGAATTTTGGTTGGTATTTTCCTACATGTATTCAACAGATAGGGGTCAATTTTACCCTGACCAGGTAACCATTTCAGCATTCTAGTGTTCATAGGAAGGCTTTAACAGGCCTTGCTTTTTGATTAAGATCAATCAATTCCCCTTCCCTTGCCTCTGATTCCCTTTTTTGGTAAGGGGACCGCTTACCAGCAAAATGTGATTCAGCCCCTTACAGAAAACAGCATCAGCTGTTCATTTGTGAGCCAGGCCTAGGGGACATCACAGGTTTTTGGAACCAGATCTTTGTTTCTGTCTAGTCAAGGGGTAGCTAAATATGGAATTACATAAATCAGGGCTGGTGGGGACTGATGGGGTGATCTACACCATCTCCTAATCTCCAGGTGAGACCAGTTTTGCTTAAACAATTCTTAGCAGCTATTTCTGATTTATTCTTAGGAAACTCCATTGATGAGTTCCCATAATGCCTCCGTGAAATGATTAGAAAGTTTCTTTCACATCTGACATGCATCTTCAGTTAAAGACAGTGTAACTTCTATTTTTCAGACTTTAAACATATAATACATTGCTAAATGTGGTAGTGTATAAATTGACATTTGTTTTACTTACTCCTGATAGCAATTACTCTTTCTGCAAAAGTAGGTGAATAGAGGCATGTCATTTAAGACTTGCCCTACACTACTGCAGCAGCTAAGCCCTACAATCTCTCAAAGTGAGACTTTATTTTTTATGGGGTTTTTTTGCCTACCAGAACTGAAACAAAAGTTGTAATTCCTTCCCCATATCCAGGTTCTAATTTCAGCCAGTCTGGAGGGGAAAATCCTAGGAAGGGAGTAACGTCCTAGAACTTAAAATAGTAGGAATACTTTTTGGTATCTAAAATTGCCATGAGTCAATTCTGAGCCACAGAATGTCACTTCCAAACTAATGTTTCCTCTTTTTGGTGATACTTCAAGGAAGAAAACATGGTCAGTTTTCAAGATACTCAACCATTTCTGTCAAGTTATCTAGACTGTCTAACAAAAGCTAATTTACAATGGGAGGTGTCTACAATAGGCGCCATTAAGTCTAGAGCCATGAGACTGACTTCTCCCTGGACATCAATTTAACAAGATTATGATGTAGAAGTGTACTGTACCTCTCTGAAGTGCAAGGCTTTTTATCCCAAGAAATTTTCTATTCCTCTTACCTAATGCACAGTGAGGTTTTACTAATCACTATTCTTAAGGGAAGGCAAGAAAATTTAATTAATATATAGACATTCCCAATTAAGTAGCTAGTGCCTCTTTTTTTAATTCACCTTCAAATCAAGAAGGGTTCTAATTAAGATGAGGTAACAGATTCATCTTCCTAGTGCTCTTCCCCAGCAGTTTTGTTACTGTTACAGTGCATAATAAAAAGATATATTTATACGGGAGAGAGATCTAAAACGTTCTGAAAATGTGTAGCAAATAAGATCGGTTTCTCTACACAAAGGCAGAAAAAGCAAAGCTTGCATCTTCCTACTACTTCAAGTTACAAATAAATTACTTTTCGAAGTTTTTCTTCTTACTTGACTAATTCCCAGTGTGATACAGATACTACATAACAAAATGCTAAAATCCTTTCAATGTGTTTAAAGAAAAAACGCTATCATTCTTATTCCTTGACTGGACAATTAAACATGACACTTAAATAAAGTGAGAATTTTAACATTTGAAGGTGGAATATTAAAGAGAATATAAAACTTACTATCAACACAATCCATCACAGACCAACATTGCTAGGTTTGTTTGGGGTTTTTTCAGTTTGTCTGGGGGTTTTGGGGAGCTTGCTTCGTTTTTTGGGGGTTTTGCTTGGGGTTTTTTTTTGGGAGAAGTGGGGACAGGTCTCTTCTATTTCAAGGTTATTGAAAGGAGACGGAAAGGGTAGGCAACAGTCCTTAATCTAACTGGAGCCAAACTACAGGATCAGTCTGGAAAGTTTTGAATATTGGATAGTGAATATCTTCAAGACAAAGTGAACCATCTAGGAACCATGGACATTATTCAAAAGTAAACAAGGAACACATTTTCATAGAAGATGAACATAAAAGATTGTGACTGCAATAAAATTGAACTGATTTGCCTAATACAAATAATAATTACTCAGTTTTCTTAACGCACATTCTTTGTTTAGGTTTTTTTCTTAGATCAAACTTAGATCAGATTTTTTTTTTTCTTGGATCAAACTACGATCACATACTGACCTGCCCAAATGTGCTTCAGGTTCACTAGAGCATAAATCCAGAAAACGATAAAGTCATATATTTACCAGATAAAATAACTGTAGTTCACTTCTGGTTTTACCAAGTCTTTTTCGGTGCTTGACGATATCTTAATGCTTATGAATAACATCACTTTTTTCTGGGTGTAATATCAGTTAATCATACTGACAAATGTTAAATATTAATTTAGGGATCTATCTTGCAATCTGTTCATAACTTATTAGAAAGACCAACTTCCAAATATATTTATATACATAAAGAAGCCAACAGGGGTGGCTGGGAGAATTCAGAAAGAATAGGCTTGTGTTACAACCCGCAAGTGCTTGGGCACTCTAAAAATCCCACCACCTGCAGCTAAACACATAGAAAAGCCTACCTCCTGTCATAAAAACGCCTTCTGTGCCAGCTGGTGTGGATGGGTCTACAGGTATCTGTGGGTGTGGTGCACCAGAAAACAGCAGGCCAAAGAGGAGAAGAAACATGAGTAGTACATGAAAATCTCTCCAGAAATGCTAAGCTCTGGAGACTAGCGGACCTGTTGAATCTATGAGAACTGATAAAAATCAAAACACCAAGAATCAGCTAAATCTGCAGAAGGCCACCAGCACACATTATCATCAATAAGAATGCATGTAACTTACAACACAAATGTAGTTCCTGATACATGTAGTCAAAGATTATAGGATCACATGCACACACGATGAACCAAAAGACCTTCTGGGTCATTCCTGAATACTAGCCCAGAAGTCACTGGTGCACTGATGTGGTTGGGTCCCAGCTGTTGCTCCAACCAAATACTATGACCGAGAGTGAGTGAGTGAGTAATTGCATATACTGTATGAATAGTTATCTGCTATTAAAAACAACAGCTTCGTTCTACGGAGCTCAACCTGGGGAAGAATACAGAGCCAACTGAGAGCCTACGGGTCAAGATTACAGGGAAATCGGGACCAGGGGACATTACAGTGGGGGTATGCTACAGGCCACCTGACCAAGAAGACCAAGTGGATGAAGCCCTCTATAGCCAGATAGGGATGGCATCACATTCACAGACCTTAGTTCTCATGGGTGACTTCAACCACCCTGACATCAGTTGGAAGGATAACACAGCCAGGCACAGGCAATCCAGGAGGTTCCTGGATTGCATTGAGGACAACTTCCTTCTCCAAGTGGCTGAGGAGCCGATGAGGAGAGGAGCCATGCTGGACCTTGTTCTTACCAACAAGGAAGGGCTGGCTGACATGGTCAAACTCAAGGGTAGCCTGGGCTGTAGTGACCATGAAATGGTCGAGTTTGAAATCCTCAAGGCAACGAGGAAGGTGCGCAGCAGGCTGACGACCATGGACTTCAGGAGAGCCGACTTTGGCCTCTTGAAGAATCTGCTTGGTAAGGTGCCATGGGATGAAGCGCTGGAAGGAAGAGGGGTCCAAGAAAGTTGGTTAATATTCAAGGACCACCTCCTCCAAGCACAGCAGCAATGCATTCCTACAAAGAGGAAGGCAGGCAGAAAAGCCAGGAGGCCTGCGTGGATGAACAAGGAGCTCCTGGAAGTGACCAAAAGAAAAAAGGAGGCCTGCAGGGAGTGGAGACAGGGGCGGGTAGCCTGGGAGGATTACAGAGGAATCGTTTGAGCAGCCAGAGAGCGGGTTAAACAAGCTAAAGCCCAGCTAGAACTAAATCTGGCCAGGGACATTAAGACAAACAAAAAATCCTTCTATAGGTATGTCAGTGAGAAAAGAAAGACTAGGGAAGATGTAGGCCCTCTCCGGAAGGAAACGCAAGAACTGGTTACCCGGGACAGCGACAGAGCTGAGGTACTCAATGACTTTTTTGCCTCAGTCTTCACGGACAAGGACAGCAGCCGCACTGCCCAAGACGCAGATTGCAAAGGAGAGGATTGGGAAAATGGAGCACCGCCCACTGTAGATGAAGATAAAGTGAGAGACCACCTGAGGAACCTGAAGGTGCACAAGTCCATGGGACCTGATGAGATACATCCACGGGTCCTGAGGGAACTGGCAGATCAAGTCGTTAAGCCACTAGCCATCATATTTGAGAAGTCGTGGCAGTCTGGCGAGGTTCCTGCTGACTGGAAAAGGGGAAACATAACCCCTATTTTCAAAAAGGGAAACAAGGAAGACCCGGGGAACTACAGGCCAGTCAGTCTCACCTCTGTGCCTGGCAAGATCATGGAGCAGACCCTCCTGGAAACTCTGCTGAGGCACATAGAAAACAAGGAGGTGATTGGCGAGAGCCAACATGGCTTCACCAAGGGCAAGTCATGCCTGACAAATTTGGTGGCCTTCTACGAAGGGGTTACAGCGGCAGTGGACAAGGGAAGATCTGCTGATGTCATCTACCTGGACTTGTGCAAAGTGTTTGACACTGTCCCACACGATATCCTGGTCTCTAAACTGAAGAGACGTGGATTCGATAAATGGACCACTCGGTGGATAAAGAACTGGCTGGACGGTTGCACTCAAAGAGTTGCGGTCAATGGCTCGGTGTACAAGTGGAGAGCAGTGACAAGTGGCGTTCCTCAGGGGTCGGTACTGGGACCTGTACTATTCAACATCTTTGTTACCGACACGGACAGTGGGGTAGAGTGCACCCTCAGCAAGTTTGCTGATGATACCAAGCTGTTTGGCGAGGCAGGCACACTGGAGGGGAGGGATGCCATCCAGAGGGACCTGGACAGGCTGGAAAGGTGGGCCCATGCCAACCTCATGCCGTTCAACAAGGCCAAGTGCAAGGTCCTACATCTGGGTCGGGGCAATCCCAAGCACAAATACAGGTTCTGCAGGGAATGGCTGGAGAGCAGCCCTATGGAGAAGGACCTGGATGTGCTGATTGAGGAGAAGCTCAACATGAGCCAGCAATGTGCGATCGCAGCCCAGAAGGCCAACCACATCCTGGGCTGCATCAAAAGAAGTGTGGCCAGCAGGTCAAGGGAGGTGATTCTGCCCCTCTACTGTGCCCTGGTGAGACCCCACCTGGAGTACTGCATTCAGCTCTGGAGTCCCCAACATAAGAAGGACACAGACCTGCTGGAGTGTGTCCAGAGGAGAGCCACGAGGATGATCCGAGGGATGGAGCACCTCTCCTATGAGGAAAGGCTGGGAGAGTTGGGGCTGTTCAGCCTGGAGAAGAGAAGGCTCCGGGGAGATCTTATTGCGGCTTTCCAGTACCTAAAGGGGGCCTACAGGAGAGCTGGGGAAGGACTTTTTACTAGGGCATGTAGTGATAGGACAAGCGAGAATGGCTTTAAACTGGAAGAGGGCAGGTTTAGATTAAACATTAGGAAGAAGTTTTTCACTTTAAGGGTAGTAAGGCACTGGAACAGGTCGCCCAGAGAGGTTGTTGAAGCCCCGTCCCTGGAGGTGTTCAAGGCCAGGCTGGACATGGCCTTGGGCAACCTGGTCTAGTGGGAGGTGTCCCTGCCTGTGGCAGGGTGGTTGGAACTCGGTGATCTTCAAGGTCCCTTCCAACCTAAACCATTCTATGATTCTATTATTAGTAACAGCTGAATTAATAAAATGTGTTCTAATTAATACTGGTTGGGATCTGTGTGTCCCCCAACTCAATCCCCTATCAGGGAAACAGGAACGTTATAGCACTCCTTGTTCTGGTGCTCGCTATAAGAGCACTGCTCACTCTTCTACCCAACAGGCGCAAGCAGTGTTAACATGCCCATGCAAGCTTGGATGGGAAGAAAACTAACATATTTTGTTATTTTAAAATACTTACTTGGTAGGGATATAGAGTGACACCATTCGTTCTCGACAAAGACCAGGTGCCGTCAAGATACTGATGAGCCTGGATTGCCACAGAGTTGAGCACATTACCGTTGCTGGGGCTGGTGGCCATTTGAAAGCTGACCTTGGCTTGGTGTCCAGGAGAGCCATTTTTCTTCTCCACCCCATTGACAATTCCTAGACTGTTGGGTTTGCCAATGTGCTTGTTGGCAACAAAGCCTGTATAATTAGATGTAGCATAAGGAGCAGGCATATATGTCCAGTCCCTGGGCTGCAGGCTGCCCATGTGCCGGGGACTCACTAATGTGGGGATATTGGAGAGAGGTGGGGGAGAGCCTGGTGAGGTATCATAATGTTCGGAGTTGGCAGCTTGCTCTAAGGTCAACACCATCTGAATGGCCTCTTGCTTCAACTGGTTCAGGTGTGTGGCACAAACGTCACATCTGTTGTCCTTCTCATTCCACGCCTTGCGAATGGTATTAGGAACTTGGAGCTTGTCATGAATCACCGAAGAGAAACCTGGATCCTGAAAAATCAAACAGAGAAGGGAAAGGGGGCGACAGAAGAGAAATGTTTAACCATGGTCACCACAGTGAAACATTATTACTGCCGATTGTGCATTTCAAAAGCCAATTTATGAGATAAGCTTAGAATGCAAACAAAGGCCATTAGATACAGTCAACATATGCCAGCAGCAGAGCTGAACAAAAATGAGAAACTAGATTGTGCTGGAAAGAAAAAATTCTTTAACTTTTACTGATAAGTGGGAAATATTATAATTCTACTGCAAGCTTCAATGCATGGCAGACAGAATGAATTAACCTGCTTCACACCACTGCACCTAATTTCTGGCTTGAATGAAATTTACTCTTAGTTACACAGGTGAGATCAAGAGTAACTCCACTAAAACCAGTGGGCTTGCAGCAAGGTTCACAAATCCATCTACTCATCAATGCCAGTTTTTGGTACTCAGAAAATCCAGGAAATAGTCTGCAACAAAAATGTAAAATTTCAAAGCCTGCTTGTAAAGAAAAAATGAAAAAGAAAAAAAGTCTCTCTTTTGAAAAAAATATCAGTCTCCCAAAATCATTTTCAGAATTCAAAACAGGTGGATATTTGATAAAGTTTTCAAGAGCTTTTCAGCATTTCATTTACCAAAAATACACTTTTCAGATGGAGAAAAAAACCAAACCACCACACTTTTCTGTTAATCAAATGTTTTACCGCTGATAATGTAAAATAAAATAATAATTTTATTTAGAAATTGGAACATATATAGGGTAAATAATTTGCAAAAATTAATTTTTTTCTTGGAAAGCATAGTTCTGGTGCAAAACCACTGATCAGGTTTAAAACCAAATGTCCTTACCTCATGGGTAGATCTTTGAATGTCAGTGGTACTCTTCACAAAGCAATATGGCACCCTGATCTGACTACAGTCATTGAATGCTGACCTAAATTGCAAAGTGCTTCAGTAAGTTGTGAAGTCAAACAGCAGTCTTAGCAGGAGCTTATCACCAAACTTGCTTAGCTCTTACAGTATCATGCAATGATACTGTAACACAGCAATGACGCGTGTGTTACACAGAACAACGGCAGTTACGTGATGGAACTATTTCTTGGAAATTTCATAAACACATTTTTGTGGTTTTACAGACCGGGCAGGGCAGACTTCACCTTCCCCTCCCTCAAGTTTTGGAGACTTATTGGTAGATTTTCTTATGACTACTCAAAAAGATTTACAATCAGTAGTATCAGAATCTTTTTTTTTTTTTTCCATCTTTGTGGCTTTAGTAGCAAACTGAAATCAGAGTGAATGAGTGCATATGGGGGGGAGGGAGGGACAGACAACAGGGCAGCAGGGGGAAGAAATCACACAAATAGACACTACCCTTATGAAGTAATTTGTTGAACCCCATGCCATCCAAGATGGACACGTTTTCATGTCTCGATAGTTTGGCTGTGCTGGGAAAGAATGGGTAGGGTGTATAATATAGGGAGGGAGAGAATTCATTGGTAGAGGGTCATATTCATTATGATCCGTCTTTATTATACACTCAAGTATTTTATTTTCACTGTTTAACTACCGTGAACAGCTCCTCAGCATGCAGTGATTAATTGATTCATAAATCACACTGCCTCTTTATGCACAGCAGCAAAAGAGCAGTTCTAGCCCTAGAAGCCCAAGAGAGTCATATAAACTGATGGGAAACAACAGGAGGCTGAGATCTGATCAAGCCTCAAGCTGGTCATTTCTATTCTATGCACAAAGGGGGTCACAGCATCAAAGTGTGTCAGGAAGGCAGGAACTGGATTCTGCACCAACCCTCCCCCCTTAACATTTGGAAAGGGGACTGGTGGAAATCGGGGAGAAAAAACAGGATGCAAAAGATGTCAAATCTTATTTTCCATCCCAGGCCATAACTAGGTCAAGGGATCACATCAGATATAGGCACCCCACCCATGATGCCAGGTACGCAGAGAAAGGACTCTCTATTTTTACCATAATGAGCTAGACAAAGCCACCTATATAGCTGAAGTGAGGTGTGAGCCTTCTTTCCAGGCTGCTCCACGTTAGTCCAGGAAAAATCCTTGCCAGCTCTTCCTTCAGCTAGCTAGTGCCACAGAGCTAGTTGTTGTTCTTTGAAAGTTAACTTCCCTTAGGCAACTGGGCTTGAACCCAGGTAATTATATACAACATTCAGATCCAGCAGCAGTTCAAGATGGAAATTCCTGGATACTATGATAAATATTCCAAGGAAATAAAGCCTTCTCTAAAGTAAGCAAATGTCAGCATGATATAAATATTCAAGTAGCACACCAGCTTTAAAGAGTGCTGGACAGCAGTGAATTCAGCTTCATCTCAGTGTTAAAACAAACATCGGATCATTCTCTGATACAACAATAAACAGAGAGAGAGGGGGAGGGAAGGAAGAAGGAAGACTGTTCCTCCTCAGGAGCAGGCACAACCTGAACTGATTACTCTCAAGACTGGCCCTACTAATCTATCAGACTCTACTAGATAGATAGCTCAACACTGGGTCCAAGTCTGGAATATGAAACAGAAAAGCCTATAAATTTGGAGAAACTCGGGTTCCAGAAACACATTAGTCACATTTTGTTCTCAAAACAAATCTGATAGAGCTTAAAAGAGAGTTTGCTTTCTTATCCTATACTGGGCAGCTCCACCGTAATTTCACAGAAGACTCGACTGACAGCCTTGCAACACATTTAGCAGGAAGGAGGCCAAAGCTGGACAGTCACTACACCCTTGATTGAATAGCAGGGAAATGCAGCTAAACGACACCTTCTGTTTCAGCATTTCATCTGCAAGCAATCATCTGCACACATTCCCTTAGGAATGCTTATTAGTTCAATAAACAGTATCTTGTCCCATAGGCACATGACAGTATCTTGTCCCATATGAAATAGTGATGGGTAAGCCTCACGGGATAAGTGCTTTGAGCTAGCTGCACTAAGCAGCAGGAGTTGGAAAGGTTATACTCACTACTGAAACTTGTGAGGTCTAAGAAACTCCACACTTACTGGCGTGAGAGCAGATCTGCTTGTGAAATCTGAGGTTGACACTGGAAATACCATTTATATTTTGGCACTCATTTCCAGTTGTGACAGAACAAAGTACAGTGACACTGAAAACTGAAACAGAACTTTAAAAGTCACAGAACAGTTTGGTTTGAGTTCAGGGCAAGGGTTCACGATGGTTTCTCTTATTGCTGTAATGGTTCACCCATCTTTAGTATAAACAGCATTACTATAAACTCCTATTCCTATAATAAACAAATGAAGGCATGTAAGAGGTCTGAAAGCTTCAGGAGATCAGTTACAACACACAGACCATAGAATAAATGCACAAGGCAAGCAGTGAACTAAATACAGTGCACACTGAGCTTTGTTGCAAGGAGCTTTTTGACATTACCTTTGAGTTTTCAAGCTCAAGTAAACACCAATTCCAGCTATGTTTAGTTGTTCATCTTCTCCACTGTAACCAGGTAGTAATTAATCCCTCGTCTTTGGCCCTGAACTAAAAACCCACAAGGGAAAGACAGAAGAGAGAAGGACGTTTTGTTTTTTAGATACACATCGTAGACAGGTATGCTGAGGAATTCTTGGCTTTACCCAGCAAACAGGCACTAGTTAAGAAACCTGAAGTACACAGACAGCCGTACCAGGGTAAATGCAGTCCTAACCTCATCGAAGAGGAACAGCACTGCTATATAATCATGTGAGGTAATGCAGAAGCATCCTCCTCTCTCTCACCTCCCTTCATAGATCTGTACCTTGCTATATGGTTTTCACGACATTTTAACTCCATCACTAAGCAAGCAGACTACAAAGATAATGATCCTTTCCTTCCTGCTACCCAGCTTGGTGCCCATCTTTCTCAACAAACAATGCAAACAACCCCTTTCAGCATGAAGCACAGTCTGTTTCACACACACATTTACACAAAGTTCACAAGAAGACATGATGAGAGCAGGCAGAGGTCAACTGGTGGACAGAGAGGTGGGCAAGAAACAGGATGAGCAATTTGCACTTTTACATGTTACAGGAAACTACTTGATCAGACATTCATATACAAATACCTCATACACATACTACTTTTTTGCAAACATATAGCAAACAGACACTAATATGGGACATACACTCAAAGATTTTGTGCACAGCTATTTGTTTTGGTCAACTATAGCCTATGCAAGTTAGACATTGTAACCCTATGTTCTTACCTCAGAGAAAACTCAACTATACAATGCAAGACCTTCTTATCAAATTGTGTTCTTCAACACCAATATTATTCATCATTCTTCAGGAAAAACACCAAACAGTCAATATTAACCAAATCACAGAGGTCAGCTTCCACTTGAAGATGCTCACAGAAGACTCGTGAAGTTCTTTTGTTTCTGAAAAGGTCCAGGCAGCAATAACTGATGATATGTAATCCATCACACAAGGTGAGGGGAGAAGTAGGGGAAAGCAATGATCAAAGTTCTGCCCAGGAAGAAGTGTGTTTTCCAGACTCTCACTCTCCACAGGCAGGGAGTAAAAGAGCTAATTAAGAAACATTAGTAGGAGGGAAGCCTTAACCCTGACAAAAAACACATGTTTTTCCATGACTGTGCAAACATCTCTGCTCTAAACACAATCCTGTTAGTCCATGGTTGGTTTCTATTTAGGAGAAGGAAAAAAAAAAAAAAAAAAAGAAGAGGTCTCCTCTATGCTCCTTTCTCTCTTGAGGGTGTACTTTCCAGCCCAATAAAGAGATTATACTTGTAAATTTACTTTCCAGGGGCACTTGGGCTGTTTTCCAAGTGACTCTGCACCCTAACTTAAACATATCCTATCATCATTTTGGCTACATTTCAGAGATTTGCTGTTTTCAGCATTCTAGAGCCCCAACAGTTGAAAAACAGCTCCTCACTGTTACAATGTCTCCACTTCTGTTAAAGCAAAAGTATATTCAAATAAACGGAGTCAATGGGAGTTTTTCCTCAAATAAGCATGACAGAGATACACACTATGACTATAAATTTAGCAGCACTGTACCATCAAACTTAGCGGGGAAACCTTGGATAAAAATCAGTTAGTTTTGCTAAGTAAAGACGGAATTATCTGAATTATCTCAGGTGGCAAGATCTCTGCAAGCACAAGCAATGTTTTGGTAAGTAAAAGCCAAAGGTGCACATGAGGAAGACCAAGGGGGCAGCAAGGTGGCCTCCCTTTTTCCATTGCTCTGTACATAGCAACTGACACCTTCTCACGGCAAGACCACACTGTGTTACCTTCTCTGTCACAGATGACTTCCCTCACACCCAACATGTCTTCTTCACATAAGCCGTCCATTACCACTCTCAGCTGAGCAAATGAAATTATCTCATCTCCTTTGCTAGAAAAGGAGAACATACTTCCCTTTTGTCCTTCTGAAACTCTCTTCTTTCCCCAGCAGGAACATCCACCTGTAAGCACTGTTACTACAAATTGGGGAGAGGAGAGAGGAGGCAATCCTGAACCGGAGAGCTGTAAGTAGGGAACTTGGGCAAAAGGAGAGACAGAGGTCATGAGGAAAGCACAGTGGAATAAGAGGCTTGCTGGAAACAGGCTAATGTAGAAAGCCCTTGTAAAGAGACTGTCTTACCAACTGCAGTAAAAACCTCTGCAGTGTTATCATATCCCACCTCTTTAACTATTACCATTTTTGTCCCTTAAACTTGAAGAACTGATTTCTGCTGCTGACTTGAGCCTTCACTTTCAAAAAGGACATGTCCATGCTCCCTGTTCTACAGTCAGTATCTCCAGAATACCCCCACTGGGGGACCAGTGGGACTGGTTCTTTTTGGGGGGAGGTGGGGAATACAATCTTAACCCTGTCTGGTGTAGCCCTCACAACATTAATATTTTCAAGGTGTTTTTCTGGAGCTGGCACATACTACTGACAGTTGGATTTTTATAATTCAGCATTTTTCAGTATAAACCAGCCACTCCACAGCCAGAAAAATGTGTTCTTTTGATTTAGGTTCTCTGTTTTCTTAACTGAAAGAGACTGAAAATTTGAGCAAGGCTCACCTTACAAACTTGCAGCAGCAAGAAGCAGAAGAGAGGAAACCCTGGAAAAACAGGAGGATTAAAAATTGGGAAGAGGGACAGAAAAATGAGAAAGACAAAAAGTGTTTTCTAGTTGCTCCATGGATTGGCTTATGGCTCTGATGATGGATCAGCACTGATGGACTTACAGCTGTACACATCTGGCACACGGGTGTTTGTTAGCATTTGACAACTAGAAAGCAGCCAAATTTTTAATTGGGCTGGGAAGAAGAGACGAAATAGCAGCAGGAAAATCTAAATAAGAATTTCAGTGGTGCAAATCCAAGCCTTGCCCATTGAGCTCTGCTGTGCAGTTGTCTAGAGCTCTGCAACCCAGACTGACTCTGTGGCCACAGCATGCACAGAGTATCCTGGAGGGAAGCTTCTTCTACAGCTATGTGGTAGACAAATTCAGCTGTTGCCGAAGAGATGGAATTTGTCAGCACCCTTTTTATAGCACAAACTAGAAACAAACACAGAATTGCAGAAGCCTTGTCACTTATGCTGGAAAAAGCAGCAGCTCCGTTCTCTCCTCCTTGCTTTGTATTTTCCTGCCTGAAGGATTGCATTTGCTTTCTTAGCCACCAGAGCACACTATGGGCTTGTGTTCAACTGATTATTCACCTTGACCCCCTAGTACTTTTCTGCATCATTGCTATAAGCAGTCTTGTGTCATGCATGCAACCCAGATGTATCACAGATGCATTTTGGCTCAGGCTTCCAGTAACCACACAGAACTCCGTTGCTATTGCTGCCTCTTCACTCGACTAGAGGCCAGCTACAAATTTGACCTAACTGTTCTTAGAATTAGATGCTTTCAAGAGCTTATGAAGAGGTAGCTTTATCAACCAAATGTTTAGTCTCACTCCTCACCAATGTGGTAAATGTGATGATATCTTTTTTTCATAAAATCCTTCTGATTGCCATTCACAAAGAAACTGTTCTTTATTGTTGATATCCTATTACCCACCCTTTCAAACCCATCTGGGATAAGCATGAAGCATGACCGACCTATGATTACATGGGCCAGCCCTGTTAAGATGCTGAAATAACATTAGTTTTTCTTTGATCCTTTCAAACTTCCCCATTATTCCAAGCTTTGATAAACATCAAATCAACAGATCACTTGAACCTCTTTGAGTAACCAGGCTACAGTAGCAATTACTGTTGTGACACACCTCCACATTCTCAATGTTTAGCTTGCTTTTCCTGTGAGAAGGGCATTACAGTTCTTTGATGAATGGCAGAGCTACATTGACACTGTAACCAGTGATTTCTCAAACAGCTGTCATACCTGAAGACTGGTAACTAAGCACCATAAGTGTTAAGGTCAGGACAGTATTTGTGACACCTATACACTTACCGTTCTCCTGATTTATAAATGGGTTTGTAGCAAGCTGAAACCTCTTGTAACTGCTTTTCAAACATGAGAATCATATCCCTTTTACTTAAGGCAAACAGTCATTAGAAAAATTACTGTGTTTTTATTTCATAACAGCATTCTCAAAAGAGCTATCCAGTATGTAACTTTTTTTTATCAAATCTGTTCAGTTTCAGCACATCTACAATTGACATACATCAGAAAATCAAAAGTTTTCTGTCCTATTCAGCTTACTTTTGTATCCTGTTTTTTTTTTTTTAAATCATTTCTGCATGCTCACACTTATGCTTTTCTGTCCACTCTAAGAAATATTAGTATCTTTAAACTGCATACAAGATCACTGTTTTGGCATAAAAAAAAAAAAAAACAACAAAAATCAATAGATTGATACAGATTATTGGTGGCTTTTACAATGAGTAAAGAGCTTTGCCTTTGCATGTCTGATCTTCCTTTTGGTTTTGGGGTTTTTTTTATTCACTCAGCTTTTGGAAACAATTTTACCAACTTCTCCACTTCACACTGAGGTTCCAGCCTGGTTCAGCAGAGCTGCCTTTCATTCATCTTGAATATGCTCTCTTCAAGCAACGCTCGTTCAGGGTCTTTTCTCTAGCTTCTTTTCTGCCACTGTCAGATTTCCACCTTTCTCAACTTGACTACAGAGGAGTTGGGAAGGTCAAAGATATGGATTGACCAGAATTAGAGCATTACAAGCCTTAGTACAGCACTAACTACAGTTAGTTAAAATCTGAAGACTTTCACTGCAGTTTAACAAAGCCATTTGAAATTCACACTTCAAGTTGACTTTCTTGTCCTTGAATATGAAAACACCAGGCAACCTAAGTAATCTTAATCTTAGTAAAAATTCAAGTAAAAGTAAAATTCTGCCCACTTTATTCAAATCAGATGGAGTATATATGTGTGCCATCTAGGAAACAGAGAATGAGTTATGTTCCTAACCACTGGGAAGTATATCACAAAGACAACAGTCACTTCACAGTAGTAATGAAGTCTCTCCCATGTACATTCACAGTCAGAGGCACGTGAAAAATTGAAATGTATTTGCCTCTTCTCTATGTTTCTATTTTGCATTAGATAGATAACATAGTTAAAAACATGTAATTTGGAAATAGGAGCCAGTCCCCCCTGTGCACTGATTCTCAAATCTTTGTACATGCAGAGCATTCCAAGCTGCATACAAACCTGCTCTTATCACTCAGCGGCAGTCACATCTCACACTAGTATTGATTGGGGACTTCTACCAGATTTTTATCCTGACTGAACTAAAGAACATGCACCTCAACATCTGCAGAGCTGTTACATGCCTTCTTTAGGCACCATTTCCTTCATATGAATGCACCCAGGATCAAGAAAGCGGGCATTACAAAAGCTGGAGGGTTAGTGAAGACAGTGGAGAACAGTCCCAGATCCTTGAGGTCGCAGAGGGAGATAAGATACCTACTTGAAGCTGATAGTGTGAATTGGGGAGGATGAAGGAGGGGGAGAGAAGAAATCAAGGCAAAGATCTATGGAAGGATTAATGTTTTCCAACTAATTTCTGATACAAATAATTTGAAGGTTTACTGATGGGGTCAGCAAAGATACAGAATTGCTGACCTAGAAGGAAGACCATAACATCTGTATTAATGTGTTGTATGCCACGCCGCTTTCCCAAAAGAATTTATGCTGTGTTTTGGGTGGATAGAAGTTGCATAAGACCATCCTGTAACCAGCTCTGAGGTTTGACAGCACCTGTCTGAAACATTCTCCTTGAGACATACCAGGCCTGCAGTGGGCTGCTGCTTTAAATAGTAGCCACATACCAGGTGCTGACAGCCACTTGCTCCACAGGCAGCTGATGTCCCCTGCTGTCTAGCCATATAGGCTCTCACAGATTCACTTCAATCTGCTAAATCTTTACCCTCAGTAACATTTGGCCTTTTATCATTTACCACCTCCTTCTCACCCCAAGCCATTCAACCACAAAAGGGCTGCCCTGCTTACTCCTGCCTCAGGATTCTTCAAACTTCCACCGCATCGGGGATCAAACTACATTTCAGTGACTCACTGTCTTGGAAATCCCCTTTTTTTCCCCCTCAGAGAGGGAAAAGCACCACCACCCTGCTCCCTTGCTGCCAGCAATACAATGCCCATGGCTCCCTGCCTTGGTTTGCACAGCCTTTTGCAGTCCAGCCACAGGCTCACCAGGCTTATCAGGTGCACAGCTCCAAACCCAGCAGATGATACCCTTTGACCCTTCCCCTACCCCTCATCCTGTGCACTAATCCCAGCTTCAGGTTAATTGATACCATACTTATCACTTTGGATGTGCACGACATCATTCATTATTTTTATTAGCACTTGGTTTTGTTTTTATTAATAATGTGAACTAAGAAAAATCCCATTGCAATCCATTGAAATTTTATTCTAACAGTTTTAGATTATCTCAGGGTGGTTTATGCTTGTGAACGCTCCTCAGCTTTGATGTAATACCAGACATAGTTTTGTATTTATAGCTGTTTCTATTAACACAGTTATATTAAGAGCTTGTTAATTATCTTATTATCAAATTATCTAATTATGGTCTTGCTCAATTTCTTTTGTGTGCATGGAATCACTTGTGATTATTGCTTGTGATCCCTGGAACCCCTAAAACGAGACGTAACATATCAAAGACTTTTCTTTAGAAGTGAAATTTCTATGTGTAACTACACTTCTCTCTCTAGAATTTTATCACTTCTGATGTCCCCATATTCTACACATCTCATGTACAATGGTTTAGATATATTGATACCATTTTAATGCTTGTACAAAAATGTTACAGACATATGAAAACAAACAAAAATGCACCACAAAAGTTAAAATCTTTATCTTAGAGGATGCTGAGTGCCCCCAACATCCATGCAGTCAAAGAAATTTGAGAGCATTAGAGCAGCCATGAAAGAACATTTATTCTACCTAGTATACACGGCAGGAAGCAGGAGCACACCTCAGCTTTTCAGCTGGGGATAATTTCAGGAGCAAAGTTGTTTGCAGGTTTCCGCTCCAGTTGCAAGATCAGCTTATGTTTGGTTAGCACAGTATAAATATTTGGGGTATGCAAAGGGGACAAAGAAGAAAAAACAAGATCCCGAAAAAACTAATGAAAGTAACAAGAATCCACCAACTCTCAGTGGGAACAGAATTACACTGTCACAACTGTCTCACATACAGTATGAGGATAAACTGCAGTGCACGGGACACCTTTTTGCCAGGCAAAGCTCTGTTCTCCAGGGGCAGTTGCACTGTTTAACTATGCCAACATGTGTGTTATGACAAGCCTGTAATACACAGCCTTTTTCTCTTAAGTCTGCTGCAAACATACCTCCTGAATTTCATTAAACTGTGCCTGTCTGTGGCTTTCTACACAAAAAATAAACTAATACTTCAGCATATGCTTCAGCTTCAATTCAGCAGACTCTGTCTGCATCTGCTGAGGCAGGGATTGCACAGGATTTGGTATTTTGTGCCAAGGGTAGGTGACAGAGACTGGGTTTGAGGAGCTGGTGAGTGCAGGAAGATGCATGGGAAAGATAAGAAGCTGTGGTCGGGATGGAAGCTGTCAGGCTGCTGAGTGTGACTTTACATGAGAAGAAGAGAGCTCCAACCCCGCTGACTGTGGCTTTTGCAGATGCCAAAGGACCTGCTATTGGCTGCTCCGTCACAAAGTGATCCAGAAGGCACCTACCACAGCAGCACTGACTCAACCTGACACAGCTGCATGCTGCTCTGCGGGAAGGTGCTGGCTTGGGTCCAGAGGCTGGTGCGTCACTTGGTTGCCAGGCATCTGGTGACATGAGTATAGCAGAAACAGTCACATATGTGAAGCCAACTGAAGTTGGTATAGAGGACAATACGATTTTGTGGGCCTTGGTCTGTCCCCAGGAACACTGCTGCTTCTGAGCTTGCCAGGAGCAAGCAACATCATCTAACGTTTATAACTGCAATTCTCCAGACTGGTAAATGTTCTGTTTCAATACATAACTTTGCAGTCAGGTTTGTGACATTAGGAGAGCTTTGGAGTACAGCTAATAACCTCTTTTGTTGTTGTCACCTATTAGAAAAGAACATCCCAAACTCAAAAAGCAGGCATCATTTCAGTTCAGGACTATTTGGGTTGTTCAAAAACACTCACACTGTGCAACCCCAGGCTACCGCAGCCTCCATAGCCTGTATCCCATCCTCTGCAGCCTCACAAAACCCCAAGCAATTCAAACGGTGGGGAATGCGACAGGGCTCAGTTGGAAAGTGTTGACACCAACGTTTCAATGAAAGCATTCAGAGCTGAAGGAGGCCAAGCACTCCCCTCCTCAACACCCATTCACTGTGAACAGAAGCCTCAAGTCCTTGCCGTGGGACCACAGGGGACAGACACATAATAAGCCCTCACTGCCAAACAGCACGGTGTTGGTGGCCCCCCATGACACTGATCTACAAGTGTGGGCTAAAAACAAGCCTCCCCCACTCTCACCACAGCTCACATTCTGTCCTGAATAAGCTGACTGCTGACAAGCCCAAGAGGGGATCAGCCTCTTGACTTGTGTGGTCTGATGAAGGCTAAGATTACAAATCTTTTTCCAAATAGTCCCTAAGCGAGCCACACACACACACACACAAAAAAAAAAAAAAAAAAGAAGAAGAGGAAAAAACAACCACACCACACCAGGGAGGAGGGGGAAGAAAAACCTTCCAGTAGAGCCTGGTAACATTAGCTAGCCTCAAATCAAAATACAATGTTCCTCAGGTTACAGTGTCAGCTGAAAAGCTCTCTAACCAGTGGGAAGAAGAATGGATTTCCAACCCTTGTAAAGATTAAAGACGCTGATCATGACTTCAGACTAATAGAGGGCTCCTTGTGTACCCAGTCACAGCATAATCAATAGGGAAATGGGAATGGCATCTGAAAGGATGAAGCTATTAGTTCTAGAGGTAGCCACTGCCAGTGTGGCACTGACTAAGGGTACCCATCCTCTCTCCCTACTCAAGGGCATCTCCTGTTTTAAGCTACAGAGCAACCCTCTGTAAACTCAGGGTCCAGGTTCTCCACTACTGATTCAGCTCTATAGATTCAGAAATCAAACCAAATTTAAGAAAACTTAGATATACCTCCTTAAACAAAAATGATTTACAATCAGTAGAGTAACCCAGTAGCCTCTTAGAACACCTCATAAGAATTTCAGCAACCACTAATTAAGTAAACATGTTACAAAATCCACATACCTGCATAATTCATGCAACCTGAAAAAAAAAAAACCTGGAAAAAAAAAATCTACCTTTTGTTATTTATTGGCAGACAAGTTCACATCTGGATTTAGATTTTAAAAAAAAAATAAAACAACAAACAATAGTGTGACCATCATCCTGGAAAGACGCTTAAAGGAAAACAGTACAGGGAAGGGGGAAACAAGGAGTTGTTATTGTACTGGCTTAAATTTATTTTTGTCTGAATAGCTGAAAGTGACACACCCAGAAAGAAAAGAGTAAAGAAATCCAACTTCAATTGTGAGGTAGAAAGCTCTCTTACCACTGCATTACCTTACTTTGCTTAGTTTCATTTCAAGAGTCTGGGTCTTATTAATTCAAATTTAATATTAGTCTGTATTTATCTTTCATGCATATCTCTACTTCCGATTCACACAGACCTGGACAGTTCCTTCAGAGATTGCTTTGCTCTTCTTTGAAGCAGGTGGGGCACGTGCTAAGGAGGCACATTGTCTTGGAATTAGCATTATTTCTAATGCTGTAGCAGAAGAGCGGCACTGAGATAGAGACAGAGTAAGACTAGGAGAGCAGAAGGAGCCTGAGCAGATCAGCAGTGATTAAAGATGCCACTGTGGCTTTAGGCTAGATTCACAAAGCATAGCAATATGAAGCATTGTCCATTTCCTTTGCAGCCAGCTCCCGCAGCAGTATCTGGAACCTGGACCTTTGTGCCTGGGGCCCTTAGATAAGCCATAAGGAGCAACATGGACACCTGGGCAGTGACACCTGGCAGGGGAACCACATAACCTCTCAAACAAGAGCTGCCAAACATGAGGTTGTACCTTGTGGTTATAAACCCCCAGAGCTGTGTTCTACCCAGATTCACCCATTAGATCCTTCCCAGCTGCTAAGACAGCTTCACCATTCTCCCCACACAGTAGTACGGCTGCACCCCTTTTAGGCCAACAGCACTTAGCAGAGCAGCCTTCTGGGGTTTAAAACCTCCATCTCTGCAAAAGCTGCACTGTCTACCTTCTAGGTATGGCAAGACATACTATCGATTCTTCTTGCAGAAGGTGTGCCGCTGAGCAGCCATCACTGTGCTACTTGTAGGCCCAAAGTCCAGCTCACCACAAGCAGATGTGGGCACGGAGGAGCATTAAGTCAGGTGAAGTCAGTGCTCCCACCATCTCTCCTCCATGCAGCTGAGGCTAGGCAGCTCCCAAGGAGCAAGGCAAGTATGAAGGCTGCAACAGGAAAGGTGGGGAAAGGCTGCAGAGCTAGGAGCTAGTGAGAGAAATCACCCTCTGTATGCCTTGATGTTGGGGCCTTGATCCACTCATCTGGTAGAAACCTATCTTAATTGTTGAGGACAGTGGCCTGAGCAGGGAACCTGAGTTTCTCTAGGCCTTGCAGGGCACCATCATGTATAGGCTGTCTTGTGCCAAGGCTGCTTAGTGCAGCAGCACCACCCATCAGAAGGACAAGTCCCCATTTTGGCACAGAAACATCATTTACCTGGCTCTTGCCATGCACCTCTTAATATGACTAATCTTACATGAGAAATGATCAATTGCCATGGAGCGTCAACACAACCAAAGACAAGTCTCCCAATTCAACTGACCTAATTTAATACCTCCAAGACCAGACTTCAAAATCAGACATTGCCACGTTATATGGCTTCTTGAAATTCACTGCCGCTACCTCTCAACTTGAGGCTTAGCTTTAAATATTCCATGTATTAAGTTAGAAGGTAAATTCTCCTCAAAGATAACATGGGCTTTGTTACACTGGGGGGAAAGGAGGAGAAGGCGGGAAAGGAGGAGAAGGCACCAAGTAATCCAAATACTAAAAAAAAAAATGGAACAGTCTCTTCATTGTTAGCCCTTCTTCTCAAGACCTGGGCAAAGGATAGAGACTGCCCTACAATAATCCACTCATTGCTTTGTATTTGCTTTTTCTTATAAGCAGGGTAACACAAGCACCCTAGGACATTGCACTACTCAAGCTAGGAAGAATAGTAGGTACGTCCCACAGGAAAAAACAAACTGCACTTGCAAGCTGGGAGCTGTATGTAAGGACCCAATTCCTATATGTCAACAGACGACTTTGGAAGCATACAGTGGCTCTACTTAGTATGTTTAAAGTGGAGGGATACTTCAAGTTTACAGGTGGAAATACAGTTGCATTACACAATCAAATTGCTCGATATATTTTTAGTTACAAGCATTTTAGCTATTTTTGCAACCATTTGTACAGTTTGGTATTGATAACCAGAACCATGGCTCCAGCTCACAGGCTCTGAAATTATTTCATATATTTTTATCAACACTACACAAGTTACATGTCAGATCTTCAAGGCTTTTCCAGAAGTGATGCTAGAACACTGGGATCTTTCTGTTTTATTAATGTTTACAGAGTCTGCATTGAGTCCTCCACTGATTACCATAGGGACTGACTGTCTGGAGTTACTGGGAAGTCCAACTCCCCCTCCCTCCCCTTCTCCCCTAGTTTTAAATGCTGTTGGTGTTCTCAACTAAACCCTGCATTTAGTATTGTAATTTAACTCACTCTCCCATGTTACCATCCATAGAATGTTTTCTGGCAAGCTCACAAAATTCCACCAGAGACTTTTTTTGGCATCCACTTCTATAGCATTTTGTGAATTTATTATGCGAAAATTAAGAGACACAAAAAGAGAAGGATTACGGAGACATCACTTGGTATATCCAGTGCAAATATAACTGTAACGAATTTTGATGTGTGTATATACATTCAGAGTTTTTATAGCTTTTTTTTTTAGATTAAACATTCAATACAGTAGTGCATATTAAGGTCATTTTATTTCTAGGGACAGTTATACCTGCGTAGCCAGAACATTTTACACCATCTTCCATAACAGATGTGAACATTTGATTTCCCACCCCACCTCCTACCCCTGTTCCCAGCCAGGCTTTGTACACAATTGTTTTTACATTTATTATTGGCAGCCATGTCAGATGCTTAAGGTGTTCCCAGCACGCTTACACACAAATAAGCACTGAAATGTCTCTGTTCTGAACTCTGTTATGGATAGTTTCCTCGTGTTCATATTAGCAGTTAAAAAATTGATTCAGAACATCTCCTTTGCTACTTCATAACATGTAAAGTCAGCTTTTAGAGGACAATACAAAAATAAATCTCAAAAGTTTGAAGACAGTATAAGTTATTTCCCAATGACATTTAGAAGTGTTTTTAACTTCAAGAAGGGAATTTGCAGTTCAATGAATAAATAATTCTGGCTCCTTTCTGACATCATCAGCCCCAAACTGAAAATGCAAAAACATGCACTTATACTCTCCTTGCCCCAGCCCCCAGTTCTGGCTGAGCCAAGAGTGCTCGGTAGAATGTGTGGGAAGCAAAGCAACAGAATCACAGAACAGTTGAAGTTAGAGGGGACCTCTGGAGGTCATCTTGCCCAACCCCTCTGCTCAAGCAGGGCCACCTACAGCAGGCTGCCCAGGACCATGTCCAGATGGCTTTTGAGTATCTCCAAGGTGGGAGGCTCCACAACCTCTCTGGACAATCTGTGCCAGTGTTAAGTCACCTGCACGGTGAATGCATTTCCTGATGTTCAAATGGAAGCTCCTAACATTTTTTTCTCATTTCTTGTAGAGCAATCTTTGGAGCAATGATGATGATACTGAAGAAGATATTAGTGCCAGGAATAAGGTGACAGGTGGGAAAAAAGAAAAAAAGGAAAGCTTTCTAGTTCAATATTTGTACAGACCTCTTTTATTTTTCTCTTTATGGCTACATGAGCTTGGCAAAAACAGTCTACCAAGCCATCTCCAGTGGATATTTTTTTCCAGAACTACTTATGCAGTTGGACAGTCCTCCTGGCTACGGTACGTGGCAGAACAGATGCAGCAAACTGAGCAAGGTGCAAAACCCATCCAGAGTTCAAACCGCCATTTGGTACATGATTCCTAAAGATTCCCAGTATTTAGGCATACTCGCTATGCTGGCACCTATGAAGACTCATCACAGCAACCACCACTACTAAAAGTCATTCTCTCTTACTTTCTCAGAAGAGGAAATTCTCAGGCTTCATTTACAGTGACAGAGCAGACTTCACATACTGTACACGTACAAACTGGGTTCAGGACACATATGATCATACCTACTGTCAAATACATTGTGGCACACTCCAAAACAGGAGTAAACATGCAAACTGGTGCAGTGCAGTCCTTTGGTAAATACACTGCCTGGGTTGGAAAAAGCCATCGTCCTGCTGACAGATCCCACTAGATTTAGGACACCGCCTTAAGTCTTAAGCCTATTCTTGATTCGAGGCATTAAAATGCCTTTCACGTCTCATCCCGAGAAAGTAATTCCTATGTCATGTTTCATTTGCAGCTTTTAGCACATCACTCATGAGAAATCCAAGAAACAGGTTGACTATGCAACATCTAAAACAGAAAGGATTTTTTAGGGTAAAGCAAGTAGTCTCTAATCCGGCGATTCCTCACATAGCCATACAGGGCTGTAAAGCACTTCCACAGGGAGGGATGTATTTTAGCTTTAATAGCTCATAATGTGCAGTAATCTACAGAAATTTTGTCCCTTTGTCTTCTGCAAAGGCCTATTAATTTCATATTAAAACAAGTCTGTGAAAACAGAAGTAAATAGTGTAAGAAACTGCCAAGATGATAATTTTAAGTGGTGTCACAGCAGTCCTATGTACAGAAAATCCCATGGGAAGGAAGTGGGTGTCATACCTCCCACGGAGCTGTAGAAAGGCTTGGCCAACAAACATGGTGCCCAAATACCCACACTTCAGACCAACGGCACCCTGTTCACAGCTGTGGAGCTCCCTGACTTGGACCACTGAGCCTTAACACCAGTACAAAACGCAGTTTTCAAAAGATATTTGCCATATCATTCTCTCAATTGTGCTCTCAGAGAGCACAGAGGCACCATGTGGACAAACTAGCTGTGGGTGCTGAGCCCCCTTCGCCCCTTCACTGCCCACACACACGCACACCTTCTTGCCCCTCTGAGCTCCCCAGGGTTTCCAGCTACCAGAAACTTTTCAGAAGTCAAGATACCACTGCAATATGTAAGTGGCTAAAAAAATTAAAATAAAATAGAAACCCTATAAAGCTAAAAATAACCGTAGAGTATTCTTATATTGGTTGGGTGGGGGAAACAGGGAAGAAAAGCACAGTAACAAATCCAGATATTATGCAACTTACTCCATGGAACATCTTTTCTTGATTAAGTTTATTAGAGAGCTCCTATCCAAATCTTCCAATTACCCTAATTTGAAACACATTAGGCTTTTTTAAATGTAAAATACTAACCGAAGGAAACTAAATCTTCCAAGAGCAAGAAAGAATCCAATTTTTTGCCTCTACCTATAAACAACTTGCATTGCAGTCAGACAACAAGAGAAAGGTCTTTAGGTCTTCAAAGTGCTCAGTATCCTTTTAAATGTTCAGGGCCTGGTCTTGCTCACACTAATTCCATTAGGACCAAATTCCAGGATTGCATCTCTTTCCATTTTTCCCCTCGCATAGTCCCCAAGTTTTTCTTTACTCCTCCACCGTTCTATAAGTACCACACAAATATGCAACAACTTTACTTTTTTCCCAGCCTTCCATGAATTAAAAAAAAAAAAAAGCCCTCCCATAAAGCATAGGATTGCTTTGTATACAGCACTTCAAACTATTATCAGTAAATGTAACACACAACAGTTACCACACTAAGGAAACACTAGAAGATTGCTGCATGCTGAGAATTAACTCCCTTTTCCACTTTCTTTGCAAAATGGAGAAAATCATGTTCTCATTTAAAATTAGAGAAGTTTAAATTAGGAAAAATTAGTTTCTTGAAGCATTTTGTTTTCCCTTTCCAAAAGGAACAAACAGAAAAGAAAACTCCTGGGGCCCTCTCTTCTACCAGGTTCTCCTTACATAAGCCACCTTTGATCAAATATCTGAGCAGATTAATACCATCCAGTTGGTTATTTGTTTCCTCAGTGTCTGCTTCTTCAAAATAGCTCATGAATATCAACCTCTCAATTGGGCCACAGTTTGAAAAGCTCCGTAACTTTGGATGTGCTGCTGCTCAAGATTTTGATTTTTACTAACAGAGCTTCTAACCAACACCCTGCCAGTTCAGCTGTGCACATCACGAAGACTTTAACAGATTATTTATTTTTTTAGGCATGGCACAGAAACAGTACCATTAGTAGAGGAAGGGTGTTGATCTAAGTGAAACACAAACACTAGAGAGCAGACCTCATGAAAGTAAGTATTTGGACATTTTGTTCTGCCTAGGTTCCACTACATTCACCCCAACAGCATGCAAGCATCTTTCAGCTGTAAACTGTTAGTTTCCATCTTCTCCCCAGATGAAGAAGCACATGAAAGAGTATGAACACTTCTTTTTACATACCACGTATTTGTACCAACAGAAGTCAATCACACAAATCACAATATACTCATTAGAAAAAACCAAGTCAAATAAATGTCTTAGTATGTAGAACAGGTTGCAGTGAGACTTGCAATGAATTTTACTGAGACTCATCCTCAAGTTGGGTGCACAAGGTGCTATGTCTCCATCAAAAATATGTACTTTTTGTAGTTTCACTTTGAAGAATAGTCTTGGACTTTCAGTTTCTATTCCAGAATTTTAATTAATGTTTTAGTTATATGGAGCCCATGTACTAAGCACTCCAGGTTCGACACTGTATTTCATCGGTGATTGTTGCAAAGAAGGGAGGACAGGTTGTATTGCCAAGGAGCTATGCTTCGGCAGTAGCAGAAATGCCTCTGCGATAGTAGAAATACTGAAGATAGTAGAAAGACTGAAGGCTTTGTGCATTGTACACTTCCCTAAGCATATCCATTCCACCTTTTATTCTGAATAAAATTAAGCCTAACTTAAATTTTTAAGGTATATATAAAAGCTGAAAGATACAGACTTATGCCTCTCAAGCTATGTTCCATGCAGTACAGACTAGCTAACAGATACACCTCAAATTCTGCTATTTCCTCTACTGGATTAGCAATCATAATTTAAAAAAAAAAAGTTTTAGTTCTCTGCTTTGATCTCACATAAAGTTGTCTCTCACACCCACAGACTAGCAAGGGTACACTGCAAGTTCTTCGCTCTCATGTTACCATACAGATCCTCACTGTGTTTGACCAGTGACCAAAGCCCAAACACTAGGAAACAGAGGGAGACCATACTAAACACAAAACTAGAGGCTAGAAGCAATTATACCTCACTTGAAAGCCAGATTTTGCCCAGCTGGCAAATCAACTAGCGCTTGTGTGTGGAGTAAGTACATTTTTTTCCCCTGCCAAGACTCCCCCAATGAACTGATGAGATATCCACTTTTCTCCATCCAGAAGAAGATTTATATCGTCTTATGAAGCAGGCTGTTAATATAAGACCAGAAAAATCAACATGGCGAGGGGAAAACAATAAGTGAAT
Source organism: Pluvialis apricaria (assembly GCA_017639485.1). Classification (NCBI taxonomy): domain Eukaryota; kingdom Metazoa; phylum Chordata; class Aves; order Charadriiformes; family Charadriidae; genus Pluvialis; species Pluvialis apricaria. The sequence continues at coordinate 40,964,673 of CM030009.1, forward strand.
GTGAATGGAATTGATGCAGGAAGTTGAAGTAAATGGAAAAGAAAATCAAAACAGTCAGCAAGGTGAAACTTTATTGACCAAGGAAAGGCTCATTCACTACATGAAAAGTTCAGCATAGAAAGCATTAGCCTTCCTGACCTGGAATCCCCTTCATTTAGGGATCCCTCAATGACAAGTCCAACTACTTCAGAGATATGATTTTATTAGTGCTACTAAAAGATCTGGGACTGGTTTTTACTGGTGCAAGCACACTTTTCATCTAAGGACTTGACACTGAGCCTGAGAACCATATCTTTAAATCAGAGCAGTCCACACACTTAGCAAGCTTTGGGGTGTAGTCATAAGTCAAGCTGAATGATTTTGTGACTTTCATAGTTCCTTTACCACAGTTTTCACCCCTCCCGAAAGGCTAACAACTACACATATCCTCAAAAAGACACAACTAATAGTATTAGCTGTTCACCAGTGACACAGCAGTATAACTAAGAATTTGCACAGGTAACATCAGGCATTAAACAGTCAATATGACTCAAAAGCTTTCAACTCAGTTCATATCTGGACAGCATTTGGACAGCATCACAGAGCCATAAAAAGAGGGGATATACAAAGATGGGATACTCTAACACCACTTGAGCCTAAGCCCACATTACAGTTAGAAGTGGAAGACAGGTTACTTTTAAGACTGTCTGAGTTTGTAAAGTCACCTTTGGAGGACTTTGCCTTTCTCCACTGAGTATAAAAATACCCTAAATCCATCAAATGGTTTGAATGAACATGATACTGCAAGTAATTTTTGCATAATATGGCAACATACTGAAATATATTCCAAGTCATTTTCTCCACATAAAAAGCAAAATTTTTGCTGGTGGTTTATTTGCATGAATTCCTAATGCAAACCTCCAGCCTGGAATTCCTTAAGCATCAGGAGAGGAAAGCACAAAGACCTTGCCTTGAGCAGCTCTGCTTATGTTGTCCCAGAAGTAGGGGCACTCCATACGACTTCCAATGGCATCTATGCTGAGGCAAGGTCAAAGGTAACACAAGGATAGAGAAAAAAGTACTTTATTTCACAGGAGAAATCTTCACAAAACAATACAGTATAAAATAAATAGCATACCTTTTTCTTCCACGGGTGTTTTTAAAAGGAGCACAGATAAAACTTTATGAATCAGCCTAGCACAAGAAAAAGTCCATATACTATGCCAATTTATTTCAGTTCAGACTCTTACCTTACAATTCTCAGACCATTTTTTCACTTTGAAAGACATCACCAAGATAAAGGGGTTCTTGAGGTCACTATGGTAAGCATATGTTTATATTTTAAAGAATCGGAGATACAGAAATGCACTGTGAAATACAAATCACAAAGAGGCAACTTACATTTCTTTTGTACATAAGCTGAGCAATTTCTGTCTGTTAGCTCTCATCTTTCAAATCAGCTTAGGCATTAAAGTATAACTCCACATACTACTCAGTAGAACAAAGGCTAACAGGATGGTGTATGGCTAGACTCACTTAGTCAGTTCCTAAATGACCAGAAGGCTATTCCAAAAAACTATGCCCATTAAAGTGTTCAGAATAACCAACATGAATAACAGAAGTGGTGCAGCACCACTAAGATGACAGAAAAACGGCATACCTATAATTGTTTCTTTCCGTTAGCCCACAGGTTTTATATCAACTCTGGACTTCCCATTGGTAAAAGATTAGAAAATAAAGCACAGTCAGGCATCCCTGCTCCTCTATTCCAGGTAAGCAGTGACAGGTACAGGAGAAGGAACACAGTCTCTGTCATAAGAGGATGAACCCGCCTCTGCTGTGGCAGCTTTATTTATATCCAAGAAACATCTAGAGATCACAACCAGATTAAACTGAGAGCCTGAGCGCAGTCAGGAACCAAATCCATATATTCCAATTCCTATATAAGGTCATCAATTGTCTTCAGCTAAGCTAGGAAGATGCCTTCAAGATTATTCTCTTAATATTGAACAACCAGGAAATTGAGTGTTCCTGTTCTTTGTCCTCTCTTAATTTGCTGTTCATTAACATTAAATCCATTTAATTTATTAAAAGGAAATAATTACTGCAAAAACAGTAAATACCTTAAAATTCAGTACGGATTTCCGAATTCTAAAAAGAACAATATTATTACAGCAAATGTGACGTATGGAATGTTGATGGTTCCCTGGGATGTAGAAGCACAATAACAAGTAATATAGGAGCATAGAGACAGAAAAAGAAAAGAAACACCAAAAAAACACACACATCCCTCTCTCACACATTCCCATAGAACAAAAATCCTCACAATAATCAAAAACAGTAAAGCAAACAGCACTGGTGTATAAAAAGCATCACTGTCAAATTGAAAGTTTACAGCAATTTACAGACCAATGTAGGTAAAACTTCTGGGACAAATGCAGTCCCAACTAACATTGAGGTGTCCTTTTCTGTTGGCTGTGGATTGATTTTCTTTGGGCTTATCCTTGAAAGCAATGTATCTTCCTGAATGGCTGTCTTTCTCACTCCTGTCCTCAAGAGCAGTGGATTAGCAACTTATCAGGGCTCTTCAGCACAATGAAACTGCTTCAGCTTTAGCATCATTCACAGTATAAGCCCTTACGAATGTTGAGACTTCAGCATCTACTTACAGAAAGAAAAACGAAAGACTAGTGTTTTGATCTGAAATTCACTAATCACCTGCTTGTCCTCACCAAACTTGCATACACAAGTTTAGCAGCCACCCTTAATTTCCTGTCCCAGCTGTAAAAAGTGAAGCCATTCATAAAACACTTGACAAAAAATGTAGGCAGCTGTTTCATAACATATATACTCTACTTGCAATTCACAGTGGGTCATAGCAATGAAGATGAGGTATTTATGTTGCCCTGATGCTAACAGCACAGGCCTTCACTGTGACAAAGATGCAGCAGCACAAACTTCAGTTAATGTTCATCCTCTCAAATTTGGACATGAGCACTAAAGTAGTGAACATCACTCCAGGCTCCCCAAAATGCCCACAGAGATGCAAGGTCTTCTGAATCATTTTCAGGAGGTGTCTTAAACTCAGTTATCCAACAGACATGCTCTTCTCTACTGACTGTAGAAAGCCAGTAAAAAGACTGTACTAATGTCGGCACAGAATTCAGCTTTGTACCTCAAATTAGTATGATTAATGGACCTGAAGTATTTAATCAGGGTTATAAGGCCAAACACGTACCAGGATCCTCCATGTCTTTGGACAGTTATCTCTGAAGTCCAAAGTATTATTTCTTCTTGGTTATCAGTTTCCAGACTAGTTAGCTCAAAGCCAACGCAGGTACACCCTTTCTGATACAGCTACCCCTTTATTTCACTGTACAGCCACAGACTTAGCTTGGCCTAATACATTTGGTCCCTTGTTGCAGTTTAAGTAGTACCCAGGCAGAGAAAAAAGCTAAAGGTGCAGCCGTCCTGCCCCTCTGTGTTACTGCACATCACTCCCTGCTCTCGGTCGGGCTGCTGAACCTGCAAGTGTGGCTGGGAGCCACGTGGCCTGTGAATTGCACAAGCAGATGCGAGCAATCCCGTGCAGCAGGGATACCACTAAGTGCTGACGTCCTTCAGGCCAGAGGCTTGGATCCTAATCTCAAAAGCTTTCTAAAAGATGGGCATCCACACTTTCCTGACAGCTACAGTGCTGATACAGATTAGAGGGAAGTTTAGGTCATGGGAGGATTAGATCACCCTCAAAAGGCAGGATGCCAAAATAGGAATCCACATGACAGAAGAGATCAGCCTAAGACCAAACCTTGATTTAACATCAAGGGAATGAGAGAAGAGAGGTAAAGAACTAGCTCTAAAAAATCATCCATGCTCCTGTCTGGCACCACATGTCTGACTGATACTGGCATTTCCCAGTTTCTGCTCAGTAGCTGACCATTTATGGCATCTTCTTTATCAGCTTCTGAATACACAAAACACTTTGGGCAACAATGAGGCTTTTTACTCTGTCTCTCTGCACCTTTGTATTGACTGACAAGGCAAATTTTCCACGTTCCCACTCTTATTTAGAAACACTGTCACTCTGATGCAAATCTGATATAGATATTGGTTATTGCACGTGATGTAAAACAGTCAAGCTCCATTTTTATTGTAAGTATGGGGCTGCAGGGGTAGGTCCTGCGTGGGTGAGCTGGTACAGCTTCAATTAAAACTCAGTTTTAATTGGCCCTCCCCAAAGAGATATAAAGTAAACCATCCTTCCCATATCCCAAAGCAATTCTGAGGACGCACTCAGTTGTCCATTACAAAAATATGCACATGCATTCTGCAGGACTAAGATTCTTTCAGTCTGTACGTAGAGCTCCCAACTAATAAATTTCTGACTAGACACTTTCTGAAGAACACACAGCATTATACTGGTAACAATCCCCTAATATGAGGTTGATATTAATTGAAAGGAATAGCCACTCAGTCTTCTTGCAGCGACACAATATCCTCATATTAAAAACGCTGTACTACTGAATCACAGAATGGTCAGGGTTGGAAGGGACCTCTGGAGATCATCTAGTCCAACCCCCTGCCACAGCAGGGACACCTACAGCAGGTTGCACAGGACAGCATCCAGGCAGGTTTTAAATGTCTACAGTGTGGGAGACTCCACAACCTCTCTGGGCAGCCTGTTCCAGTGCTCTGCCACCCTCAGAGTAAAGAACTCCCTCCTCATGTTAAGATGGAACTTCCTGTGTTCAAGTTTGACCTACATCTCATACAGATTTTGTTTCTACAGTTTGGGTGTCATTTCTCAGACTATATGCAGCTCTTCAATAATTCAACTTCACAGTGGAATACATTTGGAAATGGGAAAAAATGGCATTTAATAAGCATCTTTATATAGAACCTACAAGCCAGTGCTGCCTACAACTCGACAAACTACACCAACTTATCTAATTTTCAAAACAGAGCAGGTCTAGCTAATACTCAGATGGGAAATAACCTGGGAATCCAAGGTACTGAAAAAAGAAAAACAACCAAAAAACCACACACACATTAGTGAACGTTAGGCCACCACTGAACACCTGATGAATACGAATTAAAACTGAAATTGTCTGTGTGCAATGGCATATTTAGCTATAGGGAGATGAGGACTGCCCTTTCAGACATGTTACAACCAAAGCCTATCTTCTTTGCCACACTAGAGCTGGAATAGCAGCATTAAGGAGCTGAAGGGTGACCCATAGCAACATTAACAATCAAGATTCGACTGGTCTTCAGGTCTTTATGGACAGATGGCATGGTTAGAAGAGGCATGAAGTTAAAATTTCTATCCCCCACGTTTTTTCAAATGTGGCACCAGGGCAACCTGAACAGTGCTGAGAGGGGTAAGAAAGAGATACTAGTCAGAAAGAAGCAACCTGCACCACTTCCCTAAGAGAAAGTTTTACTACTAGCTCAGCAGCCCAAGGTCTCACATCTCCCATGCTTACAGACAGAAACCCCCTCCATTACTGAGTAGCATGACCCCTGCAACCCTGGGCGCTTCCCCAACAGAGCTCAGCTACCCCAAAAAACAGCGGCAGGAGGTCAGAATGTGCACCTGTTCTACAGCAGCATACAATGAACCCTCCAACTCTTAGCTTGAAAAGTTAGTGGAGTTTGTTTGGCCATAATGGTAGCTTTGCTAGTTGAGTGCTTGATACACAGCCCTACACACTTAAAAACAAGAAGTTAAAATTAAATAAATAAAAATATACTCTTTCAACCAGCCTATGTGTCCACCCTGTCTGTGAACTTACCCACATACTCTCATCAAGTTGGTCCACTGCCCTGATTTCCTAGCAGTATCAAACACTTATTGCTAGCTAAAATGTAGCATCCAGTAGTACACAAGGTTAATAGGACAGGCTTGTTCTATGGGATTTGCAGGGTTAGGCGCAGTCTAAATAAAACATGGCAAAGTTAAATGGAGTGGCTAAAGGATGAAGGAAAAGTGTTGCTAAGTAGGCCACTACCTCTATACCCAGCTGCAGCTCAACTGAAATTCTGAAATGAAAAATTAATCGAGGAGGTTTATTTACAGAATTGTAAAAAGCACTATGAAGAGCTCTTTGATGAATTGCTACCAGAGTAAAGTCCATGTTTGTATATGGCATTAAAGACATAGGTCTCTAGGTGCCAAAAATAACAGAGAAGTATAGAAGAGGGCACAAGAAAAAAGTAGAGGAAAAGTAGATCCCACTGGAAAAATACCTCTACACATACCATCCTCTCCTCTTATTGCACCTCTTCAAGTCATTCCTCTTGGCTTCAGCAATACCTGCTACAGTGGGCTGAGAGCCAGCCAAATTGTTCACAAATCCCAGTTGGATGTGGCGATAACAACAGCAAAAATTTGGGGAAAGGGTGGGAGGGAAGTGGGGATAAAAATGGAAATCCATCAGCCTGGTCTCTATCATTCATCACTAAAAACTCATTTGTTTCTAAGTTGTCTTCTCCCGCAGTGGTGGAGACTTAGCACCTGACTTTGGAAGTATGAAGCAATTTCTGCAGAGCAATCAGGCTCCCTCTGAGTAGGGAGCCCCTTCACAGGAGGTCATGAGAAATGTCTCAGGAATTATATCTGGTAGACGTTCTTCAATTTGTCCTCCCTGAGTGGGCAGAGAAGCAGGCTAAAAAAAAACACTTTCAGGCACAAAAAGGAAGTGTTCTTGCTCCTTGTAATCCTGTTAAAAGGAGTCACTGTGTCAGTTTTCCTTTTCTGTTTTGTTTCTTTTTTAACAAAGTTAGCATAGTAATTACCTTACAGAGTACAGAAGACATTATAATAAAGAAACCTCAAAATGCATGGGTTGGGGGGAGACTAAAAACCCTCAGTCCTTGGTGTCAAGTTGCTTTCATGCCTGGTACATGGCCAATAAGAGGAGTTTCTTGGTGGTGGTTTTTTGGGTTGGTTTTGGATGGTTTTTTTTCCCTATGAAAACTATTGAGCAAGGAGCACAGCCAAGCAACACATTGTCTCCTGCAGTTCAATAGGCTGCTATTTACATTGAATATCATATACCCAGGCAGACAAATACAGAGCTGTAAATCTCACCTAAAGTGTAGGTGCATTATCTGTGGCAGGTCACATCTCTCTGATGTTGCCCTATCCTACATCCCAACTGTAAGGCTACAATGCCCACAGTTCCCCTGTCAGCCCTCAGGTGGGGCTTATCCTCCCCCCTCTCCTCTAGCTACACTAAGCCATCTGTGCTAGAGTGAAATGGCTCCCTGCCTCTGACAGATAGCATTTATTGCTGCCCCTGGAATGCACCAGTTGTACCAAAGGGATGCCATTTCAGCATCTCCAACCCTTACAATTTTACTAGCATCTGGCAGCTACCGACCGGCTTTCAAGTGGGAGAAAGAATAGGTACAGAAACATGCCTCTGAAACAGAAAGATTAGCTGTAAAGTGGTGCGGTTTTGTGGGGGATTTCACTGACACCCAGTCTCTGAAGTTTCTTCTTGTAAACTTAACTGGCAAAAGACTTCCACTTTAAGAAACAGTAGTGAATTACCATCAACTTTGAGGTAAGTAGGTACTTTACAAGCACCACCGAGAGTTCACAGAATCTGTTTTCTACTATATGCAGAACACAGCCTGGCCACCTGTGGACATGTCTTGGCCTCAGAAGGCAGGGGGTCTTGCCCCAGGTCTGGGACAACAGGCAGTTGTCAAATCATTGGGAAAAGTCAACAAGATTCCCACAGTTCATTAAGCTGCAATTTTATCACCACCACCACCACTGCATACATCTCAGTATTCAGCCATAGTTCCTTTAAAATTGTGCCTACATTTCTACTTCACATGTTCTGGTCCTGCCCTTTGACTTCTCTCAAAACGATGAATATCTGGGAATCACAGTTTTTCCAATGCAGAACAACTGTAACAGGCAGCTTATGATGTGCAGGCCAGGACTCAATGAGTATCAGACTAGTTCTTCTTAGGATGCATTCACCAGATTAAAAATTAAAGAGAAAATCTCAGTAATAAGAAGTAAAATTATAATTCACAAAGAAATGCCTTCCTTTTATTGCACAAAATACTAGGACAGGTCAGAGGCAAGGGGGAAAAAGGAGGAGCTTTAAAGGAAACAGGTACAGCGCTACTTTGTCATGTGCCCTCCAGTTCTTCACTGAATATTTCTCAGACTGAGTCTCTGAACAGGCTATAGAAGAAAAGGAATAAGTTTGACTGTATTTTAAGCATTCTTGCTAGCACATCACCCACTCGACAGCACAGCTGTAAACTCAGTTTCGCCAGTCAGTTAATACTGGGCTCATGGCTATATGTCACGAGAACAGTACAAAAGTGATCAGAGCCAGAGCCAAATCTAGGCTGTTGTGCTTCTCTCAAGAATGGGACTTCCAAAAGGACACAGCAAATCCGAGACAGTGATAAAATCCACACTGATGCCAATGACTGAAGAGTTCAGTCAACAGTGAAATTCTCACCTTACTTTTCTTCTGATACAATACACACCCTTTCTGAAGTCTCTTCTTACACCGCTTCCTCCTGATAGTGAGCTTCTACAATCGATATCTATAAGCCACCCTGCAAGAAGCCCACCCAACACTTTTCCATGCAAGACATGCACTTGGAGGACAAATGCAGAGGAGCTTGCGACTCCAGTTATGGAGCAGCAGGTTCCACAGTGAATGCCATTGCCAGCGCTGTAAAGTTTCAGACACCAAAATCTGGCCTGCTAGTCTAGAGAACACCTTTGTGCCACTGCTAATCAAATGAAATGAGAATATCTTTGCAGAATTTGAAGTCAGATCTTTAAATTTTTTTTATTTAATAATATGCATATGAAAGACAGTGTTTTGCTTCTCTGTCTTCTGCGCCCATCCCCAGTAGTCTGGGTGTTTGTATAAGGCATAGGTAACAGAGACGCTGTTTCCCACCATCACTCTGATGCAGAATACTACTATCTGAACCACAAAGCAATACGTTCTGTTGCTCACTTGCTCAGGGAGAAGAAAAGTTTTACCTCCTCATACAAAATGGCTCTAAAAGGGGAAACTTTCTCCAAAGTCTGGTGGTAGGTACTCTGCCTCACTCAGGCTACGTGACTTTAACCTATGTTTGTTATGAGCATACTTACCCGAATACCCTGACAACATATTTGCTAGAATCTCTTCTCATTTTCCCCAGATGTTGCACCTCAGACTCCAGAGAAACATTTTCCCCATGGATGTTGTGCAAACACTTCCCACAGCAAGTTTGCTCTGACAATAGCACTATCTCACAAAAATTTTGCTCAAAAAAAAAAAAAGTCACTTGATACTTCTGACTGTATGTGGAAGGAAATCAGCAGTCCCCAGGTAGCCAGGGGCCAGAGGGGTTGTGCATGAGCAGTTTTCCCTCACACGGCTACAGAAACAATAATTCTTTCTATAATGGACAATTTAAGGGCTAGAGAGGACCTACACACTATTGCACAGGCAAGGTTTTTTGTTTGAGCCCACTAATGGCGATGTTTACATGGAGCACATTTACACGGACATATCTGTGGGATGTCTTTCATATCTAATCTTCTGTAAGATTTCTCTTCTTATTTCAGCATAGCAAGATGCAATTTGATTTTGACTATTTAAGATGCAAATAATTACTGATTGGATATTACTTTTTTTTGCCCTTCCCCCCATAAGTTTATTCTAAAACAAGAAAACTCAGCTAACCTGATGGAAAAGAACACCATAACAGGATTTGATCTCACTTCCTTTGATATGTGAAACAAACACAGTTACTCCAGGAGACTTTGAGAAACTCTTATGGAAAATTACAGGTGATGAATAACCCACAGGAAGAGTCATTTTGTTCCCTGAATGCAATACTGAGAATTAAAATAATAGAAAAGAAAGGCTACTAGCTGAAATCACATTTTGGTTCCTATCAAAAGCTATATTCATTCCAATTCCCATGATACTTTCCATCTGTTTGCTCCAAGCTTTGCTTCATCAAGTAAGAAAAAAAATCTGATGAATACATAAGCAAATCAGATACTTTAATTGGTTTTGCTTGAGCTATAAGTATTTCTGTTACAAATTCAAAGAACAAATCCCATTTGCCTGGCTCACAAACACTGTCCTGCTGTTTTCCCTTGGACTAGCCACACGAACAAAGAAAACAACACTTTTCTAAGAGGAATACAAAATTGGTATGTCTTTCTTTTTTGTCATATTTTTTACATATAACAAAGAGCCAAAGCAGTGCCCAGTCCAACACCCCAACTCCCTTCAATGAGAAACACAAGACAGCCACTAATGAGAAACAGAGAGCAAGAAGCCCAGGCCCATTTCACGTCCTATTCTTTGGAAGAAATGGATCAATCAGCCCAATGGGACAGCAGCAGAGCTTTACTAGAAAAGCAGTATCAACTGGCATGACAAGTCTTTCTCTGTCTCCCAGTCAAGAACTCCTCTGTCAACAGACTTAAATGAAAATCTAGGTTTAATTTAGAAAAGTCTAAGCCTTTGATGTTTGTTGCACACTAGTAGATGTGTTGCACATATTTCCAGTGTATCTGTCCTTATTAAATAATCTGGTGAAGGACTGTGCAACAAAATTTCCACTACAAAAGAACAAAAATCCAAGACAAACCTGATCTGTTCAAGTCATATATCATTTGCTTGTAACAGGTCTAATATACCATCCTGACAAAGTCATCTGTTACCAAGCTTGTGCTGAAGTCTTCAGGGATCACCCTCATTCACAGCAGTTAACGGCTCAAATAAATCTTGTGGTAAAACTCACAGGAATATTTTTTTTTTTTTAAAACTCCATATCATAAGAAACATAAAACATAGCAATTCAAGGCTTCTAAAAGGCTTTCACTGGACTCACATGGCTTACTGGAAGGATCCTGAAGACACAGTCCCTACCAGTTCCTACTGCACAAAGTCTGTATCTCTCCAAGCCATAATTTTGTAACAACCCAGAGATGATGGGAACCCCAGATTGACATGAGGCAAGCACATCATGTGTGTGGCTTTCTCTTAATGTGAATGGCAACTGGAGACAGTCAGTGCCACAGAACTATACCACTCCCCTATAACCAATAACAAGTACACTGTGAGCCACAGCTCAGGAACCACTGGTAAATTTAAACCTAACAAAAGCAAAAGAAAAGAAGAATTTGTTAACACCACCCTGTCATACTGAGCATGCTCCACATGTTCAAGATCTCCTGTGATCTTAAGACAATGAAGTAATACATTACATAGATCTGCATAAAAATAATAAACTCAGCTTAGCAGAACCACTTTGTCTGTATATATATATTTTTGACAGAAGTCCAGCCACAGATATCTAACAACATAAAAATCAGGGAACAAGCTCAACTTAGTATTTCTTGTCTATCTTAGATTACGTTGTGCCCCCATCACCTGACAGTACTGATGCTTCCATTCCCACTACAGATCTTAACTAGCATTGTGCAAAACTATCACAACAAAATCCAAAGCTAAAAGAAGCCATAAGGTTCAGAGACAAGGTTAAACTATGGAACTAAGCTAGTTTTCTCAAGCCATTGCAGGTCCATTAAGAGTCCAAAGTAAAAGCCATCGTCTGAGTAGATGTACTTTTAGGATTTCAGTGTCATTTTAGCTTTATCACAAACCCAAACAGTGTTTGTAAGCACCCGACAGATGGCCGTTTTACCAGTCCTCTATCTCTCCTTGCTTGAAATTCTGGCTACAGTAAGCAGACTACAGAATCATTTTCTTAAAGCAAAACAAAAGCAGAATGCCATTAAAACAACAAAAGAGTAGAAGCCCTAAATATACTCTCTGTTCAGAGAAAAATTTTATTTCCCAGTTTCACAGGCTCTCCTGCCTGACACCCTGCTACCAAGTTACAGAATTAGAGCATACACTTCTATGTCCAGTTTCCATTTCAGAGGAAACCACAAAACCTCAGACACACACACGTGAACACAAGGGCTATCTAGTTTTACACAAATCTTGGTTTTGTTCTGTGGGTTTATACACAGTAAGTAAAATCCCACAAAAAATAAGCTTAAGAAAAGACACTATCAACTACTATGTAATTTTAAACAGAAAGGCAGCAGCCTGAAGAAAACAAGAGACATATCACTTCGAGGAAAGTTATTAAAAGGTTTGCCTTAAAAATAATTTTTGTAACAAGCTACTTTAATTTTAAAAACTAAAACCACAGAAAACTAATTTTCAAACTAGAGTGGGCAAATTCTCCAACAACACATAAAACAGCAAACCTCCAGAGTAGCATTCTTTAACAAAGTACAGTTAATCTCATTCGTCTTATTAATGATTTAAGACATAAACTAGTAATATCCATCTTCTTTCCTAGCCCTAATTAGTCAGAGCTAAAATGGGTGCCAGTAGAGCAAAGATCTCCAGTTACCACTAAAATTCAAGGGTATTCTAACAGTGTATCTCACTTTAGAACACAATTCTCTCAAAAGAAGAGTACTGAATTGAGAGAATTTACTCCTAAATTGCAGTGCTAATAATCATTTGCTGTCTGTGGTTACATTCAGTCACCTTTGAGAATTCACAGCTTATAGAATGCTTCCACAGAAAGATGCTATGAGCCAGAAATCAGGATGCAGAAAGTTGCATGCTTGGCTGCATGATTTACTCTTAGATTAAACTTCTTCACACCACCTCCCACCAACTTGTAGCTTCATTGAAGACTTTTTGCTTCCCATTCAAACCATCTGATGTGTGGCCTGAGTAGCAGCCACTCATCTAAACACTGGGATCTCCAACCAGCTCAGCAGAGACTTATTCTGAAAAAGATGAGCTATCTCAGCTGGTTGACAACTTAATATGAAAGATAAGATCTCTTAAAGATAGGGCACGGAAATAGCAGTTAAATCAATGCTAGTCCAAACAGCTGCAGGATACACTGGATGGCACCTTCTTCTGACTTGCACACAGGCAAAGCCCAGGACAAACGGAAATGATCTGTGTCTAAGGGTACAGTGCCTTAGTTTCATGACAAGTAAGATCAGTGAATGTAAACAAGCAGTTAAGACAAATTTCAGAACATCCTTAAAGGAAATACAGACTTAGTCACAGCCCTGTTCAATTTGCTGCAAAATAGAGCTATCTTGATTTGTCTGTCCCCACACACACACACTCCCCTCCCCCAGTACTGGGTCAGTATTCACCACACAGTGACATCTTTCCAAACACTAGTGCTCTTACTCAGATACAGTTTCCAGTTAAGCAAAATCTGATAACCAATCACAGGACCATACATAGACAGCAGATTTACTCTCTCATTTATGCAATGTTTACTTTATTACAGTGAGAAGCAAAGTTTGGCCCTTGAAGTTTCAGAGATTATTATTTTTTTTAAGGCTAGAAAAAATAAGAAACATCTAACTGGCTCTGATTAGCAATAGGTGCAGTATTAGGAAAAAGATATTTAAAAGATCAAATATGACATTGCATCAACAAGTTTCCTCCAGATAATAGCCTCTAGAAAATTCTCTCCTATTTATTCAAGCCAAGACACTAATTCACAACAGATAATTTGACAAATCTACTTCACATTTTTCTAGAGTATATCAACTATGATTTTTCTTTTATAATTTATTCCATAGTGCTTTGTCAAGACTCTTACTCCACACAATAATCACAGTGTGTTGACGATATCTGATGTGCAGAGACTCCAATTCTGACCCATGCTGGGTAACAAAGATTGGCTAGAAGAGTCACTTGAAATAGCTTCTGGTATCTGACAGGACTGATTTTTTAAAGCATTTCCAGCATGAGCAATCATGCTTAGTAATTTCAAATAGCATTTCTGAGAACTGCTATGGATGTGATTTTCAACTTAAAGTTGCACTTAAGCAGACAGCACATTTACTGGATTGTTTCAGTGTCCATAGACAATGTAACATCAATATAATGAGAATAATTAAGAGTAAGTTCATTTCAAGTTTTGGCTGCACATGTGGGAAGAAATACAACCAAGGAAAAGGAGAGGTTTCTGTACATTCACCTGCCTCTATTTTTAACAGATACCTATTTTTTTCGGAGTTTTGGGGGGAAAGAGACATTTCCCATAGAGAGAATCCAAATTCTTCCTTTTTTCTTTCAAACTATTTACATAAAGAAATATCCAGTGAAACTACAAGCTCGTACCACTGTACTTATGTAAGACTGTTAAAGAAGCAGAATTCCTAGTATTGCCTGCTGAAACATGAAGTTTCAGGGGCAAATATCGAGTGAGCTGAAGTGGCAAAACACTGTTAGAAGCTTTACCACCACAGTCCACTCTTTCCTAGTGGGACCTACCCCAGGCCCCTTGGTACCACCATAAGGTGACCAAAGCCTTCATGTAGGAATGGGTCAGAAGGTTGGTTAGCTGTCATGCTTTCTGTTGCCCTCCTCTGGAGCAAAATCCTTAACCAAGTTTTCCCACTAGTACTCCAGTTCTTGTTTAGATTTCCCTCTCAAACTTTGATCATCACCTCTGCTAATAATACAGAGGACCAGTACTATAAACTCCATTAACTGCTTAATTATAATTTTAGTTCTAAGGGGACTTGAGTTCAATTGACTGATTTTATTACTTTGCATGGCTGCTCACTTACAAGTAAGTATGCACCTAAAAGGAATGAAGGAATAAGTCCAAAGAAGATCATCTTCAGTTAACAAGTCTGCTTTGCTCTGCAAGGTACGTACAATTGGAGACAACAGCAAGAGAAAACATACTCCAACAGAAAAGAGTTGGATCCCCCTTAAAAGCTTAACATCAAAATATATCACAGCAAAGACACACCTAACTGGAGGTTACAGTCTTTAATTCCAGAAAGAATAGTTCCTGGAAGTGCTAATACTATTGAAAACCTCCCCATAGAAAACTGAATTTATCAAATCAGCAGAAACTGCTGTTGCTCGGATTTGGATTATAGTAAGTACAATGGCATACAGCCTAGTGGGGAGGAACCCAAAAGAGGGAGAAATAGTAAAATAAAATGAAAATTAACAGTGTACCAAACATTTTGAAAAGGTAAACATTTGTCAACAAAGTAAACAAAGGAAGAATTCTGGCAGCTGAGTCAGAATATTACTCCAATGCTGAGAAAAAAAGAGGAATAATCCCCTCATTCAAGGACATCTACCAGCCATACCTGTAGGAGTGCAGAAACACTGGTAAAGTCTAAAGCCACAGAGCTAGAAACTGCCATTGCCACTGCTGCTTTTTAAAAAAAAAAAAAAAAAAAAATACACACAACACCACACACACCACTTTTTTTTTTTTTTTTAACCACTGCAATAAACTATTCCTCAGAAATCCAGTCAGAGCAGAGCAGGGAATCTCTCACGAAAGTCTGATTGAAATGGCTGGGCTACACTGCCATTCCCAAGATAGAGAGGTTTATGAGAAGCCTCCTTAGCTACTTATGTCCTCATTGTTCTTCCACCTTCTGAAATTGACAATATCTTACTCCCTTCTGGTGGGACAGCCAGGCACACTAGTGTGTAAATGCTGGAGAACAAAGCCAAAGGAAAAGGTAAAAAAGCAGTGAGAGCAGCTCCACACCCTGATCCTCCTTCCCACTGAAGTCACTCCAAAATACAGCCATTTGCTTCCCTGGTGACACGTTTGAACACAAAAACGTTTCCTATTTTTCCAAGTTTCCAGTATCTCCATTTGGGCATCATTCACGCCCATGTTAGAAGTACAGTGTAGTCCTATTCCCCGTAATTCATCAAATCATTTTTAGCAGGACCGTTAAAAAAAAATCACAATCCAACACAGTAGTTGCTCTCTGTGCTGCAGCAGCCCTTAGCACAGCAGCTATACTACAACAGAAAGTATTCTTGGGTGTTTCTATAGAAATAGCTGAATGCAGCGGACACACTCTGAGAACCAGCCCAGGCAGATGATGCATTACTCTGCAAGAAGCCTCAAAAGGCACAAACAAAGTAGAAGGAATAAAATAAACAAGATTTTCTGTGACCCTAAGGATGGGATTATAACTTTTTTTTTTTAAGCTTGAGCAGGAAGCCTTTCTAAATTACATTTCTTGGATTTTATTGTATTATCTTCATGGCACAGTTATTACACATTAAAGGTAATGACTCTCTTCTGCAAGTAACCTAATATTGAACATGATTGATAACCCCTATCTGGGCTTTAGAGAACACTGAATTTCCTAAATGGAAGAAGGGAACAGAATCAGACGAGTTGAATAGGGAATAGCTTGAGTGGATTATGTGTATGCATATGAAAAACCCATTGCTAGGTTTTCACTAGAACATAGTATTTCTTGAAAACACCCACTAATGGCACTTCTGTCATTTTAAGACTGGGTTAATTATCCTCTCCAGGGAGTAAGAGGCAAAAACAAACTTGGGACCTAAGAAGGAACAGCTTCTTCAGAAACTGATTTCTCTTTCTCTCACCTCATGTTAATAAGCAAAGATTTGTCTTGGTACTCTTCAGATCCTTGCCCATTCCCATAGTAGCTTTCTGACTCTTTAGCCCACCTACTTATTGATGAATCATCTCACTGCTCAAGGAAGCCTGGTTAAACTGTCTTGGTTACAACCACCGCTTTCCTAAGTTAAAAGCAATGTAAAGAGAAATAAAAAAGCAGAAAAAAAGTAACAGATTAAAAATGGTTCATTATAGAACAAACTCATTTATTTGTGAAACAGAAAAAGTGCTGTTGGTCAGTTTGGGTTTTTTTTGTTTGGGGGGGTTGTTTTGGTTTGGATTTTTAATGTAAGTTTGACCAGAGAGCAGATAATCCTTAAAAGGCACTATACAATCAGTTAATAGCCTCCTAATCATGAAAAAAGAGTAAGCCACCGACAAAGAACAGCCTCTGATATAACTGTAAAACAAAGTACATCAGTGTTGCTAGCTGCTGTCAGACTTCTTTGACAAAGTTGTCCTGTGATTTTTAAAGCTGTTTTATTCATTCAATCACTAACATTGTTAACTCTCCCACTGAAAAAAAAAAAAAAAAAAAAAAGGAAGAAAAACAGTCCCCTAAACACACTAAGTCAATAGAGCTACTTTGATCCAGCAGAACTTGACTGTTTGTCAAGGTTTTGGGAAGCGCATTTTTCCCTTCTTGCAGGATGGGAGAACACGCTCTCCTCTTCTCTGCCCAGCAGTGCAGGCCAGGGGAAGCAGGACAAGAAAGATTGCCTGGAAACAATTCCCTTCAGCCCTGACATTTGCCAGAGAAGGAACCACCAGTGGCTGCTCACCTCTCCTGAGATCTCAAGCTCTGGGAGAGCAGCGGGGAGGCTGCAGGGGAAAACAACATTTGTTAGAGCTTGTATGGGGCTAACATGGTGACACTACCAGGAGGTGGTCAGATCTGTTTCAGAGTCACTGTACCAAACTTCTAGAAGAGCAAACACTATCCCCACCCCTCCTCCTCACACACAGAGACACTGATAAATAGCAAAATTTTAAAAGATATTTTTAAAAATTAAAGTGTCATATTATGGATGTAGGTATTCATGGTGTCAGCCTTTTCATTTTTGAAAACTTGGCAACTTCCGTACTTGTCATCATGACATCAAGCTCTGGAAAGATTTTGTCTACTTTAAAACTTCTTCCAGTAACAATTTCCTGAGATAAGCCTCCATCAATAATAGCCCAGAATATTTCTCTTATTGCAAAACTAAAGGAGTTATTTCTCCTTTATTCTTAAGTTTCTGTCAGCTATAAGTCAGGGCCTCTGAACTATGACGTAGGATATTTTCCAAATTCTAGAGTTTATAAACAGAACAAGTCCATGTATATAAATACTAACAAAGGAAAACAATGAAAAATAAAAACAAACCCAAAAGCAGTGTTTGGGAATGGTGGAGAAGGAAATAAGTCATCAGTGTAGCAGCTTTTTGACATTATTTGTTCTCTCATTCATGTTACAATGTAGGACACTGCAAAAGTGGTTAAACAACAATTTATGACCTTCAATAACATTTAGGGAAGAAGTCTTGTCCCATGCAAGCTCTGTTGATCGTCCATTTTCACAGACATTGTCTCCTATCTATCTTCTAACACAGAAGTTTGAGCTTTGCATCTTCACTGTGCCAACAGTCCCTTAGAACACATCATGCCCTCTAGAACAGAACAGTTCTTGTTTTTTTCCAAAATGTTCTCAAACTTAAGAGCAGGAGTCTCAGAATCACAGAATCACCACTTTTTTTTTTTTCTAAACCACATCCAGAATGCTTATTGACTTCAAATCTTCATATTCACGTCCAAATAAGGACATCGGAGGAAGTCTGAAATGCCAAATGCTCTGAGCTTACCTACAGCAGCTCCTAAACAGACAATTACTTATTTTACCTGTGCAAGCAGATTCACTGATGTCAGTATAGCATGAAGTGTGTAAGAGATAGCATGAAACATACAGTTTGCTGTTTACCTGTAAGGCTAAGTGAAACTTTAAAAAGGAATATTTGGGAGCAAGTGGAACAAACCAAAAATGTTATCCCACAATAATGAAATCAACTTGGGTGACTGAAAAGCTGTCTGCATAAACGATATGAGGAGTGCTGCATTAAAATATATGCACAAAGACTGAAATTCAGTCTGTGGCAGTAGACTAAAAAATTATAGCACTATAATTCAGTAATATTTCATTCTTTGATATTCTTTTTTCCTCTTGGAATAATTTTTCCTGACACCACCTTTCTTTTCAAACTTGAATAATCTCACTTTTCTTCTAAACTGTTTTTTTGAGCTTCTGTTCCAACGCACCAAAAGAGCAATGCATGAGCATAGCAAGTAATTTGCCCCAACCACACTCTCACCACTGAAGTTAAAAGCAAATATACTCACATGCAAAGTTTCCAAGACTTTATTTTCTTCTTGCACTGGTTTTAATGTGGTAAAAACTCTCCACATACTTAAACTTTGTTGCTTCCAACTTCTCTGTCTACTAGCTCAGCAGTAGCCAAAGACTACAGTGAAGAACAAAGCAACTGCCAGGTTGCCTCCTTACTAGAGAAGCAAGGAAGTAGAAATATACTTTCATATACACTATTAAAGTGTAAGACGACCAAGAAGCAGCCCAGAGCAACAGGGAGATCTACACTAACATCTAATACTCTGCTAGAAATTAATCTAAGAGTGTAAATCTATGCAGTGCTAAAAATGTCTCATAGTTAAAAACAAACAAAAAAAAAATCAAAACAAAACTAAAAACCCACCTCTACCAGCTTCTGCTCCATAAGAAACCTAAGCGGTACGCAGCCCCTGAATAAGAACTATTCCTGAATGCAGCTCATTCCCAATAAGGGAGAAACAGGGGAAGTGGGAAAAGCTACATACAATGGAATAATTTTTCCCCACTTCAGACACAAACAACTAACCAAGAGCCTGTAACGACCAATGCTGGACACTCAACAACCTATGGAACTTTACAAATTATTTCTGCTCCTAGATCTATTACGTCAGATCATAGGCTCTGAAGGAATAGGTATGGGCTTGCAATCCCCAAAGAGTAAGTTTAATTCAGTTTGACATATATTTCATTCAGGTTAAGAACTATTGTAACTTTTTAAGTAAACTGGTGTATTCTAAGCGACTTGTAGTTTGGGGGGGGGGGGGGGGGAAGAGACAGACACTTGATTGTAAAACTAACCAAAAGGCTACCAAAATTAACTTATCTCTCTAGCTTTCATTTCCCAAACTGATTTACCAAATGCCTCCTCATCACACGCAGGCAGTGTGTTTGTAGGCAACTGAAAGTGTGTTGTTGAGCTCTCAGACTAAACCAGAAGTGATGAATGATAAGAACGATTTTGGAAAGGGGTAAATTTGTCTTTTTGACAGCTGAGTTAAGATAGGGGTCACTGAAGTCTCTCTCAATCCTACAAATTAGCCTTACATTCTCAGACACAAAATTTCAAGGTTAAACCTACCAAAGCCATTATAATAACAACTCAGTGGAATCCTTTGCGAGGTTTTAGTAATACTTTTGCAACCATGCACACAGAGGGTGTCTACAGGCACCAAGAATAATTTTGACTGGATTCTCATGGTAGGGTCCCCTCCCTCAGACTTGCTATCCCAACCAGGGAACTTCAGACACACCCTAGCCAGCCCAATGTATTTCCTATGGAACTGCGCTCCAAAAAATCAGTGTAGAAGCCTAGTCAAGCTGCCCATATGAATGTCAAGTGAAATGCTAAGATTCAAACAAAAGCTCAGAATAGAACTCGCCTGGTACATGCAAAACAGGGTTTCAGAGCTTGGAAGCAGAAGTCATAGCAACCTGGAAAAGCACAAGCCAGGGGACACTGTGGGTCCCCGCAATAAACAGCCACTAGTCGACCATCGTGTTTGGGACAAGAAACCACCAATAAATAGTTCAAAGACTTTGAACCACTAAAGCAGGAATGACAAAAATCCAATCTTGCCAATCACTTCCAGATATGATCAGAAAACTCAAAGACCCTGAAACTGTCAGTTAAGTAATTATTTTTTTTCCAGGTTTAATATTTTGTTATATCCATGTTTTTACCCACATGCAAGACATCTTATTATCACAAATTACTGGAGAACAGGGGAAGCTGCTAAAGGACAGGCCTAAAGTGACCACAAATTTTTTCTCCTGTGCTCTCTTCACAGGAGTACCTCACACTGCTGGGCTTAACTCATCCCTATCTGCACTTCAAGACAAATGCATGGGTAAGAACATGTGCAAAATCACTGCAGAGCTGGTGACTCATAGTAACTTGATGTGCCAAAGACTTTGGGATCAAACGGGATCACCAATATTAAGATATGGAACTGAAAGAACAGAAGCCTTTCTACAAGAAAAAGCAAGGAATCTTAACTCATCCGTTTGAGGTTTCACCTAGGGGACAGTTTTATTCTGCACAAAGTGTTCAGATGATCTATTGTGTGGACCAGGAGCTACATCAATTAAGTCATAACTTAGAAGACAACTTATTTCTCAGTAGAAAATATATTACTAGTTTGGAGGTTTCTGTTTCCTCTCCTCTAAGGTTTTATAATAGTAAAAGAAGGCATGCAGAGTTTAAAGCAAAGATCCAGAACAGTTTTCCTAGTGGTAAGAAACTACTACAAAACGCAGTTTCTTGTAAATGATCTTTAGGGGACCTACACCCCCCCATCTCACCATGCTGGTGCTGGCAGCTCCTTGCTGGTTACCTCCAATGAAAAGAGGACAAGCCACAAGGGTAAGTTTAAAACTTAATCTGCTCCGTCCTCTAATACAGATTCCCCATTAAAACTGTCAGCATACAGACACCCAAGATCCACCAGTTTTCAGAGAATTATATAACTAAATACCTTCCTGAATCCATTATAACAAGCTTGAGCAGACTTCGCATTTCACCTAGAGCAGACCCTTCCTTCTCCCTTGGTAGAAACAACATGCTTCATCAGAATTCCTCTTTCTATGAGCAATAGGATGCACTTCTGAAGAAGAAGTAAAAGTGCTATAAATTAATATAATTTTCAAAGAAACACACAGAAGAAATGCATCCTTTTATACTTTGTGACCAGAATTTCTCATAAATTTCCTTCGAATATTTAAACGATGTTTCCCATGCTATTTGCTATCTCTTCCTCTGCCCCAGCTCATTACTTATAATTGGTACAGCATTATAACAGCGCATTTATCATAGAGTGGTTTAGGTTGGAAAGGACCTTGAAGATCAATTTCTAACCCCCCTACCATAGGCAGGGACATCTCCCACTAGACCAGGTTGCCCAAGGCCCCATACAGCCTGGCCTTGAACACCTCCAGGGATGGGGCCTCAACAACTTCTCTGGGCAACCTGTTCCAGTGCCTTACCACCCTCAAAGTGAAAAATTTATTCCTAATGTTTAATCTAAACCTGCCCTCTTCCAGCTTAAAGCCATTCCCCCTCATCCTATCACTACATGCCCTAGTAAAAAGTCCTTCCCCAGCTCTCCTGTAGGCCCCCTTTAGGCACTGGAAGGCCACAATAAGGTGTCCCTGGAGCCTTCTCTTCTCTGGCCTGAACAGCCCCAACTCTCCCAGCCTTTCCTCATAGGAGAGGGGCTCCAGCCCTCTCATCATCCTTGTGGCCCTCCTCTGGACCAGCTCCAGCAGGTCCATGTCCTTCTTATGTTGGGGGCCCCAGAGCTGGATGCAGTACTCCAGGTGGGGTCTCATGAGAGTGGAGTAGAGGAGCACAATCACCTCCCTTGACCTGCTGGCCACATCTCTTGCTTGTATTACACTTATCTCAAGAATGCTCTGAATTCTTGAACCTTATGGAAAGAAACAAAATGTAGTTTCAAATACCTGACTTGAAAACAGCTTTTCATTATCCTGTTTCTCACATCCCAATTACATTGAAAAGAGTTGTTTTTTTGCCATCCAGAGGCACCTGGACAGGCTGGAAAGGTGAACGAACCCATGCCAACCTCATGCAGTTCAACAAGCCAAGTGCAAGGTCCTACACATCTGGGTCAGGGCAATCCCAAGCACAAATACAGGTTCGGCAGGGAATGGCTGGAGAGCAGCCCTGTGGAAAAGGACCTGGGGGTGCTGATTGAGGAGAAGCTCAACATGAGCCAGCAATGTGCGATCGCAGCCCAGAAGGCCAACCACATCCTGGGCTGCATCAAAAGAAGTGTGGCCAGCAGGTCAAGGGAGGTGATTCTGCCCCTCTACTCCGCTCTCGTGAGACCCCACCTGGAGTACTGCATTCAGCTCTGGAGCCCCCAAAATAAAAAGGACATGGACCTGCTGGAGTGTGTCCAGAGGAGAGCCACGAGGATGATCCGAGGGATGGAGCACCTCTCCTATGAGGAAAGGCTGGGAGAGTTGGGGCTGTTCAGCCTGGAGAAGAGAAGGCTCCGGGGAGATCTTATTGCGGCTTTCCAGTACCTAACGGGGGCCTACAGGAGAGCTGGGGAAGGACTTTTTACTAGGGCATGTAGTGATAGGATGAGGGGGAATGGCTTTAAACTGGAAGAGGGCAGGTTTAGATTAAACATTAGGAATAAATTTTTCACTTTGAGGGTGGTAAGGCACTGGAACAGGTTGCCCAGAGAGGTTGTTGAAGCCCCTTCCCTGGAGGTGTTCAAGGCCAGGCTGTATGGGGCCTTGGGCAACCTGGTCTAGTGGGAGGTGTCCCTGCCTATGGCAGGGGGGTTGGAACTCGATGATCTTCAAGGTCCCTTCCAACCTAAACCATTCTATGATTCTATGGTACAGTTTTGTACTTTTCAGTACTTAGTTATCAAATGGATCTAACAAAGCTCCATGGAAGTGGGCATTTGTATTTCTGTAAACAACATAATACCCTTCAGTGGGTTCTCCGATTTTAAAAAAACTTATCTAAATCTCACAGGTACAACTTAAATGAAACATCAGACCTCCAAAATATGTTCTTTTACTTTCTTCTCATGATCTCTTCTTTGAAAGGTTATGAACACTAATTCTTCTAAACAAATATGAATATCTTACGGATTGTCATGAGTCACATTTTTAATTGGCTAGTTCTTTTCCATGTCAGATATTGCCACCACCTGGTAGGTATCTCTGAACAACTGTGAATACACTTAAAACCCCACGAGCTCAAGTATTTTATGGCTGCTCTGTAGTAAATTGGCCCTCAGATCTTTAGACTTCCCTTCAGGGAGCCAAATTTATCTTCAGGATTTGTTCCAAGCATAGAGTATGTGTATAAGGAAATAGATCCATCAGTGGCATTTCCCACCAAATTACAACCTGGTAGTTACACTTGACTTATAGCATTCCTCTTCTCTCCTTTCTAAAAACCTATATAGAACTGTATCAGTGAAAGAAAATCCATTAAAAACCATCCCTTTATCACTTCCATTATGACCTTTCTCTATATCTGCTAATGAACGCCAAACCATCTTATTTACTTTAGAAGAAGGGGATCTAGATGTATGATAACTGTTGCAGAGTGGTTTGCTTTTTCAAATGCCAGCAGGAAAGTCTTTAGGATACTAACTAGCTCCTGATGCTCCCCAGAGATATATCTACTAATAGAGGACGGCTTAAGGACAGAGACTGGTTTGGTTCTGGGTTTTTGTTGGTTTGTTTATTTGGTTGGTTTTGTTTTTTTAAACAAAACCATCACATCAAAATAATAATTCTGCTTAGCAGTCAATACTTATGTTCCTATCATAGGAGGGACTAAATCTTGTCCTGTATAATCAACAACCAGCTGATCATTAGGATCTATATTTAGCACCATCAGGTTACAATACCACAGTAAATCTTACTGATAAAAAAAAAAGATCTATAACCTAGACTTCTGCAGGACATGTAGATTTCGCAAAGGCAGAAGGCACACCAAGTTTGCTTCAGAAGAAGGGCCAAACCCAACTGTGGTTTGTTTTTATTTTTTTTCTCTTGTTGTTTGGCATCGATCATTTTTCTCTTTCTATAACTTTAGGAAAGGAAAAGCTGAGGGGAAAAAAAAATATGTAAAAGCAGACCTGTGAACTGGTGCTATGGTAGTTCTGGTGTTTGAAGGAGAGCAATCTTTCTTTGAAGGGGGAGCCAATGCAAGAATGATTTAGGAAGTAAAAAGCCAAGGTAAAGCCAGTGTTCAGTCTAGAAGGAACTCTACAATGGAATTATGTGCAGTTTAACCTACCACATGTCCTACTTCCGTTCCTTATTAACAGGAAAACAAAAGTCAGTGCACAAAGCTTTACCTTAGGGACCACTGCAGGTTTCATACATTACTCCAGGTTCTAGTCCCAGTTTTGATGCAGACTCTGCATGGCATTATCCGTAGGTGTGTCATAGGTGCTACACAACTTTCACAGCTTCCATTCTACTGACAGGCTTGTCCTGAGCCTCAGCAATGGGAGGCTGCACCGCACATCTGCCCTGCACAAATACCTCAGATCAAGGCAGATAAGCATGGGAATACCTTCTGCTACCAGCCTCAGACATGGAGGTCTCCCCTCACATACGAAAACATTTAGAATCATTGAATCATAGAATTATCTGAGTTGGAAGGGACCTTTAAGATCATCAAGTCCAACCATCAACCTAACACTGCCAAACCCACCACTAAACCATGTCCCTTAGCACCATGTCTACCCATCTTTTAAATACCTCCAGGGATGGCAACTCCACCACTTCCCTGGGCAGCCTGTTCCAATGCTGAACAACCCTTTCTGTGAAGAAAATTTTTGTAATACCCAACCCAAACCTACCCTGGTGTACCTTGAGGCTATTTTCTCTGGTCCTATTGCTTGTTACTTGGGAGAAGCGGTCAACCCCCACCTCTCTCCTTTCAGATAGTTGTAGAGAGCGAGAAGGTCTCCCCTCAGCCTCCTTTTCTCCAGGCTAAACAACCCCAGTTCCCTCAGCCACTCCTCATAAGACTTGTGTTCTAGACCCTTCACCAACTTCATTGCCCTTCTCTGGACACACTCCAGCACCTCTATGTCTTTCCTGTAGTAAGGGGCCCAAAACTGAACACAGTACTTGGAGTGGGGCCTTACCAGTGCTGAGCAGAGGGGGACGATCACTTCCCTAGCCCTGCTCACCACACTATTCCTGATAAAGGCCAGGATGCTGTTGGCCGCCTTGG
Organism: Pluvialis apricaria; assembly: GCA_017639485.1. Classification (NCBI taxonomy): domain Eukaryota; kingdom Metazoa; phylum Chordata; class Aves; order Charadriiformes; family Charadriidae; genus Pluvialis; species Pluvialis apricaria. Next base: position 40,990,265 of record CM030009.1, read on the forward strand.
TCACCTGGGCACACTGCTGGCTCATATTCAGCTGGCTATCAACCAGCACCCCCAGGTCCTTTTCCACGGGGCAGCTTTCCAGCCACTCTTCTCCAAGCCTGTAATGCTGCATTGGGTTGTTGTGACCCAAGTGGGGGTCATAACACTTCTCACTGGTTTACTGGATCCAAGTGTATGCCATTACCACTTATTCCATAGCAGGAGAAAGAGTACAGGAAAAGGCATACAGCATAACATGCTAGTCAATACAGACCGTGCAAGGCCTACTACTTCCTCAGCATGTAAATAGTGAATTAATTGCAAGCAATTTCTCAATTATCTCTATTTCTAAAAACATTGTCAGAGAAGTTCCCTAGCAAAGGTTGTTAAAGAAACTAAATCATTGAGTAAATTGTAAAATATCTTGAATCAGCAATGAGCCAAGAGACAAAAAGAGGCAAAAACTAAGGAGCCAGTTCTTCAGTACAGCAAAAAATCAGCTGTAAGTTTTGAAGAAGTATTTTAGTTTATTTTAAAGCATAATTTTCCTGCAAGTGAATTCCTAGAATTATATTTGCTGAACGCTGCCTTTTGCTACCCTGAAAACTCCGTTGCAGAACCTGCAGACCCTGCAGTTTGGTAACCCCACATGAAACAGGTGAAGGCTGGAAAGAAGCCTGCTGATGATGAGGCAGATCTGAAATGAGTAAAATGAATGTTAATCTTTAGTCACTAACCTGTTCATTCTTTAGCCATTTAAAACAGAAGAAAAGAGAGCTTTGATCCGGCTCCAACACAAATACTGTTGTTTACATACAGTGTTCAATACGTTCAGCCTTGATCTGGAATTATTTCAGAGATTGGCTACATATTTCACAACTCTTACTATTAACACCCAAGACTCTTCTGGTTCAGAAATGCTGGACTGACTTTCTTGCAGGTAAACATTCATTTACCTGTAAAAAAAACATACTTTAACAGTTGCTGCCATGTCTACTGAAAAGACTTTTAATAATAACCTCTCCAGAGGCTAAAGAGTGCAAAGACATGACTGGCACCAATGACTTGTAGAAGGTAATTCAGTATTACAGATAAAAGAAGGAGGAATGGGCTTGGTGCCTACTGTTTGGAAAGCTGTATTGAAACAGCTTTTTTTTTTTTTCAATTCTATGAAATATTCAATTCACCGTGATGGAAACACAGATTCTGAAGGCAAAAGTAGATACTTCTTAAAAAAACACAGCTGGAAGGAGGTAAATATTTTACCATATGGTTGGTGCTTTGGTGTGGCAGCCTTGAACATACCTTCACATTGTACAGGAACAAGTGGAAGACTTGATACCTGCCTATTATCAACAGCTGTTAGCATTTAGTAGGAACGTAACATTTGCTGCATAGGGAACAAAATGAAGGACTGCAAGAGAAAGCCATTTCCCTCATATATCTGATCTAAACCAAAACAGATTTCACACAGTATTCACTGAAGCGGGAGTAGTGATTTCCAAAGATTTGGGTCAAATGCAATTCCTACCTGCACCAGGTGACAGAGACTGCTGCAGCCGTGGTCTCAGAAATGAGGGCGCCCCTCCGGGCAGGGACTTACACTTTTTCAGGACACGCTGGCCAGTTCCCACAGCAAAACAGAAACCTGTCACCTTGAGTCTGGAGATGTCAGCCTCTTTTCTCACTCACAACACAGGCAAGTCCTGGCAGATTCACAGCTGGAAGACCAGATTGCCCTGGGGCAACTCCTCTGCAGAAATAGGTCTCTCCTTTTCCCAGAAACTCAACCCCTTCCCCCTCCCCGGTGCTTAAACACCAGTCTTATAGCTCAAGAACTGCTTTGTGCCTGCAGCCAACTGAAGGAAAGTCTAGGAAATGAGTTTGAAACTTCCCATCCGAGCACAGGAGATGTGCGGTGGGCCGACTGCTATTCTTTCCTTTGTACAGATTGCTTACAGCAGGAAGGACCCCACAAGATGTAGCAGGACAAAACAAACCAGCAAAAATTCAATTACTATTTTCCACCTCTTCAATCACATCTAGCCCTGTACCTTTTAAGTTCTCAGTTAAAGAACTCTTCCTGTTACCCTGTGTCTCTGAACATATATGTCAACCATCTTTGGGGATGTATGATTATATACCACCTCACCTACTCACTTCACCACTAAAATATTTCATAAAGCCTACTACATCTCTCCTGTATCCCAAATATGCATCTTGCCACCACCTATACTGACAGCCATAGACATCTGTCAAGAAAGGAAGATATTTCAAGTCACTCTACTTTAAGAAACATTATCTTTTATTTACATTCATTTAACATGACTGTACAACTAAAATTTTAGATAAAGCACCTTTGGCTAAGATTTAATACCTTCCTTTAATGTGTCCTGTTGCCACCCCAGATCATACTTTCCCAAGCTTGGCTTTGATAAGACAGCTCATATGCTCGATATTCCCGATACAACCCAAGAGTACATACACAGAAGAGAATAGGGCAAATGTAAAAGTTTGTACCTGAAAACATAAATAAATAATAATAATGAGAAGGCACACGTTCCAATTAAAAATCACTTTAAAAATCTATTCTGTGTTTAGAAGCTTGTTCAAATAAACAGCTATGGATACTGGCTGGCATTCAGGCATAAGGAGACACTGATGCCCTCTTTCTCAATGTCTGTGTCAGTGAACCACTTAAAGTTTTAAGAAAAGCTGCTCAATTTGGGGGTTTAACTTCTTGGTTACTTCATAAGAGGATGGAGGTCAACAAGAATTTAAACAACATTATAAAAAAAAAAAAAGCCATGCTGACCTCTTATACTTCTCCAACAAAACACAGGATGTCTGTTAGATTAGCTAAGAGGCATGCTGCTTGTTAAGTACACAGTGTTTTAACACAACATGCTTTCATTCTGTTATAAACACTTAATAGAAAGCGCGCATCACAAGACACAGTGGAAGAGCTCCCCTACCGGGCTGATTGCTCACCATTCAAAAGCTTATGAACCACTTGAATTAACTGCTAAATAAATCTGTATACCTATCCCTTTTCTCCTCCCACAGCATTGTAACCCCCAGTGGCTGGCAGTAATCCAAGCCAGAGCTTGAATTACTGCAAAGCCCAAGAACCTCTTCAGTTCATACCCACTCACTCTCTCCCCTCACCCCAACTTCCAACTTACACCTGGTCTTTTTACTGGAAACGTGAACTGTTGTTAATAAATAGGTAACTTTCTGCTTGTCCAGTCAAGGCAGTGCACGAGGGAGAGTATTTAGACCTGGAAAGCAATAAGCCCAAAATGTATTTGGAAAGCCACAGTTAGAGAGAAACACTCCTGCTCTTTGTACTTCAACTTCCAGGTCCTCTTTGAATTTCAGTTAAAACACAAAGGGATCAGCATGGTGTGATGCAAGAAGGTGGAGAACCTTTTTGCAAAGTAGATGCCATTTAACAGATCAAAATCATGCTACAGATGGAAGCTGTGTAACGTCTCTCCCTTGCACTGCATCAGGGTCTCTGTAGTTCCAACTGCTTTTCTTACAATTAGTCATGGTGTATAAAATAAAGTAGTGCTTAAGTACTTCCATGACCAGAGGCTAAAATTTCTCATTATTTTTTCATTATCTGATGCCTACTCAGATCTTTCTCTAGCCTTCCTTATGCTTCTACCCCAATCTTTGGTGGCTTTACCTAAGGCATGCCTGGTAGAAATTGAGGCCAAGTCACAGTACAACTTTTAGAGGAATCCAAGGGAAAGAAAATCTGCCAGGCCTGTCATTGAGTTTCCAGGTGCCTCTGCTGGAAAACTGCAGTGTGTAAAAAAAGACAGAAAAAGCATCAAGGAGCATCTGTAGTCTTAGCCTCAACTCTCCAAAGGCAGGAGTTACCTGCAGTTATTAGTAAGGCTTTAAGGAATAACATGGCAGCAAAAAAGACAAGATATGGGAATTCAAGAGTAAAAGCTATGACTTTAAGCAGATCTCATGGATAGATTCCTCAATAAGCATGTTCCTTGGGTATAGTTTGTTATTAAAATATCACTGTACTCCTCATTTCTCTGAAATCCTTCTCACACCCTACCTGCCAGCATACATATACTTTAAATACTGCAGTGGACATTCCTTTGCCTCCTCTGTGTTCCATACACATTCAGACACTGAAAAGGAGCAAAATATAGCATTAGAAATACCATGTAAGAAATGCTACATGAGAAACATGGCCTAGCTAGAACTTCTGCTCTAATCAACTGACTCTTCTTGAGGAAGATGCAAAACCCTTAAAATGCAGCCTGATGTGCAATGTATCAGGTTACTATTTCCCCTCCTCTAGTGACCAGTCTGTCCTAAAAAATGAGGACTGACATCATGTAGCTTATTTGAGACCATTTCCATCCTGACTACTGCAGCCACAGTAAGTTTCTTTTATTAGAGAAATGAACATAAAAACTTTTAAAAAAAATATGAAGAAAGTGTATCTTCAGAGATTGTTTCAGTATTTTATCTTCACATCACCTGCTGTAAGTCATCTACTGCAGGCTCATTGTAGGTTTCCTCTCATTTTTGTCACCTTCATGGTTCAATGATTTGGAAGAGATTGGCCAAGAGGTAGGTTTTTGTGCTGGGACACATTCAGAACAGCACTGGGAACCCAGGGCAAGACAAGGACTAGGAATGCAGATACAAATCAAGAGCTAGATACAGTTCCACTTTTGTGGAACTTTTCCACACTTTTTTTTTCCAGTTTTGTACTTTTTCCCACAAACACACAAATACTGCAAGAGACCCTGTTTCTGGAAGGCCCCCTCACCAAATCATCAGCACACAAATAATACACTGCTGAAATTTTAGCTGCACCCAAACTGTAACAGAAGCAAGTTTGGTATGACCTGAGACCAATACAGCCAAGGTTTAACTCTCTTACAAATTAATCCCCTCTTATTGCCTATATTCCCCAGCAATTGAGGACATTCAAATTCAAAACACTGGCCAGTTTCCATTTTTTGCAATCAGCAGCAATTAAGAGATTTATATGATATAGTTAATAAAACTGCAACAGGAACATATACAATTCTTGCCTGTGAATCCTGATTTAGAACACGAAGAATAATTCTAGAAGCAAAAAAAACACTTGTTTTATCAAAAGCCAGGCCACATTTTGCCTTTCTTTACCTACAGCACAGGCCGAATGCTACTAATGTCCTCAACTGACTTGGATTCAGCCACATATCATAAGCATGGTGGCAAGCAGCCAGAAGGGATCATCAGCAGATGGCAGAATTGACTACAATCTATTTTGTAGTTAGACCACACAGCTGTGTTTGCATCTACTGGGGAAATAAGACTTTAAAATGGGCAGAGAAAAAAAAAAAATAGATTCAGAAGATTCTGTAGATTATTACTCTCCCCCACCCCCAAAGGAAAAAATGAGAAAGAGAAAATACACGTGGACTACAGAGGAATGTCTTGAATGGGAAGCTAAGCTGTAGCCTACTAGTATTCACTAATGAGTGTCTTCCTGATTTCTGCACAATTGCTGTGGACATATTCCTGGTCAGACAGACGATTCGGGCTTTATCTCTGTTTGCTCAGGTGTTGGAGAGGATTACATAGCAAGATACCCAGCACATAGAGGTCAGAATTAACAGGCTCCAACATACAGCACACAGCACAGCTAGGGTGTCTATAATCTCATCCCTCCCTAGATAATTCCTTGTTGCTATACTAGAACCAAGGAATACAAACTATCGTCAGTAGTTGTATTACGTTTGAGAGAAATCACCTAAAGTCAGAAGCACATGTCAAGTGCTCAGCTAAAGACCACCCCCTTCCTTGGGCAGCTTGCAATCCCTGTAAAACAAGACAGGTAATACTTCATTCGACCCTTTTTTCAGCTTTTTGAAGATGGAGGAAATGAGGCTGAGCATCACTGTGGCTTTCTCAGCTTCACAGCCTGTCAGGGAAGGTTTTACTTCTGAATCTCATTGGCATAGTTCAGTCACAGAGCCATGCCCAAAACAATCTTGAAGAGTCCAGAGGACGGAGCCCAAGCCCACAGATGGAATGAAAACCCATGAGCAGTTCCAGTGTGCCAAGAGCTACAGTACACGTAAAAGTGAGTAACAGACGATAATTAAAGGAAAGAGAGAAAGGGGAAGATTGGGGAGGTTTAGGGGTGGCAAGGAGAAATCATTAGCAGTGTTACCGCTTGCTTTCCTTAAACCCTGTCCTGAAAGCTTTAGACATGATTGTCTCAGCTGATGTTTTTCAGATGAGGTAAGAAAATCTTGCAAAGCTAGGGATCATAAACAGCCTACCACTAGCCAGTTAATTTATATCATTATTTGCCGTTTTAAGCTTAATCAGCACCATGTGTCCCCCCACGAGATGACTGAGTAGCAGTGCACAAAGTTAGACCATCTGGTGCTGGGTTTTTACTTTCTTTTGATTTTTAACTGTTACCACTAATTCTTGTGTGCCCACTGCCTCCCTGATCTTCAGTCCCTTCTGCCAGATTGAGATCTCATGTATAGATGTAAATGCAAACACAAAGAACATTTTTGCCTCCCACCTCCACAATCACTCACAAGCACATAATCTCTCAAATACTTCCATGCCTTACACAGAATTCTTTCTTTGCCTGCTTCAGTTCACCCTTTTCCCCCTTATCTCTTCCGACCTTTCAGTGAAACAAGTAATATCAGTCCAAGAAAAGTAATATCATGTCTTCTAATGGCAGTCCATGTTGACCAGATGACCCCTACTGAGAGTACATAAGCAAAGTTCAGCATAACCATGTCTCTTTTCATTCCCCAAAAGAAGATCAAGTGCCTGCCTAAGAACGCCAAGTTTTGTCCTTACTTAATGTAAGCAGTCTGATGAAGACAGGTATACACATGCTGCTCATGTGGCCTTTCTCACTCCCGCAAGCATCCATTATCAGAATCTCTCATCAGTCACCACCACAACTTCTTGAGTGAAACAGTTTAAAAACAACACATTGCATATTCTAGAGCAGGTCTGGGTACTTCATCCAACTGCCCCTATCAAAATATTCCCCTTAATCTAAAACTAAAGATAATTCCACTAAATATAAAACATCCAATACCAAAGAGCTGTGATAAATCAATTTTCCTTGCCTGCAGTACAATCTGGATTTAGCCAGTTAGTACATCTTAATAAACAAGTTACTCATTCAAAGGAAAATAAACGAAATGCTTTGCCTTGAGGGACAGTTTTACTTAATAGTTTGGTGTTACAATGACAGAACATATGATCTGTCAGTATGAACATCTTTTGTTCTCTGGAACATTTTGAAAATGGGTGGTCTGTCTGCCTCACAGTAGACCATGCTTAAGAAGCATAATGCCCCTTCATCCACAGCAATGCCCCTAAAAACATAGTAAAACCATTTTGTTAATTGGTAAGGAAATCAAACAGAAATCCCCAAACAAAAAAGTGCTCCTGTGGAAAGCAATTTCCCAATTTCCAAAGTTTGTGACATATTATATACCAAGTGACAGATTTAAAATAGAAAAAAAAAATACTTTAGGTACTATGGGAACATGATTTTAACAGTTAAAACAAAAAAACAAACACCAAGCCACTGAAGGACTGTTGGTACTTTTTTAAGCAGAAAAGAATTTGACAAAGTAAAGAATTTCAGAGCAATATGATGGCTGAAGCTGCCATCCCTATTTGCCATACTCCTGACGAACACAGATGTATCAATTGAGGAAGCTCAGCTGCTCTGTGCTCCAAGTAGTCATGCGCCTACAGGTATCTGTGACATGAATATCATAGAAGGCACAATAAGCATGAAGCCAATCCTGCTGGCAAACACAGACCAACTGCACCATGAAAATTACTGCATCTTTAATTATCTGTCCTCACACATATCTGTTTTCTAGATGCAGCTGTATATATTTAATTTATAAGCCAAATTAATTGTTACAAGGGTAGATTTAAAATAACTCCACAAGCCTTGAAAGAAATTCCTTTCTACAGACACCAACATTAGAGATACTGGCATCTGATCCTATATGCATCTTACATATCCAAACAAAATATTTCCCCACCATGGCCAGTAGCAACACTGATGTTTGTTATGATTATTTAATACTTATCCGCAAAATACACACATAGTTACAGACAGTGGAAGAAGTAATTGTTTTCTCCACTCTTTCTGACAGAGCATACACCAATCTGCTACCCCTCAGGTTATCAGAAAAGCACAGAAATAGCTGTATTTGATCACAGTAATGGTCCATCCATCTCTTCTATACCAATTCATTTAGGGGTTCGTTTGTGCCCTGATGCATGAGAGTTTCTCCCCTTCTAGATATTTAATCTGATTTTGAGTAACATAAGCCCATCCAGGCTCAAGCTTCCCTCAGCCTCTAGTCACCCTCGTTTGTCAATTATATCAAAATTAGTGATCACATTTATAACCCCCTTTGCAACAAATGCCTCTAGTTGCCAGACTCTAAGCATAAAAGGCATTTTAGATTGAAGTGATCCTGCAACAATGAGTATGAAAAGGGGAAGGGGAAAAAAAAAAAAGAGGCAAGGGAGTTTGTGATCCCATAGGAAGCAACTCAGAAAGGAAAAATGAAAAGCTGTTCTTTTCAACAGGAGGGCAGCATTAAAAGGCCCAACAGCAGAATGTTCTTCTGGGGATGAAAGTCAAGATATATAACAGGAGCTCAATAAGGCTTCATCAACAGCTCTTTCAGGATCTTAGAAGTGGGGGGGAAGGAGTGGTACAAAAATCCAAACAAAGATACATTGATAAGGGTGAGTATAAAGAGACTAGTACAAGCAGAGAAACACAAAAGTCAGAAAGGCTAAGGCACAGGCACACTGAGTCACAACTACCAAGGGAAATAAAAAATGACAATAAGGAAGTTAGATTAATAATTAGAAGTAAGTGAAAGGATGCACAATAGACAGATCCATTACTCTAGGAGAGTCTTTTGTTAACCAACAGAGAATGTAGGAAAATACCCAATGGAACAGCACAGATGAAATTACTTTTACCTTAGGCTTCACATAATTTTTAATGTGAATTAAGAACTAGGAATTTTAAAATAACAAAAACCAGAAAAAAAGATAAAATAATATAGGTAGGCACACAGAATATATTTAGGCTGGCATAATTTAATGAGATGTACCAAGAACATTTAAAGAACAAAGTAGTTTTTAAGAATTCATACAGGATAGGTGGAATCCCAAAAGGACAAACCAAATTACTACCTGTAGAAAGGAAGTGATGAGAAGGTATGGTCAATATAGTTTTAATACCCATAAAAATACTGAAATGAAAGAAGAAAACTTAACTTAAAATCACATAGGGAATAACAGGCAGAGAGCAAATAAAGTCACGTCAATACAGGACTTAAAAGATGGCCAAAAAGCAGTAAACGTGTAACTTAACCTCCTGAATATAATTGAGCTATACCACATGATTTTTCATTAGAAGACTAAGGAAGTATGGTTTATATCAAACTACAGCTAAAGAAGCACACAGCTGGCTGAATATGCATTCTTGATCATTCATTCTCAGTAATTCACTATCAAGCTAGGAAAACGTGAAGCATGGCACTACCAGGGTTTGCTCAGGGTCCAGGAGTACACAATATTTTTAACAGTGACTTGCTGAAAGACTGAGCGCACTTGCAGATTTTGTGGAACTTATCAGTCCATGAGAAGCATTACAGGCACCTTAAGTGGCAGGGCCATCATGCAACACCATTTCTCCATTTCCAAATAAACACATTTCATCAACTAAAAGTGATTGATCTAGTAAATGGAAAAAGAAAGCACTCAGATTCAAGAAGGGGTACAAGTGCTTGAGCAGTAGCCTTGCAGTATTTAGAGAAGAAAGAGTAACACTTTCTAGCACTCTCATCCTGCTGGTTTGATGCTGCTCTTCAAGCTGCTATCTCTGAGAAGCACGATGTTTGACAGGCTCAAGTTTGGAAATCATTCTGTCAGGTAACAGTAACAGTAACCTGACTTAAGTATCGAGTCATAGTTTTTTATAAAAAGCTTGAGTATGTAAGTTTCAGAAAGTTCATAATAATTGATCCTTGCATTGATAAATAGATTAACTGCCTAGGCCCCAAACACATGTTAAGAGAGTTGCTATCAGGCTGAACAGAAATACTCAGATATAAATAGTTCCATCACACTTTTGAAACCACGAGGGTTTCAAGTCTTCAGAGACATCTAGACATTAAGTGTAATGAAGTGGTTGAAGCTGGCATCAAAATGGCTCTGAAGGGCACATAGAAGTATGCTTGCAAAACCATCCTTCATGCACTCATTTTCACATAAACAATGGTGACTTGGGGCAAAGAGGATTACCTTACAGAGATTAATGACCGCTTAGAGTTGATGTCACAAAGCTTCATTTCAAGATAACAGCTAGCACCCTGGAAATATCTCACTTCTCAGCCATTAGCAGCAACTGTAAGCACTCCTGTACCTCATGAAACAAATCACCGGCTAGAGGAGACAAGGTAGAATACAAGGATGGGTTTTGGAAAGAAGGTTGCAGCAACACGGGGAGCTCAAGATTGCAAGCTGGCAAACCAACTGCTACCAGACAAAAAAGACCAGAATTAAATGTCAGCTTCTGGAAAGCTTTTGTAAGGATTTCTCTCCTATTACTCTATCCGCCACTTCAGTTACTGCTCCTGAAGTGAAACAGCAGGGACAAAACCATCAACCTTCCTTCTTTCAGGTAAAATGGTAACTGAGCACAAGAGTTTTGCCTCCCTAAGCAAGATTTGCACATCTCTCTTCCATCAAGTATATGCTTAAACCGTTATCTTTCCTCCCGCAGTTATGGAGGGTGCAACATCTGAAGGTCAGGTTGTCCTTTGCTCAAGTAATCAAATCCTATTTTTCCAGGTCCCATGTCTCTCTTGGGGAAGCAAATAAAGCAGAAGAAAGGAGGAAAGTGTACTCTGTATGCAACCTCATGGCTATAAGACAAATAGGTAATACTATTTCAATAAGTAAAGGGAGAACCGATTTACAAACTGTCAATTCCACTACAGATTTAGGCTCTTGAAGATTTCCGATTCCAGGTTTTAGGGAAGGGACATGTTACATCACGATAGTAATCCCAAAGCTGCAGTTTGACGAAAACCACACACAAAATCTCCATAGTTCAGTCTATAAAATAAGGAAAAAAACAGACTATGCAGCAAAAAAAGTGACTGAAGCTTTTGAAATTAAACTCTATTTTATACTGCTCAGATACAGTAACCTGCAGCAGCAGGCCACAGATGGCACAGTAGATGTCTTATAACTCATCCTGCAACTTCTTCAGTTCTTGGGACCAGTCCGTTTTTGGAATAGCAGACTTTGACAGGGCTTCTATCCAGGGCTGCTCCTTTGTTTTCAGATGCTCTACCTCCTACTCAGTGCCAACCTTGTTAAACTTTATAGAGCTCGTAACTATTGCAAAATTAAAAGAAATATCAGCACACTAATACTTGTAAAAAGGTTATCAATTGTTCTCCCAAACAAAACAGTACAATGGGGTTATCTAGGAAAAAATCTTGCTTTTCAGAAGTGTGTGTGAGAGACAGTACAAAGACTAAGGAGAACATATTCCCCTGAATCCCAATTCCCCTATTCACTTTCCTACTTCACTCCAAATTCATACCATCACTGTGATGCAAGAGCCTGATTTCCTAAGGCAACAACTGGCAATGGCTTAACTTACAAATCCAAACACCCAAGGAACTGTTTTAAACACTAAGGTAAGGTGTGTGCCACAGAACAAATAGCGCATACCTAGCAAAATACTTTCCAGCTTTGACAAGAAGACATTACACTGGATGACCAAGGATAATATTCTTTGAAACAGAAAAACCAAGATTTTCTACAAGAAGGCATAGACTTACGTTTTACACAGTACTTAACTCCTGTTTGGCACAAGCCATTTAACACCTGCAGACCTTCTGAGGATACTCATAATAAAGACTTGGAGGGAAAAAAAAAGGAAAAGAAAAAAATGCAAGTATACACATGTCTGTTTAGGAGTCAAAACTAGTCCACAGATTGAAAGGCTCCAACCCACACCTCACACTAAGGTAAATTCATCGAAGAGGTCCTTTGTACGCAAGACTACCATTTTCCCCTGCAAGTACCAATAACTGTGTGCTTACTATGTACAGCTTTTAATGTCTATTAATAAAAATAATCTAAGGCTTGCTTGATAGACACATTTATGCTGCGAATGTTAGCATCTGGGTCCAATCCTCTGCTAAAAAACTGACAAAGACAGACCTTTACAAAAGAAGAATGAATGAGAATTCTACAAAAAAACTTGAAGAAAAAGAAATACTATGGTTTGTACTTTGTTTGGGGGGTTTTTGTTTGTTTGTTTGGATTTTGGGCGTTTTGTTTTAATATTTTTTTTACATAGAGGATTGATCCCCCTGCTCTCCTGCCCCTTTACACCTAAGGTGTCATCTTCCAGACATCACAGAAGGTGTGTTCTAGCCCACCCATAGCTTCAGGGATTAATTAGATATTCCCTATGACTGAAAGAGACTGTAATTTCTTACTCAATGGTTACTATTTGCAGGTCTGTTTGATTACAGGCGTGTTTAATAGCATTGTTTCTTCAAAGCTGACCCAATGAACTAAGGTGTTTCCAGTGTTGCTACCTGTAAAGTTAAAAGAAATCCTTCATTTTTATGATTACTGCAGCCTTCTGGAAAAGCTGAAGGAAACTATGATTATATTAATAAGTTCAAAGTTTGATCAACTGATCCCTATTGTCAGACTTGCAAGCTTTTTGTGCTCCAGTCTATTCTTTCCACCAGTTCAGCCCCCTACAAGAGCTACATTTTTGCTCATTCAAGTCTACTTGCTCTTGAGGTCCTGTTTAAAGGAGAGGAGAAGGGCCAAGACCTCTTAAAATCACTGTTGGGAGACATCACAAAAAAGAAATTAATGAACAAATTTATTCGTACATTCACAAGCAAAAAAAGTCACAACAAATCTTTTATCATCAGCTTCAAAGATGTAACAACTATGTTGGAACACTTATTTTGAGCAATGCATTTCCGAATCCCATATTTCTGCTCCTCCTGAGTAAGTCAGCACAAAGGCAAAGCTAGCAGCAGCAAGTGGAGTGGAAAAAAGGGGGAGAGAGATATACCTTCCATATTTAATTGCACTGGGTAGCATCTGTGGAAACATTCCTGTAATGCATCAGATAAGCAAGAAATTCAACTGTCTACATAGCTGTTCACCAGAACTGCGCAGTGACACATCCTATTTACACCTCATTGAAGAAAGCGAGAGAGATGCTCTCTTTTTCCTCAGCCTATACTACCCAGCTTATGAATTCCACAGCAACTAAGGTATTGGCTCCTCCTATGGAGGTCAGGGAATCAGAAGATTACAGCGCTTCCTCTGAAAAAAAAAAAAAATCTTTGAATGTCATCACTTATTTGATTATGTAAATAGTTGGATTATTCCATAAACTACTCCTTATGGTACTATTTAGACACATATGATTTGCAGAAGTATACACAACTTCAGTTACCAACAGACACAAAAATCTGAAGAAGGCTTAGTAATTGAGACAGATCTGAGTCAGAAGTTTATTGCATGCTCTTTCCCTGTAGAGGGTAATATCAAGGCTGTGGATGGAGTTCCTCTAGCACTGGATAGGTATTGTTAGCATTTGGATTTCACAACAGAAAAATTAATTGCTTAATGAAATTTCTTTTCATCCTCCCCTGCAGTCAGATAAGTCAACATTATACAACACTTAACACCACCTACAGGAAACTGGCAGTAATACTACCCCAAGTAAATGAGCATTTGATGGGAAGGGGCACAAAACCAAAATAGAAATAACTCAACCATGTGCATTTCTATTAAATCTGTAACAATTGAGCAAGGGCTTAGCCCAAAACAGTAAGTTTACTTCAGTGTTTCCTCTGTCCTGAAACAAAGATTATCAGTGAACAAAGCCAAAAAAAAGAGTGGAAACATTTGTCTTCCTTCCCTTTTCCTGCGATAGACTATTTCCTCACACCTATAATATTTTGAAATATTTATGGGAAGAAATGATGCACATAAAAGCCTCCTCTATTGGTCTGCTGAAGGAAAACTGCTTTTCCTAGTGTTTTGATCCCAGGTGACTACTAGGACTTCAACTTATAATAAACTCCCTAAATCAATGCTACAAGAAACAGGAAGCATTACATATAAACTGGCAGAATAATTCCCATTTCTCAGAATGGATTCAGTATCACTAGAACATGGGGGTAAAGCATGCATTAACCACAGAATAGGATCACAGAACACCTCAGATTGAAAGGGACCCTCAGGAAACCTTGGATCCAACCTCCTTCCCAAAGCAGGGCCAGCTGATAGAAGCACACTCAGCTGAGCTGATCTCGTTATCATTGAAGAGCATTTTTCATGTCAATTTGGATCAAGACACCCTGAGGATAGTACATCCATACCTTCACTGCAAGGAAGATAGAAGGGAATAAATAAAAGAGGGGTAGGGGGTGCTGATGAGCCCTACTACCTAAAACTGGGAGACATGAAGAATCAGCAGCAGTTATCCCTCTGCCCCATCCTGAAAGTAAACAGTAAGGTCATTGCAAGTTTGGAGAGAAGTTGTTCACTATATGCAGGACATGCAACTAATTTTTTTTATTCCTCAGCAGATTTGCAACAGTTAGATGTTCTTGACTTTACCTCATATGCAAACAACCAGATTAAGAACTCCCACAACCACCTCATTGTAACTGTCACTCACACTTGCTTGTCCCTCCCATGAGTAGAGGCAAACCACACCCTAAATCAACATGACAATTTAGAATTTTTCCTCTCTGCTAAGATTTGTTCCTTTCATTTTCTTTACCGCACATTCTTTACTCATTTTTCTTTACTCTATACAGTTCCAATGATAGCACAATATAGAAAGTTAAATATGTAAGTCTTTGTTGGATCAGGACCAGAGCGATTCCTACCACTGTTTCATGCTATTTAAAAAAATATTTCCCTGTGATCAGCCTTAGCACATTTTTAATCTTCATTAGAATTATTCTCGGTGACTGCAGCTACTCTTCCAAAATATAGGGAAACAGATGCATAGTGAAAACCCTACTTATACCCTGGATGAGACTAATCAATACAACTCTAAATTGTGTGTTTATTTCCACTTCTTTTAAGGGAAACAGCAACTAAAAAGCAACAACTTGTGTCTGGAGGATGGGTAATTATGGACAGCAAGTATCATTTCAATATAAATAGGGGAAATAAATGCAAATTACACAACACTTAACTCTTAAGAATTGGCTGTTAACTGAGACAATAGTCTACAAGATGTTGTTTGGAGTATCTCATTAATAAAATTCAAAATTGTTTTCAGCAATTATGTGCAATCATTGTCATTTTATCACTGGCCAAAAATGGTCCGTCACTGCATGCTTCAACATATAATTGTATCACAGATTGCCAAGAAAATCATCCTGTCTATAGGAGAGAATTGGAACTGTACCACACTAACAGAAATGTCACACACTAGCAAAAGGAAATGTTAGTTCAGAGAGGAACTTGCTGCTAGAGAAGACCAGTAAGTGTTCTTGAAAGACAAAGGACAGCACTTACAAACAAAGTGATGGGCCACTTTCATAAACTGATTTTAGCAGGTCTAGAAAAGCATCTTCCAGGCCTCATTTTCACTTGAGAGGTTTATTGTAGCCGGGTTTTTCCTCTCAAGAACACCTGTACCTAAACCTTAATCTTCTGGTTTGGTTCATGATATTGAACACTGCACACCCATTTGTGAATTACCTTGACAAGCTGCTCTGCAACAGACAAGTAAAACACTAGTTCCGCAGCAGCACAAAGGACTAACCAGCCCCAGCTGCTCAGTCCCTGTAACAGCATGTTTGGAGGGACAGTTCTTCAGCTCATAAGCAACAATCAGCAACAATCTCCTGCAACTTGGTACACCTAGTTACCCAACAAGATCAAACTGTTTCATTGATGGAGACTGTGCCACAAGGAGTGTTTGCCTATTTTTACCTACAGGAAACAGAGCCAGAGCTTAGTCTGCCACACAGCACTCTAGGCAGAGGCCAGCAGATCAAACCCGTAGTTGAAAATCCCCTATAGTACCTGGATGTCCCATCTCCTCCCCCCATACCCTGCATCCTAACCCAATGTTTTTCCCACACATATCCTAGCTCTATACTTCACACTTCTGGGCAACCTGCAGCATAACCCCATCAGTCCCTTCATCCTTCCCAAGATTCCCATAGCCTATCCTTCCCTTACGCACACCCTCACATCCTACCTCCTGTTGCTGGCATGCATCTGTCTTACAGGCACAGAGTTAGTAACAGCCCAATTATTTCTGTGATTATAATACATTGCAAGGTCAGAATCTCCTCAGTTGAAATACACTTCCAACCTTTTTTTTTTCTCCAGAGAATTATGCCCACCTAGGCAGAAATAGCAACAGCAGAAATAACCATAAACTCAAATGAGAGTAGCTGGGTACTTCTTCACCTCCTGCACGTACATGGGGACACACACAGAGGCTTGCCTACATCACTGGCAGGAGCTATTCTTGAGTGCCTGAGACATCGTAGGCCACCTGAAACCTGTCAGAGTGGAAAGATGGAAGTAACTAGGCCTGGCAAATTTGATAAACATTTATTTGGGACCTAATTTTGCCTACATTTTTTTGTGTGTGTCTTGCTGTATCTTTTATTCTTTACAATACAATCTGCCCATCTCTGTGCAGTTCAGGCCACCCTGAATTAAACAGCTGCATTTTACTTTCAGGAGAAAGTAAAAATATTTTGCTTTTTAGGTGATAGGCATAATTTATAGGAGAATAGATGCATGAAATATATTTGTAATTGAACACCCTTGAGTGAGGTCCTAGAACACTCAGTAAACATTACCTGAAAACTCACCTTCTGCATCTAACTTTTTCATTAGCAGTAAAACTTCCCAACCTTTGCCATCCATTTCCTTCCCATAGATACAACATCACGCATGAAAAAATGTGGGGAGTTTTCCCTCAGCTGTCGCTTGCTAATTTTGCAAGATAAAAATCTGGTCTTACAAATTCTAACAGTGATTAAAATTTGTCTTTGCAAGCATGAGTTTAAATACTTTAAAACAAAAAAGCCAAACACATTCAACAGGATTTCTTAATAAGATGACCAAAAGCATAAAATATACATTTTTAAAATAAAAATGTACAGTACTTTTATAAGATAATTGAAAAAAATTAAAGATCTAAAAATAAACAACAACATTAAAAGGGACATACAAAATCAAGGGAGAGATTCATCTTTCCTGTCAGCACTCAATCAACTCAATTAAGTTAATAGACTCATTCAAGTGAAGAGGAAAATGCGTCCAGCGTTCTCTCACTAGTCCAAAAGCACCTAAGTCTTGGCTTATTGACAGATCCATCTCCAGCTCTACAAATGATGCTCCCACCAAAAGTCAATCAATGCTTTTCAGAAGGGGCAATTTCAGGCAGCAGTTGAAACTGAAATCCAAGTTAGCTGTGCTGTATCTCCCTAGGGGAAGAGAGCAGACCAAAGCAGGAGCAGACAGAATAACTGCTTTACAAGGGAGATAATGACAGGTAGTTTGACAAACACCATACTGACTTTATAAAATGTTTCACACACACAAATTATGCAATGCAGCTAATAACGCAACGGGGGTGGAAGGAGGCTGGAAAAGCAGAACACCATTCATTCTGATGCCATGTTGTTCATACATTACAGAAGCGTCTGTCTGTGTTTTGACAACCTGCCAGTCCATCACTACCTAAAGCACAAGACTTGCTGTAGGCAATTTGACCCTTTTCTTCCTTCCCTATGCCCTCTTGCTTATTCTAAAGAATATAGGCTCTCCAGTAATAGCATTTGATGTTTTTGAAGGCAGGCTGTAGTTTAGGATTATTTTACATGTTGAGAAAGCCCACAGGCACACTCAGTATTTTTCATGCAACCGCAGCTAGTTCTCTGTTATCAGGAAGAACGGCAGTAAGAGTTTTGGTTATTCAGACATTTTTCAAACTTAAGACTAAAGTGAGAACAGATCTAGAACTTCACACAAAATAGATGCTTTAAGTTAACCTACATATCCCAAGCTGCTGAGTGTGGACTTTGACCATGTTTTTTTATTTCTACCTGTTCACATAGTTTTGGTGATAAAAATAAAACTGTGCTTCCAAATATCGGTGTTCATATGCCTTATTTTTTCCACAAGTAGTGGTACCTGAGCAGATGGACAGATCAAGATACCTGTTCTGTACCAAGTTCTTCAGTTGCCTTACAACAATGGGGGTTAGAAATGCGATGGAAGCTACTTGAATTACAAGACTTAAAATAAGGAAGTAGTAAAGGGTAGGTCACAAACTAATATTTGAAACAGGAGCTGAGAAAGAGATGGGAGATTTGCTTTCTGCCTTTACTTTCTGTATGCACCAGGTATCTACAATCTATACCCACAAGCAACCTCAAATAAAACACACCAAAAAAACCCAAACCGCACAACATATAGAGCCCTGCATCCTTTCCTCTCCATCTCCTACATCTGTTTAGGCATTTGGTACATAATTTCCTCTCTGTTTTACTAACTTAAGTGAAAAAAACCCACAAAAACAAACAAACAAAAACACAAAAAGAAAAGGGAGAATTGGGTTCTTAACAGCTTTAGACAGGGTGCCAATCTTGACTATTGAAGTTTTTTTCTTCTTTCCAAGATAGGTTTCAGGTAAATCATCAGGTTACTGCACTCTGAAATCCAGTTTTCAACCTGTTAACTGGGAGGCCGTACTGGATTTAGCTGGAAACGGATATAGTTTTGCTCACAGCAGCCTGTACGTGTTTTAGGTGGCTGTCCAAAACAGTGTTGATAACATACCAATGTTTTAGCTGTTGCTCTGCAGCCCCAAGGCTTTCTCTGTTTCTCACTGTGCTGTCCCAGTGAGCAGGCTGGGGGTGGACAAGAGGCGGAGAAGGCACACAGCCCCGGGACAGTTGACCCCAACTGACCAAAGGGATGTTCCAGACCATATAACATCATGCTCAGCAGTAAAACTGGGGGACAGAGGTTTTCTAAAGTAGCTGTTGCTTAGAAACTGGCTGGGCATTGGTCTGCTGGTGGTGAGTGATTGCATCGCTTTTTTTGGTGGGGTGGAGTTGCGGGGGGGGGGGGGTCCTTTTTTTTTCCTTCACTTAAACTGTCTTTATCTCAATCCACGAGGGTTTTCCCCTTGCTTTTGCCCTTCAGTTCTCATCTTTACCCTGTTGGAAGAGGGCAAACAAGTGGTTGGGGGCTTACCTTCCAGCTGGGGTAAGCCCACCACTGAGTGGCTTCCTAGGTGGCAATTCTACTGGTCAAGGAAGATTAGAAGTGAGGTGCATCTACAATTTGATCAACTGCTCCCTGCAAGCATCCAGAAAACAGCACTTGTTCAGTATTACTGACATACAGTTGCATTTGAACTAGAAATTTTGCTCAGTGTTGGGCCTGATTAGGAATTGCCTCTCAAATCAACGAACACTTTCCAAATGCATGCCTACCCTGATAACAAATTGCTTCTGCCTTCTCCATGCCAAGTACCTTTATAGGGATTTAAGGCAGAGTTTATAAGTGCTTAGTGTCCTGAAAGGTGTTAATATTTAGTCCCACACTCAACACCTGTTTAGTGATTCACAGCAAGTCAAGTCAAAGCTCACTTCTACCAGTCTATGTAATTCCTTTCTACTACTGCCCACACCATAACAGCAATAAAGCACTTAATGCTGTTTTCAACACAGATAAGGTATTGCATCTGAAATACTTTTAAACAGCACAAAGGCAACTCATCCCCTGCTCATGAGCTTTCCTCCAAAGTACTTCTTTTGTAGCTATATCCACCAGACTAAATGCTGATATCCTCATCCAAGCATTCTGAAGCCCTAAGAATTTCTCCAGGCATTATTTGAAGAGCAGACTAGGTGTTAAACTCAGCCCAGTGCTGATTTCAGACAAAAAAAGGCTCTATTTTGTAGGCATTTGAAAGAAAATAGCACAGAAAATCCAGCAGGTCTGAATGTTAAAATCTGACATAATTACATGACACCATTGATGACAGAATCAGCTCAAGTTGAGAGCATCCTGTGGTCCCTGCTGCATTGCACATTACACATCTCCACTAGGACCAGGCTGTCTCAAACCAAACATGGAATAATGATTTCCACCCTTTTGCACTCATTTTGTTCTTGCCCAAGTGATCACAGAGAATTAAGAACCAAGCTGTGCCCAAGTCTAGACAAACTGTTCTGATTCACAAATCAAGGGTTTCCTCACACAGTCGTCCTACCATGGATTTTAAAAGACTGAAGAGAGTCATGGTCCTATGACCACAGAATTTAGCTGAAATGCCATGCACTGGTTCAGACAAAAGCGAGAAGCCAGAGAGGGGGCTTGCGCATTAGCATCATATGAATATCACATACACCATGTACCTTACTGACATACCAAACAACAAAACCTATGCCAAAATACTATGCTGCCTCTGAACATGGGGTACCAAGTTGGCATACATATGTGGATACAGGCCAGGCCCCCAGCGCTTCATGTGGAAGCCCCTACATTACAGCTAGCCCAGAGCAAGCAAGAATGGTCGAACTGCTAAAAGAGAAGAACGCTGCAGTAATGATGTAAGCTCCAGGCATCACAGCAAGGAAGAGGAAGGCCACATAAAGTGCTTGCTGGCATGTCAAGCTGGCAATCACACTTACAGGATGAGAACCACTTACCTACACCCAGTAACCATTACTGACCTTTGCAGACACATTGTCACAGAATCAGCCTACCAGTTCAATTGCTTGCAGGATCAGAGCTATAGCCATATACACTGACTACTTACTGAAGAACAATCCCTAGAAAAAGGCTGTCACAATATAAACACAAGGGTTTGATTGTATTGCCACTTTTAGCTAATCTGAAAGCAGGGTAACCACCTGTGAGAGCATTTCATCGCTTTTGATTTCTCAGTCCAACAGCTTCTCCCCACCTGTGTGTACAGAGGAGAGCACTAAGCACAGGGCAGGGTTAAAGATGCAAGACCTAGAATTATAGGCCATTTACCAAAGTTACCTCCTTTTGCCTTTGGGTAGAAACATCCTGAAAGCTACAGTGTTATAATGACCCAGGTGGTAAACAACCCTTGCAGGGTAAAGTTTCCCTACGGTAATAAAAACAGCTGCCTAGAGGAAGAGAAAAAGGAGTGGAGATGTTTGAGGAAACATTTTCTTTCTCTCCAATATCTTATCCGTTGAAAGTTCAGGGACTTGGGGGGAAGTTTATATCAATATAATGGCATTTTCTCTCTCATTTGGTTCTACAATAAAAGCAGAATAAGCAGCTGTGTTTACAGTTTGCAATTTAGAATTTATTTTTTTTATTACCATGTCAAATTATTCATGCTGACATAATCATCAAATCCATTTACGCTATCACAATTGTGTTGATAAGTTGAGTGATAATACTGTTTAACCACAGCACATTGAAGTTTTTCAATACCTTTCACCTGAAGATTTCTGTAGAAAACATAAAACTGCTAAAGTTTCCTGAGGTCCTTGTACAATGGGTCCTTTGCTTGTAGTACTTCAGACAGTGAAACTCAGGCGTCGGAACGTGCAGAGAGTTACATAGCAAGTCTGTGAAACTTGCATCTTCATCTCACGGCCCCAGTCCTAAAAATCCTTCCACAGGTCTTGTATGCTCTGAAAACACAGGGAGACACTGTATTCTGGGTTTGGTAACCCCTTTTCTGGGGCTACACAGCATTTAGAAGTGTTAGAAATATAATCTTTACCTTTCAGAACAGAAAGCTGTCTAGGTGGATGACTACTGATGTAACATGATTAATCAGTATTCCCATATCACAAGCAAAAGAATAAGTACTCAGAGTGACACCCTCGGACTTTCTGCTTAGTTTAAATGTTGTTGCTGTTGTTTAAGACCAGAGAGCTGTCCTTTCTTCTGTGATGCGGTGCACACCATAATAGGACGCTGCTTTCCACAGATACTTAGTGTTTAGCGTGAGATGCAAATAATGAAATACAACAGCCAACATGATGGAGTCTGAAAGGCGTGAAAAGGTAAAACAAAGCAGGAGACAACTCAACCAGTACTAATGAAGTAAGAGAGAACTTGACATTGTGTTCAAACTTTCATAAACAATTTCAGTGAGCTGTATTTTTTCTACTCCTAACCTGCCCTATTATGAATATGATATAGTCTCACGTAACACACTAGATAACATTAAGCTTGACCTTGAAAATATAACAACATTATTAAGGAGTCTCGTTTCCCTTTAATTAATGCCCCACTGTGTATAGCAGTCAGCAAGCGTTCACAGCTCACACCAGTGAACTTCAGCTTTGAACGTTGGGTAGGTGTCAGCAAATACTGATTTTTAATGGAAAACACAAATGAAAGGAGAAACATATTATTGGAATCAGATGAGCTTGAAAGCTCAGCAATGGCTACGGGTTAGGAGGCATGTAGTGGAAATCTGAATACACAAAAGAAAGAATATACCAATTTTGTCAGTTATGCCAGTTCAAAAAGAAGATTTCAGAATAAGGTATGCATAAGTTCATATCCTTGTGTGAATGTCATTCCAACATGTAAGTCCAGCATGACGTCAAGCCCTGGCATGCAAAGGCCTCAGTCCTGTGTTGTATTTGACTTGACACATTCTGCCACTGAAAACTTCTCACTTGCCCACTTTCACTCAGGGCCAGAAAGGGGGTAAACAGCCACTAGCCCATGGAAAATTCATTTACAATGCAAACCTTTCATGTACATAGTCAAAGTGCAACTGGTAGCTCTTTGCAACAGCAGAAAGCAATATGGTCTCTTTGCAACAGCAAGTCTTCCTAATACCACAGAACAATAGCAGCTATCAAACAAATATTGTGCGTGACTCTCAGATGCAGACTGCTGATGACAAATCATCACTCCATCAGAAGGCTTTCTGATTTAATTCACATGTAAAGATTATAAGAAATAACAAGCATTAATCATAGCATAGATGCTTTTGAACCACTGCGTCGAAGAAACTCGGTTGCAATTGAAGTACTCTATCCACTCAAAAGCCAGAGAAAATTCTCCCTTTGCAGTTGACAAACCCTCTAAAGTCTATCCAAAAAACTACTACTGTTTTCCTCCAGTCAGCATTATTCTCTGTACCAAGTTTAGGAGCATTTTAAAACAGACACACATCTTGTGCTGCATTCTATACAGTACAGCAGCCAACTAGATTCAAATTCATCTGCACTGCACTAAAGAAAAACAGAATGAGGCTGGGAAAACTCATCTTGCCAAATAGAAGTAGAGCTGTATTACAGCTAGAAACAGTCCTGAATTTAGCTGGTCCTTCTGCTCAAAGAAACTTGCTACTACCTAGATAGGGCAGCAAGGAGGGCACACAATAAGCTCCCTTGCCTGGACTTCAGGAGAGCAGACTTTTCTCTCTTCAGGGTTCTGCTTGGGATAAAGCCCTGAAGGGAAGAGGTGACCAAGAAAGCTGGCTAATATTCAAGGACCACCTCCTCCAAACTTAGGAGCGATGCATCCCAACGAAGAGGAAATCAGCCAAACACCAGGAGGCTTACATGGATGAACATGGAGCCCCGGGACAATCTCAAACAGAAAAAGGAAGCTGACAGAAGGTGGAAGCAGGACAGGTAGCCTGGGAGGAACACAGAGAAATTATCCAGGCAGCCAGGGATCAGGTTAGGACAGCTAAAGCCCAGATAGAGCTAGATCTGGCCAGAGATATCAAGGGCAACAAGAAAAGCTTCTATAGGTACATCAGTGACAAAAGGAAGACTAGGGAAAACGTGGGCCCTCTCTGGAAGGAAAGAGGAGACCTGGTCACCTGGAACATGAACAAGGCTGAGGTACTCAATGACTTTTCTGCCTTGGTCTTCACCAGCAAGGGCACTAGCCACACTGCCAAAGTCACAGAAGGCAAAGGCAGGGACTGGGAGAATAAGGAACTGCCCACTGTAGAAGACCAGGTTCGAGACCGTTTAAGGAACCTGAAGGTGCACAAGTCCATGGGACCCGATGAGATTCATCCTTGGGTTCTGAGGGAACTAGCAGATGAAGTTGCCAAGCCACTACCCATCATATTTGAGAAGTCGTGGCAGTCCAGTGAAGTTCCCACTGACCGGAAAAGGGGAAACATAACCCCTATTTTCAAAAAGGGAAATAAGGAAGACCTGGGGAACTACAGGCTGGTCAGTCTCACCTCTGTGCCCGCCAAGATCATGGAGCAGATCCTCCTGGAAACTATGCTAAGGCACATGGAAAAGGAGGTTGTCAGTGACAGCCAACATGATTTCATTAAGGGCAAATCATGCCTGACAGATTTGGTGGCCTTCTACCATAGTGTTACAGCACTGATGGATAAGGGCAGGCAACTGACATCATGTACCTGGACTTGTGCACAAAGCATTTGACACTGTCCTGCATAACATCCTTGTCTCTAAATTGGAGAGACATGATTTGATCAATGGACTACTCGGTGGATAAGAAATTGGCTGGATGATCAGACTCAGAGTTGCAGTCAATGGCTTGATGTCCAAGTGGAGACCAGTGATAAGTAGCATTCCTCAGGGGTGGGTACTGGGACCGGTACTATTTAACATCTTCGCCAGACACATGGACAGTGGGATGGAGTACACCCTCAACAAGTTTCCCAACAACACCAAGTCACATGGAGCAGTCAGCATTCTGGAGGGAAGGGATGCCATCCAGAAGGACCTGGACAGACTTGTGAGGTGGGCCCATGCCAACCTCATGAAGTTCAACAAGGCCAAGTGCACCTCGGTCAGGGCAATCCCAAACACAGATACAGGCTAGGCAGAAAATGGATTGAGAGCAGCCCTGAGGAGAAGGACCTGAGGGTGTTGGTTGATGAGAAACTCAACATGAGCTGGCAATGTGCGCTTGCAGACCAGAAAGCCAACTGCATCCTGGGCAGCACAGCCAGCAGGTCAAGGGAGGTGATTCTACCCCTCTACTCTACTCTCATCAGACAGCACCTGGAATACTGCATCCATTTCTGGGCCCCCAACATAAGAAGGACATGAACCTGTTGGAGCCATTCCAGAGGAGGGCCACAAAGATGATCAGAGGGCTGGAGCACCTCTCCTATGAAATCAGGCTGAGAGAGTTGGGGTTGTTCAGGCTGGAGAAGAGAAGGCTCCGGGGAGACCTTCCAGCAGCCTTCCAGTACCTAAAGGGGGCCTACAGGAGAGCTGGGGAGGGACTCTTTATCAGGGAGTGTAGCATAGGATGAGAGGCAGCAGCTTTAAACTGAAAGAGTAGATTTAGATTAGATAGTAGGTAGAACTTCTTTATTGTGAGGGTGATGAGGCACTGGAACAAGTTGCCCAGAGAAGTTGTGGAGGCCCCATCCCTGGATATGTTCAAGGCCAGGCTGTATGGGGCTTTGAGCAACCTGGTCTAGTGGGAGATGTCCCTGCCCAGGCAGGGGGGTTGGAAGTAGATGATCTTCAAGGTCCCTCCAATTCTAACCATTCTATGATCTGTAACTAACTATCTTGCTGGCAGCACAAATATGCTATTAAGTGCCAGTACACGGCAACCTATCAGAGCACACAAAAAGATAGTAATAAACTTGTTGGTCTAAGAAGATAAAGAATGAGGCACCAGCCTTTGATAGCCTGAGATACAACGTTAAGATTTCATTACATTTTGGGGTTGGTTCCCAACCCCACCCCCAAATTCTTTACTCTTCTTTAGTGAAAAGGATCTGACCAGAAGACCCTGTAGATCAAAAAAAGACTGCATCCCATTTCTTAAGCACTGGCTGGTTGGGTAGACCTGTTTACTAAAATTTTTTTAATTGTGAAAAATAAGACTTCTATACCACTATACTGAGTTAAACAGTAAAGTATCAACAGTAAGCAGCAGCTGTTCTTTTTTCAAAGTACTTATCACACTGAAATGTGGGTCCATCTCTCCCCCTCTGCATGCTTCTGATCCTTCTTGTTAGGGTTCTAGGCAATAGCAGAGTACTGAAAGATTATAAACAGATTTGGACTGTGCCACAGGCCACTCCACTGGAATTAATAATGCTTCTCTGCAAGGTACATAATTTGCAGAAGGCTGGGTGACTTAGGAGACAGGCAAGTCTGTGAAGAGTTTTCCACACCTCTTATAACAGGCAACAGAAACACTTCAAAGTATTTAAGTAACATACAAAGAAACACTGTTTCTAATATATACAGAAAGCCCACTCATTGGTTGTGTTTATTAGTTATTCTTCAAATGGTTTTAAGTTCAAACTTGGATTAACTTTCATTACTGTCATTAGGTACTAGCGAACAGCTCTTCTCAAATTTGTTGGTACATGTAAGAGTTGCTCTGTTGCTTTAAGATCTACATAATATAAAATTCTTTAGAAGTGTCAACACCAGTTGTTACCAGGAACAACAAAAAACAAAAACAAAAAAGTTGTTCAGTGCTTCCTTCAATAATCTTTCATCTACAGAGCTCATTGTGCAGTCAGGTGTGGTGGACATGGCAAAAAGACTAGCAAACTGGCTTCATTTGTGTCCAGAAACTATCTAGTTCCCTCAGATCTGTTTCACTTATGTACAAAATTAAATTCTTCTTGACACATTTATATGGCTCTGGGATGAAAAAAGTGCTATTAACACAAATAGTGTAGCTTGCATTTCTCTGTATTTTAAATACTCTTTTATAATGGTCTTTCCACTTCACTGTGAAGATTCCACTGTGAAGATGAGTGACATCAAACTCTCAGTTAAAAAATACCTGGGAATAAGAGTCATAGGGGTAGCTCACTTAACTATGCCAGTGAGTAACTAGATAGATGTGGCTATATTCCTGCAATTGCTCTGAAAAGAAAACAAAAATATCTCAACTTATTATGTTTGCAGGGAAACATCTCTGTCTCCACCATACATGGCATTCACATTACTAAGCAAACTGAATGGGCATGTTTCACTGATACTGATGGGCAGCTGGCACATGGGGAGACTTCTGTCTCACCACCCTGCTACCAGGCACAGACTAATGCCACAGCCTAGCCTATGGCTCAGCCCTTCAAAAATATATTGGTATATATTACATGGGCAACATTCCATTGAAGTCCATGAAGTTACTTATGGTTGACTAGCTTGTACTATGACATCTTATTATATAGCTGAGGGGGGAATGACAAGTGATACGGTTGCAAAAATTCAGAATCAAATCCTGTATGGTGCTATCAGCTATATATTAACTCTTTGTCATGCTCTGATTTACCACCCGCAGTCTTATCTTCTCCCTGTCCTCAGCTGTAGATTTTCATGGCCATAAAAAAAAAAAAGGGCTAGATCTTGCCATTCTTTTTCCAGACACTCATTCCGCTTCATTCCCAAGCAGCTTTTTCTCAACATGAAATTCAGAAAGGATTCTCACTATTGTACAGAAACCTCCAACAGACATGAAAATATCAAGCGTGGGAGGGGAATTTTCCACAGAAGTACAACAAATTAGTCTGATGCTTAAAACACATTTTGCTCAAAGCTACTGAAGACTCCATCAGGATTTCTTGTCTGCACTTAAGATGATCTGCAGGATCCTTTCCTGCAGAAAGGACAGAACTTTAGTTAAATGTTATTTAACTAGAACATATTGCACAGCTCAAGCTAACAGATATTTATTGTACTTATACTTATAGAGAAGTCCTAATCGGTTTGTAGGATTTTTCTCAGATTCCTGCAGCAACTGCTACAATTCATCATACAGTTCTAGGATGCAGAAAGCAATTTTTTTTTCTTGGTCACAAGTACTTGCTTTTTAAGCTCTTCTTCTGCCCTGAAGTTCTTCAGAGGGAGTTCCTTTTAATCTCATGAATAAGTAGAAACCACAACACTTCAAATGAAATTGTTAATGAACCAAAATCATCCTCTCCATCCAGAAGTACCATGTCTTATTTACTCTCTCATTTGAAGAATGTGAGAATAACAGCAGCCTCAGCATGCTCCTCTTAGCCATACTCTCTTTTTACGAGAGTATCAACTTGCTTATAACCATCATTCAGTAACTGAGCTTTTACCAAAAAAAAAAAAAAAAAGTTAAGCAAAGGAGTATAAAGCTACAGCAATCACTGCTAATGGATCCCTCTCTATCCATCTCTGCCTTGAACTTGAGACCAAAGCAAAACACTAAACACAGAGTGAGATATGGCTACCATAGCTGAGGCAATATGGAGTGGGGCACAGGGCAGTTATAAAGAACACTAGTCCAATTAGGGAAGTTTGAGTGTCAGGCTGTTGAATTCCCTATCATTTCCTGGCACCACCGCCTTTAATTAGACCTTGGATTGATTACTGCCTTTGTTCTCCATTGACCCACCACTGACTCTGACAGGGGTTTTATTTTCCCCTGCTGCAATTAGAAGACAAAGTTTTGAGTGTCAGCAAGCATTATACAGGCAACCAGGCTGCCTAAAACTACAGAGCCTTTGGAGAGGAGATGTGTTTGGGACATTAACCCACACTTCTTTCTTTAAAGGATACAGTAGGATGGAGTCAGTCCTGGTCAAACAGTAAGTTACAGTCAAGGTTAATTTAAATTTGCCAGTGTGTTTAAAAACAAAAAAAAGAAACAAACAGAGCAGGACTAGCTAAACAGAATCTACCTGGTTCTTCTGTAATCCAAAGTAAGAGGAAGGTAAGCAACAGAGAGTAGAAGAGACTGCTTTTTTGAGCATTTAATTTGTAAAATAGCAGCAACTAGGCTGGAGAAAGTAATTTTGTATGCAGATATGTAGAATATAAAGCTTTATAGCAATTTAGAGCACTATGAACATCCAGAGAGCTAAAGTAACAATGCAAAAATACATTCTTTAAGTTTTACTTTCTTTAATGTAACACATAGAAAATCTGTTTCTACATTTATTGTTTTATGTTTCATATTTTGGCAGCACTTAGAGGAAACAGCTTAAAAAAATATCAAGATCCCCTATGCCATGCACTGTACAAAGACAGCTTTTTTTCACAATGAGACTCTACAGCGTTAGTAGAGAAAAGAAAGGAGTCAGGGCAGAGAAACAAAGGTAAAAGTTACTTGTAGGTAGTACAGTTTGTTCAAGGCCATACGATTCATCTATGCTACTGCAAGAAAAAGAATTCCAGCTTCCACATAGAAGGTTGGCGACTATTCACTGTGCCACATTGCTTTTTGTCATTAAAACACAGGTCCTGGGAATTGAACTATCAGGCTACCTGTGACTGTGATACATCATTTCACTCCTCCATACCTTTGACCTCCAGTCATATACCTCCCAGGGCAGACGAAACACTGGAGGATAGTTCATTAATACTTATGAATTATTTGAGTGCATTTTCGAAACTAATGTATTTATTACTAGAACTAAGTCCAGATATTTAAAAAGTCTTAATGCATTTTGAATAATTAAACTGTCTGAACATGAGAAGGTTCCTATTGACTATGATTCTCATTGGTACAAGCAGGCAGCTTGCAAGTAGCAGTACAAGAGGACATTAAAAACTAATGGCAATGGAAAAAAATTGGGGTCATTCCCTGTCCCCCCCACCCCCTTCCCTGGCCTTTTCTCCTCCCGTCACTCATGCTTGGCAAGCTCGCACTGTGCGGGACAGCAGCCACCTGTGGAACCAGAGACACTAATCAATTCTGCCAGCAAACCCAGGTAACCAGCCTCTAACCCATTTTCTACCTGGACAAATTGTCATCTAGCACCCATATTCCTCTACATCAGTGCTCCCAGCACTGAAGGCACATCCACCTCCACTCAGACAGGAAAAGCTGTTGTTTGGGCTCACTTCTACCTTGCCAGTCCATATTTACTATTTTTGCCTAAGAGACAGTTGCAATAAATCAGCTTTCAGGTTTGCTCCTTGGAATAGACAGGGGTAAAACAAGCTCAGAATCACATGAATTAAAAAGCACGCTTGCCTGGTGTCTGGCACCCAGGTCTGAGATTAGTCCCACTATCTCTTTAAAAATTGCCAATTAAAAGTATGGTTGCATTTTTACCAAGAAGTTTCTGCAAAGGAACTTGGGGGGTTTTTGTAAGCGTGTCAAAATAGGTACAATTCTAAAAAGGACTGAGAGTTACTGGGTATACAGGGCAGAAGCATTAACAAAAGGGCAGTGGATGATGCAATAGAAATAGAGCAATGTTTACTCTACTCCTAGGATTCCTTGAACTTGTTGAAATACCTCTAACAGGTAGAAGCAGCCCTGTATTTGTATTAAACCCCAAAGTATGAACAGTCACAGCCAGGGGACTTGCAATTAGTTCTTTTTTGCCACCACAGATGAATGAAGAGAAAGTAAATTAACAGCGCAACAGCCATAAAAAGAAAAGAAATTGGATTTCTGTCTTATCGACTCCCTGCATCAGTGGAACACCATGAGCTTCAGTGGAGCAGTCTAGAGCTTACAGGACCACAAGATCAGCTTTAAGGTCTGTGGCCACTGAAGAACTATAACAAAATTAAGTTTTTAAGCACAGTAAAGTGCCCAGAATACAATTTTGAGAAGTGTAGTGGTATCCCACAATAAACTCATGTATAACCCAGGGAGAAACTGGTAATAACAGGATGTGTTATTTTGTGCCTAATAAGTTGGCTTTTTGGTAACACCCTTATAAATAAAGTGCAGACAAATTAAATCTCAAAGTCCTCATCCTTCACAATACATGTCCATTCATATTTTGAACATAAATTGCTGCGCCATTGATACTTTCCAGTTCGTAATCCAGACCTCCTAGGTTTCAGCCTTGCTGAATACCAAAGGAATAAGGCAGAATCTTTCAGTGACTGCAGATTAAGAAGTGATGCTGAATTTCTGTTATCATTGCAAGCGCTCAGTCAAATATGAATTCATTCTGTTGCAATGTAGATGCAACGTTTGATTCATTAAGTAGATACTCCTCTTTGCTCATGGGCACAGCGTGGCAGGGGCAAAGGAGAATACTGAACACCTAAGGCACATGTCTCAGAAGAGCTTAACAGCTCTCTACCTGAGCTGACCAGAAATACAAAACCAAGGAAAGCCCCATGCACTTCTTGTCACAATCCCTCCCAAAGACAGAGTGCCTTATAGTAGACTGTTTTGCCACTTAGGAAAAGCAGCTCAAGGTAGGAGGTTTCCATGTTGCTATATTGACTATAATGTTGCCATGGATGGCTATAGACTCTTCAGGAAGGATAGGCGAGCAAGAAGAGGCGGGGGTGTGGCCCTATATATCAGGGAGTGTTATGAATGCTTTGAATTAGAAGATGGTGATAATGGGATTGAGTGTTTATGGGTAAAGATCAGGGGGAGGGCTAACAAGGCAGATATTGTAGTAGGAGTCTGTTATAGACCGCCCAACCAGGATGAGGAGGCAGATGAAATATTCTATAAACGGCTGGGAGAAGTCTCAAGGTCGCGAGCTCTAGTCCTCATGGGTGACTTCAATTTGCCGGACAACTGCTGGGAATACAATACAGCAGGGAGGGAACAGTCTAGAAAGTTCCTGGAAGGTACTGGGGATAACTTCTTAACACAGTTAGTGAAAGAGCCAACTAGGGAAAGTGCCCTGCTGGATCTGTTGTTTGTCAACAGGGAAGGTCTTGTGGGGGATGTGATGGTCGGAGGCCGTCTTGGCAACAGTGACCACGAAATGATAGAATTCTCAATTCTGGGAGAAGCAAGGAAGGGGGTCAGCAGAACTGCCACCTTGGACTTCCGGAGGGCGGACTTTGGGCTCTTCAGGAGCCTGGTTGAAAAAGTCCCCTGGGAGGCAGTCCTCCAGAGCAAAGGAGCCCAGGAAGCCTGGATGTTTTTCAAGAAGGAAGTCCTAAAGGCGCAGGAGCAGGCTGTCCCCATGTGCCGGAAGACAAGCCATCGGGGAAAAAGACCGGCCTGGCTAAGCAGGGAGCTAGTGTTGCAGCTTAGGGAAAAAAAAGAGGATATATGGCCTTTGGAAAGAAGGGCAGGCCACTCAGGAGGACTACAAAGAGGTAGTGAGGCTATGTAGGGAAAAAATTAGGAAGGCCAAAGCCCAGCTAGAACTAAACCTGGCTTCTGTTGTCAAGGACAACAAAAAAAGTTTCTATAAATATATTGGCAATAAAAAGAGGACTAAGGATAATCTCTGTCCTCTAGTAGACCAGGCTGGTAACGTATTGACCAAGGACGAGGATAAGGCTGAGGTACTTAATGCCGTCTTTGCCTCAGTCTTCAGCAGTAGGACCAGTTGTTCCTTGAGTTCCCTAACCCCCTGAGCTAGAATACAGGGATGGGGAGCAGAATGAAGCCCCTGTAATCCAAAGGGAAATGGTGAGGGACCTGCTTCAGCACCTGGAGGTGCACAAATCTATGGGGGCCGGATGGGATCCATCCAAGGGTACTGAAGGAGCTGGCGGAAGTGCTCACCAGGCCACTCTGCATCATTTATGAACAGTCCTGGATAACCGGGGAGGTCCCAGCCGACTGGAGGTTGGCAAATGTGACACCCATCCATAAGAAGGGCCGGAAGGAGGATCCGGGGAACTACAGGCCAGTCAGTCTGACATCGGTGCCTGGGAAGGTCATGGAACAGATCATCCTCAGTGCCATCACACGGCACATGCAGGAGAACAAGGTGATCAGGCCCAGTCAGCATGGGTTTGTGAAAGGCAGGTCATGCCTGTCAAACCTGATCTCCTTCTATGATGAGGTGACCCGCTTAGTGGATGAAGGAAAAGCTGTGGATGTTGTCTACCTGGACTTTTGCAAGGCTTTTGACACCGTTTCCCATAGCATTCTACTGGAGAAACTGGCTGCTCGTGGCCTGGACAGGTGTACCCTTCGCTGGGTAAAAAAACTGGTTGAATGGCCGTACCCAGAGAGTGGTGATAAATGGAGCTAAATCCAGTTGGTGTCCAGTGACAAGTGGGGTCCCCCAGGGATCGGTGCTGGGACCGGTTCTCTTTAATATCTTTATTAATGATCTGGATGAGGGGATTGAGTGCACCCTCAGTAAGTTCGCAGACGACACTAAACTGGGGGGGCGTGTTGATCTGCTTGAGGGTAGATTGGCTCTGCAGAGAGATCTGGACAGGCTGGACAGATGGGCTGAGGCCAATGGTATGAGGTTCAACAAGGCCAAGTGTCAGGTCCTGCACTTGGGTCACAACAACCCCATGCAGTGCTACAGACTGGGGGCAGAGTGGCTCGAAAGCTGCCTGGCAGAGAAGGATCTGGGGGTGTTGGTGGACAGCCGGCTGAGTATGAGCCAGCAGTGTGCCCAGGCAGCCAAGAGGGCCAACAACATCCTGGCCTGCATCAGGAATAGTGTAGTGAGCTGGAGTAGGGAAGTAATCATCCCCCTGTACTCGGCACTGGTGAGGCCTCACCTCGAGTACTGTGTTCAGTTTTGGGCCCCTCACTACAAGAAGGACATTGAGGTGCTGGAGCGTGTCCAGAGAAGGGCTACCAGGCTGGTGAGGGGTCTGGAGGACAAGCCTTATGAGGAACAACTGAGGGAGCTGGGGTTGTTTAGCCTGGAGAAGAGGAGACTGAGGGGTGACCTTATCACCCTCTACAACTACCTGAAGGGAGGTTTTAGAGAGATGGGGGCTGACCTCTTCTCCCACGTGGCAAGTGATAGGACAAGAGGAAGTGGGTTCAAGTTATGTCAGGGCAGGTTTAGATTGGATATTAGGAAGCATTTTTTCACTCAAAGGGTTATTAAACATTGGAATGGGCTGCCCAGAGAGGTGGTGGATTCACCATCCCTGGAGGTGTTTAAGAAAAGGGTAGATGAGGTGCTTAGGGACATGGTTTAGAAGTGGGTGTTTTTAAATCAGGGTAGGTTAACGGTTGGACTTGATGATCTTAATGGTCCCTTCCAACCTCACTTATTCTATGATTCTATGTTGCAGAGCTGCAGAAAAGAAGCCTCCTGCACTGGACTGACTGTTAAGGAGACAGCCACCAGGACAGCCCGGCACAAACACCTCAGTCTCAGCAGGGTTAAATCACATCTTTTCAGTCTGTGCAGGGGGAACACAGATGCGTCTGTAAGATGCATTTTCAAGCACCTTTCCCCTTCTTATAGACCTTCTTCGATTAGATGGCATTTAATCCATTATTTGTCACTGCAAGCGGTGACTCATGGTCACACTTAAGCAGAGCATGAAACACTATATTTAGACTGCTACTACTGTCAATACTGTACTTGTCCATCTGCTTGCATTGCCATCTTAAATTCACTGACTTCAGACCAGTTCTAATGGTAGGCATTCTCTTAAATTGGCACCTCTGCCCATTTTTCTATCACCTACCAAAAAATGAGAAATGCTGACAGAAGTGTAATAATTAAGACTGCAGTATGTGAAAAGGCTGGCTTTTCCCCCCTCTAGTTACAAGTACATTTTTTTCATCATGCAGTCATAAACTGGGGAGGGTGGATCATTTGCCTGTGGCTATATGTAGTCATTGTGTTTACAAATATTCTGATGTCAGACGAGCAGTTCATGTCTTAATCACTCAGCTGCGTATAGATATTTGGCTCTAGAAACCACAAATCCCTCCAGACTGAAGGTGAACATAGGTGAAACAAGCTCTTATTTACTGAGTAACATTTCATGCATTGACTCCCCTTTTTGCTAGTACCAGGGGTTTGGGGAAGGTGTTGTTTTTGCCAGATTAGCTCCCTGAAAGGCTCACCACAATGTCAAAAAAGTAAGTGCTGGTACAAGAGAGTGCAAGAACACACACTTGAGAGGACAGGACTGCAGAAGCAAGGCAACAGTGGCCCGGAGATGCTGTACAATCTCTCTGGCCTTGGAGGTGCTCATTGTTTCACTGCACAAGCCCTAGAACAAGCTGATCTAACACTGAAGTCCACCCTGCTTTGAAGAGGAGGCTGAACTAGGTAACTTCCAGGAGTCCCTTCCAATCTAAAACATCTACCACCAAGCCTGGCAGCACTCCAGCCAAGGGGAGCTCCACTGGTGTACTATGCACCTTTCCAATTCCACAGAATTGGATCAGTGAGCTTGGTTTGAATTTTCCATGTGTGCTGACATTTGGTAAAAGAATGATTAAAGGGAGCAATGGGGGTACAAAAACAAACTGTAGCTTTATTAGCCCTGTGTTTGTTTGTAGGCAGATCTACATTTCCTCTCATGCAGCCAATTCAGCAGGCTGTGGTTAGCCCTGTAAAGATTTAATTGCACCATGTCACCCCAATTCAGACAGCTTGTTCACATTATCACCTCTGATGTTAGTTGAGAGGTGTTCTTTGATAACACCTGGTACTCAGAGTGAGGCCTGCTTTGAGATACCTACATACACACTGCTCACTCCCATTTTGTTCAGTGTTCAAAATTCTTGCTTACACATCTGCTTTTAGTTATTAATGTGCGAGCAAGCTTGCTAAAGACAATGTATTCCCAAGGCCCTAACTTCAAACTGTATTTTCATGATTCTCTACCATCAAATGAAAGACAATACTAAGGCTTGGCTAAACACCACTATCAAATCAAGTCTAACATGCAGAAGAAAAAAAAAAAGTGTTATGACAGTGATTCCAGTTGTAGTTCTGAATTCCTTTAAGCCAGGCTTAAGCCGCCCTGTTTACAGAACCACCAAAGCCTTTGCGGTTTGTTAGAAGTTTTAAGGAACTCACAGCAACTCTGAAAAATCAAGCCAACAGATTTTGGAATATCTTAGCCAACCTGAAAATTGACAAGATCCTTCACAGTAAATTACTTTCCTTGCTAATCAATAACAAGATTAAAATGAAGGAAAAGTAAAGTCTGATCCATTCTGTTTTACCAGCTCCTGTAGAACCCTGGCTGCCAAGCAACACAGCAAGCCATTTCCTTAGGGTTAGAGTTAATTGCTATAATCAGAGCCAGCAGCAATCTTATCCAGGTGAGTCATTAGTTAGGGGAAAAGAAAATAATCAAAAGAGCAAAAAATGGGGTAGAGAGGTTAAAACAGCATAGAAGGTTTTTTTGAAGGAAATAGGTGTACAGTGCATTTGCTGGTTACAGGAAGAGAAACAGCAATATATAAAGAAAGCATAGGGCTGTAGCCAATTGAGAACTCCATGTTTTGGGTGCTCTAACAAGCCTCAGACTGCCTGACAGGATCCTTCAACAGACAATGATGAAGGGAAACACAAAATCCAGTACTGCTTCATCCAACACACAGGAGGCCTCTAACACACTGGAACACTTACAGTTACGTTTCACCCTCATTT
Source organism: Pluvialis apricaria (assembly GCA_017639485.1). Classification (NCBI taxonomy): domain Eukaryota; kingdom Metazoa; phylum Chordata; class Aves; order Charadriiformes; family Charadriidae; genus Pluvialis; species Pluvialis apricaria. The sequence goes on from CM030009.1 coordinate 41,026,614, forward strand.
TACACCCTGTAATTTCACCAGAGTCACTACAGTTGCCAGAATAAAAACAAAGATGGAGTGTAGCGCAGGATGCACAGTTTACTAAGAACATAATTATTTTCCAGTTAATTGTACATGCACTGCAATATGTTTCCAGGGGATTTTCTACATTAATTCCCATGCTGGTCTCCGGCTCACTCACAGCATGCTGCTGGAGGCCTGACATAAAAACAGTATTATAACAGAGCATGCAGGTTGCCACAGATGGTTCAAATTAAAGGCAGCCTAACAAGCCATTCCACAGACAAAGAGGCAGCACATCCAGCACTGCCCACAGTGAGAACAGTGTTTCCAAACATGCCTGCCTCGAGAGACATTGCAGCCCTGATGCCCAGTCTCGGAACCCACAGCCACTTGGCTGAAATCCAGGAACAAGAGCTACAGGACTGGACTCCCAAGGCATTGGCCAAGCAAAGCAAGCATGTACCTGCAATCCAGCCATCTAGCAACAGTGGGGTCAGCTTTATAGAAAGTTATTCCCCTGCATTAGGTGCACTCAGCATCAGAAGCACTTCAAAAGACCCTCTGCTGCCTACAGGGCTATGCAACAGTTTTATGAAGCCTAGGTAGTGGACTCTGGTAAGAAGCACAAGAAGATAAACAGCTTTGAGGAACTTGGCCAAAATATCTACAAAAGTGAAGGCTGTTAGAGCAGCAGCATATACTCAAACACTTTTTAATTGTGGCTGATGAAAAATTCCACTGTTACCTTAAAAAGTTACTATTACTGTAGCAGCCAGCAGGAAAGTAGGTATTAAGTGATTTACCCATGATAGCAAGTATTATTATTTCTTGTTCTTAGCATGGTTTTTTTCCTGAAAGATGAAGATTTCTCAGAAGGGAAACTCATCCCTGATATCACTCTATAGAATTGCAGTAAAGCATTAGCCTGGTTTCCTATTCACCCGGCAAAACTGCAGACAGAGTAGCTTGGGATATGCTTTCTGCCTACTGTTCTCAGGGTCTCAACCTGAGGCTCATGAGGATTACAGATAGGATTTAAATAAGTGTTTGGAATACTAATAGTGGTGCTTATGCATGGCTCAAAGGATGTAAACAGAAAAAAGATGCTTTTTTTTTTGCTTGGCAGGAGTCATGACAAGAACAGTTAAGGCAATGCAGTCCTCAATGAAGAGGAATAGAATTAACTGAAAACAGGTATTTCTGCAGTTTAAACCTTGCAAATGACGACAGTAACAAAGAATGTCTAGGGACAGGAAACAGAGAGGGAACACATCTGAGATACTGTGTAAGCCAGTACAAATTGCTAGTTATAAATTCTAAACATTCTCAAGACAAACTTTTCAAAAAGTAGAAAAATGCTTTCACATAAACATTTACTTCTCCACTGGCAAGAAAAAACACTGAACAATCTATTCCAATTAATATTCTAACTAATGAAGTGACAAAGGCCCCCTTTCTGTTCTTTCAGATACAGTTTAATAGCATCTATATGTTGTCAAGCCCTACATCATCCATTTGATCTCTGGAAAGGCAGAGAGGCAGAAAGAATACAAAACAAACATTAACAAATATCACATGAATACAGAATGCCTAACAGCATGCCATTCACAGCAGCAGACAGCCAAGGACAATTAAATTATTCATAGATATGAACTGTCCAAGGTAGGAGAAAAAGAGAAGGAATTAGTAAACAATCTCTTGAAAAAAAACACAAAAAGACACCCAACCCCATTAGCAAATTTTTTTTTTTTTTGGTTAAACTAACAGCCAGCTTCTGGTACCAAAGAATCAGAAGTCAAGGTCTTTCTAAAAGACTTTTTGTCATAACTGGGTAATTAGTTACCATATATTCAACTGCCATATTCCAATCCCTTTAAGGCCAACAGCTTTGAAATGTAAACCACAACTCTCTTCCTCTCTGTACAGAGTCAAGAGGGCCAATGCTAAGCCAGCACATGAGAACTGTTGCAGAATAAGATGGTCGACATTAGCAAGAGAGGAAGAGAACCATTAGTCAAGAGCACAAGCATGTAAGAAACCTGGACTCCATTTTATGCAATTAATTATTTCACCAAGTTGCTCTGTCTCCTCTCCTCAGCTGTAAAAACAGAAGCAGCAGACATTTTACTAAGATGAGATCTACATGTGTAATCTTGTAATGGGCACACTGATGCAAACATTTGCAACTGTATTAAATCCTGTGACTTCCATGAGCATCTAAGTGTTACAAACCACTGGACTCTACCTCTAGGAGCATCAGTCTTCCATTGAGCGATAAGGTCTTTTCTTATAGAAACTTCTGTGGGGAAGGTCCCATTCCATATCACAAGCAAATATTAAAGCTTTTTACAAAAAGCCAGCAAGACAGACAGAAATAGCCTGAGGGCAAAGGGTAAGATAGCAAGAAGCCGAGGGCTACAATAGTCAAGCAACAATTTAAAAGAGCTGCAGCAGCAGGGTGGAGCAGACAGCCATCAACAACACTGCAGGGTGGTGGGACAGGACACATGTCCTCACCTCAGCTGCACCCAAACTCCCTGTCAGATTTATTTACGTTACCAGTGAATACAATAACAAGCACCTTAGCTTCTTGTTTGTCATCTAGTAGCTAAGTTATGCGTGCATGGTAAGTCCTTCTGTCCTGACACACAGGGTTACCTATCTGCTGTTCTGTCAGCAGACCATTTTGTATCCTTGCAGCTCGACCCCAAAAAGTTCATTTCTCAGAGCCTTGTGGTTTGATGTGTTGGCTGGAATTAAGAGCAGGGAATTTATCTGGATCTTTATGTACTGGGAGTATATGTTAACTACCATTGTTTTCTTTTCTAGGTTGGCCAGAAATTCTACCCTGATCTCAAGAGATCTTTCCATCAAAGCTTAAATTACCAGAGTTTCAGTTTCAGTGACAAGTTATTCTAGAAAATTGCCTCAAAGAAGTCAAAAAGAATACACGTTGAAGAAAAGCAAAGAGCAAGTCTGATTCTTTTCATGCATTGGTGATGTCCAGTGGTAACACGGAAAAGATGAGAAGCTTTACTTCAGTGCAAAACAGATTTGTAGACTGTCTCACAGCCTTTTGAAGACAGTAATCATGATTCTTCAAAAAGGAAAATAAAGAATCCAACACCCTTCCCTTTTCCTTCCCAGCCATCACAACCTCTACTAAAACAACAACAACAAAATAAAACAACAAAAGGCAAGCCATGCTTATTACTTACCTTAATTATACATGTGTCTGCCCAAAGAACAGAATACATAGAACACATTTTATTTTAGGGTTCCAGAAGTAAGAGACCTGTCCTTTACCCTGAAAGCCATTTTGTCCTATTTCAAAAAGCTCTACAGCTAATCAATGAGAGGACACTGGGAGTTCTGCAGCCATTGCTGGAGAAAGCAGTGCAGAAAGAGAAATATATACACACATGCACATATATGTACATAAAAAGAGAAACTCATATAAAAGCTGCACCGAAGCAATGAATCCTATCCTCTCATTTCATATGGAGGTGGGTAAATAATGGCACAACAGAGATTTCATTCATGAAGGGGTCTAGGGTATGCCGGGAAGTCTGTCTGACAATTTGCTGCAGATGCTTGCTTAGAGGAGCCATTTATCAGTGTCACCCATGTGCATTACTACACACTGCTTCCTCGGCAGCATGATTCCACACCAGCTTCCGACATAGCACACTCTAGTCCTTGATATGTCAGGCACAGAAATAGCTCTTATCTGGGCTCTAGCAGTGTGTGGTTATTGAAATGATTCCTATTATCCAAAGTGCATGCATTTAGAGTAGGAAAGGGACAGAATTTATTTCCTTTGCCGATGAAAAGAACAGCAAATTAAGACAAGTCACAACAGTTTTCCTTCCCCTTCTCCCCCTCTTCATTATACCCCTGTTTACGCATTGTTTATAAACAGCTAACACAAGCATTCACATCAGCAGAGCTGACTCCTGAAGATACAGGCATCTTGGATGTTTCAACTCTTGTTATACTTAAGTGGAATATTAAACAGGCAAGACAGTGGCAGACCAAGTTAGAAAGAACTAAGTAACTAGGACTGACAAAGAAGGTTGGCAGTTTAAAGCACTTCAGTCTGTAGAGTGCCTCATTTGGGGCCATTGGTGCCAATGCATTTAGTCATCATGTATACCCCCCACACATTTAGCTCTCCTCTCACACCTTAAGTCTTTTCTATTCTGCTTTTAAATTATTTGGAACAAGTACTACTACTTAATATCACACCCTTAGAGCGGCCAGTATATATAGTAATACTACAGAATTAGTAAGCTTAACACTGTCAGAATTCAAGTTAATCTGGAAATCAAACTGCCTTTTTTTTTTTCCTCAGAGACAGACTCAGGGAAAGGAGAAGCCAGGCTGAATTCACAACTATTGCTGGTGCAATATGTTGTATGTCATTTGCTATATTGGGTGAAACTTAGCACAACGGGTTCAGTCCCTATTTTATACCAAGTCTCAAATTGACAGTATGGAATGTATAGGTCTTTGTAACTGGTAAACAAGAAACAAATGAATTGGATACAAGAAAAAAAAATCTAGTTACATCCTTACATCACAGGGTGCACCTTGGTCTTTGGAAAACCTAATTTCAGAATGAAAAATACTGCTGTTGGTTTAACTGCCTTCTACTTTCTGTTTTGAGAGAGAGAAATGAGAAGTTATAGGGATGGTGCTTTTTAAAAAAAAAAAAAAGCACACACACTCCCAAACAAAACACAATCATCATATGAACTATTTCTGTAAAGCTTTAGTGACACCAACAGTGAGCTCAACCTTTTAAAGGATTTGGGTTTCCATCACCCATTTCTCCCTGCTTACCCAGCGTGCCTCTTTTTGCATGGAAGCACTGTTCCTTCACTGCCTGGACCAACCAAGGTACGCTTCATTCCCCACTTCATTTCTGGCTCCATTGCCTGTCTTCTTCCTCTCAAATCCCCGTACATCTCCTTGCAGTGGGGCTTTCCTATTCTCATAGCAGCTTATGTCTTTTAGGACACCAAAATGTGTCAGCCCATTTGCTGTAAGTGCCTACCCCCACCCCTTGCAACTTTGAAAGTGGTTGACCATGATGTCGAACCCAAACACCCAACAGTTCACCAGTCAAGAAAAGGATAAAACAGATGTGATCAAATACCTCTAACAATTAAAGATGATTGCAATGGCGAAAGCAATTCTGAAAAGACTTTTTTTTTAATACCAGACCTCTCATCAAGAACTTATAAGAACCAGATACCAATTGTTCATTTAAAATGAGAAGGCATTTCAATGAGCTGCCTGTCCCATCTCATATTCCTCAAACAGCCTCTTTGCACAAACACTGAATGAATGACTTTGCAAAAACCAACTCTGCAAAATCTTGCAGAGCCTTGTTTTCATGGTAATGGGAGAGTGTACCCAAAAGCTCCTTAAGCCAGTTTCTTCTCTTACCCACCCACCTCTTTATCTAAACCAAAAATCTACAGAATTTTTGTTAAATCCATTATTCAAAAATGGATTTGACACACAGGGGGGGAAAAAAGGAAGTCTTATTAGGCATGCTAAAAGAGCGGCTCTGCATTTAGGTTTACCACCCATGCTGCAGAGCTGCTTACAAAGCCATCATTAATGGCCTTGCAGCTACCCATCATTTCCCCATGTTCAGTCTGCCCAGACAGCTAGCTATTCCTTTCTAACAAATACCATTTTAATTGCATCTCCCACTTTGTTAGCCTTCTCGACCTCCAGTAAAAGCCATCTACGGTCTAACAATCTCTTAAATCTGACACTCGCACCAACTAGCACACTTGTATGCCTTCCTGCTAGGTTCACATGTATGCAGGCTTATTGTCAAGAATTTCCATTAGAATCTAACAAGTATGAGCTGAAATGACAGCTTTAGGACTAGTGGGGAGAGAAAAGGGGGGAGGGAGTAAAAAGGTAGAGGTGAATAGGCAAGAATATGTATGTGTATTGCTAATGCCCCCTGTCACCAAAGCCTCCATTGTGCCTTTCTGGTGCCAGGGCTTCTCCAGTCCTAACACCTCCCTCGGAGCAACAAATGCCAGCCGCACAGCCTCAGCCACTGCTAACTCTTCCTGTGGGAACGCTGCCAGCAATTTCAGCAATATTAACCCAGGGAATACTAAAATGATTTAGAGGACTTGTTAAATTTTAATGATATCATTAGAAAAGAGGAAAACACACGAGTCACAACTCCCAGTTTGGTGCATTTGGTTGCTGAATAGGATATTAATGTTTTTCTTTGCCCGGCACTATTAAATGAGCAGTGAAACTAATAGAGAAACGAAGAGTAATGACTTTATTCTTGCTGTTCAGCGCTTGCTTAAAGCCAAGACTGCCTTATTGCACACTACACTTTCTGCTGGAGTCTATCAGGTGGATGGAGTAAACAGGTAATTCTTTCAGCATTTGGCACTTAGCAGGTCAGAGGTTCCTTTAGCTAAGAGGCACAGAAAACCAAAACTGTCCAATTGAAATAGTAGCACACAATCATTCAGGCTATCATTTAGAAGGCAGAAGCCCACTGTCCTGAATAATTTCAGTGTAATCAAGTCTGAGTTGGACAAACTTCTGTCTAACCAAAGCCAAAGCAACTCTTACAGGAGCTGGGACAGAAACGTGCAAAGGCCAGGTTCTGCCTCACTTTCAGCAAAGGGCTCCAGAGTGACCATCGTCTTCAGCACTGCAGGAATCTCTTTCATATCTTCAAGTACGCCTGTGATAAAAGGAATGGGCAGTTCCCAACAGAACCACACAGCAGCACACAGAAATTAAGGGGTTGTATCCTGAATCCTTGTTTATCTTCAGTTAGTTATGGGGGTGGGAGAGAAAGAGGGAGTGAAACACAACTGGGGAAAAATTAATTCCACAGCTGAGGCGGGTCTGCTCAGATAGTTCTGAACAAAGTTGAAACCCCCCAATCACTGTGAATTTTCACGTTTTCTTCAAAAAAAAGGAAATATTCACTGTGGTGGATGTCAAAGTCTCCTTTCATTCGCTTTTCCCCAAACATTTATGTGAGTAGAATTTTGTTCCCATTCAAGCTCATGGAATAGAGAAGCTGTTGTGAATACTCAGATGCAAGTAAATGATCACATCAAGGTATTTATGATTTAGGGAGCATGGTGAAATATACGTTAGAGACTTGTTATTAATAGATCACAGAAAATCTGCAGGTCAAAACACATTGTAAAAAACAAATACGTATAAAGCAAGTGCCATTTGAAGGTAATTTAAAAGAGAAGGGAATTTTGCATTCCCAATTTAAGATTTTCATACAGACACTAGAGCCGGATGGATGCTTTACATCAGCCATATTGCACTGGATATAGATATCTTATCTCCAGCATAACAGTTCCTCTGACACACACACCACCAGCAAGAAATTTAAAGTGTTTTCCAGAGCCACACCCCCTTTGGCTTGCAGTATTTTTTTTACTAGAATGAAGTAATTTTTAAAAGGTATTTGACACTTTTCTGAATCACCAAATCCATTGAATAAGATCATTGACCAACCACTAACAAAGCAGATACCATACGGCCTGCCAGTTAAGTTCTCCTACTTGTAGGGCAAAATGAGCAGGAGACTCAGCCCTACTTTGTTTAAAAGGAAGGCATGACAAGTTTAAATATGCAATACAAAAATCTTACACCAACACAGGATTTACTTGTGTGAAACTAGAAGTGTCTAGTTCCTTCTGAGGAGAGGGAAGTCTTTTCATCATGAATTGCAAACCAAATACAATTTAATACCCCATCAGTTCCCTCAGGTTTCTCAAACAGAACTTCCTTGTCAATCTTTTTTTTTATTATTTTTTTTTTCCCCGCCACAAGGACTACTACTAAATACAGTTTCAGAGGAAAGCTGAGCAGAGGAAACCAGTCTGAAGGCTTCTTCAGACCGAGATCTTTTTTCTTCCCTCCCAGAAAAAAATAAAATATTTCATAATATATAAGTGTAAGATCAACCATAGAATATACGATTTAATAGTACAGATTGAACAGAACAGCAGGTCTTAGCGACAACTAAGAGTAAACAGTAGAAAAGTAAAATAAGTTTTAAACAGCACAACAGTGCTGGAATGGTAAGTAGCTTTTAACAGCCTTTCTACACTATTATTTCAGATAAAATAAATTTGATTCAATATGACAACAATAAATCCAAGCTGCAATTGAACATATCAATTTCTTAAAACAGATTCATTTGTATAGCTGGTATCATGTTTTCCTTTACTTTCTCTTTCGTAAAGTAATTAAAAAGTAATCCCTATATTCTGTACTAGTTACAGCTGAGGTTACGGTTGGATGCATTGTGCTGCTCTCATCAGTACCTTTCTCACCACTCGCTTCTCCTGTTGTAATAGCACATCTAGTCAGTCCCTGACCTTTCAATCAAAAGGATCTGAGTTTAGAAAGCAGCGCTATTGAAAGAGTTTGAACTATCTATCATTTTGATAAAAACTAAGGCAGGGAGCAGCCACCCTATATTCACACAGGAGACCTGCAGGGATGCTAACTTATGACCTTCATACAGAGAGGAGAAAGAAAAGGCACTTTGGGAAGCCTGTAAGGGGCCAGGATGTCTTAGCCTTGCTCAGCGCAAGCAGTATGTCTGACTGCTGCTCTAAACACATGCAAGTATCCCCTGGTCAGAGGTATAGGATAGGTAGAGCTGTGGCCTAACAGAAATCCTGCTCATCTCACTTAAGTCAGAATCCTGTCACTGGGGCAAATTTCATGTAAGTCAATAGACTTACAAGGTTCAGATCCAGACCTCTTCTCTCTCCCTCCCCACTTCTTTGCTGGTTTTATAAGTAACCAGCAATAGGTCATGTTATACAAGGAAAAGAGTTTTCAATAATTGACATTTCTTGCAGGATCTTTTGAATAGCCTCCATCCCAAGCTCAGAATGGTATGGTCAACATTCCCCTGCCCTATTAAGGGTCTTGTGCTGGTCTGTGCTTTTACTTGGAGAAAGCTCAAAAATGCTCTCATCACAGCATTACTAAGCTATAGTGTAATATCATCTAAAGAGGGGAATGAAGGGAAAAGCAGCATAAACAAATATATATTCTGCTTGTAAATGCTACAAGATATTACAACTGTACCAAGAAGGTGTCCGATTACAAATTTCGTGTTTCAAAACCAGACACCTAAACAGTTCTTAGCAGATTAATTGTGCTTGTAGTTATGTATTTTTTTAAACCCTGGTTTGATGTAGGAAGGTTGCATAGAAGGCAATTGAAAATAAAAGTGGGCAAGAGTAGTCACCAGGGATTTGAGTTTCATAAACCTGTGAGTAAGGATGGTATGTTCATCTAAAACAACCTTGCTCCAATGACCATCCCATCTTAACAGAAACCGTTAGATGAAATACTGCCATGTCTTTCAAACATGCAAGCTGAAGATTCCAAAGAAAAGCAGCATTTCAGTGCATGAATGCAGTAGATTGCTTGCAGTTATTACCTTACCACTGCTCTCTAGAAGAGCAATACCTTAATTGTTGTGACTTCCATCAGTGTCACAGTTCAACCAAAGTTTGGTCCAATAATTGGAGATACTGTGGAAGACACCTCTAGAACTTTCCACTCTTGGGATGCTACTTTGTTTATCAGGGTACTGTTACACAGTACAGCTTGCCTAATTCAAAGTAAATGTGCAATACACTTATGCAATCAATCAGGGATAGTTCTTGAATTGCAGCTTCAGCAACAAATAACATGGACTAGGAATTATTTATCTAATGGAGGGGGGAAGCCCACATGCTTGTATTCCTCACATTTTATTGGCATGCATGCCTCTCAAGCTACAGCATGACACATTGCTAAGATCTAAGTTAGCAATTTAACTTAGAACATCTCTCACCTTTGACATGCAGACCATATGTCACAAAATGCTGCAGTTCCTACTACATCATTGTGTAGAGCATGACAGCCAAGTTTATTGCAGTGGAATGCTGCAAGTTCAGTGCTTGGAAGCACCCCAATTATATGATGTCAAAGGCTACGTGCTGCTGATGTGGCAAAACTGCAAATGTCTTTCAACCCTACATACACAGCACTGCAACATTCTAATAATCTGCTGACACAGGCATGAATCCCACTACATGCTGATGGCCCATACTAGTAATGCGTGACATTTTTCCTAACACTGTCTGGGGAATTCAGCACGGACTACCTTTCTTCCTTCTCCCTTTCCAAAATTGTAAACCAAAATCCTACACTTGTTATACAAGGTTGCTATGGATGTTGCAACATTTACTTCTAGGAAAACAATAAGACTATCTAAAGATACAAAATAATTTTAGAGATCAGTACAGCATCCATGGCATATATAAAGCACCTTGAAGGATCTTTGTCACTTAATAATAGCCCAGCATGAAGGGGCTACCTACAGACTAAGCATTGACTGTGTATTCCTGAATACAATGTTTTCAGATGCACAGCTAAGACTCTTAAAAAAAACCAAAAACAAACAAACACAAAACAAAAAAAAAAAACAATTTCATCAAAATTTTGCTCCTCCCTAGAGATTTACTTTGGATAAAACATCAATACTTCCCCCGCCACCCCCAAAAGCTGTCTATGGTCTCCTAAAGTACTTCCTTTTCTGATAGGAAAAACACCACAGTCTCAATTCGCTAAATATAATCATAGGCCTGTTCCTAATGTCCAGGGCACTCAATAGTGGTAAGCCTTTTTGATCCCACGCAGAATGCTGCAGAGCTAACAGACTGACAGCTTCCCAAAAAGCAGTCTTTAAGATACAGTATCTTCACCCTTACCTCGAAAACATTTGCAAGCTTGAAAGAAATATTTATATCATTTCACATATTGACACTGTGGATTGCAGCAGCAAGACTTCAAGCTGCTCTGAGGAAAGGGTTTACATTAATTCATCAGAGGTGAAGGCATATCCACTTGTCTCCTCTGGACCTCTGTAAGCAGCTGTAATTCCAGGGCAAATGAAGTAGCTTGTGGTTTCCCAGGTTTGCCAGGAGACATAGAATCGTAAGAAGATTCGCAGATGAGTTATACTAAGTGTTTGGTATTGTGACCTGTGATGCAACACAAAAGAATGGTTGTTGTTGCCTAAACTTTAATGGAGTTAATCCTTCCAAATGCTGACAAATTACTGCCTCAGGCCATTTAAAAATCACATTTCTAATGCAATAATCCTATCTGCATTACAATGAGTTGGGATGAAATGATTAGGTGCCCGAGATTTTTGCACAGTGAATTAAGTCACCATACAGACTGGCCGTGCTTGTTCACAAATTAAAGGTCTGGATGGAAATGAAATTCCGTTATTGTGTCACTTGCTAAGCTTTGAGGAAGGGTTCATTACTGTCCTGCCTCTACTGGGAATGTTTCTAAAGTAGCTACAAGCTAACGGGAACCTATTTTTCATTAGATCAGCTTCAGGGCTTTCTTCATTATTAATAATTACTAGTCAAGTCTGACTACTGAACACCTTTGAAATAGAAAAGGGGCAAATTCAACCATATGCAAGCAAAAGATGAGATAAAGTGTCAGTATATTTGTGAAAAATGAAACCAAAACTGTACCCTGAATGCAAGTCCTTTCCTTCTCCTTTCACAGACACAGTGCTAAACCAGAATTTACCCAATTCTTATACTCAGAAGCACAGACTTTTTAGCTAGAAGATAGTCCAGAATATAAATCACCTAACAACATCAGTACTATCCACCTCTAGCATTTAAAATAGCATCCTTACTTCCTGACCCAATCACAACATGCCCAAGCAGATATTCATGTCTACACATCCAAATCACCTCTCGGCTTAAAGGCTGTATTCAGGATTTTTGGAACCCCATACTAACAGATCTATAATCGCCAGCTTGAGACTATTCTTATTAGCATTCAATTGATTATTTACACACAATATAATTTGATACACAAATATAGCAACTCTTCAATTAAACTTAATGGTCATTTATTTTTGCTGGATGTCTGCAAGGTTAGTGTTCTATTAAAGGCAGAGGATATCACAGGTTTGAACTCAAGGCAACTAGATTTCACACAAATTCTGATCAATAGGGAGTGTGATGTCATAAACTTCTGAAAACATAGCCTGAGAAAGAGCTTAACATTTCTAAAAGAATTAATAATAATTTTTGAGACAATCCTTATCATGCAAATGTTTCACACTAACAAAAAAAAACAAAAACTGAGCAATGGCCAATGGCTCTAAGATCCTTTCAGTTACAAACTGCAATGTGCAACTATAACAACCACTTCTGCTAGTCATTTCCCATGGGCATGCTTCGCATGAGGTTTACAATAAGATTTCATTCTCATAAAACATAACCCCTTGTATGCAGATAATTGCTGTACATCATTAAGTCACATCTGTAGCACAAGAGGGGAAAGAGAAACAACAAGCTTCTAGCATTTTTCTTTTTGTAATTGGCAGGGAACCTGTCATTTTAAGTGGGTAAAGTACCACAACTATAATTATATATTCCTCACCTTTGTGCCTCACCAAGAAAAAACCTACACCCAAATCCCAAGTTTTCATCTTATTGATGTATTATTAGGAGAGAATGCTTCTATTTAAAACTGAAAGCTCAACACTAACAATGAGCTAGTCAGAAGCAGTTTGCTCTAGGTTAAGTGTGGCTTTTCCTGTATCAAATGAAAAGCTTCAGTACATAGCTTCACGTATAAAGCCTGGTCTGTTTATGCAGCAATTAAGTATACTAGTACAATTTGCAGATATACACAAACCTTTACATGATTACACACTGTAGAAAACATCAGTGTAGGTCCACATTCAGATAAGTTATTGCAGATTCCAGTATCTGCTACTAGACATGTGTCAAAACACAGATAGCCTCATATTCTGCAATACACAGCACCCAGGGTTATATGCATTTCTAAATACAGCATATATGTGAAACAGGTGCCACAGACTATATTTATAATGCTAATGAAATTTCTAGGCTGTCTTCAACAGCACCAACAAAAATCATTGAGCAAGTCAGCTAGATCTAGCTGACTAGGAGAAGACTGATACACTTTAAATGCTCCATTTAATTGTTCTAATAAAGGCACACTGCCAATTAGCTGTGTCCTACAATCTTGAATTGTAAGATGCTCTGCAAGTTCTGAGGGAATACCCAGAATGAGGAACGTGATCTTCCACCGAACTCAGTGTCAGAATCAATTCCAGCCCCCCCCAAAACCTATTCCCATAGCAGCAATCAATAGCAGACCTCACAGGACCCCGAAAAGTGCCAGCTACACTAACACAGCATGGTAGACTCCAGTCTCAATTCAGACTGAATTAAGTTCTCTCCAGACACGTGACAGGTTTCCACATTTTTGCAAGAGACCCTGTACATCTCGCCCTCAGAGGTCCTGCCTTCCCCTAAGCAAACACTGATCAGGCTACCCAGTGGAAGCCAGCACCAATGAACTTGCAAGACCAGCACAGCAGCCCTGATCTGAAGATGTTAATGGCACTAGCCATGATATTTGTATCCTATATCAGCTAGACCAAAGCCTCACTGTCCTAGGCAGCATCTGCTGAAGGCAGAAATCACAAGCCCAGAAGTTATTAAGAGTTGTAAATAAGCCAGAAAGTATGAGAGAGTGTTGCTTCTGCAAACAGCCACTGCCAGGTAGCACCCATCTGCAGAAGGGAACTGTATGCCAAAAGCTGGAGTAACTCAACAGGATTGAACCTGCAAATAGAGTAGAGGGTCACCATAGACCCCAGAGATCACCTTACTTGTGCCTCCTTCCTTCCCCCTAAGTGCACACATTAGATAGCAATGGTTTTGTAAAATGCACTCCTACAGAACTGGAAGATTTGGAAAGCAGATGTAAGAAGAAAAAAATAACATAGGTAAGAGGGCTAAAAACAGAGAAGTAAAGCTTACTACTGATGTGAATAAAGAGTAGCCTGTACAAGACTGTCAGCTAAACTATGTGAACAGCAGAACAAATAACAATAGTAACACAAGAGTAGCATCTCAGGAAGGCTAGGACAGGCAACAACTACCACTATTACAGTAAGAGAAGCCTGTACAAATCTTTACACAACTGCAAATTCTGTCAATATCTATTAACACTGTGTGAGGGATACAAAGCCTTGATGCTTATGTTTTTATCTCCCCTCCCCCCCAATCTTCATTATTCTGATGGCTTCCCTATCTGTATCAGTCATTTCTCACCTATACCCACAGCTGGTAATCACTGCCAAATCACACAGCCCGAAATTTGTGAAGATTTTGGTACAGGGGCACTTTCCAGGGAACCAACCATGTATTAATATGGTTAAATTGACTCTTAGTTTTGGTGGTTCCACCTTTCCCTTTTCATGAATAATTCAGTTAAGTCAGCTTTTGAGACAAGGTAACAACCACCCCTTGAGTCTTTTGTTCAAAAGCACCAACTCCCTCTCAAATGGTACATACATAAATAGTGGAGAGTACAACACAACAGCAATACCAGGGACCCTTTCTCAGCAGCCGGCTCTTTTCCATGATACCTCTTTATCGTTGACACTAATGAAAACTCTTTGAAGTGGAAGAGTAAATATTATCACTTGATAGTACCTGGACCAAACAGGGCAAACAAAATTGCATTGTATTACATTCTGGGAGCTGTAGATCCATTCACAATGCAATGCTCACGGGGTTGCTATGGAAGAGCCCAATGCTTACTATTTTGGTAGCACAGGGTCAGCCAAAGGCTGCTTGTCACTCTTTTAGGGCTGTTAGCCTTAATCTTTATATGCACAACAAACAGGGGAAACAAAAAACAAAACAAAACCAAGAAATTTCAGAGCATGCCTTTGGAGGTACCAGATTCCCCAACAGAGGCAGAAAGCAGACTTCCAACTCTATCCATGATCAGTCAGCTCTTAAAACCTGAGGCCAGATTTCAGAAATGCTTGCATGCTCTTTAGGCACAGAATTATTCAACCCAATACTCAGGGTTCAGCAGCTTTGAGTATTTTTAATTTAAAAAAAAAAAATCTAGTGCTTCTCTGTAAGAGAAAAACATTACCATGTTGTCCTTGTATTAATGAAACCATGGAGAGCTAAGTTCAATACCATAGTCTGCCACAGCTTCCCTGGGTGACCTTTGGGCTCACCCAGCATTTCAGGGTCTCAACTGAACCTGGAGCTACAGGAGGGTCTCTGCTGCACCTGGCCCTGCAATGGAAGTACAAGCAGTGTGCATCAGACCATACACACCTTACCACTAAGGTGGCTGCCAAGTCTCAGAATATTTTGTAAGTTCATCCTGTAAGGATCAAAGACAGCAAAAGGAGAAGGGACCAACGACCCCCATGTGGTATTCCCACCTTTGGTTGCCCCCAGCTGGGAACAAGAACAAGTAGATGGAAAACAACAACGTAAAACCACCGTCAACGCAATGAAAGAGGGAGGCAAGTAGCAAGCTCGAGGAACTGTCACAGGGGCTCCCCCGAAGCCTTGCAGCTCCACAGGAAGCAGGAGGAGAGGATGGAAACGCGACCAAGAAGGGGCGAGCTCAAATAAACCCCAAAACCCTGAGCGGTGACAGCGCTAGAAGGGAGCTCAGGTGGCCGGCAGTCCCAACGGGGAGCCAGCCCGCAGCCCCACGGACCCGTGGGGGACCGCTCCCAGGCGGCTGCGGCCCCGCAGCGCAGACAGCGCCGGCGCCGGGCAGAACATGGATGGCCCCGCTCCGCCACGGCCCCCTGCTCACCTTGCTGCTGACGGGCCCGGGGATGAGGAGCTTCAGCGCCTGCCTCTTCAGCTCCGCCAGGCGGGCGTTGCAATGCTCGCACCAGACGCCGCGGTCGGAGCCCGGCGAGGAGCCGCCGCCGCTGCCGGAGCCCGGCGAGCCGGTGCCGAAGCCCGGCGAGCCACCCAGTGAGCCGGGAGAGCTGGTGCCGATGCCGGGCGAGGCGGGTCCCGGCGAACCGGTGAAGGAGCCCGGCGAAGAGGTGCCGGAGCCGGGGGACGGGGTGCCGGAGGAACCCAGGGCAGAACCGGCTCCCTCCGGGGCCGGGCGACTCCCCGCCCGCGACTCCTCGTACGCCTTCCGGTACCAGCTCTCGGGGGAGAAGGGGGCGGCGGGCTTGGTGGGGGAGCAGGGGTCGGTCACCTGGAGCGGGAGAAGGAGCAGCGGGTCAAGCAGGGATGCCCGGCGGCGCCGGCAAGTTTCGCTCGGACGCTCCGCGCCCGCGGCGGCCCCCGCGCCTCGCCCGCCCCCGCGGGGCGCCCAGAGCCGCCGCGCCGCCCCGCCCCGGGGAAGTTGAACGGCACCGGGGGGCGATAGCCGGCGACGCCGGTAACCGGCGGGCCAGGGGCGCGGGAGCCCCGGCACGACGACGGTCACCGCTCCGAGCCGCCCCTCCGCCGACAACTTACCCCGTATTTTCTGCTCCGCGCCGTGACGGCAATCCTCTCCTTATTTCCAGCCACTGAATTCATGGTGGCTTCGCAGCGCGGCGGGAGAATTTCCTACAGGTTTCCCAGTCCGCATCCGAAGGGAACAACCGGTGCCGGGAGGTTCCCCGCGGAGCGGGCAGGCTGCTGCCTCCGCCGGGCGCAGCCTCCGACGGGATCGCTCAGCCCCGAAACACCGTCAGTTCTCGGGAAAACGCTTGGGGATGGGGTTTTCTCCCGGTCGGTTTTTCCTCATTGTCTTCCCTCTCATTCCCTTACAATCCTTGGGGTTTCTTTTTCACAGCAACATCCAGAGTAGGAGCATTACCCACATCCACAGCTCTCATCCGCAAGCGAGGCGAAGCATCCAAGGTTGCTTTAGAAAGGCGAAAGAGGGAGCGGAGCCGCGCTCGCCCTAGCAGAGGCGCTTTCTGCCTCCGCTACAGCGACAACTTGTTTCCTCCACCAAGGTTTGTAACTGAGTTAAAAGAAATCCTCCAAAAATATCGGGATCCGGGCTCTGGGAGGAGCCTCCGCGTCCCTTGCAGCCAATATCCTCCTGCTCATTTGTGCCTGACAGTTTCGCGAGGGAAGAGAAGGGAAGCGAAGGGAAGGAAAGGAAGATCCGGGCTGCGGAGCCCTGGGCGCTCGCCGGTCAGCGGCGGAGCTGCAGGGCCGGTGGCTGCGGGCAGGCTGGCAGAGCCCCGTCGCGGGTCTGCACCGTGCCTTGGCTGCCAGGAGGGTCCATTTTATTTTGCAGTGTTTCTTGATTGACGCCTGTGATTTCCCCCCTCTTCTTGAAAAGGGCGGCGGGGGGGGAGGGACGGGGGGAACCTTGTTGCTTCCACCGCAGTTATTGGTTAGTTGCCTCTATTCAGGGCTTTAATGAACGTGATTTCACAAGTGTTCCCAATCCTCCCTAAATAACTAGGAAAGAAAAGCAAGCTGTGTTTATGACAGTCACTGGCATCTCTTTTCTGTGTTGTAATTTTACGTGTATTAATTTTACTTGCAGTCAAGGGCATAATAAATTGATCTCTTTAACAGTGAAATTCTACAGACTTGTGTCCCTATTAATCTTTCCCTTCTAATTACCTTTTTTTTTTTTGCAGGTTATGTGTATCTGCTTACAGATCCTTTTTTTTTAATTTCAAATCCCGCAGATAGCACAATCATCTCTAATAAATCTTCCTCCTCAAAGCAAGTTGCTGATTTTCTCAGAAATGGATGCAATAGAGAGCTAAATGCCAGTTCCCCCGACAGGGTCGTAACACAGATGGGTTGATGCAATTGAGAAGGCAGAACACACAGGGCACTTGCATCCACCTTTCCACCCTCCTATTGTTACTTCCATATAAATGCATCCTTCCAGCATCCCTAATGTACCTGGGCTATAACAGCCGTGAGGAAACAAAACCAGCCCACTGCATCGCAGAGCAAGGAATCTCCCAGTGCCTTTCTCTTTTCAGAGATACTCTGCCGGTAGTAAAGGTGCATAAGACGCTCTGCTGTCTTTTAACTTGACTGGGTTATCAACCTTAGAGCGGAGCAGCCATTCCTGATCTGGTTAAGAAAGCTTTAATCTAAAGCTGACACAAGCGATGCCGCCCAAGGTAGCCAGGCTGCATCAGTAACACCTTGTGCATGTACAAGGGGTGCCTCCAAAAAGCTGACCAAACGGGCAAAGAAAGGAGATTGCACCGGAGCTCCTACCGCATGGCAGTGGGGGCCACGTAAATCCGCACGCAGGGATCCCTTGTTTTGTGCTGTTCGAGAGCCGTGATGGGGGTGACAAGGTAACGCAGGAACACGCCACGCAAGCCTGCAGCAGCCCAGAGCAGGCAATACCCCGCCGGCCCCCGGGCACTGGCTGCAGGCAGCCACACGCCATTTACACCACAGTGCGTAACTTCTCCTGTTCCGGGCCCGGTGATTCTGCTGGCGAACTGGCACATTTGCTTTGGGTTTTGGGTTTGTTTTGTTTTTGGATTTTTTTTGTTTGGTTTGCTTTTTTTTTGTTCCCAAGCAGACCTTTAATTACCGAGCTGCTAGACCACGCCAGCCCAACCGCATCTGCTCTGTCAGTGAGCACCGTCCCGCGCGCAGCGGCGTGCCCGGCTCAGGGAGACGGCGGCTATGCCGTGGGCGAGGGGCGGCACCTCGGCGAGCGCGCTGCCAACTTCCAACAGGGCCGCGGCGCGAGCCCCGCGGCCGGCCGTTAAACCGCCGGTTTACCGGCCCACCTGGGCCGGGGCGGGGCGGGGCCGAGGGGTAAGGCCGCGTGACCCGCAGGCGAGCGGCGCCGCCGGCCCTGAGGGGCGGCGGTGGGCGCGGCCGGGCGGGGCTGGGGCGCGCGGCCCCTCGGCGTTGAGCGGGCGGCGGGCGCCCTCTGCCGGCGGCGGCCGTTGGTGCCCGGCGGTTGGGCGGGCGCGGCCGGGCGGTGTGAGGAGGTGCGGGGAAAGAGGCGGCCGCCGCCGCCTCTCCCCCGGCCCCGCTCGGGTGCAGCGGGAGCGCAGCCAGCTCCGCCGGGGTACGGGATCCGTAACGGGGTGCCGGAGCCCGGCGGCGAGCAGCGCTGTCCGTCCTTCAGAGAAATGCCCGCTGTCCCTGGGGTGGGGGGAGCGGGCTCCAACGGGCACGGCTGCAAAGGGCTGTCAAAGCGTGCCTTTTCTCAGGGTTGGATTCCCCCTAGGGTTTTTAGGGGAGATGTTGCCTCCGAGGCAGAGCACCGTAGCACGGTTCCTCTGCCCCACTGCTCCCAGGGGAAGGGGTGTCAGGTCCTACCCGTGTGCCAGTCTGTGCCGTGCTCCCCTGGAGAGCTGGGCCTGTGGTGGGCTGCCTGCTCTCGGCCAGCTCTTCCCACCTGGCAACTCTTTCTTTCATTCCTGCCTGCTGCCTGGCTGGGTGAGGGCTCCGGCAGTAGCCCAAACGAACTGGGTTCGTACCCAGGGATTTGGGAGGCACTGGTAGGCCGGGTGCCTGCCCGCAGGGCAGCTGAGGTGATCTCTGGCAAAGAAGCAGTGGAGCAGATTGAGTAGCTCAGGGGAAAACACCTGCATCCCATCCACACAGCAGGATCTTGAGGAAGATGTCCATGGCTTTCTCAGTCGTTAGGTGATGTCTAAGGTTGGTTTGATGTGAAGAAGTAGGGTCATGAACAGTGAGGAGGAAGAATGTGTCCAGTCAGGAAATTAGGACCTCAAGACACGGTGAACAGAGCCTGAAGAGTTCAGCAGCAAATTTCCATTTTGTCATCTCTCAGGTTTGGGGGAACTGTAAAGAAGGTGGCAGTGAGAGAGCTCCTTTTGCAATTTGCAGTCTTGGATGACTTTATTTGCCAAGCCTGGGTGATGGCTCTGTTGCTGTTGGATCAGCTCTCCCTCCTGACAGGTGTCAGTATTTTGGGTCATTCAAGAAAGGTTTTATTGAATTGTGAGAATTTTTGGAAACTGAGATCCTCCAAATTCACCAGTTGGAGGTATTTTGCTGCTAAAATCTTTCCAGTTCTTGTTATTTTGTGCTGGCCCAAGTATAGGACACTATGGTATCAGTCCAGCAAGAAGCTCTGCTAGGAACCCTTTCTCTGGGTTAACAAGTTCTTCTCAGAGAAGCATTATGGTATACCTTTCTCCCTCTCTTTGGGCTTCCTTGTGTGCAAGTTGATGAGGTCTTACAACCTTAACTCTTACAACCCCTCCTGCTCCATGTGTCACTAAGGAAAGATTATTAGTCAGAAGAATCACCAACATGCCAATGACAGGCAGCTCCACAGCTACCTCTTGATTTCAAGTTCACACGTTTCTTCTGTTATTCTAATTGGTAGTCATGGGAAGCTGCCCTAACCCTACTCCTGGCATATCATTTATACTAGCAGTTCAGAAGTTAGACCATTTATTGTTGTTAATTCCAGGTAGAGCTGAAAAAATGCGGCTGTTAAGACATTTATAAGTAAGTGGACAGGAGCCAAAACCTTGGATGCAGGCATAAGTATCAGACAGAGGTTCGAGCAAAAGCTGGTTGGTCTCAAAGCACTGAGGATGGCCTTTGATCTCGGTCTACATATTGCACCTCTACAGACTGTTGTGACCTGTCTTTCGGATGGTATACAAACGTCCAGTTTCTCCATCATGCCACAGTGCGTTTGCAGTAGTGTACTATCACTCTACTGCTTTCAGTGGATTTCTTCTGAGTATATCTCAGCATGGGTGCAATTAAATCTGACCTAGAAGTTCAGCTTCATCACTCAAACCTGAGATGCTGGCACAAGCCCAGTTCTATCAATAAGTAGCAGTTTATGAGAGCTGGAAATGTTGGTTGCATCAAAGAAATCCTTTGAGGTATTCACATTTATAATAAATCTCAGGATAAAAAAGGTGACAGCAACTGTAACTTGAAGAGTCATCACTGCCTGCACAGAAGCTTTGTTTCCAAGTTTGGTGCTAATAAGTCTCAGTATCGGGTCTTACTTACAATTTTAAAAGGCTTCCTTGGGGAGATTTGAAATGCATGACAGCTCCGATACTTGCTTAAAGCTGCATATTAATGAACTGGAGTCTGTTGGGGGACAGGGAGGAAATTGAAGGCATTTCTAGTAATAGTGGCAAAGAATTAATTGTAAAGATAGAAACAGCTAATTATTAAGAACCACAAATAAAATCACCAGAACTTTTCCAGGTTGGTATATTTCTTCTCTAAAGCCTTTCCAGTTCTTGTTCTCATCCCCTTGCCAAAGGCTCGTTTCAGCAAAAAGCTTTGTTAAGAGCACATTAAGTCCCTTATCCTTTTGTATAGCACACACATCAGCAGAAACACACATATCCACAGCCCAAGTATTCTGCAGGATTTAGGAGTTCATGCAGTACAGGAGGAAATCAGCTGTATAGACTGCATTTGTACTTCTGATGTTGTAGGTAATGCTCCTTCTATAGTATCTGGGATACACTATGCTGGAGTGTATTTTTCTACTTGCTCTTGTCAATTGCTGAGTATGATATCATGGAGAATTAAGACTAAGATTGGGCATTTCCACTGTATGAGCTGGCTTCTGAGGTATTTGCTGTAGCACAATTCCTAAATCAGTCCCAAGATTTACCTTGTGTGTCAGCATCAAAAAAAAAAACACTGACGCTTGAAAATGTGTACTTCTCGTGCACTGCTACAGTCCCTAGTTCTGGGTGGTGTAACATGGACGGGGAACTCTCTAAGCAGTCCTCATCACAGCTCCTACTTCTTGCTGCTACCAGCAGGTCTGCGTCAGTACGCTTTAAATACACTTTTCCCTACTCCAAGCAACAGCAGAGTTTTATTGTCAGCCTGACAGGGGTATGTCTCCCCATTTGCTGAGCTTAGCCCTTTTGCCTCGGGGCCATTGTGCAGGTGTTTCGCCTGTACTTTCCTTGCTTCACTGAGAGACTCCTTGAATCTCTCCCTAATGTAAAGGAAGCCATTTGTGTTCAAATTTGGACAGAGTCTCACTCTGTTGCAAATCAATTGCCTTTAAATCCCACCCTTGCCCAATACCAAAAGCAAACTATTTTCCGTGAAGGGCTGTCTATTTGGATTTATTTTGAATGGAAATTTTTTCTGTATCTCACATGTAAAATATTTCATAGATTTTCTAGAAACTGCTTTCATAGTTCTGCCACACAGCACTGCCTACTTTCATAAATCTTTATATTCTCAGTAAAAATCAATGCCTACTTATTAATACAATATTGATATGTGTTTCATAAGTAATAAAGGATGCAGTGTTATTTACTTACATATACTCACAGAGCAGGGTTGCATGGAGAAGTTCATAGTCATTTTATGCAGCGGGATGCATTGCAATGACAAGTCTGCAGCCAATTTCAGTTAAGATCATAAATTCAAATACTGAAATTTGACAGAACCCCATTTTCTGTTACTCAGGCACAATGAGCATTCATTGCAACTCCAGAACTAAAGACAAGCCTCAAAAATGGAACAAAGTGGGAGTACCTGCGAATCCCAAAGCGCCAAGCCTGAGCAATACAGATTTTACACAGAACAGCAACAGAGCAAGAAAATATTGGAGTAACAACAGCCAGAGTCACAGGCTCCGAACGAGAAAGATGTGAGCTGCTTCTTGTCTAGAAACCCTGACTGCATCTGAAGGCACGTGGAAAAGCCATCAACTGCTTGCTGTGCCGGGCTTGGTGGAGCCACATCCAGGGTAATGCCACAGCAGCGCCTGGCATCTGTGGGGTTGCGACAGAAGCCCCCCAGGAAAGTGTCTGCGGGATGCCTCGGCCAGCAGAGCCATGCTGGGGGGGCCCATGGCAGTCTGAACTGCTAGGACCTGGGTCTGGCACACTGCTAGTGATTCTCCCCATGCGCAGGGACACCAGCTGGAGATATTAGAGGGCAAAGGATTCCTTTTAAACATTCTTCAAAGACTCTCCTAACTACCTCAGGGGCCGGGGAAAAATGTGTCTTCCGAAAGAATTATTCTCAGTAATCTTCTTTGGAGAGAAGAGGGGCGAAGATGGTATTAACAAATAACGGTATTAACAGCAGGAATATAGGCCAGCATGTGCCAAAGTTAGAAAACAGGCGAAGTGGCTGCTGGAGGGTAGCAAGCACAAAGCCAGCGTGCGTGCCTGCCTCACCCTCGGAGCCAGGGACGCAGGCAAGCAGTGCAGAGGACGTGGAAGGGGGTAAGCGGAGATAACATAGCAAAGTGAACAGGCAGCACAGAGAAACAAACAGCAATTATATAATAATATTTTTATGCTGCATGCTTTCTTGTTGCAGGAGTAATTTATAGCAGTACAGATCAACAACAGAGCTGGCATCACAGGCATTAGTCTGTCACAGTCCTGAATGTGTAAATGACTTAAATGAAACACTATACAAAACACAGTAGGCATTTCTTTTCTGCCCCTCAGCTCACCTGAGGTGAACTAATTCAACTCAGTCCTCAAAAACCAGAGAATTACATTCATGATAAGCTGCGTCAGAGGTCTCATCCCGGTATGTTCCTGAGATTTTTGTAATGGGGGGCACTCCAGATCTGTTTCATCTGAAACTCTTTTTCAACTCCTTTTCAAACGTTTGATACATTTCTTTTATCATCAAGTTTAGGGTTAAAAGTGAACCTTAGAGCATGCAGATTTTGAAAAATTTTAATGCTTTCTTTTTCTCTTTGCTGTACATCATTCCATTCTGATTGTATTCTTTATAAAGAAACTGCAGAGGGCTGATGACTGGCTTATCTGCCTGCCATTTCCCTCATACCTCTTTGTCACCTGCCTCTAGTTTGTCATTGCCTTGAAAGTCACAGTTTGGTCCCTGTATCCCTTTCTTCATCAGCTCGCTGGCAGCTGGGGAGGCAGCACCATGGCTAGACCTGGCACCTCTCGTGGACGCAGGTCAGTGGCCAAGAAAGGTATAGGGCTGCGCTCTTTGCCCTTCCCTGTCTACCGAAATGAGTTTTCCTCCAGCTTATTCATGCTCTCCTGCTGTGACTACCTGAATAACCCACCGAGAGAGTCCGGCAGCATTCATGACTGGACCCAGATGAACACAGTTTTTGTGTCTGTCTGTCAAGGGATGGTCAGACTTGGCAGCACAGCTCTGGAGCGCTCAGAGCAGAGAACGAGTAAGGCATACTTGTTCCTCAGAGGGACACTGCAAGGCCAGTGCTCCAGAGCATGGTTTGCTATGCACAGGAACTTCTTTCAGGTTTAAACAAATGACAGTGTTGTCACTGAGCACAGAAGTCAGCGTGGGGGAGATGACTCCAACAGCCTTTCTGTGTACCCAGGCAGGCCTGGGTAAAGTATTGCTGCATGGTTTCAGGGCAGGCATACTCACAGCTTTAGGAGAGGAGAGTCTCCATCTGTCCCCTCAAGCTGTGCTCTGTCCCTGGAAGCAACACAAGCAAAGGGCAGCTGTGCTCAGCAGCATGTCCCCACCTGCTGCCTTAATGATGTGGCTCTTTTCTGAACCATAACTCTCCTATCAAATGCCATGACAGAGGGAAAACAATCCCGTACCTTGGCAGCTAGCAACATAAACAGTTTCAGAGGTGAGCTGGCAGCAGTTGATGGGCATTTCTTCCTACTGCTGGAAAGCTTTGGCAGAGTGGAATGCATTACTCCGTGTTACCAAATTCAGCAGAACTGGGTTCTTCTATTCTTTAGAGAGGGCTTGTCTGCTTGTGAAAGTTTTACCAATTTAACATAAATGGAAGTTTAAATCACCTTAATGAAATCAGCATGACCTTCTTGGATGATTATTTGTTTGGATTTAAAGCTCCTTTTATTGGTTATACCCATTTAGCTTTTACCCATGTGAGCAGGTACAAGTTGAACTGGAGAGAGCCAGCTTTAAGCTGGTAGCAATGTTCAGACATAAAGCCGCATCAGTTTGACAAAGCCAATTTAATGTAACAGCCACAACTGCACCGTAGAAAGATGAATACTTTGCAAACAACTGTGCTGGTGGAGGAGGAGGTTAGCACTCTTAGTCTGCCCCCAATGCTCCTTACTGCCTCTTTTCCAGACGTTTCCCTCTCTCCAGACCCATCAGGATATCTCTTTATGCAGACACAAGGCTTCAGAGTATTTATAATTGCCTACATTTTAATTGGCTGTTTAGCCTTGTGCATATTAAAGAAATATTCACCCATGCAATTAGCCTTATCAAGCATTTTAACCAGTGCTAGCCTCACCACTGTATTCATTGTGTGATGTCTGATCTGCAACAATTCAACAACATCAATTTACAGTAATTAATTTGGGTCCAAATCTCCTAGCACAGGCAGGGTGAGAGTCTGGAAAGTGGCTGATGCTGTAGGAGAGTCACACTGCCGTTCTGTGACCAAGGAGTTTTGGACAGCAGTCAGGTATTCGGTCTGAAAATGCGATGTGCTGCAGTGACAGCTGAGGCTGGTCCTGTCTGAAACTATAGGCCAATATTTCGGGATGAACATTGCTAGGTGAGGGCCCTTGTTAATAAAGTTTACTAAGAAGCCATGAGTTATTTCTCTAATGAGACTGCAAACTGAAACAGGCCTTTGGTCCAAAAGAGCTGGCATCTGTGCCCTGGAGCTGGCAAATCTCTGCATTTGAGAACGTGTGTGGGATGCCATCCCACACTGCCAGGAGTAGCTGGGGCTTCATCAGTCACTAGCAGGCACAGAGTGGGACTGGGGAGGCAGCCTGAGGAGAGGATGCCTTTTGGATCCCAAAGGCTTGGGTGATTTTGTATAGATCTGCGTTCTTGTTGGCGGTGGGAGGCTGGTGTTTGCTCCCGTGCTATTTACACTTTAGTCTGTATGAGGATGGTGTCTTTGCTAGGTGGAGGAGACACTGCAAGCCTGGGAGGCATGTTCTTTTAAGGTTGTTTACATACAAATAAATAAACAAACCAGCACTGGTGAGTGGAAGATCTCAAGAGAAATGGAGTGTTTCTGTAGCATACTAGGCCTGCTTGAAACACAAAAGGAAGAACGTAGTGATTCTGACTTTTTTTCCTAGGAAAAGCTGCACTCTGCCTCAGGGTGGTGATGAGAGTTGATGTAAGCATCACCCTCTAGAGAGGAATGTATGTAAGGCTGGATCATTCAGAGAATTTTCATCTTATTTGGGCTTCAAGTTAATGTATTTATCACAGAGAAAACCTTTTCATTGCTAAAAAGTAGGGAGAAAGCCCCAGAGGGACCGGAAAGAGTATTGCCAAAATTCCTGAAGCTGAAACTGTCCTATTACATGGAACACAGCTGTGAAGATCCAGTCAGAAAATCTGTATGGAGATACAGCCTATTCTTATTCTGTTGGACACCCACCCCGTTCCCACTTGCAAAGGTTGATGTCTCAGGAAGCTGATTCTCAGAATCACCTGGAAAGCAAACATCTTTGACTGACAAATATAGATGACTGACTTACCTTTTTTTTCTGTCAGGTTTGTCCAGTTGTTCACACTCTTTCACATGCTTGACTGGAACAAATTTTATTAGACTTCAAAAGGAAGGTTGTAACCTTTTCGCAAGTGTTTTGGGAAGCTGCTCAGATGGTAACTAATCACTGGGGGGTCTACATGAGTCTAAGAGGCTTTATTGAATGAGACTGACAAACCAGGAAGAAAGAATTGCTACATATAATTCAAATCAATCTGGAAAAGAATGGGCAGCTAGGGCCACATGGCAAGTTCAGAATTACTAATTGCCATGCAAATAACAATGTACAAATAATTACAATAAAATGAAGGCTACAAGCTTGTAAGCTTCTCCAGTGAAAGGTCCCAACAACATTCAGGAGTCTGGCAAAGGGTGGGTGCGAGCATTTCTTTGTGCATCTCTGTGTTTACCATTTCCTGTGTTGAAAGAAAAACAGCTATGTCTCCTCCTAAGATGAACTGTTTACTATAAAGCCTACCTACCTGCCTAGACACCTGTTGCTCTTTTTGATTATAGCATACTAATGAAATGAAACTGGGGTTAATTAGGCATTAGAGTTGCATTCAGACTTACTAAGGAGATAGTAAAACTTCAAGTGAAACAAGAAATCATTACAGATACTTACAGTAGCTATTTTACATGTCTCTTAATTATAAGCATTACTAGTAATGGTTCTGTAATCCAGTCTTGAATAATGGTCAATTCACATTCCTTTGAGCAAACAGGCCAAGGAGGTGTTTTTAATGGATTACATTAATGAGGTTCGTTAGCTAACTAAACCCAACATCCTGTATATTCAAGATTGGTCTCCAGGCTTTAGCCACATGGAATACTGATAACAGCAATTCTTAACACTCAAGAACCTTACAGCTCTTGTCTTCATAAATGAGGATAACTTGCAAACATCACAACCACAAAGGTGTTTTTTGTCACGAAACACAAGACTAATCCTGAAACTCTTCTGCGTGCCTTCTTCAAGCAGGTAAGAATTTCCTTAGTTTTAAATAGGGTCTGCATTTTCTTATTCACAATACCTGCAAGTGGTTGGCACCAGGATGTGGCATCTTAATGAGACTTGTTTGCTGGTGCACTTTGACATCACACCTGTCGCAAGAAAGGGCCCAGGCTACCTCTTGTCCTTTTCAGACCCAACTTCTTTTTAGGGTCTTGAAGATGTCAGTAAGGGTAATAAATATGAAGAATCTGTCTTAACGAGCTCTGCTTACACGGAAGTAACTTCCTTTGACCCATGGACTAGATTGGAAAGCACAGACCATGCACGAAAGTGGAACGTGGAGCCCCAATTAATGAGTAATTGAAGGACTGTTCTGCAAAAATGGAAACCATTTCTAATCTGTGAATGTAGCAGTGCGTGGCGGATCTACAGATTTCTGTAATTAGCAGGCATCCAAAATATGCTGCTGACGCCACCAGAACCCCTGGAGAATGAGGCTTTCTCTCCAGGAGGAGGAAGATGGCAGTCAAAGTATGCTCTTGCATATGAACTTTTGACCCATCCAAGTACCGCTGAAGAAGGCACAGGTCGCACCCTGAATGTTCAGTGCAGGAAATAATTATGTCCTTGGATGCACCGCTGTGAGGACAGGTAGGAGAAGACAAGAGAGCAGTTTAATTTTTCCCTAATGGCATGTGTCTGGCACATTCCAGGAACCAAGACAGGCAAAGACGACTCAAAGGAAGTACTAAAGTTTGAAGTTTTTAGAAGAGAGAATGAGGGATATCTACATAATACCATGAAATTGGGCTGGTTAATCATGATCCCCCAGTTTGCCTCTGGTACAGCTTTTGTCTCCAGTAAACTGCTCTAGCAAGGCACAGACTTTACAACAACCCATTAGGTTAGCCTCCAAGCTAAACACCTTGTGGTTCCCGTAATTTGCACTTGTGCACATTGATGTAACCAACATATTGAGATACAACAGAGATACAACAACCAAAGTGGCGTAGGTACTCTTCCTCTATTCCATAATATACAGGTACCTTCAGCAACGGACTAATTCTGCGTTCAACAGCACAAGTGTTAATGGGCCAGAAAGTACTTAATTTGTACAAATCATACTCAACGTGTACTCAGCTATACACAGTTTTCAGAGAGACCAATTTCTTCTCAACATCATTGTTGAGTAGGCCACTATATGGGGACATAACCAGCTGACATCAGATTTATCTGAAAATAGCATCTGTGGTTGGAACACAGAAGCTTGCTGAATATAATTGCATTAATTGTGAGCCCCTCTGACAAATGCCTGGGTGATGGGAATTTAGAGACCCCTTCCTGGCATCTCCAGAGGTACCTCTGTTCATCTGTTTGAGGTACATACCCTCAGTATGAGAGTCAAGGATGGTGAAAAACACTGTACGGTCTCCATGAAATGGACCCTTCATGGACAGTAAAGCTGGCCCCTTACAGAGTGTTGTGGTAGATTAATGATGTTATTGGTAACATGAAGGTAGTAATGAATGTGGAGAGCTTATCTTATTTTTACAATCCTGAGTGACAGGAGTGTGACCTGGCCTGTCATTAATGTAACTGCTTTGATATAGTTCATGTTTCTATTGTCAGTGAAGCAGCAGGGCCAGTATGAAAGCAGGGGACTGCTTTCACCAATGGGAGTCTGCTGTGGCAGCTGTAGTGGGGCTGTACAGGGGTCAGAGCAAGGCTTTCTCCCCAGGCGGGGAACAGCGACGGTCTGTAAACGCTGCTATTCAGAGAAACACTCCCAGATCAGCAGGGACTGAAGGCGGCCACTTCTAAACAAATTTAATCCACCTTCAATCTAAAAAATGCCCTGCAAACAGAATTTTATCTGTTGTTCTTAAATAAATATTGTAAGGCTTAAAGATTTCATCGGCAGAGCAGAAGTTTAGTGCAAGAGTTTTACCTTACGATTTATATCTGGTTCACAGCATAACAAAAGGAAAGTGAACTTGCTGGTCTCGGCTGGGTGCACATGAGTGCTGGACAAACAGCAGGTAATTCCAATAGAGAAAGAGGAAGAATGTTCCTCTGTTGCCCTTTTTATTATCCTTGTTATGAATTTTCATTGCCGAAAGGTAAGTTACAAAGTTAAATTTTAGCAGTGATGAATGCATTGTTTCTTCTCTTGGTCCTTGAGATACAGTCATTAGCTGATGCACAGATCTGGCTCTCAGCCAGCTGTTTGAAAGGTCAAGCAAGCTTTCTCTGTGTGTGTGTGAGAACGCTCTTGTCTTTTTCCCACCACTATTTACCTGTAGTTTCTGATGGTGTTCCTCATAGACCTCACTGATTGTAGAAATAAGAATCATATTTGAACAGCATTAGTCAGAATTTGGCTTCCAACAAAGGACAGTACAACACACTAAATACAACTTAGAAAGGCATGCTATAGTCTTCCAGAGCTACTTACTTTCAGATTGTTTTTATGATTTTTGAAGCTATTGCCAGGAGTGAGAAAGGCAGATTATTTCCTATTTCTTGTTTAAATGAAAACTGAGCGCGAGTTTAACCATAACCTTCTAAAACCAGTGCCCTCACAAATTCAGAAATGTGACAACTCTACAAAAGAGATATTACAAAACCTTTGCATCAAATAGTTTCTCATAGATGCCAGTAAGAATATATTTTGTTTAAATATAAAAACTGTTTGTACCACAAGCGTCTCTGGAGAAGGGTATACATGTATTTTTGCCTCTGAAGGGTTCTCCAGTTTCTTTTATCATTTCTTCCTCCGTCTTCTGAATTTCCTTGAAGATGCATTCCTTTTACTGAGGTTTCCATGGTTATTGATCTCTTGAAGTTGACTCATTATCCCTGGGAAACGCTGTTTCTCTGTGTCTCAGTCTCTGAATGCAGGTCTTGGTTCTTCCTATTTTGTAGGGACCCTACTCGGCAAGTCCTTGTCACTGAATTGGACTTTACTTCCCATCTTGATTTGTGTATGAAGAATTTGTTCTCTGAATTTAAATGTTTTCCCTGAGCTCACCTTTTTGTAAGCATATAATAATACAGAGCATGATTGACATTAGCTACCTTGGGTGTGAACTTCACATGTAAAAGGTGTATGGGTGCAACACATCTACTTGTAGATCATTTTTTCTAATTTCTATGGTGGTCCTAAATGTCTGCAGTTTATCATTCATCATTTCCCCTTGTGACTGTATCACTAAAGCCTTTGCTTCCCCAATGAGAATGGGCAGGGAGCGAGCAATGATGTTCAACTTCCGTGTTATCCTGAGAAAACAGAAGAACGGCCTTTCTCTTCATTTTACAGCTGATGCTTCCAGCTGACATTGCCTCCTACGGGAGCAGTGGTTTCTGGCTATCAAAGGCTAGCTAGCATGGCTTACAAAGTGGCTATGTTATTGCACAATTAGGGACTAATGTCTGTGAGTATAGACCATTCTCTAAACATTTAAATGATCCTTTCCCCTCAACACCAAGTGGTCAGGTTTTGAAATAAGGATGCTACAGACAGCTTATGGAGCTTGTGGGAATCCCTTGTTAAAATTCTGCCATCCCATTCAAAAGAAGAGTTTACATTATTCCTCTCTGCCTGCTGGAGCTCATCCTCTCAGGGGGTATTGCTAAATCATCTCTGCCAGACAGAACGTGCCCCTGGCAATCAGAAAAGTCCATATGAAGAGATTTATCTCTTAGTGGGGTTTTTTTGTGGGTTGGTTGTTTTGTTTGGTTTTTTTTTTAAGCTCTGCAGTGTCTGCTACTGTCCCTTGTGTTCATTTATCTGTTTCAAAGAGTAAGTTCCTGGGAAAGATCCCCTACCCCAATTAATTCACTGTGTTATGCTGGAGAGGTGGTACATTTTTTAAGAGGAAAGCAGACATCTCACCAACAAGTGCATCTTGTATTATGCTACTTTGCCAAAAGACATTGCATCCCTTCATGGTTTGGAAGATGGAAAAAAAAATTTCAGTCATTTATATGAGAAAATCCAAAGGACACATTTCTATATGCCCCCCTTTCTTCATGGCCACTCAGTGCTACCCCATGGAGCCACACGATTTCTGTGAGAACATCTTCTTGAAAGTCCAACAGCACATTGCCAACAGGAAACGAAGAGGAAGAACCTCTTTCTTCGCATCGGTCTAAAACCAATGCTTGTGTGCTTTCAACAGTTCCATTTACCTCTGTTTCCAGCACATTTTTACAGATGCTTTCAGGATATGTACTTTGGTGTGACATCAAAAAGAAACCTGTCTTGGCAAAGGAGCAACAGAGGAAACTCATAGCTTGTTTATATAAATTGTAAAACACTGTAATTAAATAAAATAACTATAAAAAGAGTATGTAACTGGTTTTGTTGTGTGTGTCCCCTGCTTCTCTATCTTCTTAGATTAGATAGTTGGGGTTTTTTAAAGCACACACTATTCCCGATTTGAGCTTCGTAGGGCTACTGTAATAAAAGGGTGAATGTCAGCAGCACCGCATTGTGCCTCCAGATGAGGAGGCACCAGAGGAAACTACAAATGAAAACAAACTATATTCAAACAGGTGAACCTCAGAGTCAAGCCCGTCTCTGTAAACTCAATAACAGCTATCTTGAGCAAATAGACATGTCTTATAACGTACCCTGAAGGTCAACAAACTCTGGCTCTGCTGTTGCAACAGAGCTCTTCTTTTTTTCTCTTTCTTTCTTTCTAGGAATGGGTTGATTTAAGGGCCCTGTATTAAGAGTGGTCTTCTTCCCACTCCTAGTCATACAACTTCTTCAGGAAGTTCTCCCCTACTGACCTCAACAGCTGATGGTAAAACATCATATTTAAGTTAACAAACTATCTCTGCAACTTTGATGAAGCTCAAAGACTAGCGACAGGTTCTCAGTTTTCCATAAAATTTGAGTTGAATTCAAATGCACGTCTGTGTTTGGGGGAGCTCTGAAGAATGGCATTGCTTCTCAAGGCAACAACTTAACATATAAAAACTGGCTACTGATGGGCTTTTTAGTTTTGTCTCTGAAACATTGAGTGCAACTTCACCATATAAACAGATATTTCAACAAAGTTTGTCATTAAAGTTGAACTAATGAGTTTTTCTTGGCTGCATTACTGTAAGTTAATTTACATTTGCATTACTGAAGTTAAATTTCAGCCTTCGCAACTAGTTTCCATCTGGACTGTACTACATCCTTAGTATTCCATCGCTGTAAAACCTAAACTACTGTAATGCATAAAACTTGAACAACCTGCACATGTGGAAGACTTCAGATTTAGCTTCAAATTCTTGCACTACCAGCTCAAAAATCACACCTCTAGAAAACTTGAGAACTCCACTCTGTTCACTTCGATCACTAGGCTGGTGTCTAGGGGAGGACATAGCAGCATACCACAACACAAAGCTTAGGACCCGTTCTGCACTGAAAGATGCTGTTATCTTGGCAGTAAATTCCTTTTGGCAGGAAATACTCAAAGGCTTTCCTCTGCATGAAACATCCTATTGTTTCCTTTTATGCTATCATTTAGGCAGGTATTTGGAACAGGAAAGTCTGTTCTAAAAGGGGCTTCTAAAAGGAGTAGTTAGAGTGCAGGATAAAAGGAATTTTTTTAGTACAGAAGCAACACGTGTTTTTAAGGCTGCAGTGTTTCCAGGATAACAGCAGGAAGAGGTAATTTTAAGCCTCCATGCAGCAGCATCCCTAGATTTTACTTTTTTTACTCTGAACAATATGGAAAAGTTCTGTCTGCTGACTCTTTGAATCTTGCTTCCTTGCATTACTGTAGACAAGAATTAACTACCTACTCCCATGGTTTTATGGTTTTGGTCATTTCAATGACACAACTTGCATGCTGGTTGTACATCTCTGTTAGATCTTCCACAGGCTTCATTTAAAGAGGCTAAAAGGATTTTACAGTGCCTTGTGAGCCAGTACATCACTATTTCTGAAGCTCTTCTGCAGACTGAACTCTCTTTGAAGTCAATGGGAGTTCTGTCTGAATAAGGACTTCAGGATTTGGGCCTCAGGATATAAATGCCGTGATCAATCTTTTGAGCATAATGAATAACATTTTCTTGGCTTTCAGAACTATACTAAGCCAACTAGTAGCCCCAGGGATTCAGAATGGCTTAAAAAGGAGAATCTGCTTTGTTTCAACCTACATCTTTATTTAGCTTTTAAATCAGCATAGTCCCCATGCCTCGTACTGACGTGCCCAAAAAAACCCTCCAATAATAATACCAGATGTTTCAATAGTTAGTTTTACAATCAAACCTATCATGGCATGAGACACTATGAAACAGTTGTGTTCAACAAAAAATAAACATACCTGCTACAGACGGAACTGTTTAGAAGTTGAGACCTGAATGTACAGTCTAAAACAAAAGACTTGAAGGCTGAAAACTTTATTAACTATGTCACAAGGAGGTCTGTAGGCACTGATTTTGATCAGAACATCGTAGTACCAGACACTGTGCAAACACCAGAGTTAGTAATACAAAAAGTCGACAGTCTGGGTAGGCAAGACAGATACTGCCTGTCTCCTATTCCTTATAACTACTCTGACTTTATAGATGGAAAGTTCAGCTAGGGAGAGGTTATATGACTTACCCAATACCTCTCACTAAGTCTAGAATGAAACCTGACTGCCAGCCTGGTGCCTTACTGTCGAGACTACGCTCCCCCTTCTACACAACAATAACAGTATATTACAGGTCTTAAAAAATCATAGTTTCCTGTTCCAGTCCCAGCCTTGGCTGGCCTCCAGCATCCCCAGCCACCTTGCCCCCTGAAAGCAAAGGCCTAGGTCCTTCCTGTTACCTGTGATGAGAGTTTTGCCAGTGCTGATTTCAGTGGCAGCAAGTCTAGATCCAGTGGTAAATGACACCCCGATATGACCAGCCGATAACGTCTTAGTAATTGCTGTCAGGGTAAGCAGCGGGGCATCAGCAGTGTGGGACAGAGCAAAACTGTCTGGTGTTTTCAACCCTCACAGGTTATCATGCAACTGGATTAATGAAACAAGGTATAAGAGAATCAAGAGAATAGATAGACTGCAACAAGAGAAAGAAGTAAAAATATTTCAATTTCTTGTTGCCTGAGAAAGGTCCCGAACAGCGTTAGGCTCCTTTGCTCTCCTGTGTGATACAGGTAGGTTGGATGAGACAATAGTGGGTTTTCAGTCCAGCCATGCAGGCAGAATAAATTCCCCATTCACAGGATGGTGAAATGAACAACAGGTGGGGAGGATCTTTGGTCCTGGGATGCTGTGATTAATGGAAATTGTCCTCGTGGTGGCATCAATATCTTGTGGTATAGGAACACAAAACTGTAGGAGGTGTTAGTCAGGCATTTTTGTTAGGGAAAAGTTATAGGAATCATTCTGTCAGGGAAAAGTCATTTTTCCTTAGCAATGGGATGGAAAAGAGAAATAAAAACAGAATAAATTGAGTTCTTCAAGACGTGTTGTCTATTCACTCAACTGTACCGACTACCCTCCTCACAGTGACTAGGGGGCTGCTGTTAGGCACCCCAAAGGCTCCCCTGCTCCAGGCTGATTGAGCCCAGCTCCCCAGCCTTTCCTTGCAGGGCGAGTCCTTCAGCCCTGACCATCCTGGTGGGCCCCACTGAGCTCCCTCCAGCTTGTCCAGGTCTCTTGCACTGGGAGGCCCCAAGCTGGATGCAGTGCCTAGACACAGCCCAACAAGTGCTGAGCCAAGAGGGATAATCAGTTCCCTCTACCTGCAGCTCTGCTCCTGTCAGCACAGGCCCGGACCCTGGTGCCCTCCCTCGCTGCCAGGGCACACTGTGAGCTGTGCCCGCTCGCTGCCCAGGAGGACCCCAGGTCCTCTTCTGCAGAGCTGCTCCCCAGGCAGCCAGAGCCTGGCCTGCCCTGAACACAAGGGCTTCATCCTGCCCAGGGGCAGAGCTCTGCATATGCCCTTTCTGAATTTTGTGAGGTTCCCGTTCGGCCATTCCTCCAGCCTGTGTAGGTCTCTTCAGATGGCAGTCCTGCCCTTGAGTGAGTCGCTGAAACTGCTGGAGAACAGGACTTCTCCATAAGTTGTCCACTTTTACAATGCCAACCTTTGCCAGGCTTTCTGCCTTTCAGCAGCAGCTTTCATAACAAGCAGGCTGAGGAAGAAAGCAAGAACACAGTGCTCTCCACTGGGATGATGGGTAACGTCAGCCTCTCTGGCAGTGGGGAAAAAACATGTTTTGTAACAAGTCTGTGACAAGTTTTGGACAGGAGGCAGGGCCACTGGCTCCAGGAGCTGACCCTGCAGGCTAGCGGAGCTTTTCATCCAAGAGTCAGTGGAGGTCTCCAAAACCACTGTTATATGCTGTCTTTTCTACAGTCTCCTCTAATTTAGCAGCAGATATTATCATCTTTGCCTCCTGAGATGTCTCCTGCTGTTCCCCTGCAGAAACACCCTTAATCTCATTTCTTCTCCTCTACTGGGGCCAGGATGCCAGAAGACATGCCTCCCCTTCCACGAAAGCTACTTGCTGTGCCTCCTGGACCCTAAACGGTCCTGTCTGGCCCCTCCAGCACAGGGACCTTCAGCCTTTATTTAATGTGGTACCTGCAGGCGTGGCTGCCACTGACAATCCTTGCCCTTCCCCTGCAGCACCAAAGGCTCCCGGAAGGGCACAGTTATCCTGAGCACGCCTGTCTTGAGGTAAAATTTGCAGGCAACTGCAAGGCCACAGTAAGACCTGGACTAGAGTTAAGTTCAAGTTTCTTAACACAGTAGTAACTTGGGGAACATTTTGCAGGCTCTTACCTCTGTGTCAACGTGGGTGGCGGTGCACAGGTGAACAGTGCAGTTCTTTTCCTCAAGTCCCAGGTCTGATTTCGGCCCTTTAGCGTTTTGGTGGAGGAAGTCCTGCAACTTCTGCTTCTGCCCACAGTCCGTGGAGAGTCTGAAAGAACTGTAAATACCAGGTTGGCATGCATTGCAATGGGAAAATGTTGAACCCTTCAGGTGTGAATATATATGGGGTTGTCACCAGCAGACAGAAGAGTGTTTTCAAGAAGCAGCTCCGAAGGTGATGAGGGAAACATGAAAAGCAGTGTATTACCTGGAATACGAGCAACAGGACTCCCAAACACAAGTTCAGCAGCTGGAAGAATTTCTCCACAGTATCAATAGGACTAAGGAGAAGGTCTCCACTATATACCAGATCTGCCCTGACATAGCTGAACCTACTTAAAAGTTTTAAACAAGTAAAGTCTTGCCCAGCCTACAACTTGCAGCAGCGATGTAAACAGCCTGCTGATTCAGTTGTATTTGCAGATGGTTTCCAGGGTTTGCTTCTTTGATTTCTTTTTTTTTTTTTTTCTTTCTGTTTTCCTTTTTATGCCTGGGTAATGGGTTCCCTTCCTTCTCCCTCCTTCAACTAGGTCAAAAACCCTCTGACTTCTTCAAAGCCTTGGCTCTGCTGCCCTGTGTGGATTTAGTCCAGGTGCTAGGCTGGGTCCTTCCTAGGGGCTTCCCACTGCGATTCACTCCCTTATCTTAGTTCCTGATCTTGAGGGAAGAGGCAAAACAGCCAGGGAGGAGAGGCATGTAGCTCCCCAGGGAGCACAGATATGCAAGGTGCTCAGAAATCCCATCCCCAGGGAGCTTTGAAAAGTCCCCTTATGCAGTGCACCACCACCACAGGGAGCTGGGTGGGGACAGCATAGGCTGGCGAGTCATGAACCACAAGGGCAATGGAAGAGTGGCCTGCAGCACTTCTTGGCTGCTTCCTGGAGGACCCACGGGGCAGCTCCTGCACAAGCTGGTCAGATCACTGCTACATGACCCTAGCTGGCAGGGAGCACTCAGCTTTTAGGATCCTACAGAGTCTGAGACTGGTTCTTGACACTTCCTTCACCCCCAATTTGGAAACTCTCTGGACAATGGAATTTGGTTGCTTATGCCCAAAGCAAAGACTGCAACTTGCTTTTATCTGTCCTATTCGCACGTATCTTTCTTGAGGACACATACAAGAAGATGGGGCTGGAGGAGTTGCTGTGTGATAAATTCAGACACAATCCCGCTTTTTACTTGCCAGAATACCCTCTTCCCTTGCATTTGAGGACTGTAGAATAAAAAATTATATATATATCATCAAAGGATATCTGTTAAGATCCTATCTGCACTATGAATTGTAACTGTGTTGTACACAGGCATCCTGATTTGATACAGCAGTAGCTGAGGCAGCCTCTGGGGTAGCACCACTAGAAGAAAATTGTGCTCTCTCTGGAGCACTGCGAGCTATGAAATTATTTCCTGAAATAGGCATCTTCCTGCTGACATCCAAGATGAATCTCACAGTGGCTCCCAGACTGCAGAACATGAATGAAACTTGTATTTGAGCCGGCTGTGTTAGAGATCCAGTACAACACACTGTATATCAAACAGAAGAAATATTCAGCTAGGGAAAATAATTTCAGCTTCCAAAGAGAGACTAAAGAAGACTAATAAAAAAATATTTTTTCTTAATGGGCCTTTGTTGCTCTTGCTTTGATCTTCAGAAACCTGTATCTTCACACATTATAACACTAATGATTACCTTTGTTTTTCATTCTCACTGACAAAGAAATGAAATACACAGTAAATGTATCAACAAGAGTGCACTGCAGTCTTAGGACCAGCGTGACAGTGGTTTGCAGGTGGAAATCTGGCATAGACCTAGGCAAATGTTTACCTGCATTAACTCTTTGTTGCCTTACTGTTGAGGAAAATATCAGTGAAAGACAACTTGTGTTAGAGAAGTTAAAAGAGAATTAAAAAATGGTCCCTTTCAGATTGCTTCCATCACCACATTTAGATCATGCTAATCTCCTCTTTGTGAAGCATAGCAACTCCCTTGCAGCTGTGTATGAAAACAGCTCCTCTGAGCTTCCAGCTCAAGTGAAACAAATGGGTAGAGCAAAAGACCTGATGTGAGGAGCCCTGCGCTCTGTTTTCAGCTCTGCCACCAGAACTGCACGACAGAGGGTAAGGCATTCAATGCCTCTGTGTGTCAGTCTTCCCCAGATTTCATCAGCTGAGGAAGTCTGTTGATGACACAGAGCTAGAATACGCAGTTAAGATACAGGAGTGGTAGGACACTGTACAGGAGGAAACCAAACTTGATAGAGAGTAGAAAAACAGAAATGGGGTTGAAGGTGTGGAGCACAAAGTGCAAGACTGTCCTTGGGGACCAGACCACAGATTCTTCTCCTGCAAGCTGAGACTCCTCAGTTAAGGGCAACTGGTGGTCACGTGTTAGAAGATGATGTACAAGGCAAGAACTCCAGGGGACAGAGCTCGAACTCAAGTTAAAGGACAACAGTACAATAACAGTCAAGAAAATGGTTAAGATAGAAATGAGAAGAGCAGTGAGGTCTGTGACGGTCTTCTAGCAAGGGCAGCTGAGACTACACTAACATCATTCAAAAAATGGTGCTTCATCAGTTTATGAAAATCAAATTCCAGTCCTATGATCCTTAAGTCGTAAACAGCGTTAGCTCCTGACTTTCAAACTGGTTATGAAAGGGGAACTGTTTATTGCTTATAGTAACAGAAATGTTCTCAAAGGTTACTTTGACTATGGCAAAGGTTTGAGTGTTACCTGCATGTTTAAAATGGAAGCAAAATATAATGTGCCGATGGACGAGTAACATAAAATGGAACTAACTGGTCCAGTTTAATTGCCTACGGTAAACAAAGCACAAATATTTGACAAAAACTAGAAATCATAGAAAGTTTATTTGATCTAATATATTAATTCAAAAGTAGTAACCTACATGGTGCCTTATTAGTTAAACACAAACAGGGATTACATTTAAATATAAAAGCTTTATCTTAGTAGAATGCCTTGACAATTTTAGTCATCTTAAGGTACTCACTTACCTACTTATTACTCGCTTTCACAGGTCTCATTTTCCGTTAGTTTTTCAGAAGCAACTGTAAAGTCATTTCTTGACTCCATTAAGATTATTTTTCCTGTTATTTTTCAAACCAAATTCCATGATTTCTTTTCCAGACCTTACACAGTATTTCTGTCAAGAGCTCTTTTTCCAGGTGTGAATATATTTCAATACATACACAGAACTCAAGGACATATAGCTACACAGATTTTATTTTAATTATAAGCACAAGGTCACAAGCTGAGCTTTGTTACACTTCAAAATACATATTTCAACTAACTGCCGAGCTGCACTGCTGTTACCAAAAGGCATCTCAAACACTAAAGGGGAAGATCTCAATTTT
This sequence comes from Pluvialis apricaria, assembly GCA_017639485.1. NCBI lineage: Eukaryota > Metazoa > Chordata > Aves > Charadriiformes > Charadriidae > Pluvialis > Pluvialis apricaria. The sequence goes on from CM030009.1 coordinate 41,066,179, forward strand.
CATCTACTATCATCATTGAAATGTAGTCTCTGTAGCGAACAGTATTTGTTTCTGGATCCAGAGCAGTGGAGAGCATGTCCTCCATTTCTTCCTGAGTAAAGGGCTCTCCTGAAAGACAGCAGAGAATACCACTTTGTCTTGATAAGTATTCTCTTTAGGGCTGGCAAATTGCACCCCTTTTCCCTTGCAAGGTTTCTCCTTTTGGTCCTCACACAGAGGAGAAAAGGAGCATACTAAGGATCCAATTCCTTCACTTTTGCCAACCTAAGTCCTGCATACCAAGCGAGCTGGTCTACGGGAAAGGAGACAGAGGGCCTGGATCTTCTGATCTCCTTCTAGTTCACAGACTCCAAAACAGCCTGCTCCTCTCTGCCACAGGGATTTTGAAACAACTGTTTTTGTCAGAGTGAATTCTTCCAATGCATACGTAAGAATTATTATCTCTCACTTGGCTATCCTTTCATTTGTATTTACATCATGAAAGGCTTCTGTTTTTTCTCCTTTAGGAGCTTCAAAGCTGCTGATGGCCTACTACATCCCTCCTTGAGAACAAGGTCCCCATCTGAGGATAGGTCTTGCGCAAAGCCTGCACATCGTTTTGTACTTGAGGCAGGCATGAGTCAGCCATGCAAGAAAAGCAGGCTCTTCAAGGGATATTGAGGATCACATGCTACACAACTTAAATCTGGTCTTTGAATCTCTTTGTTTGCGTACAGTGCTAGAATTAAGATCAAGATAATGTAGGAATGAATGAGCACTGGAACTACCTGAAACATCTGGAAATCTAAACTAATTTTACAGGAGGACAAAAAAGAATCACATCCTTAGGAAGCACAGAGATGTGCACAGAACCATAAAATATCCACACAGGATTGAATTTTGACTCTTAATAATAATAATCTCTATTTTATAATGTCTGCAAGCAGGCACATAAATGTTCTTTCCCTGCATTATTCACCACTGAAGTGTTCTAGTCTGCAGCCACTCATCACGGCAACAGTATTGTTTGAAGACAATGTATCTACTCCCGCAAGTTTTGGCATGCAGAATGAGGACCTCAGGGTGCCATATACACATGTAATGTTTATTTACTTAAATACTGATATTACAAAAGTCATGTTACCTTCTTCAGTCAAATATTTGACCAGCTCCTCTTTAGTAATATATCCACATTTATTCTCATCCAAAGCCTTAAAGAAAAAGAATAAAACTTGTGGTTATAACCATATTGAATCAAGAATCAGCAACTTCTTTCCAGCAATTAGGTACCTGAATATTTATTTACAGACCTCAAATGCATGTAGAAGAACATCTTCTGGAATAGGCCGGTAACTGAAACCATTGAATCAGAAAAGTTAAGTCACTGTTTGCCAGGCTGCTTTACTATTCTGAAAGAATAAAATATGGGTACTAAATGAAAGAGAAAAACTTGTTTTCTACGAGAGTTTACTGTTTGTCTACCAAACATTTAATTCCGGCTCAACTTTTTGGAACTGTCCATATCTTTAGCTCTTAAGTCTTTTATTGTACTCCTGTTTAATTTTCCTTGTGCTAAGGAGCCAGATGAATAGCTTCTGCATGTCTGGGCTGGCTGAATGGGTTAGTAGGAATCAATAATAGCTGAATCATTCCACGTAGCCAATGCACTGAGCAGAAGATGGCCAAACCAAGAAAACAAAGTTTTGTCCAGGTACGCTGGTAGCTAGACAACAGATCACCTAGTGGGACTTTGACAGTCTAATGAGCTGACCATGAAGAAAGGAGGCTGGTAGCTATAAAAAGGGTCTGTCACTAACAGTTTCAGAGAGACAGGAGAACTGGGCACATGTGTATGTGCATACATGTGCCTAATTTCAGAATCATAGAATTGTTTAGGTTGGAGAAGACCTTTAAGATCATCAAGTCCAACCGTTAACCTAGCACTGCCAAGTTCACCACTAAACCATGTCCAAAGAGCTGGAAAGGAAACCCTGTGCAGCAATGGAGACCTTACACATCCCAGCAGACTCTCACCAACCTCCAAGAATATTAAAGAGAAGATGTTGAAGCCAGGGAGGTTCTAACTGCTTGACTGTTTCATCCAGACCCGCCTTGCTCTTTTACTATCTAAAAATCAAATGTGCTAAGAAGAGGCCTTGTTTTTTGTGATCCAAATCTCATGTGCCCTTGGATAAGTGAACTATGGACATAGTGCCCCAAAAGATAAAGTGGGTCTTGACAAGCCTGCACTAGCCTGGGCAAAATGTGTGGGTTTGGGTTTTTTTGTGTGTGTGTATGTTTGCATGGGGGGGTGGGGAGGAGGAGAAGAGAGCCCAGAGCAGCAAGGTATAATTTTGTGAAAGGGTGAACACCAGCGTGGAGCCAGAAATATGCCATGAAGGCCAGAGAAGGCAAAGGTGCAGGAACCTGGGAAGGCAATGCACCTGCGCAGGCACACCGGGACCCAAACACCGCTGGCTGCTCCGTGTCCAGGCATAGACACAAATACTCTTAAACAGCCCCAACGTGGACCCTGCTGCCTCTGGATGCTGCAAGACAGTTTTGGGAAATTCTGTAGCTACTTCATGTGCAGAACACCCTTGTACCAAAGGCCCTCTGTGTGCAAAATAACTTCTCAGTATCGGACAAGACTGAGTCTCCCAAAACCCTTGGCTACCATCTTTCAAAAGAAAGATAAATTCCCTATAAGAATCTCACTTTTAGTGCAAAATATCAAAATGGCACAAGTTCTTGTGTACATGCAAAGATTTCTATGTACCTCTGAATAATGAAATGTGGTTCTGTTCTAGACTCTTAGATCAGCAGTCTTTTAGAGTGTTAGTTGTTTACGTTCAACTGTACCTGGCAGTCACTTTGAGACATGAATATGAAGCTGATTTATACAACTTATTAAAAATACACTGTAACAGACTGTGCTTCTCAGTAACTGTAACTCATATGTTCAGAGAAAGTAATGGTTATGACCTTAATTTGCATATAAAATATTTCAGAGATGCACAAAACATGTTGAATAGCAAGTTAATTCTGATTCACATTAAAAATACAAAAGCTACCTATTATCACAATTCATTATTATAAGCTGTTATTATTTATATCATCCGTACAACATAATTTTATGTAGATAAAGTAATTTTGAAACAAAAGCTATCAAGCTAATGTAAACTGAGTTTAAATAACAAAAAAATTTGTACTCCTTCCAGTTACATAAAATTACGGTAGATATATTTACTCAGAATCAACCCTGTCAATCTGGAATAAACTACAGACACAGAAAATCTACTTTCCATTACCTTCTGTCGAGTAGTACTTTTGTCATCACTGGAAGAAATTTTTCCAGATGAATGTATCCGGTGGGTTCTTCTTCTTCTACCTAAAAATAAAAGTTCAGTATGGCAGGTTATATGACTCATTAGCAAAATAATATGAAAACCAGAAAATTGGGGTGGTTCCTACATTAAAATTACAGAGTTAGACTTTGAATATTTATATCAGGTTTTTAATATCACATGGCACCATAACATCTGAGTGAAATGCTTTTGATCAAACAGAAAGAAATTCGAGGAAGAAATAGTATCCCAGGCAAAATGCAGTCCTGCTGTTATAGACACTTTCAACAACTCAATATTGCCCTCTTGTGCTTAGAAACCATTCACGCAAAGGAACGGGACGCCTCGTAAACGATCTTATCTCCCACAATAACTCAGCAGAGGTTTAAACATCCAGACTGCATTCATACTAGTAAAGTCCAGCAGGACCTGGAACATTCCCAAGCGGTGTAATGTGACCACCCATAACAGCAAACCATTAGCACGTTCCCTGGCATGATTTTGGCCCGTGCCACCTAACGCTCCCCCCAGCAGTCACCAGGCCTGGCTAGGAACTTAGGGGCTGTTCTCCAGCAGGCTGCTTTGTGCAGCCACTCCGCGTAAAACATTTACCAGGGTAGACATGAGCTGCTCTGTGCCAGCTGGCTTCAACACCCAGGGATGTTTCTGGGCACATTTAATGTGCTAGTTTGGACATAGCCCCAGTCTAGTACACCTCAAGGATGGAATTTGTTGCCTCCACATGTTTCATAGCCAGAGAGAGTCGTCAGGGGAAGGACCAGAGAGGCAGGCAGACTGAGTCAGGGCAGTCTGAAACAGTCATAAGGCAGCCCATAAAATGCTACACAAAGAAAAGGTTCCTTTTGCCTCTCAAATAAATTAACAGATTAGTCCCAAAACATCATGGACTTCTAGCAGCATTCTCACTGCATTCCTATACTTCTGCAGGAGATGAACAACTGCTTCCTATCGTCCCAGTGCATCCCTTCCCTGAAAATTTCAAGTTTTACCCCCAAAAGCAGCCCTCTTAATGGAGCTAGCCTGTTCCTGTCTGTGTTGAAACTGGATGCATGCCTTGTGGTCTCACATGGCAGCAGCGACACGTTGCTAGGCTCTCCACAGACACAGCTGAGATTGAAAGAAGACTCAAATAGGCACTGATTTGAAATCTCCTAGCTGAGCCAGGAAAAGATGAAGTAAAAAATCTTCCTCTTGGGAGCTGGGTCAGAGCTGGGGTGATGCCTGATATATCCAGTTGCTTAAATGGAGAGCTGCAACTGCTGCTGCATGCTCTTTTCAAGTGCTCTTGTAGGGTTTTGGTTGCTAAAAGCAGGCAGCCACCACCTCTTGCTGCTTTAGAGTGGAAATTGCCTTGAAAAAGCACTTTTTCCCTTCTGTTTGGTGAGCCTAGCCGAAGGGATCTTTAGCAAGGAAATGAAGCTGTTGCAGGCTTCATGCTAAATCAAATGGTACCTTTTACCGTTACAGAATCATTTGTTTTACTGCTTGATTGATTGAAAATATATAACAAAATACCTGGCAAAACTTAACTTCTTTCCTGTGACATAACAGTTAGTCAATACACTGAACTGTTCCATGCATCACAAATATTGAGATGTAAAAGTACACAGAGTGTTTTAGGGAATGTCTGTGCTTCAACAGGTCAGAAGTCCATAGAGACAGGAAAAGAAATATGGTAGCTATTTATTGGGAAAATATAGATGTGTCTTTTATATTAAGCAGAACAACCAAAAGCAAGGGCCCAAAACATCCATGAAGATGATAAGTTATATAAACCACATTTAAGATCCAAAAAACATTAGATCTGCAAGGCTTTCGACACTGTCTCCATCATCCTCACAGACAAGCTTAGGAAGTGTGGGTTAGATGAATGGACAGTGGGGTGGATTGAACAGTGGCTGACAGATAGAGCTCAGAGGGTCGTGGTCAGTGGTGCAGAGGCCAGTTGGAGGCCAGTAACTAGTGGTGTCCCTCAGGGGTCAGTACTGGGTCCAGTCCTGTTCAGTATATTCATCAATAACCTGGATGAAGGGATAGAGTGTACCATCAGCAAGTTTGCTGATGATACAAAACTGGGAGGGGTGGCTGACACGCTGGAAGGCTGTGCTGCCATACAGCGTGACCTGGACAGGCTGGAGAGTTGGGCAGAAAAAAACCTGATGAGGTTCAATAAAGGCAAGTGTAGGGTACTGCATCTGGGGAGGAATAACCCCATGCATCAGTACAGGTTGGGGGCTGACCTCCTGGAGAGCAGCTCTGTGGAAAGGGACCTGGGAGTCCTGGTGGACAACAGGATGACCATGAGCCAGCAGTGTGCCCTGGTGGCCAAGAAGGCCAATGGCATCCTGGGGTGCATCAAGAAGAGTGTGGCCAGCAGGTCTAGGGAGGTCATCCTCCCCTTGTACTCTGCCCTGGTGAGGCCGCATCTGGAGTACCGTGTCCAGTTCTGGGCTCCCCGGTTCAAGAAGGACAGGGAACTGCTGGAGAGGGTCCAGCAAAGAGCTACAAAGATGATTAGGGGATTGGAGCATCTTTCTTATGAGGAAAGGCTGAGGGACTTGGGGCTTTTCACTCTAGAAAAAAGAAGACTCAGGGGGGATCTTATCAATACTTATAAGTACTTAAGGGGAGGGTGCCAGGTAGATGGGAACAGTCTTTTTTCAGTGGTGCCCAGTGATAGGACAAGAGGTAACAGGCACAAACTTGAGCACAGGAAGATCCATCTTAACATGAGGAGGAACTTCTTTACTCTGAGGGTGGCAGAGCACTGGAACAGGCTGCCCAGAGAGGTTGTGGGGTCTCCCACACTGGAGACATTCAAAACCCACCTGGACGCCGTCCTGTGCAACGTGCTGTAGGTGTCTCTGCTGTGGCAGGGGGGTTGGACTTAGATGATCTCCAGAGGTCCCTTCCAACCCTGACGATACTGTGATACTGTGACTGTGATACTGTGCTCATCCAAACAGTTGAAGGTCATCCTAATTTTCATTCCAGAAGAACTCACTGGCAACAACCACTTCAGAGCTCAACGTAACAAATACCTGTGAAAGTTAAAGCTCTCACTGATAAATATCATTCAGATTTGTCTCTTTTTGTTGGCGTGCTATTCGTATTTTGCCTTCAGACAGCAGTCTGCAGCAGAAAAGTGTTCTTCCTGCCAATGGACCAAGTCCTGGGAGGTGAGGAGCAACCTCAGCTTCCTCTGACCTGGAAAGAACAGCTTCCATTTCAGTGGGTCTACAGGCCCAGCAGTATCTTGAACTGTTAAAATTAATCCTATTTCTAGCATTGGACAGATATGTGAATCAATTGAATATATTAACATCACCTAAGTCAGTAAGTATTCAGATTTGCAGGTATATGTATCCTCTTACTCTTCCTCATACTCACTCCTGTTCCACACCTCTTTTCCCATTGATGTTTTCCTTCTTCTGTAATTCCTCCTCTTTTCACAGTGACTGTGACAATAATAGTATTTGCTTGTTCAACCTCTGTGAGTTTTGCTCTGTCTCTTTCCTTTGGGTACATCCACAGCTCCCATAACAACTGTACTGTAGCACACATTATGTTTTGTATCTCTGCTCTCACAGCCATACTATTATTGTCCACATAACACCTGGTGACTTGAGTCACAAAGAAACAAAACCATCTTCCAAAGTTATCCAGGAGATCTGTGGCAGAGCAGTGCACTAAACCTGGGATTTCAAACTCCAGGCATTGTGGTAACCCTTGGATTAGCTTTCACTATCTCTAGGATAATCATTTAATCTTAACTTCGTAAGTAGGCCTAAAGATAGAATATTAACAGCAGCATTTAGAATAAGGCAATACAGGAAACAGTATATGATAATTTTTAGAGATAAAATAATTATATGAATGCTGATTTGGTAGATATGAATAATTTGAGGGCAACATATGCTAGTTTAGCTACAATAAGGCTAACAGGAAGATGAGATGAATGAGAGACACAAGTCATGAGAAACAGAATTGAATCACAGCTTACAAAGGGCCAAAATACAGGAGAAATAGCTTGGCTACAAACTGGCCCACAGAGACAATTTTTACTTTATCTAGATTAAGACAAAATGGTATTACTATAGTCAATGATAATGGTACCTTATATAACTTAAGATACATTTGTGGTTAACATAATATATTAAGGGTTCTATAAGACCACAGTGTTCTTCTGGTACTAAACTTATGCCAAGGTTTCATTTACAGGCACCATGAAACCTTCTTTGAGATTTAACTTCCAGTTCAGCGTTCTTTAATGTTAACCATTACTCTTGAATGTATTCTTTCTTCTTGCAGTATTTGTACCTTAATTTAATATCCTTGTAATCAACAATGGCATATGTGTTATACTGTTGTATCTCAAGGATCTTCTGCCTCATAGCTGCATTGCATTATACTTTGTTATGTATTACTTATCTCAAATTTTCAGTAATGCTGAAAATTGAAAAATAAAAAAAGAAAAAAAAAAAGAAAATAAAAAAGGTCCAGTCTCTTTGGGAGGGGCAGGCAGGCCTTAAACTCTCCTGGTTTCCCTGGACTGTGGCGGAGGGGTGGTTAAAGCATCCTTTTCCTTTTCTCAATTCTGTATCTTAAGTCAGTTGCACTGTTCATTTGCTGCAAACAAAAATCTCCGTGTGCCACTAAAATACCATCTATATTAAGCACCATAATTTCTCTTTCCATTTTGTCTTGTTTGTCAGTGGGAGCTGGAACAATCTGGTACTGAGAGTACAGAACCAGAGCAGACAGATTGCAGTATCATGTTAAAAGATCTTTCTCCTCTGATGGTTCTTTGCGCTTCCTCATCTGAAGCAGCTGCATCATTTTCACAAGACTTAGCACAAGATTTCTCACACTCAATTCTGATCTACAAGAGACCAGACAAGCCTACCGAGGAGAGACTACTACTGCAATGGTCCAAATTTTTATCGGGGACAGGAAGAAAAGACAGATCAATTCCCAGTATCCTGACCTATATAAGAAAAAGAGAAAAATCCTTCCCCTGTGTCTCAACCCCAGCATCTTCCATTCCTTAAGGCAGCATACCAGTTTGCAAAAAAAGAATGTGAAGTCTCTTTCCCACTTGTTTGTCCCATTTATAAACCATACCCTGCCAAGGCACCAGCACACTATCCTTTCTATTGCAAGCATGACGTAAGGAGACAAATTAGTGTCAGAAAAAAACGTGGAGAAATGTGGTCACTTGGGAGAATGGGAGGACAGCTAGATCTTGCAGTTTTATGTCTGAATTCTGACTTACAGGCTTAAGTAATCATGCAGGAAAAGATTACTTACCCATAACTGAGAAATCTCAAGACTGGGAGAGACCTCATGAAGGACAAAAAGTTGAAAAGTCTGGCTATGAGACACTAATAACAGGATCCAGTGAAAAAAATAGCAGCTCTTCCCTCTGTATATTTTTGGAATTTGATGCATAATTTTAACACCTGCTCAAGAACTAATTTTTAGTACTTAATCATCCACTGTGTGTGCCCATGGCATGTCCAGAAGAGTGAGATGGTTAGGGTTTGGATATCCTAATCCAGCTGAGGTTTAGGACATCCTTTTTCATCAGCCAAAACCAATTTTTACTCCATTTTCTATAAATGTTCTTTCACCTTGGCACAGTATCATGGTGACCTTCCGGGGTAAAAGAGAGTCAAAGACTCCTCATTTTAACCCATCAACATTGTTACCTCATCAGCTTGCTTCAGGGCAACCTGAGAGACTGCCCACCTGCCTGAATCACTTCCATGACACTTCCAACCTGTGGGAAAAGAGCTTAGGTCTCCCATGCAGCAAGGCAAAAGGGCCAAACTTGTGCAAGTTTAGGACTGAAAAAAATACAAAAGATCTAAACATTTACCTTTGCAAGCAGTTCATGTAGTTCTGCCTCAGTTGGGAAGCAACCCAGTGACCTGACAATTGAACCAATCTCTCTGAAAGAAAGAAAGAAAGAACATCTCTGTCAGTAAATCTGCAATACAAGAGCATCTGTGGAGAATCCAGATACCAATTCAGAGCTTGCGTATAGGAGTGTGCATATACAATTACGCAAGCACGCACAAGCATAGGTATGTGGACTTTTAAGATGATGTCTCAGTAAGCAATGTCTATTTTTACATACAATAAATATCCTGGAGCTTTTTGACAGAGCATAATTGTTTGTGTGACTTTCCCAAAAAATTCTTCTGTACCATTGTGTTGCAGTGTACTGTGCGCAGGTTACTTTTCAACTGCTGTCCTCTAATTGTTAAGTTTAGTTTCAGTAAAGTCTACATTTATATAGCTAATAAAACACTTGAAAACCTACTGAGATGAAAGGTAACAAATAAAATATATGTTTACACTAAACACTATAAAGATACAAACTCTAACCGCATTAAAGAACAATTACAAAAGGTCAGGAAGGAGGCAGCCCTGCTATGCCCCTGCTGTGCTCTGAAAGAGTCAAACAGACCAACACAGGGGCTTAGAACCACCCTGTTTATGCTGCAAATTATACTCATCGCTTGCATTTACTGCTGAACCTGGTGCAGTTGTTCTCTGAGGCTCTAAATAAAATTCTGACCGAACTGGCAATGCCTCAAAAAAGTTTAAGATGAACAACATCACAGACTAGAAACAAAAGTACTGTAAAGCTGTAAAAAAGAATAATAGTGAGACTTACGGTATGATTGAAAACAAAATAACAGAAGCAACAATATTGGTTGTGATTTTCAGTCCAATTCTACAACACAGAAATTCAAATGTGAATAGTGCTTATTCACAGAGCTGTGGTTCTCACGAATGAAACCTCTGTGGTTTCTTCATCTTCACCAGTACATTTGGTGGAAAAATTAGTTTGCCTAATAAAAATGGTAGATACAAGAAGCAATGACCTTTGTAAAATCATCTTACAACAGTAAGGCCCCAAATGTGGCACACCAAGCACACATAAAATTAGATGGGTCAATCTTTGGCCTCCTCAGACAGGTCCCAAGGAGCTCCCATTCGCATTGAAAACATGTGAGAAGCACTACAATAGACAAAAGAGAGGATAAGACTGGCTGCACAAAAATAGTTACAAAACAAAACCCAATCCCACACACACAGTTGTTACGAAACAAAGCCATCTGCTCAAATGCCTCGGTGAAACCTTGCCCCCTGTGGACATGAATGGAAGTTTGGCCATTGGCCTCAATGAGGTCAGACATTTAGTCCTATTTTCATAATCCTTGTCCATGCGTCATATTTCTTGTATGGATACACTGTATTTGATGCTCTCACTCCTGCACTCGCTCGTCTTTTCCAGCTAAAAGACACTTGTAAATATTCTCTTCCTTCCCCAGAGAACCACCCAACCCAAATCATGCCTCCCTGCTGTCCCACACTATTTCTGCTCTTACAGACTGCCAGAGACGGGAAGGTTGCCATCATCTCCTGTCTCACCTCACACTCAGCAAAACTGTGATGTGACTAAGGTAAGCTCGGCCCTGAAAGAGCTTGCAAAATCTGGCATTGCTGGCTGCTGTTTCTGACAGTCTATGTGTGTGCCAGCATGAGGATGTTGTTTGAAGTGTCTGTGGTCAAAAAAGTCATGCCACATTTGGTAATAACATGGAGTTTAAAGGACCCAGATAGGAAATGGTATTTTCCTCCCAGCCACTTCCTCTCACTTAGTTCAGCAGCTGCAGTTTCTGCTGTGTAGTTTCTAGCGTACAAAAAGGATGATTAAAATGCGTTTATGTTCATACAGGTTTTGTAACACAGATGCAATAAAATTTTGGGCCATAGTTTTCACCCTAAATATAACACTTTCAATGACAAGATTTGCAAAATCATGAAAGCCTTTGACTCAGGGTGTGTTGTAAGCAGCATGAAACAATACCGTCTTCCTCATGTTTAATTTCTTACTAACTTTTATTTGCATTAGGAGTCATGCAATACCAATGCTGGCCTCTCAAGCCAGGGTAATTTTCCATATTCTTCACAGGAACCTGATATTTCAGGCAATAACATTCATACATCTACAATTGTGGTTAAGAATTGTGCTGTACTGCCACCTTCTGATACAAGATAATCAGCCATTAATAATACCATTATTGTGATACAGCCCTGCAATATGAACCTAGGATTAATTAGACAATAAATAGTTGTTCATTGTCAGTAACTGTATCATGATAAAAACTGGTGTGAAAACGTGCATTTACTGTGTTAAATAGACTTTTTAATATCTCCTTTCACATGTTATGACTTACTGTCTGAATGAATAAATTAAAAAAAAAAGTCTATTTGTATCATTTCATTGTTGTAACATTTTCTCAAGCTCTATATCCATTATACAATAGAGTGAGGAGTGTAGCAGATTTTACAGCTATGTAGCCAGGACTGCAGGTGTGAATGACAAACAAATAAGCAACTAGTATGTCATGGTGCAGTGAGGGCCAGGGGGTGGCAGTGGCAGGGGTTCCCCATGGTAGGTGGCAGGGCAGGACCCAGCAGCCAGGGCCCATCCCACCACCCAGCCAGGAGCAGCTGGGGGGCACCGGGGCAACCCCAGCCCCGGGCATCGGGCACCTCCCCGGGAATGGGCCACGAGATTCAAGTGAGCACTCTTCCCAAAGAGCCCTACGGGCGAGGGAACAGCAATTGCATGCAGTGTGGAGACGTACCCTGAAATTCTCCCAATCTAGGGATTGGGAGAACTACCACATTACCCCAGAGGAAGAGGGATGTGCAGGATGCATTGCAGCTGGAGACACCTACTGAGAGCAGGTAACTGTGATACACACTGGCAGGTATACCCCTTGATGTGCTGGGACTATCCTGAAAGCAAGAGGATCCATATGGGATCCAGGACCTGTAGTGCCAAACGAGCGATCAGACCAGAGATTTGCTAGTAATAATTGTAGCCTTAAACTTCTCGTCTAGCCGCAGTTTCCTCCTGCCTCTTTACTCCACCAGTCCCAGCATCCCTCTCAAGCCAGTTTCAGTCTTCAACCACCGAACAATGCAAAACGTCTATTAAACAAGCAAAGACATAATTGTCCAATCAGGGCCAAAAGGACTGTTTCAACTACATTTTCTGATAAAGCAGAGGTAGGTTTAGGGAGTTATTTATCTCTATAGTAGATCCTGCAATACTTCTGTGTGAAGATATTTACAAACCTGACATCCGCAGTTTTATTACATTCATGGTCAAACACCTCAAAAGCTTCTATAATCTTTTTCTCAATTTCAGCTACCACGCCATCTGCAAAAAGAAACATAAGAAAAGAAAACGAAAGATTCACTGAGCTGTTGCAGCTGATTTATTTCCAATTTGAGAACTGCAACAGCAGGAGCACTAAAACTGATAAACGGGCATACAGGAAAGGTGCTTTGAAAAAGCAGAAGTTATTCTGAAAAAAACCCGACTCTAAATGCAGAATCTGTCATCTATATTAGTAATACGGCCTTGCTATGGCTCTGCAGCTACATCAAGTCTGGTGGTAACAGAGCATCTCAGCTGCATGATCATGTAGCTGTTCGGGTGTGGACCCTGCTCAGGGTGTGCCACAGCTCCTTCTGGACCATGAGCCTGAGCCCTTCCTGGATGCCACGGTGCCACTGAAAGGAGCAAGGCGAAGCCGGGCCCAGGCTTGCCCTGAGATGGGGCTGAGTCGCTTCATCCAGGTTCCTGCATCCAAGGAAACCTAAGTGCTCTCATGTCCGCTAAGTTAGCCATAATGTATGAAAAGCTGAGAACCAGGAATAAAGAGATGGCTAAGGTATGTGCACAATGAGTATGTCTCATGGTAAATAATTTATCGTAACAGTTTGGAAAAGAAGATGATCTCAGGGAAGGGGAAGGAGCAATTTGCTGCATTTGCTTTTTATATCTCAATCTCAAAGAATGGGGAAAGAAGAACCACAAGTTATCACAGTTATATCTCGTCTAAAGCCAGAAATATCATTCTTGGGGTAAGGGAAGTGCCAGGAAATAAATTCTGAAGAGGAAAATGTAAAGACAGGAAAAGGTCCATCTCAAAAAAAAGCTCCCTGTCAAGGAAACCAGGGTAAAAAAGGAGTAAACTGGTTAGCCCATTTATTAATGTCATAGTTTGACTCCAAAAGACAGGAAGCAAAGTGCTATGGAGTTGACATTTTGGTTCCTGTGGCTAAGTACAGCCCCAAACTCCAGCCGGCAAACCAGGTCTCAGGAGGCAGCATTTTGTGAGCTAGCTCCACAGCCTTCACAGAGACACCATAGGGAAAATTTGAGTGACAGCCAGAACATGGCTCTTTCTTCTGTATTCTCAACATAATGATAAAACCATTCTTTATCAGAACAGATTTATTTTCTTCTTTAAGTTCATCTGGTGTTAAAGGTGGTGTTGAGCAGCTCTGACCAGCACTAAACCACTGGACATTTTTTTTCCACTGATACAACAAATCCATACCTAGTTTCCTACAATCCAAATAATTTAAGAATCCCTGGGGCTTCGGTTTACAAACATTTTTGTCATGTGCTGTCTTGCCCTCCTGACAGAAATGTCTATTTTCTGGCAAAGGGTATCAGAACTGAACCTAGCTAAAAGACACATTGGCTTTGTAATCTCCCTGTTTTCATCTTGACCCATGAGCTTTTTCATCATATTTTCTCCCCTTGTACTGCTGAATAAGGTAGAGAGTGGCTGGGTGGGTGCCTGGCAGCTGCCCAAGGTCAACCCAGCACAGGCTACAAGCATTTCAATATAGTAGTGGATTGACCCAAGTATAAAGAAGCTCTTTCTCATGTAGAAGAGAGGTGCATCTCCTTATAAAGGTACAGGTGCCTGCTGCTTTCTATCTGTGTTTGGTACCGAACTCCCCCAGAGCATACATAAAGAGAAAAGAGGTAGGAATATAGCCCGAGCTATAAACTGTGAGTTTTCATAGCTTGACAAGAATCCCTGCCTTTTATGTGCTTAAGCAGTACAAACCACATTTAATTCCTTTCCAAAAAGCATAGTTAAATCTAAGTGGACCTGATTCCTTGTAGAAAAGGCCCTAAAGACTTACTCTCAAACTGCTAAATTTGATGGGAATTTTTTCAGTGACTTCAAAAAGTCCTGGATCCCGTCTCGAGTGTAGACTGTTGCAGTTCAGTTCTTGAGATCAGACACCATTCACACTACATCTTGCAATAGAGAAATGCTGAAGGAATAGTTATAACTGTATATTCTTGGCTTGATGAGTGAGCCTTCTGTAAAAATAAAAATTAACCAGGGGAAGGCAGGGAAACATTTCCAGTACTGGAACTATGTAGCCATCCAGCCTTTTCAAGCTTTGCCTTCCATGAAAATACTATACATTAATCTTACCTGTTTCAAGAGGCCTGACAAAGAAAGACCCTGAAATGAAATTAACTTGATGATATAATCTAGGTACTAGATAATCTGTATTTCTTCCAAGCGCTGAGAGAAAGTTGTGATTAAGAGCCATATCCATGGAAGAAAATATAATACACTGTAGTTCTCTCAAAGACTCTGTGTGAGAAGAGTGAACACCTAATAAGCTACTGTCTAAATCTTTGTTGTCCCTCTAAGGATGACAGTCAAAGCTGTTCAACATAGTTCAGGATGGCAGAGCTAGTGTCATGGTTTAAGCCCAGCCCGCAACTAAGCACCACACAGTCACTCGCTCACTCCGCCCACAGCCGGATAGGGGAGAGAATCAGAAGGGTAAAAGTGAGAAAACTCATGGGTTGAGATAAAGACAGTTTAGTAAGTATAGCAAAAGCTGTGCACGCAAGCAAAGCAAAACAAGGAATTCATTCCCTACTTCCCATGGGCAGACAGGTGTTCAGCCATCTCCAGGAAAGCAGGGCTCCATCACACGTAACGGTTACATGGGAAGACAAATGCCATCAGTCTGAACATCCCCCCTTCCTTCTTCTTCCCCCAGCTTTATATATTGAGCATGACATCATATGGTATGGAATAGCTCTTTGGTCAGTTGGGGTCAGCTGTCCCGGCTGTGGCCCCTCCCAACTTTTTGTGCACTCCCAGTCTACTTCCTGGTGGGGCAGGGTGAGGAGCAGAAAAGGTATTGACTGCCTAGCAACAACCAAAAACGTCAGTGTTTTACCAACACTATTCTCATCCCAAATCCAAAAAACCAGCACTATACCAGCTGCCAGTGAGACAGTCAACTCTATCCCAGCCGAAACCGTGACAGCTAGTTATCTGAAGACTTCTATAATTCACTCTAAACCTCTCTTTGGGAGGGAGAAAAATTCCAGCTCTAGGCTAAGTAATGGATAAGGGTTTAAAATCATCCCTTCAAGAAGGCATCGAGAGATCAGGCATGCAGTTAACTCAGCAGATGTGATGCTCTAACATACTGAAATCTTTCTGTACAAAGAGACTCTGCTCCATGGGTAGATCAATGAAATTTCATGTTGCCCTGTGGAGCAATTTTTTAGCAGTTTTTACGACTGAAATACCTATGCTCTGATTGAATAAAAGATTTCACTCACTTATTCTACTAACTAGAAAAACAATTCATGATATCAAAGATAAAATTATTACTTCTAATGGCTTAAATAAATACATATTGAAACATACCATGCCAAAAAAAGATTCCAATACCTACAACTACTTATCCCTTCAAATGCATCCTATAGGGATGACAAACTACTTCCATTTTTATGCAGCTAAAATGCTTCAGATACTTGTCATTTTTTTCTCATTTCCTCGTTCTCATTTATTTTCCTACCACGTAAGCAATAAGACGACTAAATGTCTTAAAATCCTTTCCTCAGATACATTAACTGAAAAGTGTATTCACTATCAGTTTCCTTTCCTGTATTATCCTTCGCTATTTTCCCAGTTTGTTTAGCATGCACTAGATAAAGCTCTAGACGCTGCCAGTTAAGTAAGACTGGCAGGGAGCTGGGAGTCCCAAATCAATTCTGCTGGTTCTTTCAGACTGAATTGTTCCTCTTCAGATTGTCCAGACTGTTCCCCAGCACTCTGAGGCCCATTTGAAGCCAGCCCTTAAGCAGCACACCTGCCTCAGTTGTGACATTTCTTCTTCAAAGACCACAGCTTTGGTCTTCGTCGAGATCAGAAGCAATTAAAGAGAAGTGGCTCTGCCAGACTCTTGAGTAATGAGTATTTTAAAAAGTTATTTTCAGTTGATACAATTTGCTAGATTCTACCATTCGTTTAACTGTATGAGCTTGCTTTCTTTTCTTCCTTGGGGCCAGTTGCTCTGATGGTTCAAAAAGCCAACCCTTCCTTTCACTGAAGAGAAACTATGTGCAGAAAAAAGAGGTATCAAAAGAACAGGTAGGCCAATATTAAACAACCACCTAAAATGCTGGTGAACAGCATCTGTCTGCTGCTCACAGGAAAAGATTTAAATGAGTCCCAATGCAGCCTGATGAACGTATTCACACAATGCGATGCTCTGAAACTCTTTTCATGCTCTGTAAAAAGTAAAATTAAGGGCTGATTTGCAGAAGCACCAGTGGACTTGATTTTATTACTTAGCATTGCTGCTCAACACACCTGGAACATTAATCTTTATAAACATTAATCTAGGTGCATTTTAATAAATATAGTAAATTTCATATTTAAACTCCTATATGCATGTGGACACCTCAATAATTACTCCATCCTCTCTTCATGGTACTATGTTACGGTTACAAGCAGGTGTGAAGAAACCCCTCAGGTCTCTGGTTACAGGAACCCTTTCTCACATGGGGCTGCCTCACAGAACTAGTCAGTCTGAAAGGACAAGGGACACAACTGGGTAACCCCAACTTAGTGACAGACAGTTTTAGAGTCATCTACATGTTGCTGTTCTGGTTTAATTTAAAAGTGTTATCAACAGCTCTTTTGTAGACCTCCCCATCCACTAACTGGGGCTTATCAGCAGGAAGTGCAGAATTGTACCAGTGGCTACATACTCCAGCACCATTTCTTCTCTTTCCCGCTAGCCATTATTTCAAACCAAAGAGCAGGCAGCAACCTTGGTCCTGTCAGTTGAAAAACTGAGAACAGGATGCAAAGACTGCCATAAAGAAAAAGGCACGTTTTTAAGAAGGCAATGGACACAAGAGGAGATATGACTGTGCAGGCAGACACATGAGAAATTGTGAGTCTTAAAGCCCCCTACAACCTCCACTCGAATTCAGTGAACCTTCTCTTTCTGCTTATGGATCCAAGCTACAGTATTTAACCACCCTCCCCACACTGCTCCAAGACTCTTCCATAAGGCCCCTGTGACCATACTTTGCAAATCCTAGCTCTTCCCATCATCCCCAAAATCACAAGTAACACCCTCTGTCTTGCCATACAATGCCAATCAAAAAGGAGAGGTGAGAAGTGGTTGAGCTATGAGGAATATCCAAGACAGCCGGAGGTGGGAAAGGTTAAAAAAAGTGAGAAGTCCCTGCTTAAAAACTGATCCTGCAGCTCGGTCAAAAAAAAGGTTTGGCCAACAAGCAGAAATAGCTAAACAGATCTTACTCCTTACAGCTTTAATATGGAGTTAAAATCTTAGAATGTGTGAAGATGCAGGAACAGTTTCCCAGTAAGAAGGGAGACTGGTGCTATTCCTGAAGAATATCATGTTCCCTTCAAGGGTGATTCCCAATTTATTATCTCAGTGTGTAAGGCAAAAGGGTGAAAGAGATGAACAAAAAAGCAAGAGATTTGTCTTTGATGTTTGCAGCCACTGTTTCATCTAACCTCTTCCAAAATCCTTCACAAAACCACTAATGGAAATAAGGGCATAAGAATTCAGAAAAAAAAAAACCCCAAACTAATCTGACTGTAATTCTAATGAGAAGTGTATAATGTACATTTGCTTAAATATGAAGCAAAAAAAACCAGTAAGAGAATTCATAATTGCAATCCTAAGGAAATTATAGAATCATAGAATCATAGAACGGTTAGAGTTGGAAGGGGAAGGGGCCTTAAAGATCATCTACTTCCAACCCCCCTGCCATGGGCAGGGACACCTCCCAGTAGACCAGGTTGCTCAAAGCCCCATCCAGCCTGGCCTTGAACACCTCCAGCGATGGGGCCTCAACAACTTCTCTGGGAAACCTGTTCCAGTGCCTCAACACCCTGACAGTAAAGAATTTCCTCCTTATATCTAATCTAAATCTACCCTCTTTCAATTTAAAACTGCTACCCATCGTCCTATGGATACACTCCCTGATAAAGAGTCCCTCTCCACTTTTCCTGTAGGCCTCCTTTAGGTACTGGAAGGCCGCAATAAGGTCTCCCCAGAGCCTTCTCTTCTCCAGGCTGAACAGCCCCAACTCTCTCAGCCTATCCTCATAGGAGAGGTGCTCCAGCCCTCTCATCATCTTTGTCATCCTCCTCTGGACTTGCTCCAACAGGTCCATGTCCTTCTTATGTTGGGGGCCCCAGAAATGGATGCAGTATTCCAGGTGAGGTCTCATGACAGTGGAGTAGAGGGGCAGAATCACCTCCCTCGACCTGCTGGCCACACTTCTTCTGATGCAGCCCAGGATGGGGTTGGCCTTCTGGGCTGCGAGTGCACATTGCTGGCTCATGTTGAGCTTCTCATCAACCAACGCCCCCAGGTCCTTCTCCTCAGGGCTGCTCTCAATCCATTCCCCACTGAAACTGTATTTGTGCTTGGGATTGCCCTGACCCAGGTGCGGGACCTTGCACTTGGCCTTGTTGAACCTCATGAGGTTGGCATTGGCCCACCTCTCCAGCCTGTCCAGGTGCCTCTGGATGGTACCCCTTCCCTCCAGAATGCTGACTGCTCCACACAGCTTGGTGTCATCAGCAAACTCGCTGAGGGTGCACTCAATCCCACTGTCCATGTTGCAAACAAAGATGTTGAACAGCACCGGTCCCAGTACTAACCCCTGAGGAACGCCACTTGTCACTGGTCGCCACTTGGACATCGAGCTGTTGACTGTAACTGTTTATCAATTAGCTCTTATGAGATCTAATCAGGTTTTTAAGCAAGTGTTAACTGGACCATCACCTAGGTCAAGATATTAAAAAGCAGTCACAATACTCAGCATCACCAGCACAAGTGAAATCTCAAACACTCTCAAATAAGTTCGTCAGTTTTATCAAGACATTGTGTTTCCAGAAAAAAAAAAAAAGTGAAAGCCAGTGTGGTGTCATAAAACGAATTCTTGGTGATATCAGTGTAAGGTGTTCCCGTGCTACCGCTTCTCTTTCCTAACTCCAAAGCAAAGTATACAACTCCCTAAATTATTCTGCCACAAATGTTTGTGTTGGCTTCATGTTAAGTGTGGGGAGCTTGACTGACTTAAAAATAATTCAGAACTCTTGCCCCACCCCAAAGAAGAAAACCTTACAACATTTAACTAATTCTATTTTGAGGAAATTACTGAGGAAAAGGAACACAGGGAAAAAACAATCTTGAGGCAATTTGAATCTGACTTATTGGCAAGACCTTTCTGCTCCGTAGAAGAAAAGGCATATGTTAGATTTTGTCTCGTGACCTTCTTAATTCCAGAGGAAGCTTAAGGTACAGTCAGTCTAATATGCTGAAACAGTAATTGTATGCCATGCTCTAAACATACAGAGGCAAGAGAAATACTTTCTTCTCTACTCTGTACCTGCTATAGCATGTATGATACTAATATATTAGATACCAGAAAAGAAAGGAACGATACAATTAAGCTGTAAGCTTGCGGAATATGCAATGTTGTTTCTTTGTGTATTGTGATACATAATGAAATAATTTAAGACATCTGCTTATTGAAGAGTCTTCATTCTCGAAAGACAAATCAAGCAGATTTTGAAGAAAAACAACAGGCTTATAAAGCAGCTTGATTCCTCCAGAGAAGGGATAAACCCATTGCTGAACTGCAATTTGAAGAAAACAGACTGACACAAAGTATTGATGGCACCAATGGGAAATGTGTCACCTGAGTTTAGCCATCCAGATTGAATGAAAGATAAAAGATACAGCTTCATGAAATTTGGTACATGTTAGTTTCAAGAAATGAACAGGCTGAGCTCATCACTGACAGTGGTACCTACTCCAATTTGGGGATCTAAGCTATGGCCTGCAGTCTCAGAAAAGGGATAATGCTTTCTCTCCCGGATGAGAAGCATCCCATATTATCACAGATGATACTCAGGCAATCTGAATTTTAGTCTGTTTCCTGTACAAGTATAGAAAAGCTTAACTGGTTTCTGCAAAGGTCACTTTCAAGCATTCTCAAAGAAGCAAAAACAAAGTCTCAAGAACAGCAAAAGCTTTTTCTTTCACGTTTTTCAGAATTGTTGAGAACTAGCTATATCATTGCTCCCTATTGTTTATGTTTGTCACAGCATCCACCATGTGGTATGTAGATAAACAAGCAAATCCCATCATCTTTGTGAATCAACAAAACCAAAACCCTACAATCATCATCATGTATGCAAGCAACCTTGGACTAAGAGCGCAACCTCAGCCTATTGTCATACCTCTTTTCCTAATGGTAGTACACATGAGAGCTGAAAAATTACCTCGTTGTTTCCATCACAGTAACTGCCTTATGAAAAACTAATAGAAAATGAAAATAAAGGGACTATATTTAAAAATAGATACAGAGAATGGAGCTCTCAGAGTGGAGCAATCAGAACAATCTTTGCACAGCCCCTTGGCATGTGGTATGAATGACCATGAGAACAAAACCACCGGCAGCAAACAGAGATTTAGAAAAATGAGGTAATTAATTTGATGTCTGATAATAAAATACAGGCTGTCAGTTTGATGAAGGCTGTGGCAAAGTTAACTGCAAAAGCTACTTCAAATTCTGACACAAAAATATTAAACACAATTTTTGCTTTTTGTATTCTTTACATAAGACAATTGTAACATGGGCAAAATATATAATAAAGTGATGTGAAAAATTAAGTACTATCTTGACTCCAGCTTTGTCTATGGAAATTAGATTATTTTATAGAATTATGCTAGTAATAAAAAAATAAAAATAGTTCAGATCAACCACAATGGAAATATTTTCGTTATTTCAATTAGAAGTTGACAAATTCATTAAAGACTTTTAAAAATGATACAACAACTATGCATTTCAACCTCAAAGTTGAAAAATGTAACAATATACCAATATGCAAAATATATCCAGTTTGTGATAGTCAGTTGGCAGCAACTAATGGAGCTACAAGTTGCCAGTAACTTTACCTGATGAAACAAGATATCCTGAATATTATCCTAGGGTTTGATTGTTCAGTAGATGGTATTTTAAATGCCACGGCATTCTAATCTACCGTAGATTCAGATGTTTCAATACATGTGGGAACGAAAACTAAGAAAACTAATGGGGCAATTAAGAAACTAATCCAACTGTTGAGAAACAAAGTAAGTACAGAAACTATTGCTGCCTTGGTAAGCAGTCAAGCTTCTAGTTGCTCACAAAATTCTTAATCTAATTGACTATAACATAGAACAAAACAGGCCATGGAGAATGCCATGTCAAGCTGGAAAAGAAGCCATAAATAGTCAATGCCTTTCATCACCTAGTATATCCAAAGGTGTTTAAATCCATAGTTCACACTGCCTCCAAAACACAGCTCATATTAAAGTGTCATTGATTTGAAAGGGACCATCCACAAAGTTCTTGTCACAGTTATCTCTCCCCAGCGGTGCTGGAGTCATGGTCAATATTGTCTACTGCCCTCCTTTCTGGATCAAATAAGGTTCTTCATCAATGGAAAAAATATTTCTTTCCCTCGCAGTACACATCCTTGTAGGTCATCAAACCCATTTTAATGCTGCCGCTACTGGTTGCTCTTGCAAGATGTCATTATTTTGCCTGGTCTGTGCTGGGCAAACAGCCCCCACACCAGTCCACAGAGGTCACTCTGCATCCTCAGTACTTGATAACTCATCCCTATCTGCCCTGATTCATAATGATATAACAGCCTGAACAGCTGCTGCATTAAACCTGACTCCCACATCCTTACCAGGATCCTGTTCACTTGCTCTGTCCAGAGCTTGCCCTGTATTTCTTAAAGCCAGGGGATGCAGATGGCAAAGTATGTCAGCATGAAGCCCCAGTGGAACTACAACTACTGCCTGGGCTTGCTGCAGATAATGCATTTGCCTATGGGAACGGAGAAGGGGAAATGATGAGGGATACCCTTGCTACCTCTAAAAATTCCTTGACAGATGCTTGTTGTAACACAAAATTGTCCATATGTTGGAGGGGACCAATAAAACACTATTTTCTGCATCACTTCCCATACTATGACCTTGACAGCCTCCCTGTGCCCAGGCTTCCAGAACAGAGACATTAATTTCCCTGGTTCCACTCAATTCTTCCTGGAGGTCCCCAGAATGGGGGATTGCAATTTGTTTGTCAAAGAAATAAAAGGTGTAAGGACTTCCTACATATAAAATGCAAAACAAACTTACCCTAAACTTACTGAAACTATTTATAACAAAGCAGAACACGCAAGTGAAGCGGAGAAGGGCAGGGAATGTTAAATGTTAGGACTGGCTGAGTGGGACTGGGTCCCAGCAGGAATCCTGCTAATGTCATACACTGCTTCTTACAGTCTGTAAAACTCCACTAAGTGTTCTTCAGCGCTGGACATGGGGTAAGTTTGCTGGTGGGGAAGGCATATGGAAGATGGACTGCAAGTTTGGTGCCATTGAACAAAAAGCAGTAGCACATGCTGAGGATGTAGTAAGGGATACGTGTCTGCCCTTCCTACTACCTGGCTGAGCTCCTTACACAAAAATGCATGCAGGCAGAGGTGGCTGACACCACCAGCCAAGTCTGCTTGCTTTGTCCTGGAGCACTGTTCCCACCGGGATAGCACCCATTTGCTCTGCTGAACCTCCTTTCCCAGCTTTGTGCTTTTGTCGTCATAGAATCATAGAATGGTTTAGGTTGGAAGGGACCTTGAAGATCATCGAGTTCCAACCCCCTCTGCCATGGGCAGGGACACCTCCCACCAGACCAGGTTGCTCAAAGCCCCATCCAGCCTGGCCTTAAACACCTCCAGAGATGGGGCCTCAACAACCTCTCTGGGAAACCTGTTCCAGTGCCTCACCACCCTCAAAGTGAAAATTTTCTTCCTAATATTTAATCTAAACCTGCCCTCTTCCATCTTAAAGCCATTCCCCCTCATCCTATCACTACATGCCCTAGTAAAAAGTCCTTCCCCAGCTCTCCTGTAGGCCCCCTTTAGCTACTGGAAGGCCGCTATAAGGTCTCCCCAGAGCTTTCTCTTCTCCAGGCTGAACAGCCCCAACTCTCTCAGCCTCTCCTCATAGGAGAGGTGCTCCAGCCCTCTCATCATCTTTGTCATCCTCCTCTGGACTTGCTCCAACAGGTCCATGTCCTTCTTATGTTGGGGACCCCAGAGCTGGATGCAGTGCTCCAGGTGGGGTCTCACCAGGGCACAGTAGAGGGGCAGAATCACCTCCCTCGACCTGCTGGCCACACTTCTTCTGATGCAGCCCAGGATGTGGTTGGCCTTCTGGGCTGCGATCATGCATTGCTGGCTCATGTTGAGCTTCTCCTCAATCAGCACATCCAGGTCCTTCTCCATAGGGCTGTTCTCCAGCCATTCCTCGCCGAACCTGTATTTGTGCTTGGGATTGCCCCGACCCAGATGTAGGACCTTGCACTTGGCCTTGTTGAACTTCATGAGGTTGGCATTGGCCCACCTCTCCAGCCTGTCCAGGTCCCTCTGGATGGCATCCCTCCCCTCCAGCGTGTCTACCTCGCGAAACAGCTTGGTATCATCGGCAAACTTGCTGAGGGTGCACTTGATCCCACTGTCCATGTTGCTGACAAAGATGTGGAACAGCACAGATCCCAGTACCAACCCCTAAGGAACACGACTTGTAACTGGGCTCCACTTGGACATCAAGCCATTGACCACAACTCTTTGAGTGCAACTGTCCAGCTACTTCTTTATCCACCGAGTGGTCCATCTGTCAAATCCATGTCTCTCCAATTTAGAGACCAGGATATCGTGTGGGACAGTGTCAAACACTTTGCACAAGTCCAGGTAGATGACATCAGTAGATCTTCCCTTGCCCGCTGCTGCTGTAACCCCTTCATAGAAGGCCACCAAATTTGTCAGGCATGACTTACCCTTGGTGAAGCCATGCTGGCTGCTACCAATCACCTCCTTTTTTTCCACGTGCCTTAGCAGAGTTTCCAGGAGGATCTGCTCCATGATCTTGCCAGGCACAGAGGTGAGACTGTATGGCCTGTAGTTCCCCAGGTCTTCCTTATTTCCCTTTTTGAAAATAGGGGTTATGTTTCCCCTTTTCCAGTCAGCAGGAACCTCACCAGACTGCCACGACTTCTCAAATATGATGGACAGTGGCTTAGCAACTTCATCTGCCAGTTCCCTCAGGACCCACAGATGTATCTCATCAGGTCCCATGGACTTGTGCACCTTCAGGTTCCTCAGGTGGTCTCATACTTGATCTTCACCTACAGTAGGCTGTTCTTCATTTTCCCAATCCTCGCCTTTGCCTTTTGCGTCTTGGGCAGTGCAGCTGCAGTCTTTGCCAGTGAAGACTGAGGCAAAAATGTCATTGACTACCTCAGCTCTGTCACTGTCCCAGGTAACCAGTTCTTGCGTTTCCTTCTGGAGAGGGCCCACATCTTCCCTAGTCTTTCTTTTCTCGCTGACTTACTTATAGAAGGATTTTTTGTTTGTCTTAATGTCCCTGGCCAGATTTATTTCAATCTGGGCTCTAGCTTGCCTAACCTGATCCCTGGTTGCTCGAATGATCTCTCTGTAATCCTCCCAGGCTACCCGCCCCCCTCTCCATTCCCTATAGGCCTCCTTTTTACTCCTGATCATGTCCAGGAGCTCATGTTCATCCATGCAGGCCTCCTGGCTTTTCTACCTGCCTTCTTCTTTGTAGGGATGCATTGCTCCTGAGCTTGGAGGAGGTGGTTCTTGAATATTAACCAACTTTCTTGGGCCCTTCTTCCCTCCAGCACTTCATTTGCATCTCTTCAGGTGCCACGTGTGACTGTAGCCTAGTGCAGTCTAGACCTGGCTCCAGAAGATAAGACTTATTTTTCAGGAAATTCCTCAAAAATTTTTTTCAGGAGAAAGGAAGGGAGTCATTAGTCTCGTCCCTGGCCTACAGGCAAGAAAATCCTTCCTCCTTGCTGTTCAAAGAGTTCCTGAGCAGCCTGTTGGTGAGGGCAAGCTAAGTGTACACAATCCTGGGACATATGGCAGAAGGATGCTACAATCGTACGGTTTGCTAGGGAAAATGCCATTCCCTTGTTGTAAGTTAGCCTGGGTGATGTAACACAGGTACATATCAATCCATGTCAGTGACAGCACTTCATGCATCTCAGGAAAGGCTCAAGAAAATATGCCCTGATGTGTTTACTGTACACAATCTGTGCAGTTATGCTATATCTACATATATATCTATATATACTGAAGCACCAGTCCTCATAAGCATAAGCAGAGAAGCCTGCAATCCTGGGGAATGATCAAGGAATACTACCTATCTATACTCAGCTAGAGTTCAGTTTTCTCAAACCTCTGCACTAGCTGAGGTTTGATGAATGATCAATTTTTCTTTTTTTTTGGTGGGATGGTATGGAAGGAGTCCTTCCTACTTTCACTGCACAAAATGAATTTGTGATTTGGTCTGTGTCTGCCAAAGAGGAGAAATGGAGGTGCAATGGCCGGCTGGGCTGTAGCATGCATCACGCTCCAGGTCAAAGCAATTACATGACAGACTCTAACAGGGATTCCTAAGCTGCTGGCAAGCCCAGGCAGTGGCCCACAACAGCACCTAGCCAAGACGGGCTAGTCCAGGCCTTGGAAATGCAAGTGTGCGGGCTGGGCCAGGACTTGGCTACAGCACTAGATTCTCTGGCTGAAGTGTTCTGGACCTAACAGCACACCCAGAAAAAAAGAAGTCAGAAAAGAAAACCACAAATTGGCCTAATTCAGGTTAAAATTGCAAGACATTCTGACATTTTCTAGTGAGTAATTTGTAAGCCATGCTACAGCATTCCTTTTACATACTCAGGGAAAATGGTCCAGTGGAGGCCACCATCCCCTGCCTCGCTGGTGGTAGTAGGCAGAAGCCCTTCCATCAGGAAATGGCAATGCAAGTTGGATTCCCACATACACCACAGCACAGACAAGTTTTCTACTCTCTGTTTTGACCAGCCAGGATGATACTCTGCAGGAGGATTACTACCTGTAAGTAGCAGTGAAGTGCACAAGCAAATACTTGGCACCCAGCCCTCCTTCAGCTCCAACTTACTGCTGTTCTGCCGCTGCTGTAAGGACTGCATGCAGCTCCACCTAGCCACAGCCCTGAGCTCCTCCTGCCATCTCCCACTGTCCTCCTGGCTGTCGGGGCTACTGCAGTTAGCGCCTAGTGACAAGCACCTTGCTGTGCGAGTTCATAGCTCTGTCTTGCACCTTTCCCTATAGCTACAGCTTAGAGATTTTTATCACCCCAAGTACAAAGTCTCTCTGAGCTCTGAAACATTCAATAGTGAGAGCTAATGCCCTAATCTGACCTTCTTAAGTGCCTTACTCCTTGCATCCTAACCCACCATCACCCCCGTATTATTATTGCCTATATCCTTTAGAAAATACATAGCACTGGGAAACAGAAGGAATGCATGTGGCGTATGACCTGCGTATGCCCAAACCTCAGAAAAAAAGCAGGGATAATCTCTTAGAGCTTGAAAGAATCTGGAGTCATCATTATTTATTACAGAAATGCTTGGCAGTCCTCCTGAGCATCTTTCAAAATACAACAGCACCTACCCTGACCATAGCGCTTTCTCTCTTCCCAGCTTTCACACAAGTCTGTTTGCCCACACTTTGTGCATTTGTTGTTGCAAAGTCCTTGCAGAAAAGCCAGTTTCTTTTTTTCCTCCCTAATATTTGGTCATGTGTTGAAACATACTTTTTTTCCTCAAACCCATTTTGCCTTTTTGCACTTCTTGGAGGGAAGGGTTGGATGATACGGACCTCAAGACAATGGGATGGGACAGTTACAGTGGCCTTACAGGACAGAAAAAGCTATTGAGTCCTGGATCATAACGACATGCATTTTCATTTGATATGCTGTCACCATCTTATGTCAGGAGTAGCTGTAACATTTTTAGAGCAACAATCAGGACACAGCATGAAATGTCCAGCTACGGCTCTCAGGATAGGGCCCTCCCTGTCTTCCCAAACAGTTGGCCATAGCCATGCTGCTTTAGTTCCACAGGCCTCACAACTGTTGCAGATTATTACTTTGGAAGCAGCATACAATAAGGACTCTCAGGAAGAAATACATACCCAAATTGGACCTAACAGGTCTCTATTATGACCCAGATTTCAGCCAGCCAAGCACATCATCATTTTGCAGCTATTCAAGTGGTGGCTGAGTCTGACTTTATGAAGCCTGGAGCTTCACGAGCCAAAGCTGCAAGCTCTGAGCAATATCACTCACCCTAATCATTTCCACAGGTCCAGCTTTGACAGCAAAGCTCACCTTCTGCTAGCTGCTGTCCACAGACAAGCTGCCAAATACTTGCCATTGCATGCAACCGACACTGAGGGCAGTGAAACAACATGCTTTGTCACACTAACTTGCAGAATAAAGGGGGAAAATCCTTTTCTTTTCATATAAAGATCTTCTCTTCTGGGCAGAGGATACGGAGATATGCCTCCAGTCGTCCAAAGAAAGCAAGGAAGTCCCATCTACACATAGATCTGGATTGCCTCCTGTATGCCTGTGATTTACAAATATATAATTAATGTCTTGTACTTCTCTTGAGGAAAGTCATGATGTTATTCTTTCTACAGTGAAGTGAAAGACATGCCAATGCTTGATGCATGTTAGCCTGCAAAAAATAATTGTGACACTTTTTTTAAAGTCAATACCAGGTGCATGCAGTCTCCCTTCTCATAAGGCAGAGATAAACTCAGCATAAATCTCCATTAGGGATGTCTTGCACATCCCTGAAATCCCAACTCTGACAGTTGTACCAGTCAGCACTCCTGTTGCAGCTCAGAGCTGGCAAAAACTGTCATCTCCACTGTTGCAATTTGTTTCGTATCTTTCATCTCAGCCACACCTGGGATATAATGAAAGAGTTATATCTATCCCACACTTATATTCTCTTTCATCACCAACAACAAACTGCCCTGCGAGGATATATAGCTCTCCTGGTGATGCTGAGAGTCTTGCTATACCTCCAGCTGCCGCTGAAAAGGAAGAGCGACGTCGGCTGCGACAGTGGCGGAACGCAACCCATGCTGCTATGCTGTGTGGTCGCAGAAGGCATTTGCCTCCATTTTTCCTGGACTCTCCACAGTGCTCGCCCCAGAAGCGGATGGTAGAGCAACAAAGGACTACTACGACACCCACAGCCTACAACACATACGCACCACGCCAGGCTGCACCAAAATGCAGCAATGCACACACTGCTGTGTGCCCCACAGCAGCAGCTCACTCTGCCAATGGTGTGGGACGGCCCCAACATGGCACTGTATAACTTGTCACCAAGGGCACGCATGAACACCTGATTGCATGCGTGGCAGCACCAAACCTCTCATAACTTGAATACGCCCACTGAACTGCCCCTGCACACTGATTGCTTGAGCGGTCAGGAACCAGGGACCAGAATCAAGGGGATATTAGTGCTCTGAGAATTAACTTATTTTAAACATAAGCCATTATAAAGTTTAACTACAGCACCACAGTAGCACTGCTAGAATACAGCAGTTTGTAAACTTACTTCTTTTGGAAGAACTGTAATTGTCTGCAATATAATGGGGGAATTAGGGGTTTTAAGTATGACTTTTAATACATGCTGTTATTATGTAATATATCACAAGCCCTTCAATTTGCCTGACAGGGTCTCAAATGGGTTAAAAAACAGACAGTTTCTAGACTGGTTGCAATTCTATCTGCACTACTCTGGCATGAGGGCTCTGACCAAGCAAAGGAAGACTGCTACAGCAAAACAAAATGGCAAGGGATTACAGGGGGGTGGGGTTTGCTGCAGCTGCTTCCTTTTTTAAGGACCTGCTTTGAAAGTACCACTTATGGTGCTAAATCACTTTCTTTACATATCGTGAATGAATACGAACTTCCAATTTTCTTTTTGTTTGCCTAAGAGTAATATTCTGAATTTGAACAGCATTTCAGCTGGCAAATTTAAGACATTTACATTTATCATCACTGGGGAGTAAGACATTTCTATAACCATTTGAGGCAGGTTAAGCTAGAGGAGAAAGCTGTCAAACAGGAAAAAAAAGGATACAAGCTGTTCACGGATCAATTTCAGAATTCATGTCTAATTTTCAACCTGACCATCAGCAGTAGCAGTCCAGAACCTCCTGTGACCTTACACCAGCAACATCTTTTTAAGATGGCACTTGCTAAGCTTTTGAAGGTTATGGTTGTACACAGCCCCAGGCTGGACTCAAGGAAATCCCTTCCAATCTGATGTCCATGGGGCTTTCATGTACTACCTGTGCTTATGTAACACTGAACAGTAAGGATGTCATATTTCCAAAAACTTGGGAGTCTGTATTTTCTTAAAGATGGACATGTACATTTAAAGACCATTTATAAAAATATCTCCCGAGACCTGTCAGGTAGCACATAATCCAACCTCAAAAGCCATGGGGGCCAGAGGTAGGTTTTGGGACCTCCTGCCCCTTACCATGCCAATAGCTTTTATCCCCGCACTGGGTACCTGTGAGCCCCGCGCAGGGAGCTCTAGCCACCTTCTGCAGCACCCCTAGCCCCATCTCCGACTGTCCTGTGCCCTTCCTGATGCTGCTGCCGCGCCGGGCACGAGGCCCACCTCCACACAGGCTGGGCTGGGACATCGCTGCCACAGCTACTTCTCCCCTCAGGATACCCCGCAGGATGTGTAGGAGCTGTTTTCAGCTTCTGACCCCCACCTCGACCATACCCCCGTGGCAGAATCCACAGCAGCGGCAGCGAGACCCCATGGCAGGATTTGAGCGGGGTAGAGCAGTGGTGTGACCAGCACCCCTGTCTGCACGGCCACCTCCCACATGGGGGCTAAACCCCGAGCACATTCCACGACAGGCTCCTGTCAGACCTCTGTTACCCAAAAGACTGTGTCTCTTCCACAACCCTTAGCCTGCCACATTTTCTTGTCAATAGCAACAAAGTGGTATCTGTTCACACAAAATAAAGGTACTCCTAAATTGCCAAAAAAAAAAAAAAAAAAAAAAGCATCCCCACAAATTTCAGAATAATTAGTATGTAGACATGGAAATTCTTAATAACACGTTAACTATTGTTGGAAAGATAATTTGTGGGAGTTCTTGAGCTCCCTGTCAGCACTGTGTATCTGCTGGTTAGCATTGTTTAAAAGACAAAAAAGTTTAAAGTCTTTCTGCACACCAGCCAATTTCTTATTCAGTAAGTCAGCTAGAAGTAGAGCCAAACTGAAAAACTTCTGCCATTTTATGCACCATGGAAACAAGAAACCTGTCAATCTGCAATTACCTATTCTACATCCATTTGAGATCAACTTTTACTGCCGGAGTATCGCCAAGAGAATTGGATCTACAGCCTGTGTTTGTCCACGGGAGATGGACAAAATTTATTTTTTGTTTCACTCTCAAATAAGTACAAATATTAAAACATAACTCAGATTGATGTCAAGGTGCTTGTTAAACTGCATTACAGTCTAATAAAAGCTATAAACTCTTCTCCTCATGTAATTTCTCACAGCAACGTCAACAAGAGGATATAAAAATATTCAGTGTTCATCTGTAAATTCCACTGTAAAACAACTGCACACTGATTTCCTAAGTGATCTCACATATTCAGATTTTCTTCTAGAGCTGAAATATTGCTTGCTTGAGCCCTGTGAAAGCTACTTATTTTTAACAATTTATACTAATTTAGTATTTTTTTCCATAAATTAAACACTGCCACTTTTAAAATTAGAGATAATTTGTCTGATGGACTACGCTAGCCTGAAGGTTTCATTGTCAGTGATCCATAGCTTTTGTACCTTTCAAATACCGATGCTTATTTGTGAAACCCTCAAAAACACATTTTAAAATCCTCAATATAGCAAGACCCTTAAATGTACTCATGTGCTTAAGCATCATGTGCATCATATTATCCCATTCAGCGGGATTCCCCAAAGCCATACACAGCTTAAGGGCTTTTCTGTGTCAGGTTTGAAACTCTCATGTTAATTAAGTGTGCTCCAAGCAGAATTAATGGTTACAACTGCCTACAGTGCTTGTGGCAGCTACTAGGCTCTCTAAGCTTGGACTCGCAACTGTATCAAAACAGAATGAGCAGTGAGGGCACATTTTCAATACCTCTAGTGATACAGAATCCAGTCAGAGCAAGGCGACGCGGAGAGGGAAGGTTTAGATCCCATCTCCAGACGCAGGAGGATTCTGCAGGGCAGGCGAAGTAGGGGCAACTCTGCTTCTTTGCAAGAAGGTAGTAGCTGAATGGGTATGTAGCTAGTTCTTACCAGACATAAACTCCAGTAAACCTCTTGAGTTCACCAACATGCCAGGTAGCAAACTGGGGCAGTTAAAGAGCAGACATATATGTACAATTGAACACACTGTTACTGTATTTACGTAAGGCACTATATTCAGGGTGTAAACTCTTTCCCATCTCCACTAACAACCTCCACATGACTGTTTCATAAGTGCGGAAGAGGATCTGTGAGGCCTGATTACATACTGCAGCTGTAACTCAAACTACCCAGAACAACTACTAATCATTTACCAGAGAAAAACATCATTGCAGAATGGTTATTCTCCATCTCCGTAGGTCTTCGCAACAGAATCAGGTATCTTTCTGGAGGACATCTGTTATCCAGAACTAGTTATTTGGTTTCATATGGGTGTAAGTGGGTGAAACAGGAGCTCAGACCATTTAATATACTTCCTTTTGAATTAAAATTCATGACTTATTAATTGCATTTTAAATATGTGCTAACTGGCACAAAGAATATGGTCTTGGAAAAACTCTAATACTGATCAATTACATAACATTACCATAATGATATAGGAACAGGGAGCGTTCTCTCCTTTATGTACTTTTCATGTGATTTCTTAAATCCCAGCTGGAGAAAAATATGTCTTGTCTTCTGTCTAGTTCTACTTCAGGCACTACCGGTCTGACATTTTGCTTTCAGGTTCTAGTAACATCAGTACTGAGATCAGAGATATTAAAACTTAGAAAATCTGACATGTTATGCCAAATTACAAAGAAAGTATCTGAGAGCAAATGGAAGAACACACAGACTGAATTAAGTAGCAGAAAAAGAGAAAGAAACGGAATGATAGGAGGGAAGATATGCACAAATATACAGAAGAGAAAGATTAAGAAAACAGTCTAGTGTAATCAGATGGGTATGAAGAAAAAACATTAAACAATGTTGAAAGCAGAAATGTAGGGATATAAATTCATACAGAAAATATAGCTACAGATAGTACGGGCATGATTCCATTAACCTTATGCACATACAAGATTTTATTCACAAGAATTGCATAAGCTAGAGGGTAATACTCATATGAGTGAACATGATGTACAAGAGGTTGCAGGATTTGGCCTTTCACCATTTTTCCTTGTGTATATTGTGTACATCTGTAAAACATTTAAGCAGACATTTCAACTTTGAAGAAGACAAAACTTGAAAATAATAGGACCTAAGGGAAACCTTTACCGTGAAAGCTGGTGGAACTGCAGTTCTACAAAGAACCAAGAGGAATACCCAAAAGACTAATTATTTGACAATACAACTAATGCTATTGTTCTGTTTGAAGCATAATAAAGTAAAAGTTGCAGTTTGCATAGATGTGGAATACTTGTCAGAAGAAAGCATGATTGATGTGTGAATCTGGAATCAAGGAATCCTAATTAACCCTCTAATTGCTATCTGCAAGAAGTCTAACAGCAAGACGAAATGGGTGTAAGTGACTTATTCTTACGGGATTTCTTCTGCAGTTTAATGAGACACTGACTGTTAGCATACCTCAACCGTGTTTATAATAATGAGACACCTTTATAGAGCAATAAGCACCTGGTTTGCCTAATAACAGACTATGGTTCTCATGAGTGACGGAAGGTAAGTCAGATGCCTTGTCTGTGTGACACAAGTTTGTCTTCATTCTACAGAGGAAACCAAAGCACAGTATATCACTTTCCATGGAAAGCCTGGTAGGGCCAGGAATGGAGTTTATGGGTCAAGGTTGTTTAGGATGACAGCACAATTTTCCTCTAGAAGATGACATCTGATACTCTATTGGGAATGGTGTTTTACATGATGTTAAAAAACATGAAGTGTGGGGAAAAATAAGCCCAAACAATAGCATCTCTATTCAGAAATCAATAATCAGACTTCTTACAAAGTATTCTCACTTTGAAACTACAATGGCATTAAAAGCCATTAACCACGCAATCAAAAATCCATGACTTTCCTTCTCCAAGAGTTTCTGCCTGTGGATTGACAAAATGGTGCAAAATCTCAATATCATACATATGGGTGCCCAAAATATATAGAGCCAGAACTTCCCAATATTACTGTTACCCTGCCAGAACACCAGATTCCCTCTTCTCAGATGGTTCAGCAGACCTATAGGCTGTTATCCTATCATCTCTATCCACCTCTGTCAGCACTGTGCCTCATCTTCATTTGCAAAACTGGAAAGATGCAAAAAATATGCTTTCACAAGACTAAACAAAAATGAAAAACAATATAAAAGAAATAATACTTTTAGAACAGTTCTCATTGAAGCTACACCAGTCTTATTTCTTAATTTCTGCAAGATATCTATACTGCAAAGTGCATGCTAGAAATACTTCTACCAAAATAAAATTATTTATTCAGCACCATCCACAGCAACTATTTATACAGGACTTTTCTACGGAATACATTATTTTTTTCCTAAATAATATGAAATAATCCATTATTTAGATTCTTTCAAATACAATGTTCAGAATTTTCAAACTGTTACGACACACATAAGTTTACTTATGGAAAGGATGGATTTTAGAAGTCACAACATTGTGAGTTTTACAGAAAGTACATCTTCCTTGAAACGATACTGGAATATCCTTGCAGGAAGAATTACCTTTAGCCTGTAAAATATAATTTCTGGCAATGCTCCCTGAAGTAGAACACACTTGCCTCTAAAAATAAGCCATGTGCTATCAGCAACAGAGATTACTTTTTCCTGGCAGAGAGAGCCCGATGCATCCAGAAATGACTGCAAGGGGTGATGGCCAACTGGCTCCAGCAGCCAGTTCAGCCATCCCAGCTGCCCTGCAAGCCACCCCACGCCGTGTCCAGGTGGTCAGCCCCACCACCATCAGCTCCGGCTGCACCCTGCGTGGCAGTAACACAACCATAAGGCTGCCAGTGCCCGTGGCCATCATCCGGTGGTGACACTGGCCATGGGTGGCATGGCAGCGGGCGGTTGGTGGCATCCCCCACAACAGGGAGCGCTGAGGAGAAGACCCTGACCCTGAGGCAGGGCAGGCCTGAGGCGGGGGCAGTGCTGTGGCCACCGTCAATGGGATGGGGATGGGGCAGGGGTTGTATTTATATAAATACGTGCGTCTGCATGCATTCATATATATACACATATACGCATACATGCACACGCATACACATATATATATGTCTGTGTCCCTCAGTGCGTCTCCGTGTGCCATCCTGGCACCAGCCCCGGGAAAGGCAGGCCCCGCCGGCCGCCGTCTCTCCCGCCGCCGGAGGCCGCGGCAGGGCGGACCCCGCTCTCCCGGCGCCCGGCGGCGGCCCCTCCCGTCCCTCCCCCCCCGCCCTCACAGCCCGCGGAGCGGGAGGCCCCGGCCCGGCCTTACCGTCGCTGCTCCCTTCCTTCTCCGCCATGGCAGCAGCCTTGCGCCGTCGCCATGGCGACGCGGGCCTGGCCGGGCCCGGCGGGGCCCTCTCCTCCTGCCGCAGCCGCCGCGGCTCCCCGCCACCGTGCGCGGGGAGGCCGGCAGCCGGCGGCCTGCCCGGCGGGCCGGGCCGAGCTGACGGACGCGGCCACCTTCCCTTCGCCCTGGAAAGCTCGTCGCTTGCGGCCTTGGCGGCCTGCTGACACACAGAGCGAGTGAAAGACGAGGGAAGTGGTTTGGTGGGGGCTCAGCGTGCCGGCCTCCAGTACTGCACCGGGCAGGGGGCCACGGCCGCAGCACACCCACCCCAACCCCCCAAATAAAAAACAAAAACCACGTTGATCAAGCCCAAAATGTGGGTCCCAGCTCGGAGGCCCAGCCCCAGCCTGCTCCCCAGGCCCCGGGGTCCCCACGGCACCCTGCGCTGCGGTGTAGGATGTTATTCCCACTGGTGCTCAAGGACACCGGGACTGAACCCCACGTCTGGCCAGCCAGGGAGGAGCGGTGCTGTGGACCCTGCAACCCGCTGTCACTGCAGCCAGGCCCCCAGTGACCCCCTTAAAACCGCCGCTTCACTCTGCTCTGTCTCCCTTAAAAATTGCGTTTTGCCAGCAGTTGCAGAGATTTCCGTGTATCTGAGCTTTGGAAAGTGAAAGAACATTTTATTCTAAATACCATCGCGCCGAAACAGCTAAAATATTCTGTCTTAGCGATATTAAATAAAACGGTCCAGTTTAAATTTAGCTGTGTGTTTTAGCAGACACGCTTGCGAAGCCTGGTTCTTCTGACTCTAAAACAACTGTGAAAGTAGAGAAAATATAAATATTAATATTCCGGCAACATGCAACCATATATTCATAGAAAATAAATATTTATGAAATTCCTAGAACTAAAGCCTTGTCCTCGCCACAGCAGGTGCTTGCTTGTCAGATGTTAAATTTTTGCAAAGCCCCTGTGGATGACTCCTCCTCACAGGCTCATCCCCACCTCTCAAGCAGTTATGATGGGCTCAGTTTTCATGGAAGCCTGAAATTTCAAAAAACCCATTGAACCCAAGTATGGCCTCTTTGCTTTAAAAGAATCACTTACTTTTTTATAACATTTTAACATTTGCTATTTGCCTTTCAGCCACTTATTTCAGCATTCTTACTGAACGTGGCTCAGAGTAAAGAGGGTAGGATAGATACCCAAGAGAATACATCTTCACTCTGTTGGGAAAACAGCTGATTATGCTCTCAAACAAAGCTGATCCCTCAGAAAGGTTATCTACAGACTTGAACAGTTTATTAAAGTAACTAAATATTTCAAATTACATGTTTGAGTACAGGGGTAGCACAGATTTGTTTCCGCTCAAATTGATAAGAGACGTTTTGGTGAGAAGAGCATGGCAACCAAAGTTAGAGGATGCAGCAGCAGCAGAAGGAAAGGCCCTTATCTTTCAGTCGTACGGGGGTCCCATTTCTTATTCCCTCAACCCCTCCACACACAAAACCATTGTCTTTCCTGGCTGTAGATCTATGGTGGTGGATCAGTCACATGTTTGAAACTGAAGAAAAGTGCAAAATACGTTGTTTTGGCAAGGACAGAGTTTTCTTATCTCTTTCCTCCCCTACCCCAAATGTGGAATTTGATGTTCTTGAATATTGTGCCCAGCATTAGATTTCTTACGTCATTTTCCAGATCACCTGATTCATCATAGGACATTTAGAGCTCTTCTACAAATGCTATGCTAATTCAAAGTGTTTACCACAGTTCCCTAATAAAAGCTTTAAAAAATCCTGTTCTAGTCATTCAGCTTTTCATGCCAAATCCATACCCAAAATATGAACAATATTCAGCTTTAAAATAGATACAAATATTGCCTACTGTGCGAATTTGGTGACATTCTTCTGTTTTTACAGTGGCCTTTTAATTGAAGTGAGTTGCTGCAAATGTGACGTGATGAGACAGTAACTCCGCTGAGGCCACTACCTTTAACATCTTCCCAGCAACTTCACCAGGGCTTGTGCTTACCTTTCCTCACCACCCTTTCCTATTTGACACACGCTTGTCTTTGTTTCCTCCAAGAGGGATGGTAACGAAAGCAGCATGTAAAAGCAGATCAAGAAGGGGGAAATCGTGAAGTACACAACAGCTATGACACATTGTGTATGCCACAATGTCCAAGTCCCGTTGTAGCAGCTGACTCTGGCCCTCACGAGCTGCTACAAGAGCTCCTTGGGGAGAGCATTATTCTGAGTATATAAAAGTATTGATCAAATCCTGGATACTAATTTCAGCAAACAGTATTTTGCACTGTCCTGCCCATGTTGTTGAGATTCCACTCAGGACAATTACTGTAAATCAAAGTGCTTCATTTGCATCACCTGCTCCAGCCTGGAGTTTCCTTTTGCTTTCAATAGCTTGCAGCCATGTGTCAGCACCCCTTCTTCCCCCAATTCCTGACACACAGGGCTTTGGTGTCTTGCCTGCCTCCAGGAGCAGAACAAAATACGGAATGAGAAAGCACTTCAAAATGAGAACTCACTGCTTTAAAATTCCCTGGCAACATATCTTGAAAAATCTATACCGGAAACAAATGTTAACAATTATAATGCAGATCAAATATTGGACCTGAACCACATGACTGTTTCCCTTCTAACTTAATGCACAGACATCTCAAACCAAGGGTATGAGTGGGCTGAAACAACTAATCGCATTTTGGCACAGACAAGTACAAAAGGAAACCCAGAACTACTAATTCAACAGCTTGAAATATCAGCTGCTGCATGCAAGATCTTTAAAGAGCTCCTCTGAAGAGAACATACCCTTTTAAACTTGTAATTTTTCATTTAAAAAATGTCAGAAAATATCTCAGGGAAAATATGGAAGAAACCAGCATTGTTGATATAAAGCCTGAATCCACTGAAGTCTAATAGACGTAAGGTACCCTTGCCTCTGCACCTAATTTCATCACATACGTTCTTCTCAGCTATCAGGGTCCTATCACACATTTTGTATATTTTCCATGCATATGTTCAAAAATTTTGTTCAGCAATAAAAACCAGCTCTAAAATGGGAGAAGTGATGTAAAAAGGTAAAGCAGTTCAAGGAGGTATAATAACATCTTACAAAGCAGTGTCCCCCCATGGCTTTGGGGTTGCAGAATTTGGACACATCTTTACTCCAAACACTTGCTGAAGACCTTCGCTATAGAATTCCCTCTGTGGGTCCTGAAGGCACAAAGAAGCAAAATAATTTGCCCTTCACAGAGAAAGTAAATGAACAGATACGATTCTGTGACAGGAGTCTACCTATAACTCCTCTGTAGCTAAATGGGTACAGCCCTACCACTCAGGAGGTGCTTCCATGTAGCAGTACCCTTTTTCACCCATATAACATGAAAGACCCAAGCGCATTTGGCATCTTCATTCCACTCTTCCTCTGGGATCAGCAGCTGATCTGAGTGACTCAGGAACAGCTTCTTCAAAACAGAGTATTATCTAAACATTATATGTTCACCCAAATGATACACAGCAACCAGATAAAAATGAGAAAAAGACTCCATCAATGCTTGCCTATGCTTTATCTTTCCCATCAGATTTTGGGTAAATTGCACTGAGAGCAGCTACCTCGTTCCTTGATGTGTGGGAGGGAAGATAGCTTCTTTTCTGGCTTGTTCTCTTTGTTACTGCAGGCTTTGATCCTGTGCTTGGACCAGATGAAGGGAAGCGTAACAGAATGGGTAGAGACAGACAAATAGGCATGCCCACCTTTACTTGCTCCGCCATTGACCTCTTCCAGGCTGCTGGTATTGTCATATTAGCCTTATCTGTCATCATTTTGTTTTCTTTTTGAAAAATAAAAGCATTCCTGCTCTGACCTACAGAACAGCAAAAAGCACATAAATTGGCAAGGGAGTTCCTTTATTTTTCATACAGGTAATAAATCTGGAAGCCCAAAATCTGATCTCTTAAATAAAATGTCAGAGTATGATTCCTTGAGACAGGTGGAGTTCAGCGATGCTGAAAGGGGAGGATCCAGCTCTTTCTTCAGTCTTGCCCTTCCTTCTCTACTGCTGGCTGCACATCCTCCTTCTACCTTGTGCTGGCTCTGCCATTCATTGAGAGCAGATATGAGTCACTGAAGTAGTGAAAAACCAATTCATCAAAAAGTGAATAGTTTTCTGCCACATTAAGAAATTTGGTAAAGGGTCTGAGAAGCGTCTGAATCAGCACAGCCAGGATGTTGGACCATGCAATTAGAAGTGAGGGAGAAATAGGGAGGAAGGCAGGAAGGGTGAGATGTTCTTTTAGAGGGAGGCGGCTCAGTGGTTGGCTGAATCTGTAAGTAAAACTCAGAAGAAAGGAAGGGGGAAAAAGAGGTTCGAAGGCCACTTATAATACCAGCATCTCAAATCCTTCTTGGTCCATGGGTTGGCTTTGGAACTGTCCTGGCAAGTGTCTCGCTGCTCATATACAGTTATGATCCTACGGATGTTTAGCTGCTCCTGTCCAGCTTCAACAAAGCTGCATTTGAGGAAAAGTGACTGAACATGCATTAAAAATGAGTTACTAGGGAAAAGGAAGCATTTCTTTCCCTCAGCAATATTGCTCAATGTCACAGAGCTACTGGCAGTGCTTGGCCTCTGGGACTATACCTAAAGAGCTGCAGCAGAAAAAAAGCTCTCGCTTTTATACCTAAGTGCCAGCATGCTGTTCCCCATCCCACCCAGGCACAGAAATGGCCCTAGAGGTCCACATATTTTAACCCTCAGACTTTATTACCATTAATTATATCTGGAAATGAAGCCAGGATCCCTGAGAACACGGTGGCAGGAACAAAACACAATCATCCATCTGCCTAGCAACACAGGTTGCCATGAGTACTTCTCCCCGCGCTCCACAGGCAGCAGGGCCTCGCCACTGAACAGCAAGCCAAGTTCAAGGGCCCCATACTGGTAAAGGAAGCCTGCTTACTCGAATGAAGACCTTGGTTTCCATATCCAAGACACCTGTGTTCCTCTGGACCCCAGAAGATGTCAGCCAGCAGCCTGAAATTCAGGAATTGGGGACTTCTGGAGCAGCAAGACATCGTCAGTGGAACTCTTCTTGCAAGAGACAAAAGCAGTGACATTGGCAACATGAATGCAAACTCCATTCTTCCCTTCTCTGTTTCTTTTGGAAAAGTTCTTTGCACATGTTTCAATACCATGCCAAAAAATCCCCAAATAACATACTATCAAACCACTGAATTTACGTACTTAGGAAGAAAAGAAGAAAAACCCATGAGTGGTACTGAATACATGGAAATACTCTTTTAACGCCCCTGGCTCAGGGAGTCCTTGAATCACAAACCATCTGTAGGAGGTTGTGAGAGAGAGTACTCAAGATATCCATTTGCCTGGTTCTCCACTGAGCACCTGCTTTAGGCCTCACTAGAAGACATGATACTCAAAGAGATGGACCTTCGATATGGCCCAGAAGGCTCATTTTGGTGTTCTTAAAAAACCAAAAGACTCTTTGATCATTATTTAATATTTAAGGGAAGCCCTCTAATAATGTAGTTATCTAGCAGCTGTGTAAAAATAGAGATATATGAGAAAAACACAAAATCATAGGTTTCAGACTGACGTTTGAACAATCACAATTGAATAGGAATGCTGAACACTGGAATTATGTTTATGTTACCAAT
This sequence comes from Pluvialis apricaria, assembly GCA_017639485.1. NCBI lineage: Eukaryota > Metazoa > Chordata > Aves > Charadriiformes > Charadriidae > Pluvialis > Pluvialis apricaria. The sequence continues at coordinate 41,107,110 of CM030009.1, forward strand.
ATTGTGAAGCTAGCCTTTAAAAAAAGCTCTTATTTCATTGTTTGTTATACGTTAACATGCAATTTAAGGGTATAAAGGCCATAGAGTGGGTAAATTGGCCAAAACTACATTTTACAAAGCTGCAACACAGGAGTAGTTAGCTTTGGGATGAGAGGAGGAACTAAGGTTACACATCTGAATGATCATATTCATCAGTTTACATGAGGCATGATATAGTACTTTTTAAAACTCAGGAAAATCCTCCTAGCACATGAGTAGCAGAACTACTTTCTTTTAGATCATCTGTCAAGATTGTTTGGGCATGAAGATTTTGCTGTACTCACTAGGTTAGTTATAATCAAAACCAAAATGAACCTGGGTAGAAGAAACCCCATCGATTTAAGCACTTAAGATTTTTCTGTTTTCTTCAGAATGCAAGCTTTCATTTATTAAAATAAATTCTAGACCATCTGTTTGTGAAGATAATGTTTGGAGAATTTATGTAGCATTATCCTTTTAAATTTCCAGTAGGACAGGGAGAAAGTCATATTCTATAGCAAGCCGCATTAACTTAATATGTTCAGGACTTCACTTTACAAGTCTGACCCCACTACCTGCTCATGTTAACTTCAAAATTTCAGTGGGAATAAGGTTAAGGTCTGTAGGACTGATCTTAATTTGATTCACAATTTATTTATCTCCACTGACACAAATGGCACAGGATTAAGACTAGCGTTATCGCATAAGCATCACCTCAATTCTCATTCATCTCAGTGGTTTTTTATTCAAAGGACTAATTGCATGGCTAGCTTGTTTTTCCAGGTTTGTGACATTTTCTTATTACTCAAATATAAGCTTTAACTTTGCAGAGATTAAATTAATTTCCATATTTAAATAATGTTAACTGTGATCTAACTAGAGATACTGTACAGAGTATGTTTTGTAAACTTTCCTATATAGACGTACTATTGTAAAATGAAAGTTGCTTTGAAATAAAAATATACTTTGTTACTTTAAGAGGGGGGAAAGAGGAACAGAACTAAGATACTTCCCAGGAATATTTTCTCTACCTTTAGAATAAGAAAGAAATTGAACTCCTGTATGATTTCCTTGTGAGGGACAGGGGACTTTGATGCAGTGTGGCCAGAAGATAGATAACTGTATTAATGAAAATCTAATCTGTGTTCAGAGACATTGCATGTTTGATATGAATGTCAAATATTCGTACCACAATAGACTGTTACACTGTCAAAAGCTGAAGTTCAGCCAATTTTACCAGGACGAGTTGACATTTTGCTGTATTCTTCATTCTAGGGAACAGGAAAAATAAGCCATGAAAAACTGTGTCTCCACGTGCAAATTTTACCAATGTAACTATTTAGATATGCCATAAACCTAGAAATAGAAAATGTTTGTCTACTGAGCCATTTAGACACAGTATCTCAAACTAAGAGAGGTACCAAATACTTTGGATTGGCTGAGTTTTCAGTGGCACCGGGCCAGGGCAAGCAGAGCCTCCACCTGCTTTTGTATCACCACCTCTGCCATGCCCCAGGGCACGGCCATGAAAGAAAGGATCTGAGTAGGAAACTGATTCAGCTAAAAAATACTCTTTTTTTGTTGTTGCGGTTGCCAGGTTGTCAGCTGGGGCAGCGCAGCAGAAGGGACAACGTAAGAACAACTGACTGGGGCTAAGGAATCACAGACCTGCCACCAAGCAGCAGCCTGAGACTTTCGGCACAGTCCTCCATCAGTGGGTGGAAGGGGCTTTTTGGTCCATCACTGGCTTGCCTTCTCCCAACTCAGATGCCCGCCATCCTCAACTAGCTTTCAGTCGTACTCCATTCACGTGGAGGCCCACTGAGGAAGCAAAAGCAGGGCTTGAATAGAGAAGCAACATCATTTATTAGGCTAGCTGACAGAGCTGGGAAAAATAATTAAAGAAAAGACTTGTTTTAGACATATGATCCCTTTTTCAGCTCTGAAATAGAAGTTGCATCCCTTCAACAGAGCACGGTAGACACTATTTTCAAACAAATTTAGCTTTATTATGTTACATCATTTGGACTATTGGAGTGAAATGGCTAGTTGGTACCTGCAAGGTAGAGATGAGTGTTTGCAAAGGAAGACGTGATAAGGACATCTGCCTTGTGGGGCAGAAAGACAAGCAGTTATCACATGCAGAGCCCTACGGAGTGCGGAAAACTGCAACATGCTAAACTGATTCTAATAGATACTGTAGATAGATGCAGATAAAGGAGACTTAACAGGAAGAAGCATTTAAATATCCTGATAAAGCCATTTAAACCGTCTAAGGGTTGGACATTCAGAGCTGTATCACTTAAGCATTTATGAAGTTGTGCAATGAACCACACCAGGGAAATGACAAACAACCTGAAAAATTACCCAGGAAAACAAATAGGCAACAAAGTACTAATGGATTATTTCTCCATGAGATGAGTTCTCATTTGCTGAATAGCCACATAAATACTTGCACAGCATAATGTAGGGAGTGACAACTGCTTAAGCCACAGTTGCTCATCAGACAGTCGCTCATCAGACACAGTGATCATACACAGATCAGTGTGTAACATTACTCCAACATGCAAAGATTTGCAGCATTAGGAAATCTGTGATCAATTACCTGCTCACTTGTTATGGCCAAGATTATGCAGGACAGTGAAAATGGACTACCTAATATATGCCTAAGTTTTAAGCTGCTAACTGAACTTTACGAAGTGGAAATACAAGATCCTCTGAAACTGGGGATGAGTAAACCCCAGATGGGTAACCTCTTCCCAGTTCTACGTCATTGGCACCATGACTTACTGTCAGGAATTGGATAGCTATGTAAATAAACCTAAAAGTGATATTACTTACAGTGTGAGAGAGTTATGTTCTTATAATTGCTTATTGACATATATAATTAAAGCAGAACACATCTTTTATCTGTTTTATATATACTTTCATGACACAGCAGTATTTATTAGCATTGCTTGGGAGCTATAGTTACTGTCAGTTTAGATTAACCCAACCAAATACAGAGCCCGAGAGGAAGGGTAGTTTTTAACTAAACTGCAAGATCTGGAAGCCTGAAGACCAAAACTTGCTGCAGTGATTTGAGGCAATACTGTTGTCTCTTGGTGACTTTACCTTCCAGCTGGCATCTCCCCCTCTGTAACAGAATAATCAGATAGCAATGGGTGTGGGTGCCCTGGTACGTCTCCTTCCACCTCCTTTCACCTCACCCTGGCTGTTCAACACAGCACAGCATATTTAATACTTTAAATTGATAAACAAAGCTGTGACCCAGGGAGTGATCATACATCCAATTTTGTCACTTCTCAAGCAGTGCAGCTGCTGGGACACTAACATCTTAAACCACTGTAGCTAAACTAGACAGAATCTGCCAGTGAAATTATTAAGTGTTGTTTCTCTGTTACCAGACCTCAGCTGTGACCCTGGGTAAGTCTTTTAACCCCCATTTTTCAAACACTAACACATGTAAGTGATTTTCCATCTGTAGTTATTTACAGGATTAAGAACAAACCTCCAAAAGCTCAGAATGGCTTACCTAAAAAGTGGTATTGTATCATGTATGTATTGCATGTGGGCTAAGTGTTAGTGTTGTATATTTTAGGATATCTTTAAGATAGTATAGAATACATTTAAGATAGTATTTGTACCTCTTTCCCCATCCCCTTTGCAAGTAGTTTGTCTCTTAGGTGTAGTGTGGAGCATCCAAGACACGCTGAAGATACATGATTGAAGACAGAACTAAAATTTAGTATTAAAGAGGTGAAGCTGAGATTGATTTGTAGAAATAAGAAAATGTAGAATAAGAAAATCTAAAGCATGTAGCAAAAAGGGAGGCATGTGGGAAGAATGTGGGACCTAGGGCAGATGGCATACCCAAGTGCTGAGCCTTTTGAAAAGGTTCTTTTGTGTCCTGTGTGCCTCTGTAAACAGCCAAAGATGCTCCTGGAAACAGACGCATCCTTGAAGCCTTCCCTTCAGTGGCACTACCATTTCTCCTCTTCCCATAGTGAAATATTTGCACAGTAGAAGTCCAGATTTCACAGAGATGTAGACAGGCCCATGATTACCAGATCCCAAGACACTACACAGGCCATTTTGCTGATCTCTATCCCTGACACCAGCAAGTTTAACAAGGTCAAATAGCAAGGTGGTACAGTAACATGTCCTCCCTTCTGACCAATGGTCAAATATATACAGCCTTGGTCTCACCAGCAAGCCTGCGTGGCTACAGTAGTCTTTTCACTAAGCAGTTTATCTATGAAATCTTCCAAAATGGCTACCAGAAATCTGCCAGGATGCTCACGAACTGATCTGGTAGCCATGGAGATACACATGATTCTTCTGATCTAAAATTTCAGAAGTCTGAGAATCTCTTCTCTGAAACAACTCTAGCAGCCAAAATTTTCAGCATATTTTTGGAAGTCCAGTTTCCAGACTGACTGAAGACCTCCTCAGTAAATATGACATAGTCCCAGAAAGGACTAAAAGAGGTTTTCTGTCTTTGTGGAATTACTTTGATTCAATAGTAGAAGGAAGAAGCTGATTTTCAGAGCTCTGTTTTTATCACTTCCAACCTATATTCATTGCCATAAAATATGAATGAATAAAGCCTAGAGCTATTGGCTTCCCTATAGATTTGAGAAATGAGAAACACAGAGGAGAATCTCTTATTTGAGACTTTGAAAGAAGTAAATACCCATCTCTTTTCCTCAGTAGGGACAATGTTCAGTAATATCAGAGTTACAAAGTGTGTGTGGGGGGGAGCGCCATAAATTCACAGATCACTCAAAGCTCCAGGCCTGCCATTTAGATCTGCACAAGGTGTGGCTGGTTATGAAGGAGCCAGTGCCATTAGTAGCAACTCAATGGTTGATGTTGGGAAGATGCCTTCTGCTTTTACGAAAGCCACCACCAAATTCTTTTGTTGATCCTCCCAACATCCTTCAATAGCCTGGTGGATTGCAGCAGATAAGAATTGATTTTATACTAAGCATAAGGTTTCACGGAAAATCTTAGCTTGTAAGAGCTCTTTTTTTCTCAACTTTGTGATCACAAATAATTGCATGGAATTAATCACTTATATTGTCACTTGGAAATCAAGAATAAAAGTGCTAATATCTGGAAGCTGGAGAGAGAGCGTATGTGTTATCTACTGAGAAAGACAGATAATATGCACTGGGAAGAGAAAAGATCTGTGAGAAGAAGAATTAGAATGAAACCTAAATGAGAGGATTTCAAAATAGAATAAAAATGAAGAACAGAAGTGAGAAAACACAGTCAAATGCTTGAAGCAGAAGCAACAGAAAACAAAAGGATGAAAGAAAAACCAGATATACATAATCAGGTAGAAAAGTTGTATGTCAGAATGTTATATAAAGGATCTTTAAGTTTTGGGAAAAAAAAAATGAAAAGAGAAGAGGATCTAGTGATCCAAAATATCAGCAGATCTAAATGGCTAATGGAGAAATCCCAGTCTTGAGGCATACTCAGTCCCAATCATGAGGTATATCTATATATGCTTAGCTTTACCTCACACAAGTAACACCAGTGAGTTCAGCAGTAAGCTCCACCAGTGTAAATCACACTTCTCCCTCTCTTACACCCCCAGTTTCAGCAGATGCAGCCACAGTAAAGACTAAAAAAAAAAAAAAAGGACAGAAATCAAAGGCAATTTCCAATTCAGATAAAACATCAGACTGTTAAAAGTACTGAAAGAAAATTCTTCTCCTTTATCCTTACAAATGTGGTTCCAAATATACCTAAAGGGCAGAAAGGTGAAAATTAACATATGGTTACCCAGTTTTAAATGCTTTTATTTTAAAATATAGGCTGTTAGGTTTTGAAGAGATCTTGGTGCCCTGCAACAAGCAACTTTATTGCTAATTAAAATACTGTGTTTCATAAATTTGCTTTTCTTTATTCTAGGGAGTTTTCTCATTTTTGTTATTCTCTAGAATTAATAAAATCTCTGACGCAATTCCAGGAGAAGCAGTAATAAATTAGTTTAATAAACTTGACCAAAGAAGCAAAGTAAATTTCAACAAAACTGCTTAAAATCCAGAACACACTCTGGAAGAGCACAACGTTTACCGCTGGTATTTATCCAATGTTTTTTTAAAACTTCGCTTTATTCAAACCCATTCTGGATATCACCCAAGAAAGCACCCTGTAGCATCCCAGCAGGAAGCTGCTGACAGCCCACCCTTGTTCAGGCAGGCAGGCTCCTCGCTGCTCCACCAGCCCTTCTGCTTCAGCCCACGCAGGGTGGGCTGCTCCATCTCTTGCGCTTCACGCTCTTTCTTCCTGCCCTCTGCCTGCAAGCCACAGCCTCCCTGTAAGGCCATAGCGCTTGTCCCAACCAAATTCTTGCCTTTCTTGCATCAGGCTGCAGACTTCTTCTGACCTTGGCTCAGAGGTATCTGTGGCCTCCAGGTGCTTGTTCCCTGGCAGACTGGGCCCAAGGTGCCAGCTGTGGGTGATGAGTGACCAGCCCTTGGCTGCTGAAGGGTTTCGGTTAGCTGTCTTGCAAAGTGAAGCACTCTGTCCCTGGCTCCACAAGTGCAAGTTTCCAATGCGGTCCCCATCACACCAGTAACAGTTTGCACAGGGGGCGGGGAGGAGGACAAAGGCACGAGTGATGGAGGGGTATTTTCACCCTTATACAAGTTTCGCTGCTGAGTATCCAAATTGGCTTCTGTGGATCCGTTACCTGTTCACAGTAATGAAAGTGAAAAGTGACTCAGCACCCATGTTCATTCACTTCCCTCCCAGGCTGTCAGTTTGGGGGTTATCTGGGGTAGCATTCTCCAAAGCAGCCCTTGTTCACTTGGAAGCAGTCGGAGATCTTCAGCTCATTTCATGTGGGCTGCCGCAAGCTGCAATCCACTGCCAGCGCAGGTCAGCTTCAAGCCAGACATTGCAATGTTCCAGCAAAGTGAAGTTCTGCATCATTATGATGAAACATTTCAAGCATTTAAAATACATACAAATGGAGGAGAGAATATAGGGAAAGCTATAAACCAGTAAATGAGAAGTACAAAGGAACAAAAGAAATATTAGCAGAAATATTTGCTCATAATAAGGGTTCTTAAAATAAACAGTGGACCTAAAGCTTGCTTCTGATTTATTGCTGGTTGCTAAAGCATGGCATTAGGTACAAATTCTCATATTGTCAAGCCTAAGAACTTGGACAGGGATTGCTAGAGTTAGTTACTATGGAGTTAAAAAAAAACCTGTTGGCTTTTGTGATGAGACCAGCTTCAGAGAAGAAATAGAGGATAAAGGAAAAAAGCTGGTTTTAAGCATTCATTTAAAGGCTTGCCATCTAAATGGTCTGCATTAATTTCCTTTAAAGCTGATCAGTTATAACATTATTTTCTCACTTAATTGCATCTCTTTCAAGTGTTTTGTGGGTTTTTTTACTTTTGATTGCCTTTTGTGTGTCAGTATATTAGAATTTCACAGTGCTATCCATCACTAGAGTATCTGAGCCTTTCCCATGTGGAATATACTGGGGATTAAAAAAAAACTTTCTAGATATTGTGGACAATCTGATTCTTCTCTGTTTTGAAGGTGTGAGATTTGTGCTTGGGGTGCACATCTTTTTTCATTCCTTTTTAACAATGCTTTTGGTTTTAAGTTCTTGAGTTTGTAAATGATAGACAAGCACCCTATTGTCACTTAGTGACCAGCTTTTATTTTATTTCAGAAACACTGTCCTGTATATGATAATAGGAGTGTTAAAACAGTTCCTTGTTATGACTGCCACGCTGTGCTCACCTTACTTCTTACTTGTTTTGAGTTTTGCTGGCAGAGATTTCTTCTTTTGCTGGTAAGTGGAGCAGAAAGGAGCAGGAGAAACAAGTGCAGATGCCTCATCTCACAGAGGAACTGCCGGGCAGTTCTGTTTTCTTTTGTATGAAAAAGAAGTCATAAAATCCAGAATCTCATTGAGGCCCTGACCCTGTAATGAACTCAGCAGAGTCACAGGGGTCCCAGGACATAGCAAAAGCTATAGGGGAGAGAGCCTTGGATTGCAAATACTGGTAATTCAGGGTGCTGGACAAAACAGGTTGGCAGGATGTTATTTAAAAAGATGGTTTGTTTGCTATCAGAAGATTTTAGCTGTATAGTTTAGGAACTTGTTAACGCTTGGATTAGCTACCTTACAGCAGAAAGCCCCTAGAAAACTTTTAACCCTCCTCCCACCTGTGGCTTTGCTGGCACTGTTCCTTTAAAGCAGCGTGACCTGATGGGATACCTGGTTGTGGTTTATAATACCTGGTGGAAGGGCTGCCTGCCCTCTGGCATGAGTGTGCTCCTGGGAGTCTCCTTATACCATGGATGTGGAACAGAAAGGTTAAGTGACAGTGCTTTTCTTCTGATGCTTATTGGCAAGTAATTGTTCTCAGAGAGTTAGCAGGGGGCTTACTGAGGTTTTGGATGCTTTCCTAGGAAATTATCTGTAGCCATTTGCTAGCAGTTACTTTATTGTCTTCCCAGAAGAGTTTCTGTTGCTGCTAAGTCTGTCATGTGACTTGATGCTGTTTTTCCTCATCCTGAAAATAAAGAAAAGCTGAGCAGATTTGCTCCAGCAGAGTGGGTTAAAGAGCAGCCTATGATGAAATGGCTTTCTTCCTAGGCAGCATTCTACAGTAAGGTAAACTTAATTGGATAAAACGTATTTTCTAAAAAAAAAAAAAAGGCAAACCAAACCTCTGACCTCATGTCTTTATCCTGCTTTTCTGTATTTCTTGATTTAAAGATGGTATAGTGTAGAGTCTTAAAGTTAAGTGTCACTAATGCTTGTGCTGTGGTTTGCCAGGGCATAGTTAGGTTTTGTGTAGCTCCCTGAGCTTACGTAGCGTCACAGGAGGTGAGAAGGCAGAAAGGAAGAGGCTCTTTCTTCCTCTTATGGGCTGTGTGGAGGGCTCTTCCTTTCCTTTTCTGTGCTGACTTATTCTGGGGCTTAACCAAAAGGTAGTTGGCTTTAGGATGCTGCTTCCAAAGCTAAGAGTGATGAGATCTGAGACAAAGATTGTGGGGAAAGGCAGTTTTGCACTTTCCAAGTTGCTTTCTGATGCTTTGGTGTCTCCTGGAGCTACCTTAGCAGACCTCAGGATTTTGTAGCAACAGCTTTGTAGGACTGCCAGAGCAGTGCCCTAGACAGGGAAGGCTCCTTGGCATCTAGCTATTTTTTTTTCTTCTTTATTTCTTTTTAATGTACTGGCTGTGTTTCCTATGTAGAAAGTAGTGCTGGAGAGAAGTTTGAGGTACTGCCTCTGTCTGCATGTAGTTCTCCTGAGGCTGTAGAACTTAAAACTAAATAAGCCAACAGCTTCAGGAAGGAAAAAAATAAGCATCCTATTGCTGGAATACATACATTTGTGAATGCTCTGGGCTCCAGCCATGTGGCATGCCCTCATTACAAAAATGGCCATCTTGAAAGCATGCTAACATGGATTAATGAATCTACAAAAATAGTTTGCTTACTCAGCTTTGTCCATCACAGGTTTAAGGTATGTGGTTGGACCATGGCAGTACCTTTTGTTAGGATACAATATTCTTCTAAGTTTTAGGGGTTTTATGTGGGTTTTAGCAAGACCTTCCCAATCTGTAGAAGCCATTCTTTGTGAACTGAGGAGAGGGGACAGAGGAGATGGCCTAAGAGCAGGCAGCACTCTGGTGCCACAAAAGGTGTGTGGCTGCTTCCCTCTTTTGACCAAAGCATCTCAGGAGCGGAAGGAGAAAGGAGTACTGAAGAGACTTAAAGAGTAAAATGATGACGGGAGGATACTGTGTGTATTATAGAGGGTACAGAGCCTCAGAACAGGCGGGAAAGACAACCCAAGAAGGTGGTCATCTGGACATTAGCGCAGGGAGGGGTGGTATTGTTTGGGTTTCTTTGGATTGGGTTTTTTTAAAGTCAGGTTGAACAGAAAAGTTGCATTAGGCAATAGCTGGTCTGTTGTCTGCCAGTTGTGAATTGTCCTGCCACCCAGGCTTCTTGCATCTATCTTCTGAGATCAGTTGGTTTTAGTTACATACATTGACCATAGGTTTCCTCAGGTATATGAGCAGGAAGCTACACTGGAGCTGACTCTCAACTTTAAAACCTACATGATTGTTTTCATAGTCCCTTAGAGACGCTAATTGATATTCTCTTGAAATGGTTGTTTCATATTGTCTTCTCGCAGGAAAACAGTATTTTTTGGAAGTTGACTTAAAATGCTACCTCCTCTTTCACAGACTGACCACTATTTAGAGGGGTTTAGTCTATCTAATTTTCCTGAGTTCACAGCTCCAATCTAGTAAATGTGTATCTGTGACAAGTTACAAGAAAAATCTCAACAAACAGCAGATACCCGATTTCTGGAACTGAATACCTTCTTATGAACTAGTTCATATGTAACACTTGATAAGCGTGTGGTCAGTAAACTTCTGAATGACTCTGAATAAAGCCAAAATTAATCCTGGTTTTAATGGTGGAGGATGCAGCCTTTTTTCCAAAGCCAGGCTTCGAAGCTGTGTGAGTCTTTGAATGCTCTGAATTGAGCAACCGTTTCTCAGAAACCCATAGGTTTGGGTTTTGGCTTTTTTTTTAAGCAAGAAAAGGTACTTCTTGAAAATGGGGAAAGGGAGATTCTTGTTGCTATGGGGTCAGTGGGTGCTCACCCTTTAAAGGGTGGCAAACATGGTTTGTGGGTGATTCGTGGTGTCCCAGTGTAGCTTTGCAGCCCTTCCTTCTGCTTGGTGGGATTGCTGAAGTACTTCATCTTCATCCAGCACAGGAAAAGCAAAATAGCATTAGGATCTTAAAAAGGACTTGTGTACTGACCCTTGAGTGACAACCTACCTGGAGGCCCAAAGGGTGCTATGGCAAAAAGGGGAATGCTATGCAGAAGTGTAATAAGAGAAAGATGCTACTGATGAGGAACTGGCTAAACAAACTGGTGCCAGAAACCTGAATTTCAATCCCTTGAAAGCTGTTAGCTCTACTCGTAATCGGGCACTAACTATCCTTAGGTCCGAAACCATCCTTAGGACCTAACTGATCTAGTTCCTGTGCAAATAATAGGCCTTATTATGGCAAATGACCGCCTCGTTTCTGAGATGAATTGGACCTCATTTGGTATTAAAATATCATGGTGAGATTAGAGATAATACAAGGCAAGGTCAATCTAGTTCAGCCTCCTGACTCTGATAGTGAGCAGTAGTGAATGTCAGGGAAAGAGAGGAGCACAGGGCAAGTGTAGTGTATGTCTCCGAAACAAACTCCCAGACTCCTTGCAGAGCCTCCTCAGATAGGGCCTATCTATAGAGATGTATAGATAGGGGGTTCTTTGGGCTTAGAAATCATCAGAATAGACCCTTTGTTGTGCAATCTCACTTGTTACAAATTAGCACTTTAAAAATGTCTGAAAATTTCTGACTAGCTCTAATAATGATTAATGAGGATTTCATGAGGAGAGATGAAAAGGGAGAAAGTAAAAGACTCGCTCCACATGCTCCTTGCTATCATAAAAGGCGTTTCAAGAGTATTTCAAGAATTATATTCTCTTTTAAAGTAATGGTGTATTGAATGCGGAGCTCTGAAGGCAATATTAATTGAGGGTAGGTGGGTTAAGGACATACAGAAGAGATGGGAAACATACTGTGATGTTCAGATGTAGGGTTCTGAGAACAGATGGGACAGGACAAACAAGGCTGTAAAAGAGCAGAACTAGGAAAAGATGAATGCCAGGGTCCTCCTGCAACACCAAAGGTGTACGGAAATGTTCAAAGCCCAGGTGGGATGGGACACCTGAGACTATCCAGTCCCTTCCTGAAAGCCTTTGTCACCCCTTTGTCACTGCTCTCAGCAAACAGGAGGAGGACAGGGATTTGGAAGGCCTAAGGGTGAATAATGGAAAGAACTTGAGGGGTGCGGAGAACAACCAATTAAAGTCTAAAGAAGCACAAACAAAAGTGAGAGAAACCAGAGTAACTGATCTGTTGAAGAGCCAAGTCCCAGAGGGAGGATCCCAAATTACTTTTGAGAGGGGAAACTGGTTTGGAGAGAAAATCGTTCTCTTATGTTAGAAAGAAACATAGTTAGGAGTAAAATGTTATATGATGGATAAATAAAGTGCATAGAATTGCATCTGTTATGTAAGGGTAGATGTCACTTTCCATTTAAATGGAAAGGAAGATTATTTTTTAATGTATTTTTGAGACCAAAGAAAGGGCAATTTTAATGCAGGATTACTTGTGGTTATCAGCAATGATGTTTTGTTTTTCATATGGCCATCATTATCATACAAGCAGCAGCTTTGCAAATTAAAGCTAAAGTGCTTTCCTCTAGCACTTTCTTGTTTCAGAAGTTCACATTACCAAACACTCATTTTTATGATATGGCTGGTGTGTCTATCTGCATGATCTGGGAAAAGCTGAGGTGAAGGATCTACTGTCTGAATTAAGAGAGTGTACAGCAATGACGAGAGCATATCCCTTTAACTTATTTTTTCCCCTTCAAAGTATGAATAGGGAACAGGCAAACTCCTGAAATGTAGGACTCAAAGAGGACGGGGGAGTTATCTTAGAGAGTTTTTCCCAGAGGCAAATATGTAAGAAATACGTATCTAACTTAAACAGCAAAAAACGTAATTTGTTTTTTTACACTGAGAGGCTGTCGTTAAGGTTACATGTCTATATCAGTTGTGTGTGTATTTTATGTATTTAGCTTTATAAGAAGTGCTGTTCTTGCCACAATTAAATCACCCAACATCTGAAAATAACTGGGACTTCTCACTTTTATAATAATGGGTAACAGCATACTGTAGTTTGAAAGCACAGTACTACTACTGCACTTGCAAATATTTGTTTGGTAGTGTAATTGACTGGTTAGATAGTACCCTTACTACTATGGTATGAATTAATCTCCTTTTAAAAATAAAAAGTTCAGCCTTCTAAGTGGTTTAATAAAGAGATAGCCTTAGCAACTTACAAAAAAAAATTTAAAATTCTCAGGTTGGTGGTGTTAAATTTCCAAGGGTGGGGGGAAGAAGATTCTTACTTTCATGTACTTGTGCCTTTATATACAGGCTTGAATGCTTTAGGGTAAGTAATCTCTTGATGTGCCTCAACGCTGTTAGCTGTATTGTTTCTCCATGGTAACAGGAGTATAAAGCAGTATGAGCATGTTACTGAAGTAGGCAGACATGATATTGTTTAGTAATGGGATTACATGTGAGGAGTGGAGCTCTAGGGTGATTCTGAATGAGGGCATTTTCTAACACAGAGGTGTTGTGAATGTGTACAGATGTGCTAAGTTAAGGTAAGGCTTAGGGATCCAAAACTGGCCTAAAAGAATCTACCAATCTATAAAGTTCACGGTGGTGAGAGGGATTATCAGATGATTAGGTTGATGAAGATCTTCCAAAAACATGGCTCAACATGTGATGAGGCCTGTGCCAGATCAAGGTCTAAATATAGGGCTCTGACTGAGGTTCGGATATGAAGACTTAATGATGTATCTTATCGTTAAAAATTTTATATTCAAAAATTCAAAACTAAAAAAAAAACCAAACCATGGAAGTTGGACAGGGAGATGACATCTAAATTAATGCAGAGCTGTCTGTAAGCTTCAGTAAGTCATCTTGCAATGTTAACTAGGTGAACACTCTTTACTTTTTTTCCCACCTTGGCAGAACAGTATATATATCAAGAATACCTCAGCAGACTAGCTCAGATAGCTCTCTCATGAAGAAATAGACAAAGGTAATGATTTATATTGGTGCAGCTTGATCATGCACTGATCTCTCCCTAGCACTGATGCACTCTTGTCCTTTTCCTCCCCCATTGAGATGACTCTGACCTACTAGACGGAGATAAAATCTACTAACTTGCATTTCTAGTAAGGGAAAGGTTCTGACAACCTTTTTCTCATCTGTACATATTGCATGAGGGAGCTCTGCCTGTCTCTGTTCCAACAAGCTGTTGTGTAGTGAAGGGTTGAGCTAACCTTGCCGACTGAGTCATGTTTCCTCCAAATGGATCCAGCCTGACTGAGGGCAGAGCAGTGTGTATGAGCTTAAAAGAGCCCTTTCCTTGTGCAGTTAAAACAGAGTGACTTCCTCATCTCTCCTCCCTTCCTCTTGGTTCAGGTAAACGTAATTTGTTCTGGTTCAGAAGGGCCACGTGACCTGTACCAACACAAAGCAGCTTCATGCCAAACACACCTTCTCTTCAGAACTTCATCCTGATCTTCTAGTTGACTTGCCCTTTTTTTTTTTTTTTTTTAATTTCTGCAACTGAAAATTAGCTTTTTATCCAGGCTTCCTAAGGAAGCAGACTTGTAGATTAGTGCTGCCTTTCTGTTGCCGTGAACCCCTCTCTGCTGTTTGTTCTCAAGTAACTTTTGACCAAATTGGAAAAATTCAACCGCAGTGACTGAGGGGAGCCCCAAAGTAATGCTGTGCAGGCCGGGGGGGGGGGGGGGGGGGGAACTCAGCAGCTTTGGTTAGCTGATCGGCTCTGTGCTGAGCTCCAGACTAGCGCTCCTTGTCCGGTGGAGAGTTAATGCACTCGAAAAACCTTTGTTCGCCCTGTGGCTTTGTTAGCCCCAGCCTGGTCTAGTTAAAGATCAGGTCTGTGCATGCCTCTTGCTGCTGCAGCCCGTGGAAAAAAAAAAGGGGGGGGGGGGGGGAGAAAAAAAAAAGGGCATATAGCTCTACTTCTGTCCTTATGTAACTGTTAACGAGGTTGTATCAGGCTAACTATTTTGAGTAGCGGTGTTCATTTCGAGCCCTTTGTGCAATAAACCGGGACTAGGCCCGAGACGGGCGGGCGGCAGCACGGGGAAGGGAGGGAAGGCGCTGCTGTGCCTGCCAGGCCGCGGCCTCTACACAGGGCCAGGGCGGGCGGGGAGGGGAAAGGCTGTTTAGTTGGGCTGGGAGCTTATTCGGGATCAATCCACGCCGGAAGGCCGGAGGGAGGCCTGCTCGGGTGGCACGGTGACTGACGCCCGGTCCCGAGTGGGTTATTTTGCCGAAGAGGAGCCTCGGTGAGGGGGACAACGGCGCTTCCTGCTGCCGCCTGCCCAACATGGCGCGGGCACAGCCGCTGGCGGGGAGCGGGGCGTTCCGGCAGGCCCGAGCCGCGCTCCCCGCCACAGCCGGCCCGGCGGAGCGGCCGGCACCCCCACGGGTGAAGGCGGCCGAGTCCGCGCAGGGGCCGCTGCCCTCGGGCGGGGATTTACGGTACGGGCGCGCGCGGGCGGCCGTTACGGTAGCGGGGTGGGGGGAGGGGGGAGAGAGGAGGGACTACGTGCGCGGGGGCGGGGCGGGCAGTGCTGCGTGCTCGGCCCCGCGAGGCGCGTCTCCCTCGCGAGCTCGGTGAAAGGATTTGGCGCCAGGCGGGTCCGCTCTGCAGCTGCCGCAGCCGCACGCACCAGCCGCGCCACCCGCCCACCGCCGCCCGCCGGGGCCTCGACCCAGAGCCGCCGCCGCACGCCCGCCCGCCAGCCCCAGCCCGAAGCCGCCCGCACGCCCGTCCAGGGACCGAGCCGCCGCCGCCGCCATGAGCTGCTCGCCCGTGAACGTGAAGAAGCTGAAGGTGTCGGAGCTGAAGGAGGAGCTGAAAAAGCGGCGCCTCTCCGACAAGGGCCTCAAGGCCGAGCTCATGGAGCGGCTCCAGGCCGCGCTAGACCAGGAGGAGGCCGGCGGGGGGAGGCCCCGCCAGCAGCGCAGTTGAGCCTGGCAACGGCAGCATGGAGGGGGAGGCGGCCGAGAGCGGCGGGAGCGCCTCGCAGCTGCACCAAGGGGGAGGCCCCGACCAGGCCGCGGCCTCCACCGCGGAGGACGACGACGAGGAAGGGCTGGAGGCCGCCGATGGCGACGCCATGGAGCTCGGCGAGGAGAACGGCGAGCGGGCGGGGGCCGGGGGCGGCCCCATGGAAGAGGAGGCGGGCGGCGAGGAGGAGGAAGAGGAGGAGGAGGAGGATGAGAACGGAGACGATCAGGGTTTCCAAGAGGGGGAGGACGAGCTCGCCGACGAGGAGGAGGCTGCGGCCGGGGACGCCAACGGGCACGGGGAGCAGCAGCCGCCCCAGCACCAGCAGCAGCAGCAGCCCCCGCCGCTCCTCCAGCCGCGCGGCGCCGCCAAGGAAGCCCCCGCCAAAAGCGCTGGCGGCGCTGGGGGGGCCCCCGGCGGCGGCCTCCTCCGGCCCGGCGGGCCCCGCCAAGCAGCAGCAACAGCAGAAGAAAGCGGAAGGTGGCGGCGGTGGCGGCCGCCCCGGGGCCCAGGCCGCCGGGGGTGAGTGCGCGGCGGGAAGGGGCGGGGGGGGGGAAGGCGTTAATTCCCCCCCCCCCCCCCGGGAACCCCCGTGGTGGGGGGGGGGGGGGGGGGCGGGGGGACGGGACACGGGACAACGGCCAGGAGGGCGGTTTCCGGGGCGCGCGCGGGAGCGGGCGCGCCGGCGGCGCCTACCCCGGGGGGGGGGAGGGGGGAGGGGAGGGGGAGTGGGGGGGGGTGTCCACCGCCCCCACCCCACCTCACCCTCGCGCGCGGCACTGCACTGCATGCTGCCCCCAGGGCCCCGCGCCGCGCGGGGGGGGGGGCCGCGCTGGGGTCCGGTGAGGGGCCGTTGCGCGGGGCCGGGGGAGGAGGGGAAGGGGCCGCCGCGCCGGGCCGCGGGGGGGTTGGGGGGGGGAGGGCGGCGGCGGAGGGGCCGCTGGGGCGCGCTGTATTGTGCTGAGGAGCGCTCGGCGACGTGACGTCACTTCCGGCCTGGGCGCTTGCACGGGATGGCGTTGGGAAGGCCTGGTAGAATGGAGGCGGGAGGAGGCGGAATCCCTTCCCTGCAGGCAGCCGGGCGGCCCCGCGCGGGGCTGCCGCCCGGGCCGCCGCGCTCGGCCTGCCGAGAGGAGGCGCAGTCGTGCGGATCGCTCGGTGTCCTTGCGAGCGGCCGGGAATGTCCTGCTTGCCGGGGAGGGTGGGGGGGGTGCGCGGGTCTGGCGTCACGGGAGGGGTTTTTTGTCCGATTTTTTTTTCTTTTTTTTTTTTTCCTTCCACCGCTTGGGAGCGGTCTGGCTCTTTTGTGGGGGATTTGAACATCGGGGAGCGTACCAGCTGCTGCGTGGTGTGCTGGCCGCTTCTGTCGCGGATCGGGGATGATTTAGCAGACGAGTTTTGGCTGTGCTGAGAAGATTCGAGATAGGGTGTTTTTATTTTAGTACAAAGCAAAGTTTTGCGGGGTGCTTATTGCTTTTCTCGTGCTGTAGGTTCTTACAGGTTCCAAGGTTGGAACCGTCGTATAGGAGTTTAGTCCCGATTAAAGAGTTACTTTGTGTAATTAAAATAAATCATTAATTCTGTTACAGGAGATGCTAAAACAGAACAAAAGCCTGGTGAGAAAAAGAGGGGAGTGAAGAGACCACGTGAAGACCATGGCCGTGGATATTTTGAGTACATTGAGGAAAATAAGTACAGCAGGTAAATAAACTAGATGCTGGGCAGCACTTTATGAATGAGAAGTGAAGTACAAAAATGCTTATTTTAACAGCGTGAAAATACATGTAACTTCATTATCTTTTGTTTTTCTTTTGTTCAGGGCCAAGTCCCCTCAGCCACCTGTTGAAGAAGAAGATGAACATTTTGATGACACAGTGGTTTGTCTTGATACTTGTGAGTCAATATGCTTTCCTTTACTCTGAAAAGATGTGGTGTTATGCTTTTAATTTTAAAACCACACTTCCTGAAATGTGAGGTGAATACATTTGTTGACTTTCATTACCAAGTAACTTTAAAAAAAAAAATTTAGAAATGGTGTTTCCACCCATTTGCTGTATACAAAAGAACAGAAGGATTTATGGGTCTTTAAATTAGCAGGAATAAGTTTGGTTTTCCCATGAAGTCTGTGATAACCGTGCAGTTTTCTGAAGAAATCTTAACCAAAACACTAATCTAGTATAGAAACTAAGCTGGCCGAGTGTGGAGTGAGCATAGAACACCCTAGAAACAGCTTGAGGAACTAATTATGTAGTACATGAGCTTTTCACTTCAGAAAGTTCTGAGAGTCAATAGTTTAAGTGAGCTTCCTGCATAACTTGCAGAGGCCCTTTTTTATATACCAACCAGTGGAGTATTTCTTCATGTGTTGTGATAGATTTAACAAAAAAAACCAGGTAAGGTCTCCTGAAAAAATGATCCGTGCATACAGCCTGGGAGTTTGCAGGGTGGGGGGGGTGATTTGTGCAAATGGGATGGCAGAGAGAATTGGTTGGAAGGGTGTAGAAATTGACATGTACCTGCAAACAGTGGGGTTATTTGAGGCACACTATAAATGTTACTATTATTGTCATATACCATGACTGGGGCAAACTTGACATTTGTATTCTTGAGGGTAAGTATAAGTATACTTAGTGCAGTATTAAAAAATTTAAATAAGTGATGCTTGAACTTGTTGGGTTCTTAAAGTGCCATGGAAGGAAAACTTAAATTCTGGCATTATCTGGCATATTTGCTAGTAGTTCCAGGTGTCTTTTTCCCAATAAATATTTTGAAATGGAAGGAGGTATCAGTTTACAGCCACATAAATTGCTGAATATGCCATCGTTGACATTTTGGTAACTAAATCTCAAGTTTCTGTCTGCTAACCTGGTGAGTAGCCACCTTGTGGGAGCTTCTGATTTTCCCAATAATGGAGTAGTAGCTGTTATTTCTAGTAGAAGGTTGTGTTACTTGACAAACTTTGTGATTTAAAGTGTTGACAGACTGCTTGGAGATCAGATTCAAACACAGCTTTAGGACTGAATTGTGTAACAACTTGGCGCTCTCTTTTCTGGACTGTAATGATTCAGACATGTAAGAGGTTTAGCACTCTTAAGTGCTTTTTATTATCTGTGTCTTACAAGGAAGCTGTAACTTCAAATTCTGTTCTCATTTGTTCTAAAAGTAACTGACGCAGGTGGGTTTCTTCTATATGACTTTGTCTGGTTTTCGTACAACAACTAAAAGTTAGTACTAATGAGAAAACACTTGGATCACAAATATTGTAGTTGAAACTGGGGATGGCTTTATGCAAACAAAACAAGATCTCATGCATTAGAGTTACCAGTAATACAGGGAAGACTGCATTTTAGTGTACTTGGGGAGCATGTAGATTTTTATACTGCTGCAGGAGGACTCTCTGCTTGCTCACTTAGCTCCCTTCTTGTAACCATCAAGTAGGTTTGGAGTTTCTGCTATGGATTCCTTGCTCTGGGGAATTTAAGTGCTATATCCTGCACATTATGTTACCATTTTGCATTGTCTTTTTGGAACCTACTAGAAAATTAATTTGAAGTTTCATGGTGCTGTGACTTCGAAAATGTCTGTAAAACAAAGGTTCCACTTAAGTTCTTAGAGTGATAGGTAAATTCGTAGTGCAGATCGTGTTTCTTAGGTGAAGCAGGTTCTCTTCTGTGTGCTTAACCTATCTGCATTTGACTTAACTGACTTTATTTTAATTGGCTTAATCTAATAGGACTGGTTAAATAATGACTATATTAACCAAAGACAGTACTACTTTCAGTACTTAAAAATACTTGTGTTCGTGTTTACTGCTTACCTGCCCTTACGTTTGGGCACGAGGGGTAAGAAGACTTCAAAAAAAAAAAAGTATCTAGCAAATAACATGATGCAAATTCCTTTGCTCTATACTGATGGAACTGTCTTGGGTAATCAACAAAAAAGGTTCAAATAGATGAGATGAAATTCAGGGTTTTAAGCAGATGGAAAAAATAGAGGGAATTCACAGAAGTGAAGATGGCACCTTGAAAATTTTTCTTGTTAGCTAGCTTTTCCTAAGCTTTTTGGCTAAGCTTCAGCCTGCAGCTCTATGCATATGTTCAGTTGCTTTCCTGAAAGATGCTGAGCACTTGCTGGCAGTTTGTCTTGAAAATCACATTGGAAGGCTGAAATCACCTTTAATACATAAAATTGGAGAGCTGTACTTTATCTTGTAATAAGAGTAAACAGAATGATTTCTATGTTAACAGATAACTGTGACCTGCATTTTAAAATCTCAAGAGACCGGTTTAGTGCTTCCTCTCTGACCATGGAAAGCTTTGCTTTCCTTTGGGCAGGAGGGAGAGCCTCCTATGGTGTTTCTAAAGGCAAAGTCTGCTTTGAGATGAAGGTGAGTTAAACTGATGTTTTATGGGAGATTGTTTCGCATGCTTAAATGTAATATTGTTTATACTTGCCAGGTTTTTTTGTACTTAATTTGAAACTAATTCAGGTGAACAGAGCTTTCAGAAGGCCTTCTCTTAGGAGCCTGTGAAATGGTTCTTGATAAAAGATAACTCAATTTGCAAAACTGCTTCCTCTTTTACAAGAACTGCCATTTAACAATAACAACAAAAAGGCAGCTTGTATTTGCCCAGAATGTGTAACTTCTGGTCTCAGTTTTGAACCAAGAATTTTATTTAGCATCTCATACATCAACACTGGAAGAATTCTGATACTTGCTAGTCAGAAATTTGCTTGTACATTCTGAAGATTACAGAAAGCTTGGCTTTTTTTTTTAAAAAAAGGATATAAATTATCCCAGCAGCCCTTTTTTCTGTTCCTACTTAGTCTTCGAGTTTGACCTGCTCTATGCAGGGTTTTGGGCTAGATGACCTCCAGAGGTCCCTTCCAACCTGAATAATTCTGACTTGTGTATGCAGTGAATGTATTTAGCAGGTACTTGAATTTTGAAAGCAAGAGTTCTCATAAAAGGTGAGAATGGCAAAGAGCAATCAGCCTTGCAATAAGCAGATCTTTCCAACTTCTTAACGAAAGAATAAGAGGAGGCACAAAGTTTGATTTTTTTTTATTTTTTTTTTTATTTTATGATCCTAAAGGCTTCTTTGCATATGATGTGCCTGTGTGTATAAATGCTTACTCTGTTCTCTTCCTCTAGTACTTTCAAATCTAGCCACTACCATGAGGAGTGGGTAGTGATCCCATTCTCCATGCTCTTGCATTGAGTGATTTCTGTTGGTACCTATAACTTTGGAAGGCCAATGGAGTGAAATTGATGTCAGTATTTATTGCCCTGTTCACTTTCAAATCAGTTTCACCTCGGTCATCTGACTCGAATAATTGTGGAAACTGGTAGGATACTGATCAGTTTTTTGCTTCAGTTTGGTGAAGTTAGTAAAGGCAGTTAGAAAATAGCTGTTTGCCTACAAATTCCAGTGCATTTAGGTGTGTTTTTTGGATCTGGTTATGTTGTTTGGAAGGTGGCAACTTGCCAAGGAAGTCTGCTTACTGTGGAAAGGGATGAGTGTAATATTTTTTCCAGTCTATGTAAAGCAATTTTTATCCGTTAGCACACTTTATTGGGAAAGTAATTTCCTGTTAATTCCAACTTTAAGGCAATTATGTTTCTTAAAAATACATATACATCTTGTTTGTGATTCTAATACAGTATCAAAAGGATTAAGGCTTTTTGGCCACTGAGAGGGACTGCTGTGACCAAGTGCTTTGAAAGTATATGGTGTCTTGCATCTTCATTGCTTTGTCAGGAGACGTAACTATTTAGTGATTGGCTTGTGATTTCACATACTTCAGCATTTTTTGCAGAAGGTGATTACTCAGACTTAGTAAACATGTTACCTTTGTGTTTCCATCTTGTTGGTGTCTAATAAATACTACATACCTTTTAATGAATAATTTAAAAATAGGTTACAGAAAAGATTCCTGTCAAACATCTGTATACAAAAGACATTGACATACATGAAGTGCGAGTTGGCTGGTCACTGAACACAAGTGGAATGTTGCTTGGTAAGACTTAAACATTTGATTAATTTTGTATTTATTGTGTACATGGTTGAAGTTTTAAGTCATCTTTTCTTTAACAGATGGGAAAAGCTTACTGATTATAGTCCCTGTGTTCTGAAAAGTGGTCTTAACTTGAATTGGTCGCTGGACATGGTGTGAGAAAATCTATTACTGGGACCAAATAAAGTTGTTAAGTATTCAGGCCTGTAAGGATTACATAATTTGAGAGTTAATTCTTTCAGTGGTCAGGCATGGGTTGTGGAGAACATACTTGAAGGCCTGACAAGATTAAAGATTTCTCCTTTTTCATGTAGTGTCATAAATGGTAAGAGGTTTTTTTGTCTGCGCCCCCCCCCCCCCTTTTTTTTTTAAGTGTGGGGCATGGTATAACATTTAACCAGGGAAGAAAAATTCCTGGGTAAATGCATTATGGGGTTGTTCTTTGGCTTGGGGGGAGAATCCTCATTTCTCAAAGTAGCTAGGAAGAAAGAAGTACAAGTTCATGAGAGATAAATACTATTACAATCAGTTCCCGTGTAACTAATACCTGCTGCTGAGAGAGTCTTTGTGGGAAATGTGTATGAATTGATATGTTCTGACATCAGCAATAGCTTTCTAGTTAAGTTCCACCTGAGTCCTTGTGTTCGACACTTCCTGTTTGTTCCTTGCAGCTTCATCCTTAGCTGTCACATAAGCTGAATGTCTGCTAAACTCCCTTTAAAATGGGGAGGGGTAAGTGCTACTGGAGACTAAATTCAGAAAGGCTTTCTGACTATGTTATAGGTATACTGGTGCATAATCAGGTCTTCAGAGATTAAAAATACTTGGTCATGTCTTTATCTGGCAGTTCAGCTTTATGTCAACGTGAATCTGGAACCAGCAGCATAAGGCTCTTAAAACTGGGCTGGAGGAAGCACTGCAGTTCCATCTCAAGTGAGAGTATTCTTGAATACAAGAATACGCTGTAGCTATTTGGGGGTCGTAGCTTGTTTTGGCATTAATAAAAACATTCTGAGCAGCAGCCTACTTAATTAGGTGTAAAGTGATTGTATTTCTAAAAGGTTAGATGAAAATGCCTGCTTTTAATAAGTTTAAATTATTTCTTCAGGTGAAGAAGAATTTTCTTATGGGTATTCTCTAAAAGGAATAAAGACATGCAATTGTGAGACTGAAGACTTTGGTGAGAAGTTTGATGAAAATGATGTGATTGGATGTTTTGCTGTAAGTTTTCACTTATATTTTCTTTTGAGGAAAAACATCCTTGAGTTTTTAGACTGCTTTGATGTGAGAAGCAGTAAACCAAATACAGAAAAACTTGGAGCAAGGCAAGTTGTTTAACATAGGGAGGAGATAGAAATAGCAGGTATTATCAACAGTGACTGCTGTCAAGATGTTAAGATTTCATATTCACTGATAAAGTTTTTAAGGCCTTTTAAAAAAAAATAATTGGATCTTAACCAAGATGATTACTGCAAGTAATTTATTTTAAGGAAAAACTTTTAAGCAGTTCCTTTATGATAGAACAGTGTTACAGAACTTGAGTGAATATAGCCAATATAGTGAAATGACTAATGCAACCTAGCAGAGCGAGGTGAGTAACTTTATCCAAACTAATGCTTTGTTTGAAAACCAGAATTTTGATGGTGATGAAGTGGAACTCTCATACTCAAAGAACGGACAAGAGCTTGGTGTTGCATTCAAAATAAGTAAGGAAGTTCTTGATGGGCGGCCACTCTTCCCACATGTTCTCTGCCATAACTGTGCAGTTGAATTCAACTTTGGTCAGAAGGAGGAACCTTACTTTCCTGTACCTGAAGAGTATACATTCATCCAGAAGGTCCCTCTGGAGGATAGGGTCAGAGGACCAAAGGGACCTGAGCAAAAGAAAGATTGTGAGGTAAGTTTCTTGTTGATAATATCAAAGTTGTTGAGATAGATGAACAGAAGTGGTGGAGTTTAAGCAGACTGTTATACAACTCTGATGTTTTTGTTCAGGGGCTTTAATACTTGGTATCCTGTGACTCTTAACCCCCCTGACATCCCCACGCCCCCCACTCAGTTTCCATTAGGCTTGCTGCTCTAAGTTGCATATTAAAGAAAATCTTTGAACTAGTATCTCAAGTACAGAACCTGTTGTTTTAGGTGGTGATGATGATTGGCTTGCCTGGAGCTGGCAAGACTACATGGGTTACCAAACATGCAGCAGCAAATCCTGGGAAATACAACATTCTTGGGACAAATACTATTATGGACAAAATGATGGTAAGTGATAATGCTACATTTTATTTGCTGATATGTTAAAGACTTGCTGTAAATCAAAGGTCTTTGCCTGCCATGGGGTTCTTTTGTATCAAAGAAATCTAGGAAACCAACTCCTGGTTAGTTAGTGGCCATTAAAGATTTTTATCGTGCTGAGCTGCTACTCAAACATGGCGCAGCAGTATTCTGAAGCTTCTTGTGGTACCATATACAAAACAGTCAACAACAGTTGACTGTTTAATTATTTCTATTTCTCTTTATGTCACTGTCCTCAGAATAGAACTTTTAGTTTTGAATTAGTAATGGGATGAGTATACCTTAGATTCAGCTGTATTGATTCACATAGGTTCTTTCTTTATAAAGCTCTATGTCTTAGGGAGGCTTTGGGAATGTCGGTTATGAGTTTGTAGCCATGGCCTTGAATTAAAGAATCATTGAAGTGAGATGAAAAGTATTTAGCAAAGGAAAATGTCAGCTACGTGTATCAGGGCTACTTTAACTCTGGGAAATCTCTCTGTAGGTTGCAGGTTTTAAGCGGCAGATGGCGGACACTGGAAAACTTAACACACTGTTGCAGAGAGCTCCACAGTGTCTTGGAAAGTTCATTGAGATTGCAGCTCGTAAGAAGCGGAATTTCATTTTGGATCAGGTAGAAGTTTCAGTGAAAAATCATTAAGGAAATTTGTTATAGGCTGTAGTGTAGTAATTAAATGGGATTAAAGTTAGATTGTAATAGCAGTTGTTTTCATTTACTGACTTACTACTCATTTAGGGGACACAAAGTTGAGATATTACTACAAATGCTTTTCTGAACTCTGAATTTATGGGATGTGGGAGGAGTAGTGTTTTAACACGTGGATATGAGCTTGTAACTTTGCATTATGCAGCATCTTTATGTCCAGTTATTTGTAAACTTCATTGCAAACTCTTGTAGAGGTGAAGTCTATACACCATAAGTTGACTTCCTTAACTCTTACAATGACAGCTACGTGTAGTAAGTTACTGCATTTTTTTCAGACAAATGTGTCTGCAGCTGCGCAGAGGAGAAAAATGTGCCTGTTTGCAGGCTTCCAGCGCAAAGCAGTTGTTGTTTGCCCAAAAGATGAAGACTACAAGCAAAGAACACAAAAGAAGGCAGAGGTGGAGGGAAAAGATCTTCCAGAGCATGCAGTTCTCAAAATGAAAGGCATGGAACATAATCCTATACTGTGTTTTAGGATGCTGAATATCTGTTTAAAGGATTAAGTAAACGTGAAGTCTAAAAATCACTTTATCTTAAACAGTTGTATTTTAAACAAAACTGGAAGACTATTGTAACTTATAGGACAACACTATATTGTGTTCCCTCTGCTGCAGTCCTTAACACTACTCAGTTATGCTGATATGCTTCATGCAGATGCACAAAGCTGTCTTGGCATAAAGTGCCCTATATAAGTGACGTATTTGGCAGAAACCGGTATTCTGAGTGGAGGCTTATAAAAGAAAAAAAGATTTAGGCAGAATGTTTTCAAGGTTTGGAACAGTACTGGCAACTCCATGAAGACCTGTTTATTTCCTTTGTCACTGTTAACATCTCTTAAATGCTCAAATTATGTAATTTTGTCCCTATGCTGAGGGAATGCAGGGGGTGGGAGGAAGAATGGGAGAAAGGTGGTTAAATTACAGCTTTGATTGTAGCTGAATGTAGATGCTGAATACTCAGTGTTTTTGCAATTATAGGGAACTTCACACTGCCAGAGGTAGCAGAATGTTTTGATGAAATAATCTATGTAGAGTTGCAAAAAGAAGAGGCTCAGAAGCTTTTGGAACAATATAAAGAAGAAAGTAAGAAATCTCTTCCACCGGAAAAGAAGCAGAACACTGGCTCAAAGAAGAACAAGAAGAGCAATAAAAATCAATTTAATAGGGGTCAGAGAGGTCGTGGAGGATTCAACATGCGGGGCAACTTCAGAGGAGGAGGTGAGCCTAGAAGGTAGCCTGTAAATTTTGGAGGTTGCTGCTGAGGCAGGGGGTAAGCTTGTAGTACTTGCATTGCAATTACTTTGTAGTGGGGATCTCGATTTCAGCTTCTGTAAGTTTAATGTATTAGTGCAAAGTTAATTGTCCAACTTTAAAAGTGAAGATTGCCAAAATCCTGGATTGCACTCTTCATGTGATTTGCGGCACAGCTTTGAGGTTTTTATGTTAGGTTTGGTGTTCACTTGTACACCGGGCTGTATTGGGGGACTGTACTACCATTTTTCACTATGACCAGATGACTTAATCTTTGTATTGAAAGTTTTGCACTGAATTTTGACATCTTATTCCCATACCATCATTATTTTGAACAATAATCTTCAAGTAAGAAAAAGTTCAGACCGAACAATTACTTGATTGAAGTAACTCTCTTCCTGCAGTCCCTGGCAACCGTGGTGGATACAACAGGAGGGGAGGCAACATGCCTCAGCGAGGTGGTGGAGGTGGCGGTGGCGGCGGTGGCAGCAGTGGTGCAATTGGCTACCCATATCCTCGTGGCCCTGTCTTTCCAAGCAGAGGTGGCTACTCAAACAGAGGAAACTATAACAGAGGTGGAATGCCCAACAGGGGAAACTACAACCAGGTGATGCTTTTGGGGGGATTTATTCGTTGAACGACAGTACTTTGGATGATGTTTCAAAGGTTTGGTGGCTGTCAGTAGCCACAGACTTGACTGGTACTACACTAATCCCACACTAAAAGGTCTAACTTTCTAGCTTGGTGTATGTGCCCAGGGCTCTGAATGTTGTGTGAAAAGTTCCGATGCTGATGTGGGGGTTCCATGCTAAGACTGTACCTCTGTTCTATCAAAGGTGAAGCTTTTTAGGGCATGTGTGTGAAGACTTGTGTTTGATTTTATTTTTTTTTTCTCCCCACCCCAAATAGTACTAACGGTTGTTTGCCCTTAGGGTTAAGGTGTATCTTTATCAAGCATTTAGGGAACTTTCTGGAAATAGCTCTGGGGAGAGTCTTCGTTTTGGTGTCTGGTATCAAACACAACTAGTAAAGACATGCTAGCCTAGGTTTCAACTGATGGAATATCAGTGGAAGTATTTGAAAACATAATTTAAATTACTGAAGAGCCAGCAGATGGAGCCCAAGCTAGTAAACATGGCTCAGGTTTGTCTAATACTGACAAACAGAGGAAAAGCAATATTTTATCTACTAGTATCAATGTCTCTTACTTTGTACCATAACTTTTATTTGACGTTTTGTGGACTAGCTCTTCTGTTTTCAGTTGTGTGACCCATATCCTTTTGTCTGATCAGATAACACATCCTTGCAGCAACTACAGCCTTTCCTAACTAAAAATAGGCGAGCTCTTGTATTTTTAGTTGTCCTGGTGCAGTTTAGCAGCTGGAAATAGGGTGAGTCAAAACTGGATTAGCCAGCTTTCCAGACCACTGGCAACAACAGTCTGAGCTGGCTTATTAATTCTGAGGTTCTCGCCCCATGTTTAAGAAGCAGGTGCTTGGAGGGGGGAGGCTTTTGGTATTCTAGTGTTTTTCAGCCAGGGTTTGGTTGTTTTTTGTTTTTGTTTTTTTTTAACGTAATCCTGATACCTTGTATTTAAAATATTCTATATGGTATGTGATGTTTTGGTGGTAATGGAAAGATCGGTATTAGTACACTTCTGAAAAATCCATGTAGACAAAGTAGTTAAAAACTGTTGTCCTCTTGCAGAATTTCAGAGGAAGGGGAAATAATCGTGGCTACAAAAACCAATCTCAGGGCTACAACCAGTGGCAGCAGGGTGTAAGTAGTAATAACTTCTGTCTTTTCACTGATTGTTAACTTGCATGTTTCAGAATGCTGTCTGAAATAATTTAATGTGTAATCAAAACTGGATAGCAAAATCTTTTAATGCTAGGTAATAGCACTATAAATAGCTTTCTGTGCAAAACTTAATCTGGCTTTTGATGGTCTCTGTGTATCGGATATCAGCTATGGCTTATCAGTCTCGATGGCATGTAGTATTTGGCTTCACATTGCTACTGTGAAGTGAACTTAACTGCCTTCAGTTGTTTAGGAACTTGCTGCTATTTGAGAGGAGTTACATCTTCTCAAGTTCCAGAAGAACTAGCTGTTTGTTAAACACTTCTGTAAGAACTGTAACCATTGTGTGATCACAGGTTAAAATTAACTATTTATCCATTTATTGCAGCAATTCTGGGGTCAGAAGCCATGGAGTCAGCATTATCACCAAGGATATTATTGAATACCCAAATAAATGAACTGATACATATTTCTCCAAAACCTTCACAAGAAGTCGACTGTTTTCTTTAGTAGGCTAACTTTTTAAACATTCCACAAGAGGAAGTGCCTGCGGGTTCCTTTTTTAGAAGCTTTGTGGGTTGATTTTTTTCTTTTCTTTTTTTGTACATTTTTAATTGCAGTTTTAAAGTGATTCGTAAGAGAACCTCAGCATTGTGCACGATAAGAGAATGTGTCAGTATTTCAGGGTTCTACATTTTATCTGTAAAATGTGACTTTTTTTTTACCACAACAAAAGTAAAACGTTGCTTTGTACCTGGTGTCTTTTTATTAAAAAATTTTCTCCTTTTTCCCCATCCTCCAATTTCTAAGAAACAGTCGTGAGTCATGTCACAATATGATCGAAATGTTAGCAACCAGATTCATACGGAGGCTCCTTGGTAGCCCTCGTGAATACCGTGAGATCATGTAAAGCTCCATATTACACTCCATCCTCTCTACAAAGCTTCTGGGTGGGGAGGGGAGGAGGGGGGAGGCGAAAGTTTCTGGCAATAACTAGGACTTTTTTGTAACACTTGGAACTCAATGAGATGTTGGGGGCAAAGAGGAGACCTGGGGCTGAATAGTGAAGGTGGAGTGTATGTAGAAGCTCTTTAAGTTGTAAAACTTGGTTGCATTATTTGTGGAGGCTCAAACTTGTGAAGGTACAACACCATAATTTCTTTTCCATTTGTTCTGCATTTTGATTCTGAAAAGAAGCTGGCTTTGCCCATTTCTTATTAAACAAAACTTGTTGTAAATCCAGTTGTCTAATGGGATCTATATGAAGTTAGCTGTGTGTCTGTATAACTTTTTCCCCACAAAATACTGTATACCTAGTGTGCTTGTAGTAGTTACTCCACCATTTTGTAAGCTAATGAAACTGTGAGTCACCCATTTTATATCTAATTTTTAATCATGTCAATTCTCAAATGGGTGTATCTCCTCAGCCTGCTGATTCCTTTTCTCTTTAAAGAAAGTGGGTGGAGAAATTTAACTCTAGACGTTTGTTTGCAATAAAATAAATTCATTTTACTCTTGTTTTGGGATTGTCGCCATCAAGGTCTAAAATCCCTTTAAGGCTATAAAGAGGAAGAGAATGTATGAAAGCGATGATGTCGGACAGTTTTAAACTCATTACTGTGTACATGCTGAAATACTTGTGTTTCTTTAAAAATCTAAATTGGTGGTTGCTCTGTTAGAGATATATCACGTGTGTAATCTCACAATTTAACATGGTTATATGTATAGGGCAAAAGTCTTTTGAGTTGCGCTTGCATCATGTATATCCACTTAACCTATTTATTGTAAAATAGATGTTAGGGAAGGAGCAGGGGAAGAAACTGGACAGGGAGTAGGACAGGAGGAGGGTTGTGGAGAAGGAATCCTGGAGTTGAACAGAGACCTTCAATTTGTTTTAGCCGCTATTTTGTTCAGATTTATGCTTTTGTAAAATTGTAGTGGCAATGTTATGTTAGCTAATACTTTCTTTGCATTTTAATGCTGTAGGACAGGGGAAAGACACAACCGTCGCAAGTGGGACTCGTGGTAGACATGTACAAACACGTGTCACTGCCCACATGTGGGCATTGGGGATTTGCCTGTTCCTTCCTTGTGGCGGTGTACAGAGTAGCGGAGGCTTACCAGCAGCAGCCTAGGCCTAGAGTCCGCGTAGCGTGCTTGAAACTTTTCTCAAATGTTAGTCGATTTTCTAATAGTCTTCAGAAGTAAAGATAAAAGTTGTGTTGCTCTTCTAGCCTTTATAGCAGATGACATTGCATATTGACATTAAACATTAACAGCACCACCTCCTTGTTAATATTGCTTTAAGTCATCCCTTTACTTTGAATGAGAAAAATGTAAATTGTCTTTAAAGAAACACTATTTAATGAAGTAGAAATTTGGGGAATCTAAACCCAAATCTGTTTTGCTGAAATGGAATTTTCTTTAGACTTGCAAAAAAAGTTTAGTGTAATTAAAGTCCATCTCCCTTCTACCCTCCTCACAAGAACTAACACTTTGTATGGAGTGCTGATCCTTTGCTTATTTTGGTACTCTATAAATATAATTATATAGTCTTCAACTGAAATATAAGAGCTTACACTTACTATGTGGTTGTAAAGCTTGTATTTTAATTCAAAAGTCTGGGATGTTTTGTTTTCAATTCTTCAATATGTGGTGGTTTAAAAAAAAAAAGCTACACATGAGAGCAAGTGCTCCAACTGTCTTACACTCGGAAGAGGAGTGTTTGTTTCCACTAAAAGTACTCCTCTGGAAAAAGGTGTTTTGATAAGTTCAGCCATGTATGTGTTGCCTGTGTTCTGAGGTCCGGAATTCAAAAAAGCTTCAACCCAAGCACCACTGAGGCGCGTGATGGAGCCCTCTGAACACCGCCCCGCTCCCACTGCACAGCACGGGCCGCAGAGACGCTCCCCCAGTTTATCTTCACTCTGGGTCTCGTTAGAGAAGGGATTCACTTTGCTGTGTGAAAATGGCTTGTATAGAGAAGCTGTTACCTAGGAAAATCACTAATATCAAAACACTTAGACTTGCAGTTAGTTTAAAAAAGGCAGTAGAAAGCTTCGCTGATGGCTACAGAAAAGTGAGGAAAGCGCGGCTGTACCTTACCATAGTGAGAGGGCTGAGCTGTCTGTCATGTTGAGTAACTTCTTGGGGCTCACAAGGACTTGTTTACAGGAGCAAGAGTACCTGTGTTGCAGCAGCCGTGCTGCTAGCAGTGGTGGTGCGGATGCTAGTGACATACAACACGGGTGTGGGGTTTGTGTTTGGTGGTGGTTTGTTTTGTTGTTTGGTTTTGGTTTTGTTTTTTCTAATGGAGTACAAACTGGGTTTGCTTTTTTTCTAATTGGGTTTTTTTTTCTAATGGAGCATGACCCTGGAGAGCCTTGGAGCGGGTTTGGTAGCAGTAGGGAGGTGGCATGTGATGTCTGTGCAGCTCTTGGCAGCAGTAGCAGTAACGCTGCTGCTGATGGTACTCTACTTGCAGCGCTGCCTGCTGGAGCTGCTTGCATCCCCGCTCGCCACAGGCTCCAGCCGCCCTGTGCCGCATGACGGGGCCCTGCGCGCGTGTAGCTGCAGCCTGAAGGCGGGTCTGCACTGGGTATCTCGGGAGGAAGTTCCTATTTAAAAACAAACCAAAAAATAACTCCAGTTGTGTTTCTGCCTTTGCTAGTAACAGTCGCTAGGGTACCTGCGGCGTGAACAGAGGTGCTTCCCTGACGCACTGCGCTATGGGCGAGGGGCTGTGTCCTGGGTGCTCGGAGAGTAAATGGACTTTGTAAATGGACCCTGAACTTGTGGGGCAGCGGGGCCTGGCTCTTGTTCTGGGGTGCCTCATGGGATCCCTGTCCCCAAAGCCTGGCTCGGCTGTTATGAGCTGGCCCTTCTAGCGTGCCGCCCTGCTCCTGCGCTGCCTGGGGAGTGCTTGCCTGCAGGAGCTCAGCTTCAGCGGCACCTGTACACAAGCTCCTTTCGGTGCCTATTGCAGAATAATTCATGATCAGCTATGACATTTTTAGAAATTCTGTCCAATTTTTCTGATAGCGGAACGAATTAAACCAGCGTTCTGGAAATGCCATGTGCAGTCTGTGCCACTTGCATTAAAAAAAATGTCTTCCTGGTGTAAGCCACTAGCTTGGTTTTTGGTGGCTTTTGTTTTTGTTTGTTTTTTTTTTTTTTTTAATCTTTTACTATGCTCCTGACCAATGTTTTTAACAGAAATAGGTGATGAAGTCATCTTTTACGATTGGGAGGTTCCCTTGCTCGTGACCTTTTGGAAAACTAGGCCAGTGCTTTCCAAAAGTGCAACCTCAGGCTAAGCCACAAGAAACCAAACGGAGCTGAGCTACAGAGAGGTGTCAGGTACTTCAATGTTTCTGCACATGTTTAGCTGCCAGAGGCGGGACTCTCCCAAGCGAAGCAGCGTGCACATACTGTACGTATACTTACTGGTTGTGAACTAGTAAGGTGGGAGTAACAATGGCTGGAGCCGTCCCCACCCGAAGCGCTGTGGAGGATGGGGAGAGCTCCAGGAGGTCAGAAAAAGCCACCAAGAGGAACGTGGAAACGGAGAAGAGCAGCTTTGTGACTCGGGTGTCAGCAAACCGTCTGTGCTGCAGTCGGAGCAGCCCGTCTCTCTGCCCTGCGCAGGTCACCTCTTCTGAGAAAGATACCCTGCGTAGGCGGAGGGGGTGAGGAGGCCAATATCTTAGTAGTAGATTAGCAATTAGTTTTGTGTAGCTTTTCTCCTTTGCTGGGTGACCGAGGCACGATCTGTCCCCTCCAGTGCAGCAGGACTCCCTAGAGCCAGACGTCGCAGGGAATCGGCTGAAATGGGGGCTTGGCCAGTAATTAATCTGGATGTGACTCTTGCCTTAGTTTGTCTTTCTGCCAGGACTGGGAGCGGCAGGAAGATTCAGCAATGAATCAGTTGCTGCGTAAACTCAGCTGTAGCTTAAAAAAAGATGCTAAATGCTTAACGCATTGTCAACATCAAAAGAGAAAAAAAACAAAGGCAAGTGTGAAAAAAAATAGTAATATAATTACTCATGTGGGTGACTTGATACACAAGTGTTACTGTAGAGCAAGTTTTGTGTTCTTTTTAGTAGACCGTCTCCAATCGGCAGAGTAATTTTGGTCCAAACAGTTTCTGAAATTGAAACTATTGAAATTGAAGCTCAGCTGATTTTTCCCTCAAACTTTTTCATGCTCAGAAAAAAATTTACCACTTGTAGTCAGGGGCAGATGCAATTTATGCTAAATAACGATGCAGGGATCTGCTGCCTGCTTAGCACACAAGGACTGAAAAGGTACTCGTTTTTCTCAGTGTCAATTCTGGGTGCTTACAAGGACACCTCTGATAACTAACGGGGCATAAAAGTGCAAGTATTTTCTGGTCTGAGTGTGGCCCTCCTTTATGTCACATCAGCCCATGTTAACTCTTCTGCCACTCTGTGCTCTGGAGGTTTTCCACCAAGTTCCAACAAAAACTGGTTTGCCTTAGGTCTGTGCTGGTGAGGAGCACTGATGGAGTTCTGAAACGGTGCAGATGCCCAGGAGAGTTGTAAAATAACCGCCCAGAATAGTATTGAAGATCTCCCTGGACCTAAGTGCATGCTTCAAATACCGGTGTTTACAAGGTGAGAGACGCAGGAAAGGCTTGCTTCTCTTCTTCAGTTGCTGCTGAACTTTCAGCTCTGTGGAGCTGTTGAGCAAGTAGATAAGATAAGCCCTGGTGTTATAAAAGGACTTTTGTCTTTGTGGTAAGGAGGTAGTGAGATGGGGGAGAGGAAGTGAGTAAGCCTCGTTGAAGGGATTTACTGTAATATTTTTTTCTGAAAGAAACAGCACTTGGGCTTTGCTCACCCCATGCAGGGAAACAAGATTCGGAAATAGTTGAGGTAGCAGAGGCAGGTCCACGCGCAGCACCATTGCGTGCAGGTTGCGAGCGGTGGAGCTACATACCTGAAGCCTGGCACCTCTGCATTGTGCACGCGTTGTCTTCTCTGCTTGGTGCTCCCTGCTGCTGTTGCAGCCCCTGGGGTGCCGTGGGGCCTCCAGCCCAGCCTGGGAGCACTGCACAGCATGGAACGAGTTCCTGAAGGCAAAACAGAAGGTTACTGCGTGGGTGGTCCTCTGCACCATGCTGGGCTTTTTTCTGCTGTGGGTTTTGCAGATTCGCCGTCTCCCAGCAGGTCACAGAATCGCAGAAATGTTGTCCGCAAGGCCCTCTGGAGATGTATTCCATCCTCCCACTTGCAGCAGGACTGGTGCTAGTACATGGGTCAGCCCCGGCTTTGTCTGGCTGAAGCTTGGAAACCCGCAAGGGTGGAAATTACATGACCTCTCTGGGCAACCTATTCCAGTGCTGCGCTGCCCTCCTTGTAAAGCGGTTTGTCCTGCTGCCTGGCCTGAAGCTCCTAAGCTAGAGTTTATGGCCGTTGCCCCTGCAGCTACCAGGAGGTGTTTGGCTCCATCTTTGTCGTGCAGATAAAATTAGGCAGGTAATAAGTCACCCCACAGCCTGCTCCTCCTCAGACTAAGTCCAGCTCTGTCCACCATTTTTCCAGAGGGCATGTGCTTGAGATCCCTGAGCACCTTAGGAGCCCTTCACTGGACCCTCTACTTTTTTTTGACATCCTTGTTGACTGAGAGGCCCAAATCTGGACAGCAGTATCGGATGCGCTGCTTCAGCAGTGTCACGTACTGGGGGATAAGTGCATCCCTTGATCTGTTGGCCACATACGTGCTGATGGAGCCCAGACTCTGGTTTGCCTTACTGGCAGTGAGAACACTCTCTTGGCCCACGTTCAACCTGGCGTCCCCTCCTAAGTCCTGTCCTCTTCAGCAGGGCGGCTCTTCAGCTAGCTGCTCCCCAGCCTCTGTTACGCAAGCAGCTACACTGTAACAATAAAAATAATAATAATTATTTTAAAAAATAATTTATTAAATTGTTCAATAGTAAGCCAAGCACCTCAAAAAGAAACATTATATGTAAATTACTTGTGCAAATTAAATGTCTCGTGTATTCTTCCTGTTTGAGAGACCCAGGAGACAGCAGTTGTGGAAGCGCAGCAAGAACTATCGCAGTACTTACGTATCTGAGAACGCAACACTTAAATGTCATGAAACGCATTTGGTGTCCAGATCTACGACATTCCTTCAGTCGCGCCTTTTGTATGAACTTGCTTGCCCCCTTTTTTTTACAAAGAGAAGGGAAGTATCTCCTGCATGGAGCTGGGGCCGCTGAGGGCCACGCCGGCTGCCGGTGCTCAAGCCGACCGTATGGCTCCTGTACATGGCGGTGGTCAGAGCTGCGTCCTCTGAAAGGAGGAGGTGGCAGGAACGGCTGCGATCCAGCGCTGCGGTCCGCAGGGCGGCACGCTGAGCCCAGCCCTGCTCGGCGCTGAGGAGACTCTGCAGGCTGCTCGGCTGTGGAGAAGAAGGTGGAGGCCGTGAGAGGCTTCCAAAAAACCCGACATCTCCCTGGCGGCTGCCCTCGTTCTCAGGAGGGGGCTGCCGCTACTGCTTCGGCAGCCGCCTTGGCGCAGCCCCGGGGATATTTATGTGCCTCCACAGTCTGGCGGCCGGCCAGTCCTTTTTTTAATTTTTTTTCTTTAAGGAAACACCCACAGAAGGGAAACGAGAGACTCCAACCGTTTCTTTCGGCAGATCCTAGTGCAAATCTTTCAGCAGATCCTAGAAAAAAAAGAGGAGAGAAGTTTTCAGGAATGATCTTGCTTTTATAGCTACTTACTGCCTTGAAAAGTGTATTATCCAGCAAGTACCAAGTATAAGTATCCTTCTCCGGTTCCAGAACCAACCAGTGAAAATTACACTGCTGAAAGCAACCCAAAGGCTGGTGGGGGAAGGGAGGGAGTGCACAGCTTCCTCCTTGAATGGTGGCTGTATCTCAAGCCTTCCAGTTAGGGTGGGTCCCGCTGTAGGGCACTAGTAGACGGACGGTGTTGCTGATGTCCGGGTAGCTGAACTCCTCTGAATTTTGTCAGGTTTGGTGCCATACCAGGAGTACACAATTTCATGCAATGCTGTGGTTCGTGGCGTCTCACAGCCTTGTGGTTCTCAGAGCCTTCCTGAGGCGTGGGGAGCGTGGCTGCACACGTGTGTCCACCTATGCATGTGCCCAGGGGCATCCTTCACTCTGCTTGGACCGAAGGTTATTCTGAGGGAGCAGCTTGGTGGCTGTGTGGTGGGTGGTCACTCTGTGACCCGCTGAGAGGCTCTTGAGATGCCTCTCTCAGATGATCTTGAGAGAGCACATGTGGGTGACAGAGGCGCACAAACTGAGGTGTGGTGTCCCCAGTAGAAGGATGAATGGCAATACAGAAAACGGTGAGTAGAAATGAATGGTGACCAGCTTTTGGGCTGGAGAGGACCGTCAGGCTTGTTAGTGGGGGTAGGAAGCCCTCTGCAGTGGTGGTGCAAGGGGACTTTGTGAGGTTTAGGAAGAAAGGGCTGAGCTCTTTTTTTATCCATCTGGGAGTCTGAGTAGGCAGTTACTGAAGAATGTGGCACTTGGATACTATCAGAGCTACAAGACTGAGTCAAACAAGTTCTGTCAGGGCCTCCTAATGCTGCCTTAGGGTGACCCTCGAGGGCTTTAAATGTTGGATGAAAGCGGTATAAGCACAACATGTGATAATCACTGGTAGTTCCAGGTTTCTTTGGAGGGCCTGAACAGAGTATCATCCCGTCTATTTTGAGGAACAGGCCTTTGGAAATTTTTTTGCTCCGTATTTGCTCTATGAATGACTCCTGCAACAGCCATTTTTGATAATGTATCTGCCCAATAATAAATCGGTTACTTGCTTTTCATCTTCAGCGTGTTGCTACTATCTCAGCCAGAGCCTGAGCGTTTTCCTGACAGGGAAAGGGGATGTTAGCTTCCCTTTAATCACTTATATCCGAAATGTTCTGTTGGCAGGGACTGCGGGCACCCTAACTGAGAATGTGCTCAGAAGGAGCCATGGGCAAATGGGCTGGGTGGTCTCTCATCCCATTTCCGCAGCATCTGTGCAGAATCACAGCGATGAGCTGGTGGAGAAAGATCTTTCTGACTGGGTTTGGCCACCTGACAAAGGTAAAGGCAGTAAGAACTCTTGACCTGGATGATGGAAAGCATGAGTATCAGCCAGAGTTGTAAAGCTTGTAGGTGAACTCCAAAAACCTGCCACGTGCATATATGCAGGCTTGAAGGCCAAGACATGTCATGGATAAACGCACACCATCATCACCAGAGTTGATCACAGGCCATCTGCCATCAATAGGAGAGATGAGGATCTGTTGGCCGGGGAGAGAAGCCACGTTAGCCGAGAGCGCACCTGCTGCTCTCTGTAACAGCACCTGACAAAATAAACAAGGAGTTTAACAAATAAGCAAAGCACGGGTTTCCCTCTCTCCAGAGCATGAAGACAGAGAGGGCGAATCTTCGGTTCCGTTAAACACATCACCACGATATACAGGCTGGGTATTTTTGGATCTGTGGCCAGCCTAAAGAGAAAGAGCCCTGCAGTGGTCATTGCTCCCATGGTACGTCTCAGGTACTGCCAGTGGTCTCCTGGCACGGTCAGGGAAGTTGAGGGCTCTGACACAGAGTCTCCACTCGCGATGGATGACAGAAGCTGGCAGGATTAAGATACCCTCTTCAGAACAAACTACGCTTCATCTTTATAGTAAGCAGATAGAGAGATGCTGTGACCTGTTTCCGCAGGAAAAGGCAGACCCGCTGCTGGAGGGCTCTCAGGCAAACTATGAGCCCATGCAGAAAAAAACAGAGAGTGTGTGGAAAGGTGGGAGCCTACCAACACTCTTAGTCAGGGTGCTGCTAGCCGGGAATGAAAGTCTGTGTCTTCCTCAAATCGTCTCATCCAAGGCTCTACCTTCTCCTCATCAGCCCTCTCCCCCGCCCCTGTTTGAAGGTTCAGCAGCCACAGTTGCTTAGCGTAATATTTTCATTTTAAGCGTAAGAAGGATATATGTTCCAAGGCCTTGAGTCACATTAACTAAAACTCAGCTCCGCTTCTGACATTTAATTAATTCCTAGTTCTTCAATTTTAAAAAAAAAAAATTATCAAAGGATCATCTTCTTGATCATCTGAACATAATAATGTAAAACCTTTGTTTTGATCAGTTTTCCAGGGCAATAACAACGTATTTGTTTCAAACTTTAAATAGAGCAAACCAAACAACTTTCACTGGTGACCGCGGAGCTCCTGAGCTAAATGCCTGGGTGCGGGAATGAGAGAAGTGTGAGAATTAGCCTGCTAAGCTGGGGAAAATCTTTCACTTGGGAGCTCATTACAACTGAGTTCACACAGTACTTCATTGTTACCTGGGTCGGTTACACCAGAAATAACAAAAGTACTTCCCGCCCACCCCCTCCCCCCTTAAAAATGCCCCTACTGAAAGCCACTCATTTGTTAATGACAGGAGGTGACCTTTCCTTTGCAGCGCCCAAGGACTTGGGGTGGGCGGTGACACACGCGCAATAGCCTGCAAGCCTGCAAAACGCTGCCAGAGCCAACATCTCCCCAAAATCTCTGCTTGGCTAAAGAGGTAAATGACGAATTTGGGATGACAGCCATCATTGCCCCTGCTGTCAACTTCTAAAAAGTTCTTGGGTTTTGAGCCTGTTGTGGTTGTCGATGGCCGAAGCATTATGTGTGCTTTGGCGAAAGGCACCGCAGAGCGGGGGCGACCTGCTCACGCACATCTCACACCAGAGCTGGCAACTAACCTCAGATTGCCGCGTTTCAGCCCAGTGCCGTGACAGTGACTTTCCCTCCGGAGAGGCTCGGAGGACTCGTGCCCTGCTGGCTGTAGGGAGCCCCGAGCCAGCACTGGCAAGCACCTTTTCCCCAGAAGTATCGCTCCTGCAGGGAGCGAGACAAGCCAGGTTTGGGGAGCGGGACAAGCCAGGTTTGGGGAGCGAACGGGGCCATAAACCCACTTATTTATTTTGGTGGTGTTTTCGAATGCTTCCAGGGAGGATTTTACTAACTTCA
Organism: Pluvialis apricaria; assembly: GCA_017639485.1. NCBI lineage: Eukaryota > Metazoa > Chordata > Aves > Charadriiformes > Charadriidae > Pluvialis > Pluvialis apricaria. Next base: position 41,145,989 of record CM030009.1, read on the forward strand.
GGGATGAAAACTAAGTGTGCTTGGCAGTCGCTGTTCGGTAACCAAGTAACATAACTGTCAGTAAAATAAACAAGAATTTAGCAACTTTATAGCTTAAAGTTGCTATTCTTCATTCTCTCCTTTTTAAGGCTCAGTCTGAGGGCAGAAAACCAAATACCTTCAGAACTACTATTTCTCTTTCTTTCTCGTAGTTGCCTGGTATGTTTTAATTTGAGCAATGTTTTGAACCTCAGTAAAGCAAGAACTATCACACCTGCCATGAGCAGCAGTAAACATACCAAGTCCAACTATAAAGCAGCGATGCATTCTATGTGTGCCCACCAATGACTCACATTAAAAAAATCAGCATTAATAGGGATACGGCTCACTAATTTAAAAAACAGGAAATGGTTTTCAAATGTTACAATTGCTTCTATTAAGTTACTACGATTTTTATTTTCTTGTGAATGGATCCTAATTTATGACAACTAACAGCTTTGAGATTTTGGGGTTTTGTCCTGTCCCTCACCCTTCTGGCAGGGGTTTGTAACCCATCAGTCACTTTCAATCCACTTTCCACAGCTGGCGCAGGAGCAGCTGTGGCTGCGCTTCGAGGAATTATCTCAGACTTTTTTTTTTTTTCTTCCCCCTGCATGTTTAACCATGAGCATTCTTCCCTCTGACATTGCAGGCCCTCCCCTTTCACCCCAACCGAGTCCTGCTCACAGCTTCCTTGTCTTATCCCCCCACCCCACCCATTCAGCACAAGCTCTGACTTTTGGTTAGCTCAATTCCACCACAACTTTTGCTAGACAACGAAGCTCAAACGTGTCGGCCAGACTGCCTGCGTGTTGCCTCTTTCCCCATTTTTTCTGCTAACATCTGGCACGTTCCTTTTACATTTTGCACAGTGAGGCAGAAGTATTAGATCAGCTATCTACGCAACGCAGACACATCTCAGATTTCAGTTATTGGACAGAATTGCTAATACTGTAGTTAAGCTGCTATTGAGCTAATACCCTTAAATGCAGTAGCTTAAACCAACACCAATTAACACCAAAGAGGAGCTAATGCTGCAGTTTTCCCCAGATTTTTCAATTTACACAGTATCATGATGCTTCTGCTTTTTTTGTTGACACGGTCACAGTACCTGTGCACTGCTAACTTCTTTCCTATCAGTACAAGCCAATATTCTCTCCTTTCTCTCCAACTGCTCTTTGCCAAAGAGTGAATTTTCCTCTGCACGCTTTTGTTTCCTCACTCCCCAGCTCAACTATAACCTCACAGCCAAAAGACCCCCTGCTTAGGCTGCAGTTCCTTTTCTTAGGTCAGATAGGAAAGAACTCAACCATGTATTAAAATAGGAGCTTGCTAAGTCCTCGCTCACAGCTCGCTCGGTTTCCCACTGCCGCTCCAAGGGCTTTGCGAGACACCACCTCCCACCCCATCCACAGGGAAGGAGCCTCCCTTCCCCCCCCCAGCACAGAACCAGGGGAAACATTTTTCTCCTCTGAATTAGAGTTCGCTACCAGTTAACTTCTGAATTTAGATTTTGCAGTGAGGACAGAAAGCATTCCATTGCACTAACTCAACTCAAGTTTTCTCAAGACTTTTTATACAAAATTACTGAACTGAACGTCCTCCATAAAAGTTATTGTTTCCTCCAGAGGAAAGAGGAGGAATAGAGGAAAAAAAGGCAACAGACTATACCGGTTTGTTTTCTTCTTCTAAAAGGCTAATCCAGGGAGGGTAAAAGTTTAATTATCTTAGTGTAAATAGCACATTTGTTTAGTACTCTCATGCATATTTCCAAATTAAGTAAGTAGAGCAATGCTGCTGTTTACATCTGGATTCCCAAACCTCCCCACACCTACTTGAGTTAACAACAGACTGCAAACTTTCTCAGACTAAGTGGGGGAAAGGACTATTTTTGCTCAGTGAATGCCTTGAGACCAAAAAGTGCTTACAGCGTAATATACATCATTTTGTGAAAAAAGTAAATACATGGTGTCACTGGTGTCTGCAGAAGCAGGGAATATTATGCCATCACTCATCTTTTTACCAATATGCAATTAGAACTAACACTGTATTTCCAAATAAGATGGTTTCCTTGAAATTATATAGTGTTACTTCGTTTAACTGAAAATGTACAGTGAAATATACAAGTAGAACATGCCTTTTTAAAAAAAAAACACCAGAACTACTGACCATTGCTACTTGCAAATAATGTCAATTATCATTCCACCAATTGTAAGGAAGGGTCTTAAACCGAAGAGCAAGATTTTTAACCAAGTAAAAAGATTAGTTACTTACATAGCTTAGAATGCTTCTGAAGTGTGATTTTATTCTTAGTTTCACAGAGACAGAACAAAAATGGAAATCCTTCAACTTCACAGTGTATATAAATTATGTGAAGTTATTCTGCGGCTGAAATCTTACAAGGGCTACTGATATCACCCACCTTGCACAAGCAAAGCCTTCACCTACTGTTTAAATATTCCTGTTTTATAAACAGCACAATTAACAGTAGCACTGAAGGACACATTTACTCAGAGAACAGCCGACGAAAATATTTTCCTGTATGTAAATGAGACGTAATTACAACTTTGCTAAAACAAACCATTCTGTTTATAATGCAAGTTAAAGCAGTCCTGACACCATCATTAATCCTCTGAGACCCTGTAATAGAAGACACCAGTTCCCAGATGTTTAATAGGAGGTCATTCTTAACTGTGTACATAGTCATATACATACATACATGAAACAAAGAAAGGCTTGTACACTGACTTAACAGATTCACTATGAATTTCTCGCTCGGATTTGCGAGGAAAACCAGCATGATTTTTAGGCACCTCACATATTTACAGGGAAGACTGCCATTTTTGGACCACCTTCTCCCAAAGCTGCATTAGACCACAGATTCCTCTATAGCAGACTATGAATCGCTTCTTTCATTGCCAGTTTGTTTTCTTTCTGGATCGAGAGAACTGCCTTCAAACAAAATTTTGTTTCTCATTCCTTCTTTAAGCATTCTTTGCCGGATCCTGTGTTGCGCCAAATTGTACCTGCAGTAAAACCTAGAGGACGGGATGGAAAGAAAACACAATTCCCTGCTTTATATGAGTGACAGTATCAAATCAGAGTTATTCAGCCAGTTGAAAAGTTGAAACCACATATAATAATGCTGGTAAAATTCATTATGAAATGATGCATAATGAAAATACTGGGGTAACAGCTATTTCTTTAAGGCAAACATTGTGCAGCCACCAAGGAGCCAGACATACAAGTCCAATGGAAAACGCTAATTTCTGTAATTTGAATCTTAATTTCATGACCATTTAGTATGCTGCCTTTATAATTAGAACAGAAGGATGGCATATGTGAAGGAAAAAAGAAAGAATTCGGAAAGATGGAAGTAACTGGGTGGTTTGATCTCTTAGGATTCAAGAAAACAATAGCAAGTTTTTTAAAAAAATATTAACACACAAATTCAAAGGCATTGAACACTTTTCCTTTACAAAAATATTTCAGGGAGAAGGAAGAGGACACTTTGCTTGGTAAGTTTTTTATGGAGTTTCAAAAACAGTGCGAAAGGTCACATTGGGATCATGTTGTACAAAGCAGCCAACATAGGTCTGTCAAAATTCAAGGACCGTTTTACATACCAGTATCCTAACATTGTGCAAATAAAGCCACCAACTGCAAAGTCACAAGATCTTCTAACTCTACCTGGAAGAAAAACAAAAATCCTCAAAAAAAAACAGAGAAAAAAACTTGGATGACTTCCCATTATTAATAAAACCTAACAGCAAATAGGAATTATTTTTTCCTTGCAAATAGTATATAAACCCCAGAAGGAATAAGTACTTACTAGTTGCTAAAAAATGTCCAAGACCCACAACTAAAGATCCCACGGAGCCATAGAGCACAGATTCTCGTGAACATGGGACACTTTTAACATCAAGAAATCCTAGGAGTTTAAAGGACTGTAAGAAAAAAAACCCACACCATAAATTTAAAAAATTACTTTTGTAAAAGTCTATGATGCCAACTGAGCAAAAAGTGAACATGCACAGCTGTATCAGGAATGGTTTCAGAAGAGTTAACTATTGACTTGAGCAACATCATTTTGTACAATCCTGCTGATCCATCCTTTCTATTGAATCTTATAAAAGAACTATTTCATTTTTTCCCTTTACATTCCCCCAAAAAGGAAGGGAGAAAACCCCTAAGAATCCACGACCTCTGTTCAAAACCAACATACATCAGAAAAAATGGCTAAGGTTACAATCAATTATGTAGTTAGTTATGCCATGTAATTTTAATATCTGAACAGGCAACTGTGCTAAAAAAAAAAAAAAAAAAGGTGAAATTACTGGAGAATGTGCATGTAGTAGAGAACCTTATACTGAGCATTGAATAAAGACATTTATAAACCAGTAATTTTTAATCTAACCCTATGTATAGGCAGGGGCTGTGCACAGAAATTCTTCCATATACAACACAAGTTTTTAAATGAACCTACTGGTAAAAATGATTCATACTCTGTCTCACATCTATAACCTACCAGTTTTCTATTTAATTTTCAAATGGTAATTACATGTGGCACTCATAAACCCAACTGTGAACTGTCAAATATGTTTTTCATTTCAGAGATGCCTACACTGGCTTCCGCATAACCCAAGTCTTCTAACTTGAATACAACTCATATTTCCCACCTGACAAACACCCCTGAAATGCACATTGGCACCTCAGGCAGGAGCAGGAAACTACATACAAAAAGGCCTGAAGATGACTTGGGCCAGGGTCAAGTGGCTGCACCATGCAGTAACATCTGCACATCTTTCTGCTATCAACTCTTTTGTTAGGGATGGTGTAAGAATTCGCCTTCATTCTACTGTGTTTAAATCCTTAAACCATTAAATACCACACGTGCAACTGTATCAACTAAAATCTTTAAAGGTGATTTCTAAATTGTTTTAATTTTTTGTAAAGCCGTTCTACTTGGCCAAAGTAGATTTTGAAGATGGACCACTACAGTCAACTATTTGTGGAGGGTTAACAACTCTGTGAAACACATCTGACCGGCAACAAGGATGGCAAGCACCTGACAACAGCGGGATTTGTACGCAAGTATGGAAATCCCCATCAATAATTTTATCAACGTTCCCTATGGATGACCATCAGCTGTTTCCACATAATCCCTGGGTGCAAATGAGACAAAAAGGATTTGGTGTATGTTGGTCTAGTCTCCTAAATGAGTAATTTCAAGGTACTCTCGTATGGAAGAAGTCACTTGATATGTTGTTGTTGTTGGCTAAGAAGGTATCCCTGCTACATCCGTGCAGCATGATGCACCCTTTTAAAATAGTATTTCACCTGTTGCTATACTTGAAGTCACTTGTTGTGACTCTAACCATTGCTAAATACTGGCGTTACGAAGGCTCAAGTGTCATGACAGTGTTTCACACACAAAGCGAAAGCCCCGTAGAGGGGCCCGTGGAAGAACAAACAGAACCCCCCCCACCTCCCCCCGGCCCTGCAGGGCCCGGGCTCTGCCATCGGCTTCCGTGGATTGTTCCCTCAGTATTTCCTCTGGAGCGAAACCAGCGGGGCACCACCACTGCCCGGCGACACCCTCCCGTGTCCCCAGCGCAGGGCTCCCCCTCGGCTTCCCTGGGAGCGGGGCGGCCGCACTCTTCTTCCTCCTCCTCCTCCTCCTCCTCCTCCTCCTCCCGGCGGCCGGCTGCGCCTCAGCGGGGCGGGCGGGAAACCTCACAACGTGTGAAAGGCTGCGCGCATCGCCGGCCTCCCGACCCGGCCGCGCCGGGGGCCTCCCCGCCGCCCGGGCGAGGCGAGGCGGGACCACGGCTCCCTCAGCCGCCCGCCTCAAGCCGGGCCGGGGGGAGGGAGGCTACGAGGCGGGAAGAGCCACCCCCTCCGTCCTCCATTACCTTCCTCGGCTCAGAGTCGCCCTCGTCCGCCATGATGCGACAGCGCCTTCCCTGGCCCGCGCCCCCTCCCCCGCCGCGCACCAGCGAGGCCGGACTGCGCCCGCCTAGAGCGGGCAGGCGGAGGGACCGCTCTGTCCGCCGCGCCCCGCCCCGTCTCTATGGTGTCCGCGGGGGGGCGGGGGCGGCCGAGCGCGCCGGCGCCATTTTAGGTCTAGCGCCGAGATTCCAGCAAAATCCTTTGTTCGGTGAAATGGGTCACGGAGCGGGGCGCGCGCGCGCGCGCACGCAGGCGGGGGGGAGGGGGAGCGCGAGCGCCGGCGCCGCGCTCCCCCGCCCGCCCCGCCTCCCTTCCCACCTCCCTTCTTCCAGGCGCGCGCCTCCGCTGCGCGTGGGGCGGTGGCGACTGTGGGGAGCGTCCCGCGGGCCCGGCGCCGCGCCGGCTGCGGGGCAGAGCGGGCCGGTCGCCCCCCCGTCCCCCCCCCAGCCGTCGGCGTTTGCAGTTGTGTGTTGAGAGAGAGGCGGCTCCGGCGCCCTCAGGGGCGGGGCCGTGTCCTGCTCGGCTCCTTTGTGCGTGGGGAGGGTGGCGCGAGTCCGCCGGGTCGCTGTGCCATCAGTGCTCGGGGAGAGGCCCAGGCGCGGTCCAGCCGCCGGGCGGCCTAGGCCCCAGCGCCTGAGCCCGGCGGTTAAAAGCTAAAAGGGTAATAACAGGAGGAGGAGACGTAAGAGCGCTCAGTGAGTAGCACCTAGCGGGAGGAGGAGGTCATGGGATCCTTCACGGGGCGCAGGTCGCCTGAGCGACATAGACGTGGTGGTTGGACTCGATGATCTTAAAGGCCCCTCCCAATCTAGACGGTTCTGTGACATGGCGGGTTTGGGGAGAGGTTTTTTGCGGTGTGAGCAGGAAGCGACCCAGCGTGCTGGAATGGGGTGAGGAACGGATGACGCGCAGCTGGGAGATAAGTACGGCGGTGGCAGGGGGAAGGGGACGAAGGAAGAATTGTTTCCAAAGAAGTGCTCCTGAAAATGGTCTCGTGTGGGACATTCACAGCTAAATTAGGCAGAACACTAGTGGGTTCAGTAGGTGCAAGTCCTGTGATAAATTAGGTAGACGTACTGGAAATGGTGCCTTCTGTATCCAGTTGTACCTGTAGTAGTATCTGAAGAGGTAAATAGCGCTAAGTGACACAGGACAGAGTTTTACAGTTCTGCAAGATACTGTAAAAATGCATCTTGCTGCAAGAAAACAAGTCTCTACCTGATAAGTAGTGAATTACAGGGTAGGTTCCATTTAGGACCATTTCCATCTTGGCAATGAAGTATAACAAGCATGAGAGATGTTCAGTATTGCTCTTCTGTTTAAAAAAACAGTGTGTCGTGAAACGTTATCTTCCCAGGAGGAATGGATCTTTTCAGACCTTGTTAAATATTGTTTTTGGTTGCTATTTTTCTTTTTAATCATATGCTAAATAAAATGGTCTTTCTCACACACTGGAATTTAAGCCAATTTGAGTTTTCTGTCGTTATTTACGTGTTTTGAGGATTTTGAAAACAATGCACGTTTACACAATCAATTTTGATGTATCAGTAGTTGAAAAGTGCTATTGTACATTTGCATAAGCTATTTTAAATCTCGGATGGATTAGAAACAAGTCTCAATCCTTCCCAACAGTCCCAATCTGTCACTGTGTTATCATCTTTGTAGACTTTACAGGCAACGCTCAGAATTCATGGAATGCACTGATTTGATACGTGTACTATCAATTTTAAAAAAGTAAACATTGCTTGAATTGAGAGTACAACCTATTTAAAGCTATTGTATATTATATATGTAGTGCTGCAAACAGGACATTTACTATAATATGTGAAAACCAAAATTCACATAATCTGTCCTTGGAAAAGTTAGTAACGTATGTTTTCATCTTAGTTGGTTTAAAAAATGTAATTGCATTTTATTAAGCAGTGGCAAACATTGAGGAATATAGTAGGAAATGACAAGAGCATGCTATTATATCTGAGATTAACAAGGCCACAATGGTGAAAAATAGACACTGCTTTTACTGCCGATGAGGTGGCCAGCCTGCAGAAGTTCATATTTTGAAGGAGAAGAATGAAAAGATCTCTTTTTGCTTTGAAATGGGAAATTGGTTTTAGAATTAAGATACTGGAGAGCAGAGTACACAAATAGAGCATCTTCTGTCTGATAGTCAAGAATAGGCTAAGGAGGAGCACGTGGTTTTCCCTACATGTCATTTATCCCTTTTCCAATATCCAAATCACACAAATTACACTGAAATATCCATTTGCAATAAATGTAACATTCAAGGGTTTTTTTTCCCTCTCTTTGGTACTCATTAATCTGCTTTACTGCTGCACCTCACAGTTCTGCTTCATCTGTTTTTGAAGTTGCTCTACAATTGCTGCCCTTTGTGGAGATGGAAGTACACAGTGAGCTGCTGGGCGGTGCTTGGGATCAGCGAAGACACTCGAGCTGGAGCCTCCTTCGCTTAAAAGCGGTGGTGCCGCTGACATGACGCTTTGGGATAGCCTGCTGCCTGCCGCCTGCCTTTCCCTCGTGGCCTGTAGGGACCTGAGACGTTCAGGGCATGCGGGGACACGGGGTGATGTCCTCTGGCTTGAGGAGGGCAGGGCTCTTGAAGTGCGGACCTCATACTTCTGCTGCTTTTCTCTAGATGTGTTTTGAAGGTTCTGGAAGTAGGATGTCCTTTTTCACATCCTGGATTCAAACAGAAATGTGGATAACTTGTTCTAGGCAGCTAAACAGTCTAGGCAGTTTAACCGTTGGTTAAACCCTTGGTACAGCTGGCCCAGCAGAGGCGCGTCCCAGAGTATCTTCCCTTGTATCCTGCCCGTGTGTCCTACAGGGAAGGCAGTTGGGCAAGAGCCCCGACCTACGTGCCTCCACTGACAGCGACACTGCGCTCTTTCTGGAAGCCAGCCACATTGTATATTGCTGCCTTGGTTTTCTGACCCCAAAGGACACGACTGATACAGAAGGATACTTCTTTCCTTAATGACATTATCTGGAGCTGGAGACCCTCGGTGGAAGCTGCCTGTGCATGCTCAATTTTATCCATCATAACGTGCTGAGTGACACTCACTCTCAGCAGTTTGAACTTCTCCATGTTTATGCAGTCCGTATTTTTATTAGTGTTGATCAATAAGGTGTAGCATCCTTTGCTGTGAAGCTGCATGCCTGTCTGCTCCATCCTGAAGTTACCAGCTTGGGAGTAGTTTGGATTGGTCTTTGTCAGCAATCTTTGTTCTGTCCCATCAGCCTTCACCTCTGTGTTTAAAGGTCAGGCCAGGCAAAACTTGTGTCAGTCCTGCAGCGGGAAAGAGGCCACCATTGTACAGGACATGGGGCAGCAGACAAGGGGCCCTCAGATCACAACAGTGCAGACAGGAACCCGGCTCGCTGACTTCTCCAGTGCTTATTTCCTCCATTGCACTTTATTGAGGGGTCTGAACCTACATACAAGGATCTCGTCACTTCTGAAACAATTTGGGCTGTACGTCCTAGAAGGAGGAAGCCGTCACACAAATGTGGAATTTCCTACCTTTAGCACCTCTTGGGTCATGTAAGTAATTCCTATACCATAAGGTATACCATATACCATAAGGTATAGGAGGATATGTACCATATACCATAAGGTATACCACAAGGTATAAGCCATGTGGAGAAGCAAGCACCTGAAAAAGATGTGACAGCCTGTCCTGAGAAATACATTTAATAGGCGGTATGGCTGATAACCACTTTAGGTTGATGGCTACCATAGACCTTTCAGATAACAAACCTTTGGTGAGATGAATTCAGCATCTCCCTCAGGGTTGCGTGCTCTGCCTGGGTAGTTTGTGAAGGCTCTCCTCCCAGTCTGTCCGTAGCAGTTGTTACTGGTAAGTGGGGGCTCCTCTGTCTGTTGGTACCAAACCACTCTTGGCTTTCCCTTTTAGCTCCACACATAGCGTAAGCTGTTGCAAGGTGTGCTGCTGACACCCGAGGTGGTCCCAGCCTTCCTTTTCTTTGCTATGCAATCCTGCCTTTTTCTTCGTACCACCAGTTCTGCCACCTGATGCAGCGGAAGGACTAACACTACACAAAAAGCTGTTTCCTCACCATTGTGAGGGAGCAAATATGATGATCTTTTGAGAACAGTGCAGATTTAGGTCAAGTGCCTCAAGAAGCTGCTCTGTTGCAGTTGTTGTTTGTTAGGTAGCAGGCCATCAGCTTCCTGGGCTAGTAGTTGAGGCATGCCCCAAGACAAAATTTGGAGATGTCCAGGGGGACTTTTTAATCTGTCTTCATGGTCACCCCGAAGCTACTTAAATAGCAGTCAAGCAATTGCTTGTGGTGACCACGTGCCATTTCATAAGCCATGAAAGCGAGCAGCACTTGGAATTGCCAGAAGTCAGGAAGAGGATGGTTATTGACTCACATCCTCAGTTTTCATGAGGGTGTTTGTCCTTCAGGAGGAGGGCATTATGTTACTGCATGCAAGTGTGTAGGAGTTCTGTATTTTGATAGTTTTGTGGTGGTAAATAGTTATTGTGACGGCTGTAGAGATACTGTGCAGTAGGTGATGTCAGAGTAACAACCCTTGTGGGGACGGGGCAGGCACAAAGACTGAGTGCAGGCTGCTGTTGCCAAGGCAGTCAGCAAGTACGCTCCTGCAATTGAATAAAAAAAAATACTTTTTTTTTTTGTTTCCCCCAAGCATTAATGCTAATGCAAATTAAATTTCAACTGCAAGACAGTTTTATTCTGGGCTGGCTTCGCTGATCATTTCTGTAGGTTGACTTTGCCTAACTTATTCCTAACTGCCTGTACAAATGGTCTTTTCAGCTGCAAGACATTAATTCAATGTACTCCTCTAAAAGCCAAGGAAATAAGGGCGGGCTTCTAACGGCTTTATTTCTTCTGCCAGATCTTCTAACCAGTTTATCTTATTCAGGCACCTGATTCAAAAAGAAAGAGGGGTTTATATAAAAAAGACTTACATAAAACATAATGGTTATAATTGCAGCTATACTGTTAGATGTGGAGCTACATTTAGAATTTCCTGACTTATTAGTGGCAATTGGACTTAAGGATGCTTCTGACTAAAAATAAAACAGAGGTTTTCTTAATTACCCAACGCTTTTCACATATAATGTAAATTACTTCTATTTTATCTATAAAGCATGTCTTAAATGTATTAGTGGCAGATACTGACAGACACTAAGCTTTCTTGTATGGCACTGTAATCCACTTCAAGCAGATAATTGTAGTATTTATTTCTGCCATTTTTTGATCCATTTCTTTAAGTTGCAAGTTTGTAAGATGTAGAACTTGTTTTCTGAAACCGAAGACATTAGAAGACATGCCATTTCTGAAACAAATCTGGATAATTATGACCTAGTAACCATTGGGTTATGGAATCAGGAGTGTGGAAGGGAACTCTTCTCTTGCCTCAGAACTACTTTACTTAGGCATGTTTCATTCCTAACGTGTTTATCTACCTTTATTTTAAAACTTCCCCTTCCATTTCGCATCTTGATTTTTCAAAATACAGTAGCTGTCCTGAGGTTTCTGTCACGAACAGTGCAGAGGGGAGTTGTTATGAACTCTGAGCCTCGTGTTCCAAGTCTGTTGTATAAATGTGTCAGGCTTAATCTTTATTAATTCCTGAGGGGAAACCGGAGAGTAGAACTAATAAGGTATATGTATGGTAATTATTTCTTTTGGGAAGTGGTTTCTGAGAATTCATAACAAACTGAGGAGGGTTGCGCCAGTAAGAAATTTATTTAGAAATAAGCTGTTTAAACAGCACAACACAACTAGAAAATTCTGGGAGGGGTGGGGGGAAATTGGTTGAAGGCTATTAAATGCTCAGGCACCCTCTCAGGCGTAAGAATTCCCTCAGCACAAGTCGCTGGAGGCTGCAAGGGTGTTCTGAGGCAGTATCATGGTGTGCTTCTGCTGGCCCCACACCTTTCCCTATGTATCCAACACTAGCTCAATTAGCTTTTTGCATTACTCACTGTGGCTCTTGCATTTCTGCCAATATTAGGCTAAAGCCCAGAGAAGTGAAAGAACCTTCTTACAGCTTTAGTGTGCTATGGTCTGGACAACTGGTTCATTTTTAACACAGACAGTGATGTAATATAATGATATCACTGAACTGAAGGGTAAGGGAGGAGAGAAGTGGTGTGCCAGGAGCCACTTTGACGATGTGTTTTGCATGCAGTGTGCCGTTAAACTAGATCTAGAATTAGCAACGTCCAGGGAAAGAGGAGTCACATTCAAGGAGCAGAGCACACCAAAGTAGACACTCAAATCAGACAACTGGAGAGGATGTTCAGAAACGACGCCATGTATCAACTAGAAAAAAAAATATGGTGCATCAGGTAGATCTTGTTATATTTTGTGGGGTTTTTATCTTTTTTTTCTTTTTTTTGTTGGGTTTTTTTTTTTGGGGGGGGGAGGATAAGGGGTTTGGGCTTTGTATTTTAATTTTGCAATCAAGTACTGAACATTTTAGAGTAGGTTTCACCGACTTATCCCCACCCCACCTTGTCTGGTGACACGACTGTCCACTAGTACCCTGCCAGATGCAAGGTGTTTTGTTCCACTGGAAGTGACAGTATATTCCTAAGACAGCCGCCATCCAAAATACATGGAAAGATTTGGAGAAGTCAGGGTATATTTTTTCGTCACGCTACAAAGGCTGGTTTCAGCATGCCAGGGCAGGGTCTCCTATACAAAATAGCGCACCTTTGGCAAGGGGCAAAGGAAAGAAAGCTTATGGCTTCAGAAGGGTCTCACAAGAAACAGCCAGTCTGCAAGGCTGAGATTTGAAAGATCACAGTCAAGCACAACGTGTTATTTCCAAACAGTTGTTCCAGATTTCCAGGCACCTTAGGTGTCCCACTGTGGTGTCCAGATTTCCCTGGCAAGAATTCAAGGTTTTTCTCATTCGTGACAGGAATGACTTCATGTCTTGCACACTGAGAGTGTTAATTTAGCATATAAATATTTCTGTACCTGGTGTGGTTTCTGCTGCTTTCTGAGAAGGATCAGAGATGAAAAATCCTTCATATCTTGTTACTAGTGTTTACGGATCCAGTATTTTTTTCTCTTTTCCTGATGCCACACTGTGACCTGGCCTGAAGGCTCAGTCAGTCTGTTGGTGACTGGCTACCGAGGGCTGCAACCTTCTGTCGTATTTTTATTTTGGAAGATCCTAGTTTCCTGCCTAAAGCATCGGCTGCTGGGCTAAAGTCATGAATTACATCCACGAATTAACTCTACAGAGCACCAGCAGAATTGGGTGGGGGGCAGAAGCTGTGCTCTGAGGTTTTGGAAAATAGTAGGGCAACTGGAGCTCGCTGGGTTGCTGGGGAAATTGTTCCCGGGTGGACCAGGGGGATTCGTGTGCCCCCTCCGCACGGAACTGTTAGTTGTTGTCCCCTTCCATGTGCACAGTGGTGCTGCTGGGGAAGCCTTCAGGAGTCTCCCCTAGTGTGGAGCCCAGTGCCATCATCCTCACCAGTGGGATAGCTAGCTACTCCCTAAATTCAGTTTCAGACCTCCTGAGCACGGGCATCTATTCAGTGGCTACTGATCTGTGCCATAGCTTTCGTTATTTATGCTGGTAGTTTTATTTTCCCATACATTTTCCCATGCTGATAGTTTTATTTTCCCAGCATGTCAGACTTGTGCCTTCTCAGTACGTCTGCAGAACAAGAGCAGAAGCTAAACGTGTGCTTTATTACCTTACTTACAAATTTTTTAAAATTCCTTGAGAGCTGGATATCATTGATGTCTAATAGATTAGTTTTTCTGGTCTGCTAAAGCTAAAATAGCCTACAGCCAGCCAGAGGTAGCTGGTGAGTTATTCTTCCCATCCTGGGAAATTCTGTGTTGGCAGGATTCTTCAACAACAAGCTTCATCAGACCCGGTGCTCCAGAGAGGGGCCATTTCTAAGGCGAGGAAGGGAAAGGAGTGCTTATTTTGATGAGTGGTCCTTCAGAGTGCTAACTTGGGCTTATGGTAGTATAATTTCTGAATAATAGTGTTGGTTTCATCCGATTCCCACCTCGTCCTCACGCTTGGGAGTGATACATACGTTCCCGTATTTTATGGTTTCCTTTTTACATTTGTTTACCTCCTGCGAGGGTACTTTAAACTCGTTGATCAAGATGATCATTGTGATACAGCATTTGTCTTAAATCCCCCATCTTTTTCAAGTGCTTGTAAAGAATATTAAAAAAACAGTGCTGTTCAAAGTTTTGGGGTTGGGGTTTGGGTTTTTTTCCAACCTAACTACAGGCAACCTCAGATTTATTTGGAACATATTAGGGGTCTCTTTAAAATCTTATCTATAGCTGACATAATTATCTGCTCAGACAAGTTGTGGCGAAAGACCAATCCCTAAGAGGAACTTCAGGCATTACGCTGTTATTTTTAGGTCAAATCATGGAACAGTCCCCAAACCCTCACCATTTCATTTATTAGGTCTTTCTCCAAAAAATGCAGAGCTGCTGTGCGCTCAGAGGGGTAGAATTTAAGCATTTTGATTTTATTTAAACCTCAATAACCGTCAGCTCCTTGGTTGCTAGGGGTGTGTCTGCTAAGAGCAATCTGCCACCTGTCATGGGGCTTTTAAGCAACTGTGATTTCAGATTCAAAGCTAAGACAGGTAATTAACAAAATTGTGCAGACTTCAGTTGAGAAAAGTGCTAATTTTTTTATGTTACTGTTATCCACAAGAGTGCTGCTTTTTCAGTTAATTTCACATACAATTTCAATTTATAGTTATGAAGAATGATGTATGGACTGATTTTAGCTCATTTGTATAGGTGTATTGGCTACAAACCATCCAGAATCTGTGAATTTATATAAATGATGGTTAAACCTAATTTGCTCTTAATTAATACAGCTCAGTTTCTGAAAGGTTTCTAGAATCCATTTTAGCACACATGCTGAAATTTCACCAAAGCACGAAGCTACCCGAATCCGTAAAGCTTATTGATAACTTCACGTTTATTGAGGCTATTAGTATGATTTTTGGGGGAAAAAAGAGGTCAGAGTACAGACACTGAATTTTGACAAGTGCTAAACCAGCATGTAATCAGTGAAGAATAACATCATTAAATAAAACAATAAAACCTGTTTTCTTGTCCAGAAAGATAAGAAATTGTTATTGGGCCTCTATCCCACTAACAACAAAGTTACCATATTTAATGGCACTATAAATTCAGGAGAAATAGGGCTGGAAGGGATCCCAAGATGTCATTTTGTCCAAAATTGTGTAGGAAGTACAGACTAGACGAAAACTGCACATAAATCCTTTTTGCTTCTAGCATCCTCCTTGCATATGTGCACCTGCAGGTCATCATTACAAATAAATGCTTCCACAGATATACTGGTGTGAAGGGAACATTAAATTTCATGTATTTCAGTTTTAGTACCAATATATTATCCTGTCGGTGCAGCCTGCTTTCACGTCCAGCTAACATTTCTGATCAGAGTAAGTCAACATCTGGGAAAGCTGTGTTTTGGAGGACAGGTACCGTACCTTTTATGACTTCTGTTGTGAGTCAGGCTGCTCGGGGCTGCCTGCGTGGGGTGGGGACCTGAGCAGTCCAAGCAGCGTGGCTGGAGGAGCCCCAAGAAGTGAGGTGTCTTTTGGTTTTTGCGCCCACAGAAGAGCAGCTTTAACTGTGTTCCCTTCTCTCATGGGGAGCTGCTGCTGGCTACTTTGTTGGTCTCCCCTCCACCTTCCAAGCCCAGTATTTGCTACAGCTTTGGTTATTCCTGGGGATCTTTGTGCTAGTGGAGCTATGTCTATATAGCTATGTCTCTGAGGTTGGACCCTGGACAACACTGCAAGCAACAGCTGCAGATGGGAACATTGATAAAGGCTAGAGAGGTTGGAGGTGGAGCTGGTGACTCCTGCCCTGGAGGGCTTGAAGGAACCTTCTCAGTAAAGAAACTTTCTCTTCACCCTCCATGATCAAAAAGCTTTCTCTGTCTTTGCCCCATTTCAGCTCTCAGGAGAGATCACCTGTCCTTCCACTGACAGCTTCACGGCCACACATGCCCCACGCTCCCTCCCCAGTAGGGTCCTGATAGGCAGACCTATTTTGTCACAGAAACTTTGCCTCTTGCAGGAAGAAGCACTGAGGCATGCAGATATCTTCACCTTCGTCTTCCACAGGAAGGTTCTGGACAGCTATTCATCCAGGGTCAGGAGAGGCCATCAGCAACCCTTGGGCCATGTTTTCTGCCCCCTTCCAGGTCCCCCAAAGAATACAAATGCTAGGAAAGTGTGCAGCTCTAGGCAAAGATCAGACATGTAGTTACACAAGTGGGTCAGCAAAAGTGTCCAAACACCACGAAGACTTCTTGGTACCACCATACCATTCTCACTCCACCCCAGTAGTGCTGAGCCCCTCCTACAGACCTCGACATTGATCTTCCATGGTTAGAAGGTAACACACTTAGTCCAGGCTTAGTTGATCAGATCAGAAATACTCAATTTCATGGCCTTTTTGAAAGCCCGTTCCTGCTTCAGAAACTATTTTGAAACTGTATTCAAAGTTCCCAAACTGCTTGCCAGCAGTTACTGACCAAGGAAGTTCCAACTGGGGGAAAATTCTTCCAGTTATTGGAAGCGAAGTTGTTCTCACCTACTTGTTGCCCTCAGACAGAGGAAATGAATGCATGAGTCATATTTAAAAAAAAATAAAATGCCTCTATTGTTGTATCACTCACCAGGATACACCGATTTCATATGTGTCATTAGCTCAACTTGCCTGCAGCAATTCTGGGTGTATATCTGCCAGCCCCAGTTTCTTCTCACCTTGCTGAAGCTACTCAAGTCTTACTGCTGCTGTAGGACAGCAGCTGCACAGCAGCATCAGTGAACTGAAAGAACACCTCGGTGTTGCAAGAGAAAGCTACAGAGAAAATGTTCAGTGCCGCTATCAGAAGGCCCTGCTATTGTGATTCAGGATAGAGTTCAGTTATCACACTGTGATCAAATTGGATTTGTCAATGTCTCAGACAATTTCCAGTTAACAAGTTGCACAAGATGCTCTTTACAAGGCTGATGGGTGATTTTCCTGTACTTTGTGTGCTGCTATTGAAAAGGAACACTGGGAACCAATTCTGAAACTCGCTCTCCCCTCCCATAGCGACTGTGGGTCAAGCAAATTCTAGACTGAAAATCAGCATGAAAGTTGATGTGTTGTTTGGCTGAACAGAGGTGAGAAAGACCAGCTGAAAATCTGGGAGTCAGACATGAGTGTTCGTATCCTGATCTGAGGGTTTGACTGTCTCAGGGGCGACTAGAGAGAGGCTTTGACAGCAAAGAAGAATGTGAGGAGTCGCATCCCTGAGCAGGCAGCATTGCTGCCTGTGCTGGGATGAGTCAGCCAGCGCGCTGAGCTGACCTTACGCTGCTGTTCTCCGCTTTTCCTCACATGGCTGTCCAAGGCTGTTGTATTAGAATAGAAAAGCAATTAAGTCTGACAACACAACTCTGTAAACTACATTGTAAGACAGAATAAAGGAAATTTTGAAAACAAATCTATCCTCTACTCAGTGGGTCCTTACAAGGCAGAGAGCATTTCCTCTGGGGTTTGCTTGAGTCCCTCTCTTCTTCTGTCCAGGCTCCTGCCTTGCCTTCTCAACATCAGCTTAACTTCTGACCAAGCTTCCTCCCTTAATCCTTGGTTTGATGAAAAATCTGACTTCTCTGATTGCTGTCCAAGACCTTTATTTACTATGGGACCCATCTCCTGACTCTGTTCTGGCCCTAACTGTTTACACAACGTCCTGGTGCTGTTTTTCCTGGCAGCTCCTAAGTGGTAAGCCATGGCTGGACCAGCTGGAGCATGAAGCCATGCGCTTTGCAAGCTCATCAGGAGAGTGACTGTGCTGTTTTCTCAGGGAACGCCACCCATGTGGGTGAGAGGGTTTCAGAGGAGGTGGAGTACTTTACTTTGAGACAAATTGCTCATCCAGGAAGAAAGGTAGTAGGCTGGAAAGCTGATTCCCTCACATCCGCCTCTCCCTTCCCTGGCAAGGCTCCATCTGAGCCTCTTCTGACATGAGCTGGGAGGAAGTTTCAGAAGGAAATCTGGGAAAGGCTACGTGGTGGAGAGCTTACTCAATCCTACAAATTCTGTCCATGCCAAAGAAGTTCCTTTCAAGTCTGTGTGAGTTTTGTTACTCCCATGACAGTACTAAATCAGCTGGAAAAGTACCTTATGTTTGGGTGGCCAAACCAAGAGGGACCCAGTGCCACTGTGTAGGCAGTTGAGTCATGTTCTGACTGTCCAGCAGCTTGAGTCTGAAGAACCCAAGTCAGAGCTCCCCTCTCTGCACATTTAATCACTGCCTTATATGCTGTATAATGTATTCTTCTTTTGATGTCCTCATCTATGGAATGACCATCATGTTCTTTTCAGCTAAGTAATCACTTTATTGATAAGCTAAGCATACATGTAAAATCAAGTCATTGGCAATACCGTGTGTCTGTTCACACTGTGTATCTTCAAATGCCAGTTAAGACTTCTGAGCTACACGTTTCTTCCATAAAATACCATATCTATCTTCTGAGGGGCTTTGTTCCTCCTTTGATGGACTATAGACCATCACGTTCTGCTTCTTAATTTAGTGTCTAATTGCTTATTAGTCGTACTGTAAAGTTCTTTATGACTTCAGTTACATGGCTACGGTAATTAGTGTTTATATTCCCAAGGCCTGCGTAGCAGCGCTTTAACACTGCATGATGAGATGAAGCACTCACAACAGAGCACAAATTGCTCCCAGGATTTCTAATTTTACATCCTCAAGTTTTGTAGAGCCTTGCTGTGGGAGTCTCTCCAGAAACGGGGTCATGGGTAATCCGGTATAGTCATTTTGAGTGGTTTTCACAGCAGAGATGCAGAAAAATATTCATGGGAAGCTTCCAAGATCATGTAGCTTTCACTGCACCGAGGAACACAGGGACTTTTCAATAATGAACACTTGTTTGTTAGTGCTGTGATCAGCTGTCATTTGCAGGGCTTGAACAAAAATAGTTGATGTTTGACTTGGCTGCCTTCAGCATTTCTGTGTTCTTGACTACATTTTCGTAAAATGTTGGAGCAACGTCTAGAAACATATCAGAACTCATGCTAAAAATGAATTCCACCTTTCTGACATCTGTTTCCAGATGTTTTCTCTGATTTGCCTGATTATTATCCACGGGGAAGGCTGTTCTTCCACTGAAGTGATTACCTGCAGGTGCTAGCAGTGCATTGAGTTGAACATGGGCAGGGTGCAGTCCACACGTCTGTTCTGCCACCTTTCAGAGGAGGTGGGAGTCGCTGCTGTCGTGGTGGGCACAGCTTGTCTTCACACTGCTTCTGACCATTAACCACAGGCCTCCGCCTGGGCTGTGGCATTTCTCTTGTTAGGCTAAATGCCTCTTTATCTTCTCATGGAATCTTTCCAAATGAAACTTGATTGAGTAATTAATAATATGTAGGGAGAGTTAAGCTTTTTAAGTTTTGCATATTTTCCTGCCAATTATTCCATCAAAGACTGGCTCGCTTTGTTGCTACAGAGCTTCTCTGTGAGGCACAACTTTGGTTTGTTTGATAATACCTGTATTTCTGAGAGCAACTTATGTAAGAGTTGGCCTATTCAAACTTTGTCTTCACACAAGACTGATTTTTGACCACTCGGTGGCCGCGTCAGATATGAAAGCAGACACTAAATAAAGTGTCCACCGTTCAGTATTGGGGTAAGAGGGACAGGCAGCCTCGCAGTAACCGCACTTGTCTCTAACCCAGACTTGTCTCTAATCCGCCATTGCTGCCTTTACCCTTTCCACGCAAGGTGCTGCAGCCTGCTCTCCTTGCAGCCGCTTGGAGATCTCGCCGTGCAATCATACATTGCTGCTTCTCCTGGCTTGGCTTTTCCAGGGCAAACAATGGATTTTGGCCCTCGGAGATGGCAACAGCGCTGCCTCTTGTACCGGTGTGAGCTGTACCAACCTGCAGGGAGCTAATGGGACCTGGAAATCCCTGCTCCTTCCTCCTCCTCCTCCTCCTCTCCCCTGCCTGGGGTTTGTGGCTGCACTGGGTCTCAGCGACACGGGGCAGGGGACGCAGCGCTCGCTGACGGCAGGTTGTCTTGGGGGTACCTGTGACTTCTCTGGAACCATTTTAACGCCACACGCAGAGCAATACAGTGTCAAGTCCCTCTGCTCTCGTGAGAGCAAAGCAAATCCGTTCGCTTTAATCTTGGAAGGCGTTTTCCTAACATCATTTCTGCAGCAGCTGGTTTCCATGGAAACC
Organism: Pluvialis apricaria; assembly: GCA_017639485.1. Lineage (NCBI taxonomy): Eukaryota > Metazoa > Chordata > Aves > Charadriiformes > Charadriidae > Pluvialis > Pluvialis apricaria. The sequence continues at coordinate 41,166,278 of CM030009.1, forward strand.
AAGAAATGACTTGCAGTGCGCACAGGAAAGATGACCGCTGACCTGCGTGTCCTTCCCCGGCCTGTGCTGCTGGGCTTCCCTCCATTTGCCCATGCACAGCTGTCCTGGTTTGAGCAACACAGGACAAATTTTTACTTTTCAGCAAGATATCTTCTAATGCTTGGGAAAGCTGCACTTTTAGAAGACTCTAGTGTCTGAATTTGAGAAAATATTTACTTTATAGCCAGCTATGGTGTGTGGGTTTCAAGGTCTCACTGTTTTCGAGCTCACCAGGTGCAGGGATGAGGAGGAGTGAGACCCGGGCACTTGACCCAAGCTGGCCAACAGGATTATTTCATACCATGAACATCACATTCAATATACATTATAAAGTTCGCTGAGGAGTTCTCTCTATTCCTTGATGGCTGTGATCTTGAGAACTCCTTGCCCCAGTGCCGGACCCCTGAGGCCTTCCCTTCCTCCTGAAGCTGTAGCGCTCACAGTGTTCGTCATTTACTGTCCCCTGCTGGGAGTGCACAGCTTCCTACTGATAGAGTTGGCTGAGTATAATCCTTGTATATTTTATATTGGTATTGGGATCAATATTGGTTCTTTAGTATTATTAATGTTAATTATCTAGTCTTATTCTATTAAATCTGTTTATATTTCAACTCCCAAGTTTCCTTGCTTGTCCTGATTCCCTTTCTCAGGTGTGGGAGGGTCATCAGGTGACAGAATAATTGCCTAAATGACAATAAATTGTTGCTGGTTGCCATGAGGTGGGCAAGCCCAGGCCCAAAGGCTTCAGCTCGTTCCACCAGCAGCAGCCTGAGTGCCATGCTTCCACCGGCTGCCGCCCGTCCTTCTGATCCCACCACATCCCACCTCATCCCCCCTCTCTGGGCACCTTGTCCAAGGTATGGCAACAGCTTGTGGAGCAGTTGAGAATGAGTAATCTTGGAAAAGCCTCACAAAGTTAAAGCAGTGCCAAAAGCAGTCAGCTAGCATGATTCTGCTCCATGGGGCAGGTTCCACTAGTCCTTGTAAATGGAGAAAGATGTATAACATAAGGAATTATGTACATAAGTTCAGGTTTGAGTTGCATGAGAAATCCTTGACAAGGCTTCACAAGATGCCTAGGAAAATGCTGTTGCATTGACAGGACATAAAAGGAAAAAACATAATTTCAGGGCACCCAGGCCTCTATTGCCAGTGTTTAGTCTTTTTAGCTATATATCTAGCCTGTAAAAATACACAGAATGGCAGACACATTGTCTTTTATTTTTACAAAAAAAGCTGGTAAAGGATGATGTAAATAAAAGTGTGATGCACCACTAAATAAAACTACTCATCCCCAGTAAATAGTCATTAAATAATTAAGAACTCTATCTACAGTACCACAAAACCATCAAAATAATTCAATTTTATCAGGGGCAGGGAAAAAAATATGGTGATTATGGATGTGCCTTGACCAGTTACAGAGGGAACCAGGGGAGGAGGGCAGGGTGAGGAAGAGCCTCGAGGTGTCTTCACCCCCCTCTTCCCACCGCTGTGGCAGCCCCAGGCCCCAGCAGAGATGGGAGGATTTGTGCTTAAGGTTATATTACCTACTTGTCTTTAAATGGCTAAAGGGCATGAGGTGCAAACATAGCATTATGCCTTTTGAGGCCAGCTTTGACGGGCGAAGCTGTACAAGCAGCATTAGCATCAGTCTGTGCCTGTGCTGTATCCTTATTGAATTGTGCTGCCTGGAAAGTGCTCTTCTCCAGCCACAGACCGTGAAGGGATGGGCAAGCAGAGGGAGCAGAGGGCTGCTGTCTTGTGGCAGTGATGCCTGAGGTGTCCCGGCACTCCTACTCTGGCACGAAAAGCGGCGGTGCTGGGCAGATGCTGTCTTGGGACCAGCCATGGGGTGACTTGTAGCATTTCCATAATCAAGACTAGGACTTGCATCAGGAGAATTAGCACCTGGCACCAGGCTGTATTTTTTTAATTGGATCATGAACTTCCTTGAGCTTTCAGCAACCAGGTGTTGATGAGATGCTCTTTCTCTGGGTGGGTTTTTTTTTGGCTTCACTAGCCTTGAAGGTCAGCTGTTCCAGCCAGCAAAGAGCAGCCACAACTTTGGATGGCCTCTGTGCCTGGGCCCTCTCTGAGCCACCCCCACCGGCTCAGCCTGTCTGCCCGTGGTGACTCCTCCTTTGCCTGGCCACTGGAGCTAAATGTGCCTTATCGTGCCTGCATTCTCCTGAGCCCGATCCCTGTGCCCACAGGAGGGAGGGGTGACTTGAGCCTGTCCTTTAGCTCTACAGTGGCTGAGCTGTCCCAGCCCCACAGCCAGGAGTTTACCACAGAAAAAGCAGTTTCCACCTTTGCTCTTGTTCCAAACCTCACGTAATCGTGGCGAGACAAGCAGAACCCCAGCTTCTTGTTTGAAGGGGAATGCTACATTGTGCAAACATTAGAAAAGCCCTTACTTTCCTCACAAAGAATAAAAGCCAGGCCACTTACTGCTTTGTTGCTTGTCCAAGAGAACCAGGTTATTGACAGAGTGCCTTAATCATGTCCTGGTACTAAAACCTGCAGTAGAGCCTTACCCATGCCACACCATGCCATGCCATCCCACCCCCCCCCCATCCCATCCCCTCCCCTCCCCTGTGTGGGACTGTCGCAGGAGCCAGGCTTGCTGCACAGTTTGGTGGGACAGCATTTCACGCCCTATTCAGTTTTAGAGCCCAGCTTTGTTATTTTTCAGGCTTGCTTATCAGTCTCTCGCAGGGTGGGGATGGAGGAGACCCCCACTGAAGGCAGGCAGTTCCTACGCCTGCCGCCGGGGAGGTGGGAAAGAGTGGGGTGTTCACCCCCCTCGCCTGCTGCCTGGTCAATAAGGGCAGTGCCAGGATGGACCTTTCCCTCCTGGGGCCTTACCTCCATGGGGAGGGACAGAGATCATCGAATCATAGCATCACAGAATGGTTTGGGTTGGAGGGGACCTTGAAGATCATCTAGTTCCAACCCCCCTGCCATGGGCAGGGACACCTCCCACTAGACCAGGTTGCTCAAAGCCCCATCCAGCCTGGCCTTGAACACCTCCAGGGACGGGGCCTCCACAGTTTCTCTGGGCAACCTGTTCCAGTGTCTCACCACCCTCAAAGTAAAGAATTTCTTCCTAATATCTAATCTAAATTTGCCCTCTTTCAGTTTAAAACTGTTACCCCTCGTCCTATCACTACACTCCCTGATAAAGAGTCCCTCCCCATCTTTCCTATAGGTCCCCTTTAGGTACTGGAATGCTGCTATTAAGGCCTTCCCAGCGCCTTCTCTTCTCCAGGCTGAACAACTCCAAGAGAAGACTCCAGGAGCACTTGTGCCTCATGTTTCTGTCGCGACATGGCCCTGTGGGTGGGATGCTGGCACAAAGGATTGCAGAGGGGAGTGATGGCAGGGCTTTCTCAAGCCTTCCCACGTCCATCTCCCTCCCAAGGAAGGTGGTGTTTCTCAAGGGGCCACAAACCCACATTATGCTCCTCCATAAATAGAGGTTTTGTCTGTGCATTTGGGTAAGGAGGGGAGACTTTTGTGACCCAGGCTCAGCTGCAGCTTTTGGTTGCATTTCTTCAAACACTGCAGGCACCAGGGTGAAGTGTGTTACTTAAAAACATGGTTTTAAATTTAAAAGCAGCTTTAGCCTGCATTCTGACTGGCATCCCTCCCTCGTGCTGAAAGGTCCTTTAACACTAGAACAATTGCGTTGGGGGCTTCTTCTGAAGCGAGAGTAAAGTGATGCAGTGGGGAGGGGGGACCAAAATGGAGCCCTTGAAATCCCACAGCCCATCCTGCTCATCTGAGTGGCCCGGTGCTGTGTGGCACTGACTCAGGTCCCCTTGCAGGGCACGCTCTGCATGTGCTGCAGCACCTCAGTGGCAGAGATTTAACCTTGTGGACAGTCTGTCCACCGTGGCTCTTGTTCTAAAAGCAAGTTGCTATTGGGAAAGGAGCACCAAGAGAGCTCTCGTGGGCTGCTCAGATGGGAGGGCAAAGGTTTCCTTATTCTGAGATCATCATGGAAGGATGATGTCATCAGCACAGGCTTCCACAGCTGGAAAACTAGAAGAGCTGTTAATGGAGTACTTTGGCCTCTCCAGCTGCCTATGGACATGGGGTTTCTGACGTTTCTCAAAGGCTAGCTTCTTAAAATCAAGCTGACAGTCACTAGAAGTATGCTTTTAGGGTGGGTTTTTTTTTCCAGTAAAACTGAAAGATTAAAATTTGTGAAGGTGATCAGCTGAAAAGTAACCTACCTCAGCACTTTTTTACGACTTGCAGACATGGTTTAAAGGCAACAGCTGACTCGGAAAGATGGCAGAAAGCCACCTTGGGGTCTGCAAGGAGGGACAGAATTGAGCTTTTCCAGGCTACCAGGTATAAGCTGCAAAGGCCACCACTGGTGGACATTAAACAAGAACCCATTTCTGAGGGGCTGCTGCTACTTCAAGACATTCTCAGTAAACATCCCCAGAAGATAAGGAAGAAGCAGTATAGATTAGCTCGTGACACAGTCAGGGAAGAGTGTCATGACCTATAGGGTTACCTGGTCTGCAGGTAAAAGACAGGTCCTCAGAGACCATTTAGGAAGTTGAACATCCATAGAGGACAGAGTGAAGGAGAAAAAGATGAGTCTGAGGAGCTGATTGCTCTGGATGGGCTACATATTGATTATGCCACAGGCTAGGACCGGGAAGGAGCGTAGTGTAGCTCTGAACAGATTCCTGTTTTTACTTGGTTTAATACTGCAGTATTAGTATATTATCAATAAATAATTACATGTCAGTATATTTAGTATAAAACCCTTTTTTTTTCTCACTTGAAGACAATCTCAGCAATATTAGCACCAACTGTTACACCTTTGGAGCTCAGTGTCACCTGGAGAGCTGCTGGAGGCTGCCTGTCTCTCTGAGGGATGCAGTGCAGGTTTCCACGCTACCCTCATCCGTACTCTCGGGAAGCACGGGGCGAGAGTGGCCTCCCTGCGTGTGTGCCGCGGCGTGGCTGTTTCAGCGGAGCAGCCTTTGTGTGGTGAGCCGTGGGGCAGAGGCAGCAGTCTGGGCCACGGAGCCCATCCTACCTTTAAACCTCTTAACACACAGAGAAGCCATAAGGCTCCCAGAAGGGCAGAGCAGCTTAAAGAAAGCAATTGCAGGGGTGAGAGCATCCTCAAAAGTTGGGGAACTCCCTGAGGCATTTCTCTGCCCTCGACTCCAAAGTGCTGGGGGTAAAAGCCACCCCAAGCAGCCTCTGCTCAGCCGGTCACCCCGACTATCATCGGTTCTCATTCAATTCTTTTTACTAAACTTTCCAAGTCTCTCTGACATAAAAAATAATTGACCTTTACAGTTGTGCTTGAGCCAGCTACATTGCCATCAGCTCTTGCTAGTCCTCGCTACTCAGATCAAATTTGCTTAATGGCATGTGAATTAATTTGTTGGAAGCTGACACTTCACTGCAGGATTAGTTAGTGACTCTACCGTGGGGCTAGTGCATGAAATTTAAGACACAGAGCATCTTTTGGAAAAAAAAAAAAAAAAAAAAGAAAGGAGGAAAATTCCAGTGCTCTTGGAAATCTTCACTTTTAGGATGCTATGACTGGAGTAATGAATGAGCTGAAATACAGAAGAAAAATAAACTCAATTCCAGCTATTTAAAGGCTCAGCAATTCCTTCCAGGCGAAAAACAAGCAGCTATTGTGTGCCTGCGTGGGGAGGGCTGGGGGGAGGCAGCGTTTCCCACAGGCAAATTAGGAATGGGAAAAGCAGAACAAAACCAGCAAGCCTCAGAAGCCCGAGTAGGGAACACAAGCCCATTTTCTGTTCGACATGATTTGTGCTGTCATTAGGTGGGCTTAATGGGGCATTATTCTTATTCTGGGAGGAAAGCCCGGCTTTGCTTGAGCTAACAGTAATGACTGTTCAGACCTGGGAAACGTGAGGGAGCCAGCCGAAACCACATTTGCTGTGTCACGCAGGCGCTCGCTGGGAACAGAGAACCTTCGCCTCCCCGCCGTCCCTTGCTGGCAGTGGAGGCTGGCCACGTTTCGCCATAAAAACTTGCCTGTTTGGTGTGGGGGATCTGATTCACGTCATTTATGTCACTGTAAAGGAAGACCCATATCAGCCACCATCAGCCATGCTGGGACCAGACCTGAACCCCGCAAAAGGCTGGGGGGTGTGGGTCCCACGCTGCTGCCCTGCAGCCGCCCGGGGCGGAAGATGAGGCCGGCATCACAGGTGCAGGAAAGGCTTTTCTCATCTGAGACATCTTGAACCCCTTCCTAACCCACCTCCCAAGCTACGGCGAGCCCCAGCAGAAACGGTTCAGCAACACACAGTCGTGGCTTCTTGAAATCCAGTATTTGGGCACCTTGTTTCAGGCTGTGTAAAGGCGAAAGGGGACAAAGAGGTTTTAAGAAAAGATTCCCTGAAAGGAAATCTTAACAGTTGAAACCCATGAGCTCAGTTTGAACAGCCGCCGTGGGGCACACGTGAAGCCCCTCTCTTTCAGCTTCGTTGGCTTAATTCAGAAGACACTACCAGTGATCCCTCTCCTTTCACACAACCGCACGGGCCACAAGCAGCACCACAGGCAAGTGCAGCAGGCTTTCTGCTTTGAGCATTGCAGGATTGACACACCACTTTGCAAAAAGTATGAGGACAGCTGGCCACACATCTTCCACCTGTGGGAGTGGTGTTACCTCAGCTCTACTTGTCCTGTGCTGCTGCTCAGTGATGGACAACTGATCTGGCATGAGTAACATCCCTGTCTAAGGAGACCCGGAGATATACGTAGCCCTCTATCATCCCCCAAGCAAGCTAAAACTGCGCCAGTGCAGGAATCTTGCATTTCTTTACGGCTAGATCCTGGTTTAGTTTGAGATATGCGAATTTTAGTGGATCAGATCACATGAGAAATACAGGATTCCTACTCTAGACCAGCAGGAATCAGAGTTACTGGTGGAGTAGAGCTGCTTTCTCAAAGGAGTGCCATGGGCTTCCCTGACAAGTTGTTATACTGAAAAGTTTGTTGAAGTTTTTTTATGATCTGCTTTAAATCAAACCAGAGGGTATCAGAGAAAGTCAGAAACTGTCCAATAGCCATTTTCATTGTGTTATATGAAGCACTGTGAAAGAAAAACATTTTGGGGGAGTGATATGACTAAGGTGCCTTTAGCCATAAAAAAGCTTTGCCTAGGAGAAGCTGTTCTGATGGCAAATTTGCACCATAAGTCCTGAATACCTGAAGAAACTTGTAGAAATTTCATCTGAAACATTTTTGTGTTCTTCAAGACCAGTTTAGTTAAACTCGGCTGCTCACCCATTAACAAACAATGCAATATATATTTTTTGTGTTATTGGTCACCTTCCTAGAAGAAGACAGGTACCGTTGGCTGTTGGATGCCACAAGTGGATTTATCCGGAATTCAGAGTTTTAACTGATGAACTCTGTAAAAGTTGTCAAGTTTCCTTTCAATAGGATACGAGTTCCTCAAACTCTCTTGCAGCTTTACTAGCGATTAGGGTGCAGTAGCAGTCAGAAAATGGAACACATCTCTATCTTGGCAGCTTCTCCAGCAAGTCACGTCCTAGCCCACCTTCATTACCAGTGCACACGGAGATGCCAGGCTCAGCATGCACAGCGTGGCAAAACACATCCCCTTCCCAGCTGTGGGGTGAGAGGGGCAGGGCACCACCAGCTTTGACAGCCACAGGAGAGTGCTCCAATTTATCGGTGCCCTGAAGGTGCAGAGAAGTACCTCTCCCGTTAAAACACGTGCACTTACCTGCATTTTGCAAAGCCCAGAGCCAACACCGCCGGGTGCTGGCAGAGCCCGTCCTCAAGGGCTCCTGCCAGCCCTGGGCTCGGGATGTTTGGGGAACTCATTTTGCCGGCTGGCTCACCGTGCAGCTGCCCCGCAGCCAGCGCGGCTGTGAGGAGCTGCACGGAGCAACCACAGCTTCCAGCAGAGGTGCCACCACCCCACAGAACCGTGCAGGGTGTCAGGCTGCAACCCAACTGCTGAGCTGCCCTGTCAGGGAAACAGCTTAGCAGCTTTTCAGTTAAACAGCCAGGGGAGTTTCTCCAGTCTGGGTCAGCGCTGCGCTGTGCCACCAGCGTCACTGCTGCTGCCGGAGCGGGCACAGCACAGGGAGCAGTGGCTTCAGCCGGTGCTGCTGTTGGGACTTCACCGTAGCCTGGGCCCTTCTGCTCTGCCCAAAGGAACCAGCGAGGCGCAGGCACTGCAGACCCCACGCGCCTTGTGGCTGCTTCATCTGGTGCAAAGGCAGACTGCAGATCCGGGCTTTCAGCAAATTTGCAGAATATGGCACATAACATCTGCACATATCGCAAGCACAGCCGGGTGTTTGGGTACCCCAATAGCTGCAGTTAGCACACCAAGCCTGAAAACATTTTTGATGTAGTCTATTAAAAACTAATGGCTCTTGATAATGCCTCAGACAAACCAAACTGCAGCTCCCGATGCCCACTTCAGAATACAGCCTATAGCTTAACTATAGGAAGCCCTTGTATAGTTTCACTGTCCCGTGAAAACCTCTTTCAAAACCGAAGACCAGCTTGGGTGGCACTGACAAAACAAGCTGTAGGTACCAGGGGAATAACGCACAGAGCCAACTGTCTTTTTTTATAAAAGTATTTTTAATAAACTGATGGATTTAAGTTTCAGATGCTAGACAACTTGTTGCCATGTACAGGTAACAAAAGTCAAAATTCTTTGAATTTTATACAAATACTATGTAGTACAGTAAACTTGAATACAAGTTTACAAAAAATGCATCAGTGAATATTCAGCTTGTAACCAACTTCCAACAGTGAAAATTATCATGTATCAATAGTGATCAGAATTGCATTGCAAATTTTAGAAGTAATGCAACTATGTTTTTACCAAGCCACTCTGAAGTTACTGGTGCACACTGACAGTACATTGGATTTTTTTTGGCTTGCTGAACAGAAAATGGCATTTAAATAAAATGTCTTTGAGTTAAAGAATATAATACGTATCAAAAGTACTACCATACAGAAACTTAAATGAGAATGAGAAAGTAAACAGAGCAGAACCCTGAAGTAGTGATATTTTTCTACCCGTTTTGATGGAAAAGACTCCACAGGTGTCCAGCTTTCTCACAGCATTTTGGAGTGTTCTAGTCCTAGCACAGTGTGGTCATAAGTAGACTAAAGTAATCCCTGCTTGGCAGTAATGCTGGTGAAAGGTAACTTGCTCTATTGCTAACAAATCGGAGTAACCACTGGCAGGGTGACTTCGTGGAGGCATCCAGTGGAGGCTGAGTTGACAGCACGCGGCTGAAGTTACAGTACCGCTTGCTTTGATACAATACCCAACAGCCTTCAGGGTTCAGGTGTCAGTTTCCCCACAGGATTTACACATGGATGGTTTTAAAACAAAACAAAAAACCAACAAAACACCCCCAACAAAAAAAAGGAGCATAAGACAGCATTTCACCTGTACAGCTACCAATAAAATGAATGTTTTTGTTACAAACTTTCCAGTCTGCTTTATAAAAAATAGTCTTAGTTTTACTTCTAAATAAAAACTGTGCTGTGATCTGTCATGTTCTTGCATTGTACATGCTGTAGTTGTGTGTGTTAATGATGGTGTAGAGATTTGTGACCTAGCGCTCTGGATATATCAGAAGCCTAAAAAGCTGATTTTGGTACATAAAAGTTAGGTAGCAATGAAAATTCATTCTATTTATTTTTCCTAAAACCTAGGAAAAGCTACAGTACATTGCTAGATCAGTGGCCTCAACCCTGAGCTGAAATAAAGGACCTGCCTTGGCCAAGAGACTTAGTCACGTAACTACCCCAGCTGCACAGCAGAGACAAAATAACCTGTCTGCGGCCTGTTGTCTTAGCTGTAAGTAGTGTGAGATTCAGTTCTGTAATGCTTGAGAGTTCACTGGAGACCACCGTGTTCATTTTCACTACAGGAACAAAAGAAAGGAGAACTCAAATTCAGAGATTCAAGTGAAAAAGCACTCAACAGGGAGAGTCAGTATGTCCAGCTTCTGGAGACCAAACAGAGAACATAATTAGTGGTAGAGTTGTCAGTCTTATGTGTTTCCCACTTGGTAGAAGAGATTATTAAAACACGTACCAAACTACAGTTAAAAAGACTTCTACTATTATCCCACTCTTTCCGGAAAGAGTCTCACTTGATTTTTTTCCCCCCAGAACCGAGCCTCTCTCTCTCTGTACCTACACTGCATCACAGAAGAGGAGTGAAAATGTAGACTGTCTGGCAAAGGATTCAACCCAACTGCTAGCAGAGAAACTTCCGCTCGTTTCCAGCATGAGTCGGAGCTGGAAAGCATAAGAATTCTTACTACGATACAGCCTGCTGCACCTTCCCGTAGGGTTCAATGGCACCGACTACCCATGGCTAAGAGCATACGTAACACGAAGCATTCTCACCTCCTCCTAAGAGGACTTTTTTCCTTTTAAACAGCAGAAACTGTAGAGTCAGTATTTCACTTAATGGAAAATCTAAATGCAGCAACAGACTGAAAATAAAGCTTGTAAGAACCATTTATACTTCTAGTAATGCACACTTCTTTGTGAGCTGATCAGTTTACGGATGGTATGGTTTTGTTAGTTTAAGGCAGCAAGTCTTACAAAATACACAAGCTCACCTCCCTCATGTTTGTGCTACTGTATCCTTATGTGCACAATAGAACCTCACTAATTTACACTAATGACTGGAAGAACCATTAATTCTCTTGGTAAGTGAACAAGAATAAGGCATTCCATTATATATTCTGATCACTAATTATAATTTCGCTCTAATTATAATCTACCAGCAAACATACTTCTGTGTTTTAGAAAATAATATCTCTTACCTTCAGATATAATTATGTGTGCAGATTAGTGGGTTCTGCTGTGTAAACACGCAGGTGCATAAGCAATTTTCAGGTTTTTCTTCATTACATCTGACAAGAAAGTTAATGCCACAGATAGAGACTGTGGGAAAATAAATTAGGATTTCTCTATAATTTGTGCGGATATGCACAACTGGGCAGTAATTTATAGCTCAAAAAAAAGGACACGAATGTTTACAAACTGAAATGAAGCAAAATCAGCAGCAGAAAGCAAGGCCATTCCCCAACCATAAATGGCTTGTATTACACTATTCCAAACTATATGAAACAAACAAACAAAAAAAGAATACAAATACTAACTTCTATATACAAATTTGAAATCAAGTAAAGCAAAGAGTGGAAAAATTTGTTGATGCTTCTAACAGATGATATTCACTGTCTAAATCCTGGTTGAAATAGACTGTAAATATAGACAGAAGATAGGATGCAAACTACATGGCTGAGTTAAAAAAAAAAAACCAAACCAAAACAACAAAAAGAAAGGGACCAATGTGCATTGTAATGGGATAGAAAATTCCCTTCATATGTGCAAAAATCCACAGTATCATTAATGTAGAGGTCATAATTCTAGTAACAGATCTTAGATGTCTAAAACCAGTCTCCCTACATCCTGGAATCTACCTGTTTACATCAGCCACTTTAAGTGCACAGTACCCTGTTCACACATATAGTATTCAGCAGTTTCTGGCATTTCTCAGAAATCTAACGTTTGCCTGCCTTAAATCTTGAAAACAAAGGGGAGAGTTCATCCAGGGCATCATACCACTGCTTTTGAGTTATACCAACAGTTAAATCAAACTCAAATTCTCTCTTCTTCCATGGTGGCAGGAGTCCTTACAGGACTTGTAAACAGCAGTACACAATACTGTAAACAAATAATTTAAGTTCTACTTTATACAAGATGTTAAGTTAACCCAGGTCTACCAAACAGGTGAAAATGAAAAGGGTGGCTTCACACAAAATCCTTCCCTTTTCTCCCAGCAATTCTTTTCACTACATAAATAATCCTGAGCTGAAACAGGGGTTGGCGAGAGCCTTTTTTGCATATAAAACCAATGTTCTAGAGTCAGCTCTCATGTTCTGTCAGGAAGTCAATTGCTGGAGAGATTAAACTGAAGTATTTCAAACCATTTGTTACTTTGGAGGAGGACTTATAATTTGGTGTGGCGACCAGTTCTAGACCCAGATGCTGAGCTTGCCAAGGAAGCTGATGCTGCTGCATCCTCAGCCTCCTCCAGCTCTTCGTGTAGCTCCTGGCTAACGCTAGACTGGAGGGCTGCAGGAGTCAGCCACTCCTTCGGCAGACAGCTCTGGAGAAACGGTATACAAGAGCTGAAGTAGGCAAGGCGATTCACCCATCGTGGAATCTCTTTTCCACACAGAATCTAGGGGGGAAGGGAAAAGAAAGGATTAAATTGTCTTCTGGACTCAGCAGTAACAAAACTACAGTACTGTAAATCAAAAGCAAAGGCTGCAGCAGCCTTACAGTTTACATATCACAAACACCAATCAAGAAGCACTCAAGTTAGCTGCACTAAGACAACCTTCTCCATCAGTAAAAGCAGCATCCCAAGTCACACAAGGAGACTTGTTTTCCACTGTACGAGTTTGACACATGGTTCTACACTTTTTTTTTTATAAATCCTGAAAGGCCTAACCACCTCACTCTTTTTGAATAACTTCTAAAAAAGGCATAGAAATGAGTTAAGGGTATGCTTTCTATTCACCACTAAATCCTCAGAAACAGAAATCACAGGAGAAATCCCACCACTATGAAAAAAGCACCCTGAAATCAAGTGGTCAGGATGACAGCGTCAATACTACAGTTCCGTGGAGTTCTGCATACAGCTGAGGCTATTTATTGTGACACCCTCTGATGACTTAGCATTAAGATGCCACTATCTTACAGCACCCAGGCCAAGCACGTGCCCACTTAGGTTCACTGGAACAAGAGAAGCTAATACAATGCAAAGCTGGTTTCAACTCCTCAAAAATATACAAAGCTGCATTAAATACTTGTTTTTACTGTACATCAGTTGTTAAATTGTTTCATTGTCACTATGAAGGAGTGAGCTATTTTACTTAACTACCTCCATATTCACTTCTGGTATTACTTGCTCCAGTGCAAATCTGGAGAATATCCTACCTAACGGAAGCATTACTCTGCTGTAACTGAGCAGCATTTAACTTGTAATTATATCCCTGTTTTTATAGTCAATTTGAACACTAAATAGGACAAGACATAAAATAGAAACAACATGACCATGCGGTTGAACAGTATGGCAAAAACCTGGCCATATAGGCCAGATTTCAAACCAACTGCAGCTTTGTCAGTGTCTCACCCTACTTACTTGTACCAGCATTGCACATGAATCATCATCTCAATAAAATTTTCCAGTATGACTGGAAGATCAAACGGTCTATACAAAACACAGGCTATACAGTAAGTGTGCCATTAACTATTCTGAAAAAAAAAGAAAAAAAAAAAGAAGAACAATTAAATTTTACGGAAGTTGCTTTTTTAGAGTGCTTCAATGAAACAGTAGAATAAATTCTGATACGCACAGATTGCCAACTACCGATAAAAATCACAAATGCCATTCCCCTCTTTGGTCTGGGTTACTTCTTCCTGACCCTTTCCCTTGTGTTGATACACATGTGAGTGATCAGGCATTCAATCATACTGGCAAACCGATCACGTTAAAATAAAGCTGAGGGGAAAAAGCAAAGCCCATTTGACTCCGCAGTCAGATACTTTGCACAACCACTTAGGTATCTACATGACCAGGACACAGGTGCTGGCAGAGCAGTAACTTGACAAAAGCCTCTCAAGCAGAAGATTAACACTGTCTGTGAAACTTCAACACCCTTATTATTCTTTAGGAGTAGGTCATAACTTTAAAAATTATTTTCAGTGGGATGGTTCTGTGGGGAAATACATAAAAATAATACATGGTTCTATCTTCAGTAGCGATCTCTGAAGCATCTGAAATGCTTTTGAAATCCTGTTAATACTTTATTTACTAGGTCTCTCAATCGGGAATGCACTCCTTCTCGAACACAAACTATATAGGACAACAATATTTAGCATCTTTGGCAGTAAAATCTTGTGCTTTGGACATCAGCACAAATAAAACCTGAAAAACATTGACATTTGCCCAAGGTAACAGAGATGGGAAGTTGGAAGTTAGGCCAAACATTCCAAAGGACAGGAAGGAGATGATGCTTTGCAGCCATCTGGGAAGCACCCTTCTATAGACCTTCATGCTTGTTTACCTCAGATAAAGCTGAAGAAAAGTGATTGCAGTTTTTGTGCATTAGGTGATACGCATTTCCTTTGAATTCTTTTCCAAGCTCTTCTACTATTTTTTCTATGTCATCTTCCATAAAGTCAGTACTGCCTAGAACCACAGCCTCTCTAGAAGAAAAAACAGAGATTAGAAGGTGACCAGGCTTCCATGATATAGGTGGATTACTGTTCATATAATGCTCAAAAAATCACCCCACTGCAGGTGGTGAGATCTTTCTGCCCTCCTAGAATAACATAGATTCTTCCTATTCCATTTTACAGCATCACTTTCATCTTTACCATGAGAGATTATGTCCTTGCTGATCGTCCACCTGTAGCTCACTTAAGTTATTTGCAACTTAACTCTGACAAGCACTAGATGCTATTTTCCCCTCTTCTCCAAAGGATATTGTTTCTAAGAGACAGATGAGAACAGATAAGAGCTTGTAATGCAGGGAAGGGTCAAGGCAATCACACTGAGAAAGCAGAATAGAGACATGAGGAAACCTTGAAGGGCAGCATTTTTCAGCTTTTTCTTCAAATAAATATTTCACTACCTTGAAAAAGCTACCCCATTGTATATACTGTATGAATAACAAAAGCTAGCCACAAGTCCATATAATTTGTACACATTTAAGAAATTTAACGGTATGCTACATTCTTTGCTGTAGACACTTCACTGTCTCATCGCCTCTGTCCATCTCTCATTTCTAAGTAAAGAAAACACACTAACTTCACAGAAAGTCAGAAATCCTGTAGAATCATTCAAATCCTCAAAAATAAATGCAACAAGTTGTCTTTTTAATATGCCTTCTCAAAAGCAAGAAAACAGGTATCTTTCTTACTTAAATTTAAATGTTTCCCCCAACTCAGAAGCATTTCCTGGTGAAATTTCAAATATTCCAGAAAAAGGGTATGGATGACCACCATAGGCAAATTCTGAAAGAGAAAGCTCAGATTTAACAAGAACGGCATACAATGACAGTAAAAACACAGCAGACCTCACTGACTGGAGGATCGCTTCACAAGGACCTAAAGCTAGAAACCAGACAGCTTATTTACATGTGTCACAAATACAAGGAGCTGGAAGTGAATAGTTTTGTTAGTTACCAGTCAACCTAAGTAAAAGCTGACAGGAAATTTTCTACCTCAGTGTACAGGTTAAACTTGAGTAACTTTACAGCAAGTATATATTGTTTTCATTGCATAAGTGAGCATTTATAAGTTAAATTGTAAATCCTACCAAAGCTCTTTATACATGCTTGGCTTTAAAAGTCCATTTACATATTTATAGATTAGTGATTCAAAGTATTGCATCCTCAAAGGTCTGACGGCGCTTCCATTCAGTGTGCACTACAGGTGTTAAGTGTGGCAGCGCGTAGTGGCCTAATATTTTTTTTTTTTAATTTCTTGATTTGCAAGAGTTTAACTGTCCTGAATTCTTTACTATAACAAGAAAGTAAACCAGTGCACACATCTGAAGTCTGCACGTAGCATCTGCTGGCACAAGCACTTACAGTACATGAAAATATCACGGTGTGCTTTAGCTTCCTTCTGTGTCTGTAAGATAACACAGCGTGGCACACCCAGAGTGCAATAAAAAGCTTTAAGCATGACTTCATGCTTCCTTTCCTCAAAACTCGTAACACATCATCCAAGCCTAGCATCCAGTTTTGTGGATAATCTTTTTTACAACAGGTTAATAAATAAAGTTTGATGTACTTTGAAAAATGCAAGTCATTGTTCTCGCAGGGGTATGACCCGCTATATAAGAAAGCGGTTATAATCCGCACAGGAAGGGAGGCACATGTATTTGGCACAGCTCAAGAACTGGGTTTCAGGCACAGCATTATTCCGAGTTAGGTCTTTCTGTTTGGATTAAAAGAAATCCAAAAAAGTTTTAACAATAAGCATTGTATTTTGTCAATTCGTTGCTTTGATAACACTTGCAAACCCAGTTACAATGCGACCATTACAGTAGCTGAAACATCTATAGTTTAAGATAACTTCGTGCAATGTGGTCTTTGGACTGCACGCCACAACTTTTGCTGCTTCCTCTCACCTCCAAACACATTCCAAAACCAGAGCTGAAGTAGATTTTTCTTCTTTAAACTGACTACTTTTAGCACCACCATCACCTCAGAGCATCATTATACTGCTAGGCAAGAACACCTCGGACCTGAGCCTGTGCTACAGCGTGCTCAGAAACACCTTCTGGCAGCACTGGAGATTCAAAGTGGCCTGAACAGAGCAGGGAGCTGCATCCCCAAAGTCCAACCTATTTAGCAAAATCGGAATGTATTGCTATATGTATCACAAGTGTACCTTTTGTGAACAGTACGCATGAGATGCCTCTCAAAGAAACTGTCTCTTTACAACAAATGAACATACCAATACAGAGTAAGACGGTTTTTCCTGAGCATCATCCACTTTTAGGTGCCTATTCGCAACAGACCGTTGTTTCTGTAGTTCAAAATGAACTCATTGCACTAAGTGCTGGCAGAATACTGAGGAAACACGATTCAACCATGCTTACATGAAGCATACATTTGTTTTAACAACAGGCATTCCAAGACCTAAAATGAAGATTTCTATGCCTAGCTGAAGAAATTGCACACTTTTTCATAGTTGCATAGCTTTATACAAGAATGTAAGATGACGACCGGATTATTCATATCCACGTTTTTTTCCAGAGGCAGAAGAGATGAGAACTTTAAGAGAAAGCTGATGAACAGGTTTTAGGAGCCAGACTTCCCTCACCACCTGAAAAATGTTTTTGAAATAATTGCATTACCGGAACAGAGTTACGTACCTCGGCCATACACCTCTATACCCGAATGGAACACTCCAATTCCAAGGGAAGAAGTATACTCATTCATCCAATACTAAAAGGAAAAAAGAAAACAAAAAAGACTCTAGTTAGTTTCCAATACAGATTTGTTTTCTGACAGCAGACTGGCATGTATTTATCCCCCACATCAAAAACATAAAATCCTAACACAAAGTGAAGGACAACTGCACAACTCATTTTATGGGAACGGAACATGCCGTTAAAATTTCACAGAATCACAGAATGGTCAGGGTTGAAAGGGACCTCTGGAGATCATCTAGTCCAACCCCCCCTGCCACAGCAGGGTCACCTACAGCAGGTAGGTTCCAAAATTCCCCAACTGAAGACGGTGAATTAATTCCATTAGGTTCTACTCCAGTGTTTTAGTGCTCTCAATGTCTGTCAACCAAGGAGACCGTACCTGGGAGAAATGCAGATCAGCTTTCGATTTGTCAACATGTTACAAGTTGTAAAGTTTTCCATTAGGCGGAATACATTCTAGAATCAACTGCAGTAACTAACTGCAGTAATTTTGCAGGACCACTTTTTTTTTTTTTAAATAACATCAGAATGTAGGACTGTAATATACACACACCAACTGTCATTTACAGCAACGACCACGCTTTTTTGCTTATCACCAGATGAGCATGAGACACACTCAGAGATAGGTAAGAAGGATGGAAATTACCTTAGTATATTTTGTCTTTGAATACCCAATTAGTGGTTACCATACAAGAGACTACACTCTCTCCAGGCTTCTGATGTATGTATCTCCATACATCAGGTACAAGTCTTTTGCATAGGCCTAACACCTGTTTCTGATATATCACGTCTACTGTAGCCAACAGGCAATAACTGCATTTCAAAAGGAAACTACGAAGTGATAATTAAAAAAAAAAAAAAAAGGGGAAAAAAGGAAAGAACAAAACCTTCCCTTAGTGCTTTCTCTTTTCTTTTTCAAAAGCAGCAGCAGCGAGTGTCTATCAGGAGCTAACTACTACCTTCAAGACCTTAAAGACCCACAGAGTTCTGGAAAGGAAAAACCTCAAAATTACTCTTTCCTTGGCTACATCATTACCATCAAAATATCAATCTCCAAGCAGTAAAAATTTTCAAGTGACACATAATTTAAAAACAAACCTCAAACAAAGGCCAAAAAAAAAAGCCTCAGTTGTGTCCTGAAAACTGACATTGGCTAGCGAGAAAAACCTCTCAAAAATACAAGGAAAACATTATTTTGTCAATTACTCCAGTAGTGGAATATTTCCTCCCAGGTCATCTGGTCCCAAAGGGCACCATTGGGAACTTCTGCAAAGGAGACTTCAAGAAGTCACCTGGCAGGCAGGACACAGACCGAGGTAGTACCCCCAGCAAATTAATATTTATCTAGCAAACAGAGAGAAAAAGAAGCTATCTTCTTTACACAACCTGTCGACATAGTAAGTGCTTTCTGATGTGAAATCATTATTAAAACAGCACAACTGATGATAAAAATGTAAAAGGTTCAGGTGTCGCACTTTGTTAAGATGTGCTAGCTGGAGTTAGTGTGTAATTTACAGGGCCATCACAAACATTATGGCATACAACGTGCATTTCTGAAAGCTAGTTTTCTCACAATACAAATGATACACTAAACTTCGAAGTGAGAAGCTATTCATGAAAATCAAAACAAGTTAAATGGCAAAAAGGGCAAATCAGGCCAAAAGTTACAAATTTTCAGGCGTAAAATATGGATGCATTTGGCTTTTGCAGTCATCCTTATTATAAATATCATCAAATATAAATAAAGGGTCCCCCAGATTCAGTTACCAGCAGTTGCCAAAGATCAGCACATGATTTTTCCCAGCCTAAAATTCATAATTGTGCTAGCAGGCACAGGACACAAATAACTGTCTGGATAACAAGATGCTGAGGACTTGATGTTCTCTTCTATAGACAAGCCAGTTGCAGGAAATTTTGTCAACGTGAATTAAAGGAAGACATATTTTGCTCCTTATATTTATTTAAGGTTATGGCTCATTGAGATCTCTGCATAAATTTTGCTTTATGGGTACTTTGCTTTAGTTTCTGGCTTTGTCAATGCATTGCTATGTTAGCTAGCAGGGTATGGATGACTACGCTAAATCATCACCTTAGTCTATAGAAAGGGGCTTAGCAGTTCTTTCCTTCCTCCCCTCTGGAAGAGAGCAGAGAGCTAGTCCGTATGATCAAGCTGCATCCAGAAATGTACTGGGTTAGATTTACTCTGTATAGAAAGACATAGAACAGGGAGAAAACAAGAAGAGGGGAAGGAAGGAGAACCATGTTCAGACTACCGAACTAACTAAATGGGTTTGTGAGCATAAAAAAATGGATTCTGTTCATTGAAGTGAAGTCAAAGCCCCCAGCAAAATGGAAGAGCCACTTCAACATAAACCTGTTTCAGTTCTGAAACCCGTCCTATCCCACACTTTACCAGCTGACCATTTCAAAATAGTTTTAGGTTTATATTTATAGTCAAAGCCGTAGGTACATTCAACATATAGTATGTCAGCACAGGAAGAAAGTATGTTTGCCTAATGAGAAGGTGTATCCAAATGAACCCAATCTAGAACTGAGCTAGACAGGGTTCCTGGTGCTCTAGTCTTTCCTCTCCTGGACACCCATTTGGCCAGAAAACTCTGGGTCTGGCCTCTGAATTCCAAATAACCTGCACATCATATACACATTGGGTCTGCTAATGCCAAGCAAGGTTATTGCTGCTCTGAAAATGGAACAAAAGTTACACAAGGTATCGCATAAGCAGCGGAAGTAATAAAGCCTAGTTTGTTACGAGGTAGAAAAAGAGAAAAATTATTCATGCTCCTCCCCTCCCACAACCCTGTGAAACAACCTAATACAAGGTACAGGGAGAGGACAGGAAAGTGGGTCACCAACCCTCCTCATCGATCTGTACAGAAGCAGACGAACAGGATGGAAAGATGCTCTAACAAGGTGTTCAGCAAGTCCAGTGCTATTCAAGTACGTGCTTCTCCTTACTGGTAGCACCTAAATAAATTCAGGCTCACTAGACTACAAAAACTGAGCAGTGGTACAAATTAAACAAATGTTAGCAGCTTTGGAAGAAGTGCCTAAAGCAAGCTGGCACTTCACTTAATATTTCCAGTAAGAACAGAGTAGGTTAATTGAAGATAAAAGAATTTCAATACGACAGAATTACTCTTCCCCCTAGGAACAGTAATTATATCTAATTATTACTTAGACTGGATCAGCTATTGGAAGGTTGGTCACATTTTCTCATTGAACAAAATGCCTTATCTCACTGAAGAAAGAAATGCAGGAGAAGTGCAACTTAAAGTATGCTGAATTTGGCTACAACTGAAAAGACTATATATGACTTACAAAATAAAGATGAATTAAATGATGTCTCTATAGCTTGCTTGTTCAGTAACACGCTGTAAGTTCTGGAATCCCCAACTGATCCCAAAAGCTACATCCCTGCTTCCATTACACAAACTGGATTCCCTTCATTTAGTCTTGATATGACTTTTGCCATTGTAGAATGTATAGAAGCAGCACAATCCGATATCCTCAATCTTTTCAGTAAGTCATTCTTGTAGAACAGGAATTTATGTTTAATGCAGCTGTCAGAATGAAAATATTAGAGAAGTATTTTTCTACACACACAATAAAGTCATGTCACTGAAATGAAAGAAAACCACTAACCCCAGTGCTTCAAAAATATCTTCATCACTTTCTTTAGAGCTTTCATTTATGTTAATACTTTAGATTGTTATAACCTTACTTGACATGGGAAAAAATAGGATGCTACTTTGGGGACAAAAAAGCTAGACTCCTAAAAATAGCAGTTAGTTAAAATGAAATGATAAAGTACCCCGGTTCTCAAAACACAATATATCAAAGCCTTCACCCTACCCTTCTAATGATTATAAAAGATTTTTCAAAGGCATGAACTGCAGCACATAAATATGCCCTTAAGCTTCTCTCCCTCTGTTAAAGTTACCAGTACTTGAAAGTCCACTTTCTTGTACAACACACGCACCCCTCCTCACCCTTTGGTTTTATTAAAGATTTTCACTTTTTCAAGCACGAAGGACAATGGAAGGGTATACATTCCAAAATCAACCAACTCAGCCCTGTAAGGAGTTTCAACAGTAGCAAGGTCACCTAGTACTCCCCTGCATACCTAAGCAGCTGTCTGGGAAACGAAGCTACAGTTAGCACTCGGGTTAAAATAAAGCTGTTCATACGACTGTTGCAATTATAGCAGTGTTGATTCTGTCAACCAGGTGACTAACAGTGGTCTCTTGTTCCAAAAGAGAAACAAAACACCCCAATCCCAGACTAAAAAAAAAACCAAAACCAGACTTCCCTAACCCACCTCCAAGTGACACAAAACATAAACCTGGTACTGCCTCAATACACAGTTGGCAGAATTTGATGAACAGCTATTAGGAAAGACTCTTCCCTTCTCCCCCCGAATCTTAGTGCTCCCAAACAAGGCAGCATCACTGATTTCAGCAGGCTGTCTACATGCAGCAATGTAACTGCTATACAACATGAAAGTGAGGCATTAGTTTAAGCTCCTGCTTCAAACAAGTTTAAAATGGACTGAGAGATCGTTCAGTGATAGTTCAAGGCAGGATGCACGCTGACAGTGTCTTTCAGACACTGTGGGAGCCTCAGTTTTCCTTTCCAGTTTAAAGGAGATCTGTTTTTCTAACAGTCAAATAATGTAGACATTGTTAGAAAACAACACACAGAGCCGAAGTAGGATATAGAAATATTCTGCTTAGTGGTCTCAGCTTACACTACATATAATTTGTGGTGATGTACAGCTTCAACAAATACCACAACTGCAGACCAATGCACAAAAAGCCGCCCCTACATGTGATGGAAAATCTGCAAATAAATGTGCTTGCTTCCTTCTTTTGGAGAGTAAGTTGCTTCCACAGACGGTGGCTTTAGAGACTATGCTACTTCTTGATGTAGGCAGAGCGCCACTAATCACAACAGGACAACCATCAGTCCCCACCATGTCCTAAGGAAAATGACACTAGTTTTTATGAGCACAACCTTCCTGTTGCCTTTTTTTTTTTTCTTTCCCCTTCCCTCCTGTCAACTGCCAGCCTTTCTAGGCTGGAGTAAAACTGATCGCAGCAATTCAACTCTGGAGGAAAAAGAAAGAAGGATATGAGTTGCAGCAAAGAAATCTAAGGAGTAAGAGATGAAGGAGAACCATGTGAACAAAAGAGTAGACGATCACAAGCAAAAAAGAAAAGGCATGCTGAAGTCACACCCCACCAATGCTATCATCATTGCAAGAATGGAGTTTCTCCCAGAGGCCAGGGCATGACTTTCCAGGCAGGCACTTACACAGAAGACAGTCCATTCTGTTCAGTTTTCACAGCCTGCCTGTGAACTGGGCCCAGGCGACACTTTGCACAGCTAAGCAAGTCTTTGTGAGAACGCTGGGTCTTCCACCTTAGTGAGTCAGAAGTGCGTCAAGCCTTGACTTCAAAGATACTATCTTATGTAAGAGTCCTGAAACTGAAGTCCTACTTCTTTCTCTGTACAAATATTTATAGTTAATATATGTAAAGCCATCTCTTTTCATGCTAAAAGAGCTTCTCCAACGTATATTTTTGAACTGTAGTCCAGAGAAGTCATACATATGCATGCCACAGAGCATCCTTCCCTCCTTAAGTCTAGCATTAATAAGGCTCACTGACTTTTTGTCACATCAGCATCATGCATGAGCTCAACCAGGTGAGCCAAGACCCCATGTTTTTTTCCGCCTCTCTCTGAAAGATCACAGTGAATAAACTGCTCCTGTCTCCAGTCTCCCCTCATTCTCTACAACAAAGGAAAATCAAATTAGAAGTAACAAGTTATATTTGCTTGAGACAGAACTCGGACACAGGAGGGGGCAAAAAACCCCAAACCTATTCCTTTGACAGGGACACTGATTTCTGTGATAAATATTAGGGTGAAAGAAAATAATGCCAAGAATCAGGCTAGTTCATATAATCTCATATATAATTTTCATTTCAAGCCAGATAGCTCCCTATTGATTGCTATTAAACATTTTGGCATTTGAGCCTCAGTATTCCCAAGCAAACAAGCTGCATTTTCTGTCTGCCAGCAGTCACTAGTTCTACACTATACACCTTCACCCTTTTAAAACACCAGAAGTTCCCTTTAAAATGGTGGTGGTAGGAGAACCTATCCAAAATAAGCTAAGTATCACAAACACAGCTACCTGAAGCTAGTCATCAGTCTTGCTGTCCCTCTGTCCATAGACTCAAAACATGGTCAGAGAACTAGCGCTTACTTGTTCTAATTTCCAGCGATTGAAACGCATTAACGGATAATATTTTCTTAATATTACTTATCCGCACCTCCTGTTCTATGCAGGTACTTACACCTCATTTGTTACCATGGCATTTGAGCAGCTTCCAGCTGAACAAGAGACAATACAGCAGTTGCTGTAGGTGTCACGGAAAGATTACCCAGAAGGGAGGGCAGGTGGGTGAGCTCACAGGACTGCAAACCAAGCTGGAGCGATTCCTTTATTTCTACCAAGTTGCAGCCATACCAAAACTGTTCAAAAATCCTGGTCTAGGGGAAAAAAAAAAAAACCCACGTTACTGACACGGCGCTAAAAAACTCCTATCCCCCACAGAGACAGTGGTTATCCCCAGCTACTGTCCTGCTGGAAAATCGGTGGCTTTCACGGTTTCCAGGCGCAGGAAAGGCAGACCCTCCCCCTTGCCGAGCCCTGGGGGCAGCAACAGCGGCAGGAGGAGGATGAAGATGAGGATGAGGAGGAGCAGCTCGGGGAAATTCACATGTCGCCACTCGTTCACAGCGGGGGGAAAAAGAGTTTCCCCCGCCACAGGGCGCGGATCGACCTGTCACTGCCAGGCCCGGCCCGGCGCCGCCGCAAAACTTTGGCTGCGGATCACAGAAGACCCCTAGAAACTGACAGACCCCCCCCGAATCATCCACACCCCCCCCACCCACCAACCCCCCTCCCCAAGCCCCGGCTTCATTACTTCTCCCGTTCTACCGTCCCCGCGGGCGGGAGCTCCCGGAGCCGACGCCGGCGGGGACGGGCAGGAAAAGTTCCCCTCCACCCGCCCCGACAGGGCGCTCCCCGCCGCGGCCCTCCCGGCGGAGAGGGGGGGACGGCACCCCCCCGCCCGCCCCCGCCGGCACAGGTCGGGGTGCGGGCCCGCGCTGCCGCCGCCAACCCCGGGCCGGGCCGCCGCGGGCCCCTGGCGCCGAGCCGGGCGCTCACCATGTCGTAGACGTTGAGGATCACCAGCTGGGTCGCCATCGCCGGCGGCCCGCGGGCGCCCCCCGCCCGCTCGGTCGCTCCCGCTGCGGCGGCGGCGGCGCTGCTCAGGCCGGCGGCGGGGCGGTGGGGACCCCCGGGGGTCGCTTCCTCCTCGTCCTGCCTGTTGCTGCGGGGCGGGGGGGGGCGGCGGGCACCATGGAGCCGCCGCCGCGGAGGGACGGGGCCTCGCCCCCGGGACGACGCGCTCAGCCCGCGGCCGGCGGCGGGGGCCGGGCGGCGCGGGGGGGGAGCGGGCGCGGGCCCCACCCCGGTGGCGATGGTGGTGCCGGTGGCGGCGGGAAAGGAAGGGAAGAGACGGGAAAGGAGGAGGCGAGGCGAGGCGCGGCGCGGGCGGGGGAGAGGCGCAGGCAGCGCCTGGCGCTGGCGCCGCCGCCGGGGCCGCGGGACGGCCTGGCAGCCCCTCCAATGGGCGCAAAATGGAGCCGCTCGAACCCGCCCCCCATCTTCCGCGGGGAGCGGGACGGCGGGGACTACAGCTCCCGGCGCGCAGCGCGGCGGAGAGGACTACGGCTCCCGGCTGGCCCAGCGGCCCTCGGGGGGCTGCTCCCGCTGCCGGGCGCTTCCAGCGGTGTTTTCCCCACCTCCGACCCGGGGAGGTGTCTGGGGTGGGTTGAGTGGGACGGAGTGTTCCGGTGCGGGTTGCCGAGGCCCGTCGGGTCCCCTTGCGGAGACCAGGCCCCGGCCCCGGCCCCAGGCGAAGGCCCCGGCCC
Organism: Pluvialis apricaria; assembly: GCA_017639485.1. Classification (NCBI taxonomy): domain Eukaryota; kingdom Metazoa; phylum Chordata; class Aves; order Charadriiformes; family Charadriidae; genus Pluvialis; species Pluvialis apricaria. Next base: position 41,191,416 of record CM030009.1, read on the forward strand.
CGGCCCCGGCAGCACCGCCATTTTTGCTTTCCCTCTTCCAGTAGCTAAGCTGAGGTGCAGATTCAATTTTATAAAGACAACTGCAGCCCCTTTGTAGCATGTTAAAACAAGGGGGGGCGGTTCACCGCAGGCGCCCTTGAGAGGAAGGCGCTGCAGGAAGGGTCCCGGGGGTATTCTGGCTCCCGCTGTCATTTCTGGCTGCGGGTGTTTGGCCCTTCTTTCTCAGGTAAAACTCCTCTTGGCTGCTGGGCGCTGCACCCTGGGCTCCGTTTTGCATGCAGAACAGGTGATGCAGACGGTTAGAAAAGCATCGGTTTATTTCCTACTGTGGGGAGCGATGGTTGGTTAGTGGAAAGTAGTGCTGCTGCAATAACTTAGTGGAGGTTTGGCTACTGGTTGTCAGAATATGAAATTCAAAGGCTTGGGAGATGGGGGTGTAAACCGGACATTCATCTTAGCCATATTTGGGCTGTTGGCAGTAATGCCTTTGCTGGTGAAGGAGTAAACCTGTGGAGAGGGTGTCTGTAACCCCTTTGGGTCATGTTCTTCGACTGCTCCTTTGGCTGGCAGCTAGGAATAAGACTGGTAGTTACTAAACAAAGTTTTGTGGGAAAAAGCTGCTTCTATGTCGAGCAGTATTGAGGGAAATATGATTGTGTCTTAACTGCAGGAGTCAAAAACGTTACCTGAAAAGACAGGGACTCCCATTTCCAAGCAACAGTATGCATTAACTGGAAGAGGAAAACAAATGCTGGAATGACTGCTAGCGAACCACTAAATCTTCATTCTCTCCTGTTCACAGTCTGTCTACAAGATGCACTGTGAAGAAAAAGGAGAGGAAGACATAACTTCTAGCCTGTAGTGACAGGAGAGACAGAGAAAATTATATGTATAAAGCTGAAGACTAAAGCCCAAAGTGTCATTTATTTGACTTAAAAATTGAATTTGGGTCTCTAAATATTAGAGTTACTACATAGAATAGTAACACAATACCACAGCTCTGACTTCCTCAGTGATGCAGTTTATCTTTTCATGCTGTTATCTGCAAAAGACAGGAAAATCCTTCTTTTGAGCAAAAAGACTGATTAGCTAGGTCTCAGAAGCAATATTAAGCATGCGTGAATAACGCAGAAAGTTATGCCTTATGTGGTATGTTTTATAGCAGTTTGCGTTTATCTGAGTAGTTTGCAGAGTGAGAAGGTACGGTACGGGGATACTCCAAGATACTCATGAACATCAGTCTGGCAGTTTGGTAAAGGGGCAGCGATCGGTAGTGAGCACAGTTACCGCAAAAGAAGTATAAATTGTGAACGCTGGGGACTTCTACCTCCTGACAGCCAAGCTGCTTGAGTCCTTAGTAGGAACACAGAAAATCTCCTCAGAGAAGAACACAAACCAAAATAATTGTCTGTCAATCTACACTACATTTACTTTATGCCATGACATTTTCCTATCCTCGTATGGGAAAAATACGCTTAAATAGCAGTCTGGTTTCTTGTCTTTATGGAAAATGCCATTGTCTATTTAGTTTTCAAAGGTATAGAAATAGTCAAACTTAGAGGAGCACCGATCTTCAGCCATGGAACAGAACTGAGAGAAGACTAAGGCACCTTAGATTCACAGAGAGATGCAGAGCATCCCCCACGGGTGTTGCTGCAAACCTCCCTGTGCATCTCCTGCATTTGGCATATGCGCAGCTACAGTGGAACACAGATGTGCAAATGCTTCAGAAGGAGCTGGAGGGCTTTCACCTATCCTTCAGCCCATGGGATCATCCTCTTTTAAGGGAAGACCAACTTCATGTTCAGTAGGAACAGACTGTTTTCACTGGAGGTGAAATTTCAAAAGTGATTTCTGATTTTTCCTGATTTCTGTCTTGGTACAAACTGTACTGAAATAGATGGGATATGAATCATGCAAAATGAATCCGTAACAAATGATTAAAAATGCTCATGTATTCTTTGTGCCAGATTTCTACAGCTTTTATAATCTTTATGAAAATTTTCATAAACTGTAAATGTCAAATGAAGTGATTTTGAGAAGTTCAACCATTTATTTACCTATGGAGCTTTATTAAACTTACTTTAGGACAAACAGAACAATTGCCATTAACAGTATAAACTTTAGAAGGTATGTTGACTTGCCAATAAGAAAATTCTTGCTAAAAGTGCAAAAATGTCTTCAGCTGGAATTAAAAAATAGATTCAAGTAAGACAACTATTATAACAAGTATTGTAACCCTTACATTTATATATTGAAGGGGAGAATATGGTTGAGAGGATGTGTAATCCAAATATGTACTTTAGAGACAGAATTAACATTTGTTAAACAAGAAGTAAAACACAGTACAAAAAAAAAAGTCTTCAGGAACATATTCCCTCTGTGGGCTGTGCTGCTCAGTGGGAACTGAAATGGCTGCAGCCCCTTGGATGGAGTGGAAATTTTGCATGTGTTTTTCTATCAGATTTCACACTGAAAACATATGCTGATAGCTTAGGTAAATCAGCGAAAGCCCTAAGAAGGTGGGGCCAACCCGAGCATGAGGCTCACAACTGCAGCTTAACTGAGTTCGGCTTGAAAGGTGTCCGTTTGTGGTGGGTTGTCCTTGGCTGAACGCCAGGTGCCCACCACGTTGCTCTATCACTCCCCTTCTAAGAGGACAGGGGGGGAATAGCATGTCCTTTATATCTGAAACCAAACAGATTAAATATTATAGAGAGGAAAAAAGTGCTTATAATAACATTAATAAACACTATTTCAGCTGTCTAAAATGACACCATATTTTGACAATTGGTGTTATGGGTTGTTGTTAGTATGACAGACAGTAAGATACTGGTCTTTAAGTCTTGCCCAAGTTCTGTTGAAAGCTGAGTAATGTTTGTATGTTAGTCGTAGTATATTTGTAGCTGATGATGAGGATGACCAAAAAGATGAAAAGCATGATGACTGAATAGAGCATAATTCTAGGTGTATCTGACCTGAAACGCACATGAAATTGGATTAAGATACAACTACTTTTTAGATTCCTGTCTTAATAAGTCAAGAATATCTCAGATTTCACTACATTCACTTGGTACAGTAACTCATGACAATATTTATTTTGTTAATTATTAGGGATTTCTTTTAATCTGTATGGTTGTAAGAATTCAGAATCCAATAGGAATACTAGATTATTTGCTTTTTCAATCAATGGCAATTGACTTTTTCAGTTAATGGCAATTCCGTTGGTGAAGGAACAAGAATAAAGCCTTTTCCTAATAAGAGGTGACGGTACTGGGGTCCTTACAAGTTCATTTGGTTTAAAAAGCTTTCCAACTCCAGGTATCTTTTGTATGGAACATAGAAGATAAAATACCGCAAAAGTTGGAATGAGAAGCAGGTAGTATCCACTGCTTTACCAGGCTGAGATCTGAGTAGTATCTCTGAACACTTTTCACCTAGTCAAATAAGTTGTAAGCTTGGCTAAAGTCCTCGCTGTTTTCCATCTGACCTCAGTGCTGGTGGTTCAAGCAAGCAGATTTGTAAGAAGGGGAGAAGAAAAGCCAGAACTTGCTCCTATGCCAGGACCTTTTTTCAGGCTATGCAACTTGTTGGTTTCAAGTGTAAGGTTGGCTAGTAGAAGTAAGCCACCAGGAAACGTGAACATACCACTTTATTTTATCGACTTAACTGGAATTAACAGGTCTATCTATGTTCCCCAAATATATGGAGTGTGGAGTAGTACACTCAATATTATAAAGATCAATTTATTTTAAAAAATTTCGAGTGGATAAAAAAGTTGAAATATGAAATTGTTAATTTGAAGTAAAGGGAAGACAAATATTCTTGAATAGAAGCAATACTCTTGTAAGCTCTTGTAAAACATAAGATAGGACATTTTCAAAGATTTCCAGATAACCTGTGTTTATTTACAAATAGTATGGTTCTTTGTTTGTAAACACCTCGTTATTTTCAGAGTACATACTCAGTGTATATGTTGTGGATTAGTCTGAAAAATGGGGAAAGCAAGGATTCTGAGAAATGACACCCTAATTTCTAAGTTGGAGCTAGGCAGAAGTGAAAATATTGGTAAAGCCAAAGGAAACCCTGAGCAAAACTATTTAAAAAATATCAATGGTAGGCATTTCATCCATTTTCACCCCACATAATTACATTTTATCACATTTTAAAAATTAATATTTCTAAAATATTATTTTTAAATTATTAAAAAAAAAAACCTGTAGTTTCAATCTAATATCCTCACTCTGAACACATAAATGGCACTGTGACTAGTAACCCAAACAATGTAATTGTTCGAAGTGCTGTTTAAAATCTGATAGTGCTCATGCCGTCCTTCATTTGTACTGTTCGGATGAAACACAAAACAGGATCTGTAATTCTGAACAGAAACAATACAAGAGTTACTTATTTTTGAACTAGCTTTGAAAACCAATTAAACACAAACACAGGTTTGGTGTGGTGGTTTTTTTTATGTGCAAGCAGTGGTTGAAAATGATTAATAGATTCTGCTATATAAATGTTCAATTGAGCATAAATTAAATGTCCGTATGAACATAAATTATATAATTCAGTCCCTTGACAGAGCTATTAAGAAACTGCCAGTAATTTACCGAACACAGTCCTTACAGTAACTGTATTTCTCCTAAAGACATCATCTTAGAGAATTTTCTGATCTTACAGTTGTAAGTCAGTCTGTATTCAGTTTATCATATTCGGTTTCTATTACACAGATCTCAAGGCTACTACTAGACAGAAGAGGCAGAATATAAAATAGAGGACTTTGAAGATGCCTCAGAATTTATTTCTGAAAATCTACAGAAAATAATTTCCTCAATTTGAAAGGGGCGTGAAGATGCTTCAGCATTACAGCTGAAGTCCTGGACACGAAAGTCCAGAATAGGACAAAGCCAGTGGGAATCTGATCAATCAAACAGCAAAAATAAAAAGAGGTTACTTCCTGTACGTTTCTTAAGATGTATTGTCTATATGTACATGTCTACATTCATACCATTGGTACGTGTATATAAGCTCTGTTCATCAGAAAATCATCCTGTTACTGTAGATAGAGGAGGTATGCTGACATGTAAGGTGTGAAGGGTTGCTTCTGCAGAAGAGTGAACTTTAGGAAAAAAAGATGCATGCAAGCATTTCTTTGGCTAAATACAATTAAAAAAATTCTTGGGTAAGAGTTTTATGTATGTTCTAAAAGTCACATTATCTTCATAGAAAACCAGAAAAAAGGTCAGCTATGAGGAACTGACTCACACCTACACTAATGGACCAAGGTAATGGTGATTGAAGAGGTTACCGTAGCGGACGGGTTTAGAAGAGGCTTGTAATCCCATACTCAAAGGATTTTCTTATCAAAAGATGCAGGAATTTAATTAAGGTTCCATAAATAGAACAGTTTGCTGGCAAGAGAGTTGGGTCTGCTTTGCTGCTTCAAAATTCTACCATCAAGAGGGTGGGAAAAGCAGATTAATCTTCACATAGAATAATACTTAACCTAGCTGTGCAAGGCTACGAAAATGGCATGAAATGAGCTGTCAGACCTATCAGAGCTCTGGCAGAGCTAACAGAGAGACCAAAACTCTTCAATTTGAAGAGACAGTAAAGAATTGCTGCCTGGGGGAGAGCTCATAATGGAGAATATGATCTTCACGAATAGTGAGCTGAAAGCCTTTTCAACTTGCCTATCTCAACAGATCTTCTGGATTCCTTTCTTCTGTTTACAGGAATGTTCCTCACTGGTAAGAGCAAGGTTGTATTAACCCCGCTAGCATCCACATCCAAACAGCTAGATGAAAAGGATTTAGGCGGAAAAACATATTGCACGTTGGTACAATAATAATGGAAGTGTCCTGGTATTTTGGACTGAAAGTCTCAGAAGATCCTGAAGCCAAAGCCAACAAAACAAAAAGTTGCTGAGGCAAAGGTAGACTGGTGAAGGCCAGCAAAACCACTTGGTCTTCATCCTGCATTACCTTGACAATCTCCTATGAAAGGCAGGAAACTGGGGGAAACGTGTGCATCAGCTCTTCTAACCATATGATTGGGAATGAGTCTCATGCTGACCTGAAAGTCGGGACTCCCCTATAGCACAATATCAATAATATTACTGGTACGTAACGCAAAAAGAACAGTACTGAGCAAAAAGAGCTCTCTTCACGAGGAGCCACATGGAGAAGACAAGGGGCAGTGGCTACAAGTTGCACCGGGAGAGGTTTCATTTTGATGTAAGAAAGAATTGTTTTACAGTGAGAACAATCATTCACTGGAACAACCTGCCTGTCACTGGAGGTTTTCAAGGTGACTGGACAGGGTGCTAAATAATCTCATCTAGGCTCCCTTTCCCATGAAAGGTTGGACCAGATGATGTTTAGAGGTTCCTTCCAACCTGGGCTGATCTATGGTTCAAAACTATTTTACAAATATATTTAAATTTATCTAGAGTTATATTTGTGATTAAGATTAGATTCTAGCAACGAGAAGGGTACAAATATTTCAGTCTTCTTAAATATTAATCAATGCATAAAAGCAGCATATTTTTTCTTAGACGTATATTCTAATGGTAGAAGTATTTTAAACAGACAGATGTAACTCTAATGATGAAATAGATGTCACCCTAAATTTAACCATGGCGGTGTTTCTAGTATCAAGACCACAGATAGACTACTAAAAATGCTTACTGAATTGTAATGACATTATTGCCCCTTTGAGCAAAAGCCCAAATTTGGGGGGGTTCTGTGAAACAATTTTGATTAGATGGGAAATAAACACCATGAAGTTGACCTAAATGCCAAGGAAACTACTGATAAATAGGATATTCAAACGGAATCCTTTCCAAACTGGCACTGGTAACAAAACTGTCTCAGGCTTTGATGTGGAGAGGATTTCAGAGAAGTTTCTGTCTCTCTGAACAACACAGCAAAGACAAGATTTTGCAGAAATTTCAAGCCAGGTACTCCAGCCTTGTGCACAAGAAATAACTTATTCTTTGCCTTTATTTTCTAGGAAGGATGAACACAATTTTTGTTGCTTATTTTACTTCCCCTGGCTTGAACCCACTCTTCTTCTGACAGCTTCCTGCTGTTTGTTTGCATCTGAAGAACTTTTTTTCCATTGTATAATCCCCCTCTGTCTTCCTGTCTAGCACTCTTCTTTGTGTTCCTCTCCTCTGTATCACAAGAGTTGCAATTATTCCTATTGTTGACCACAAAGAATGCTTTACTGAGTATTAAGTGATAACTTTACCTTTCTTGTAGTACAATAACTAACAATGCTAATAATGTATTTTCAGCAGAAAATTATCCTTTTAGATCATTTTATGGCTAGACCAATGCAGTATTGTCATATGAGCTTTATTCCACCCTGTCAATGCTTCACCGTGCCCCCTGTCCTCCAAGGATATTAGTAATGCAAGAATATGAAGTAAGACAACCATAGATTTTATTCACACTATCACCAGCTATTTCTAAACATACATTTTCTTACCTGTGGTCCTCGTATTTTATCCAATGTAGAGTTTTTACTTTGTTTAAGCATCATGGGCCAAGCCTGTGCTTTGTACAGACAACCTGCCTGTTAAAACAAATTGAAGAAAAAAAAAACAGATTAAAAATATGAATTTAAAATGTGTATCATTTGAAAGTATGGTACATGAAAAGGTGGGATCATGCTTCAGTACATTTGATTTACTTATCTTTAAGAGAGAATTGTGTTTGTCGTGGTTGCAAATGAATAAGTAGGATCATGTCCAAACCTCCAGCATAGCCGCGTATGTATACATGGAAGAGCGTCAAAGAGTTCTTTCATAAATCGAGCTGTCAGAGGAGGCTACCACAGTTCCTGTAACACTGTATGTGGATGAGGAGTTGGCTTAAATATCCTTTGTCATCCTACTGAAAAAGGAAGCAATGGACTAATTTTAGTTTTGAATAGATCGGGCAGAATTAATTTTGATGACCATGTGGATTAGTGCGTATCATTTTTTTTCTCTTTGGACAGAAGGCAGTCTGAAATTTCAAAGTCATTTTTGAAGTCTCATTTCCCAAACCATATTCTATTTGGCACATTTTTCTTCTGTTTACTGTATTGTTTCAATACCTCCCACATGCATAACTTTGAATAGTCTATGATGTTCGTGTAGATACAGTGCTCAGGGACCTGGTTTAAGTGGTGGGCTTGTCAGTTAATGATTGGACTAGATGATCTTACAGGTCTTTTCCGATCTAGGAGATTCTGTGATTCTGTGTCCAGTGTATGAAATCTTAAAATGTTATCGAGCTACGTACATCCATTCAGACTAAAGAGGTTTCAACATGTGTAAGAACAGTCATACTTTGCATGTAGAACATTATGCATAATTTAAATGCAACATTTAAATTACATTCTCAGTAGATGGCTTACCTCTTTCATGAATGAAGTGTACCCATAGTCAGTTCTGCCTTTCATCTCCCATAATAACAAATTTGCTTCAACATTTCTAACATGTGAGTCGCCATCGTATCTGTAAAAGATGTGGAATGTGACATCTCAATAAAACAGCATAGGCACACAAACGGCCTTTGTGTTCAGGACTGTGCATGGGTCAGTGAGCACGCAGAGCTGCTGCTGCTGCGGAGGGTAAGACAGGTAGGAAGCACGCTGACAAGATGTTTTACTCTAAGGCATCTTAAGGCATCTTGCAATTACAGCACTGATGTGATGCAGCAATACCCACTGAAACCAAAGCATCCTGCACCATGTGCGAACAGGAACATAAAGATTTGATAACGTTACTCTTGCTATTGGACTTGAATGCTTTCTGCAGCTTCACGTCCCTACACAACCTTGGTAGACGTCTTCCTCATGCCTCACAACTTATCAGCAGTTTACTTACAAGAAAATAACAGGTTGGAAATACCCTTCATAATGAAGTTCCATTAGGCAACTGTATTTATCCCAATCATAACAGGCTATCTATAAAAGGAGATGTTTTATTCAGATATTGAATGTCGCGCTCTGTTTCTCTTTTATACGCAGCCCAACTAGAATGAAACCTATAACTCTAACCTGGTCCTCATCTGTTGGGTTCCAATGAAACTTCCTAATGAAATGAAAAATCAACAATCCTTAAATCTCTTATTTTATTTATGTTGATATAACATAGTATCAATTGTTTAGACAGAAAGATTTCAACCTGCCTCTCTTCTCCATGACTTAAAAACATAAGCAGAAAGTCTTTATTTCTACTACACAGTTTAAACTTCCTTATGTTATTAAAAATCAACTTAAAAACAATACTAGTTTCTAAAGATTTCTAGCCAACTATTGCTATCAGCATTATGCAGAACTAGTAACTAAAAATTTAGATAACAGAAAAATTACAGCCTCCAGTTTCTTTACACTCTTCAATTAACAGCACAATGGGTGACACTGTGAACTACTGGTTAATTTTCTACAAAAGAATCCCCCACCCAAACCAAGAATTTGTGCTAGAATTTATTTTGAAATAAATCAGTAACACCAAAGAAATGAAATGCAGCAATATCAAGGTCATTTCATTTGGAGGCAAGAGGCACCTATTATTATTACTTATTATTTCTTCTTTTATTATCACATCACCTACATCAGTGTCCCATTTTACTCCCACTGTACTAATACAAGTATAGTTGTGGTGTTACAGGTGGATGCTTGAAGGGACTATGAGAGTCAGTCCTGGCAGTCAGTGATCTTTAAATGCTTATTGACTCCAGAGAAACAAGTTTGACATTCTTAGACTTCCTGGTTACTTTTTTAATAACACAGCAGCTATCCAAGGACAGACTACATTTTTCAACGTTAGTTTCAGGACTAGTTCTCTTGGAATGCTAGGATAAATTTTGCTTTGGGAGGATGGATTAATGATTGCTGTGAAATGGGTCTTTACAGATAAACACAAGTCCAATTAAAGTGAGATAGTGAAGGCAGCCTAGAAAATGTGAACAGATGAAAGATTTCTTTTTAGTTTGCAGACAAACCACATTGTGAAATGCAGAAAAGTCAGGTTTGGGTGGGAGGTTGATCACTTTTGTGGGAGATTTGGCCTTATTATTGAACAGGTGTAGTAGAATCTGGAATTAGGAAGACGGAAATAAGCAGAATTACAGACATCCTATCTGAAGTCACTTTTTGCAGAACTCTGGCTTGTATTGAGGTAGGATGAAACGCATAAGACAACCTACTGTAGCACTGAAGCTGAAATCTATCAGTCAGAGACTGTTGACTCAGGCAGCCCTAAAACAGGCTACTTAGCTCGTTGCTCCTGTTGTAGTTTTCCATAAAGAAATCTGTTTCAGAAAAACATTGGTCCTTGCAAACAGTACTGAAGACAGCTGATTGTATTTCCCATCTGTGATCTGTGATTCTGAAATGGAAAGGTTTGTTCACTAGCATTTTTAGCACTCCTTGAAGGAGAATATTAGAGGTGAATTGGAAGCTTGATTCAAAACTTTTAAAGATCAACCATTTCTCACAAAAGAATAATCAGGCTACTTTGTGCTGTGATGCAGAGCATAGTTATGATATCACCAGATGTTCACAGGGGTCTTTATGGCTCTATACTTCAGTATATTAATGTAAAGACTTTTGCCCTTGAATCCTGGGCTAAAATCAGCAGCATGAATTCTATAACTTGCCAAGAAGCAATCCATTTTGACTGACTTGGGTGGAGGAAAAAAAGGGTGGAATGGCATATCCACACAGACATTTTGAGGATCCTGCCACCATTACAGGTACGAGCTGATACAGAAAGAGAAACTGAACAGCGTACTGCGGGGAGGGAGCAGGGAGGAGGAAGTCAGAAATAATCAAACATTCTTAAATGAAGGGCTCAAAGAGGGATCCACATCACAAAAGTGACTACTAGGGAAGTGACTGCCTGAAAGCAATCAGATTTGACTGCATGGGGGTGCTTGAGCAAAACACAAGCAGAATTATTTAAAAAAACCCACAAGTAATTGCTGCTCATTAAGTAGGCTTGATAAATTTGCTAATCTGAGTTAAAAGGAGGCAGAGGAATATGTGTGCTAATTCTGGGCATCCAGTCCCTTACAGTCCCACACCCTACTCCCCAGGTGCACAGAGCAAACTGAAAATATGTGTTTGTTCGCCTTCTTATGCATGACTGTTACTATCAATGGTATAGGTGATTACCATTGTAGCTAAAGACAAGTATGGTATCCTCTGCCAAGACTTGGTATCTTTGGAGATGGGAGTGCAAGATGTAGGGCCCTGCCAAAGGTAGATTTAAGATTGTTTCATTCATTGGCAGTGAGATCCTCATGGGTGATAGTTGGTAGAAGAATCCAGAAGACTACAGGACAGCTCACCACAGTATAAAGTCTGTGCTAATTGTTGAAGAAGGTTTTAAAATCATCTGGTATCCTAAAGCAATGGTGGGCTTCCTCAACAAAATGAAGGAGGCATTACCAATGTCTGATGATTCCTGGTAAATGAATGAATATCTGGATGAAAAGAAAAAAGGAGTGAGTCCTGGCATAAGAGCTCCAATGCCAGTAATTTTAACATGGGTTGCAGTACTGCTGATTCAAAGATGAAGTCAAAGAAGAATGGCCATTTGGCATGTTTAGCCTTTTTCATGGATCACTTGCCAAGATCTTTCACTGGATACTTCACCTAACCGAAAATGCAAAAATCTTGTATTGGATGGAAAGCAAAAGAAGCTATTAAAAACAAAACACAATACAGAATCTGAGAGCGTTACCAATTGTCAGACCAATTTAAAGGGACACGAGACTGGCAAATAACTTCTAAAATATGAGTGTAATTATGGGAACAAATAAAGGAAAGCTGATAGTAAAGCATACAAATCGCAGTAGACAGGACTATTAGGCATCTGCTTTTGATTTCTGAGTATCTCAAGACATTATAATTACATCCGTATTCTCCTAAATAAAGCATAGTAAATTTAGTTAGCTAAAGCATTTCAGTTCTTAGGTGACTACTTTGTGACATATGAAGGTTTGAAGCCCCTGAAATAACAGGAATTGTAATTAATTTTAAACATAAGAATGAGGTCCAACCATCCATGCATCTATGGAATAACACTCTCCCAATTACATTAGTGCAGCGGTTTAGTCTATCTGATACCATATTCATCTGTGCTCAAACTCTGATGCTTCAATGGAGAGTGAAAACAGGGGCACCTTCACCTCACAGAGAGTAATTTCGGTATTGTATACTGGGAAAATCGTAACTTTCTAATTCCTACAGCATACCTGATGGAACACTTAAGCCTGACATTAAATTACATTCATTTTCTTGTGCAGAGTTGCAAGCATTATGAAAATGTTGAGGGCAATGGCCACTTTATTTTATCAAACATGAAACAAATTGATTTCTTAGGCATCACATTGTAAAACTTTTCTGTCACTTACCAGACCATTTTTGTGATCCTAAAGCCTTCTTAGTATTTTTACATTCCTTTTGAACAGAGGTATTAGAACTGGACACAAATATATTAGTTTCAGCTTTATCAACACTATGTACCAAAGCAAATTGATCTTCTTATTCATACGCTCTTTCTCATACATACAAAAATCCCGTTCAGTTCTTTGCCAGAGCACTGTACTAAGGCTGCATGTTGAGGTGCTTATTTTAACAGTAGCTGAAGTCATCTCTGTCAAAGAATGAGGTGGCTCAGTCATGTGCCACACTCGGTAATCTCTTGTATATCTCTCTAGGAAGAAGAGCTCTTAGTTTGTATGTGGAATGTAAGGCTTAGAGTCTGGAAAGGCTCCATGATGATATTTGCAAAAAGGCTTACCAAGTGAGAGAAGACATTTTTTAGCCTTCAGCTGGCTATCAATTTGTTATTAATTCAGTCATATACAAAAGACAACAGCGTCTTGCTTGTAAAATGGACATTTGCATTTCTGAAAAAAAGGTGGTTAACAGTATGGAAGAAGGTGAGAACTGTCTCCTGAGTAACCCGAGTATCAATAACACTTTTAGAAGTGGCGAGAAGATTTGAATAAACCTGCATGCAAATATAAAACAAAAGTGAGGATAAGAGAGTTAGGATTCATCTCCAACCCCAGATCTTCATTAGTGAATATAACCTTGGGATGTAGGTTTGTTCAACAGCTGTGTCTTCACCCAGGAATATATAAATGCTGAAAAGCCTGTCAGCTGGAACACAAAGAGTGAAAAGAAATTTTGGAATGAATCTATGTATTAGGTAAAATGTGCATGATTTCTCTGTCAATAGAACCCTTATAAACCCCTTGTAACTGGATTATCTCTTTTATATTTTATAAATATTTTATTTGCTTTCCCTAATGTAACTCATGTCCATTGTGGGCTGCATATGGCCCTTCTTGAAGTATTACAGCAACAAGCAGTATTTTCTCATTAGCAATACTAACTATATTATTTAATTTATGCAATAACTGTCAGGGCAGCTAGTGTAGTACTGACGAAGCTTCTAATTCCTACTTATCAAAACGACATTATCAACTTAACGTCTACTGTATAGATTTTCTGATACTCCCAATACCTTTGTATAATTGGATTCTAAAGTATAGTCAGTTTGATGGTAAAATGTAAATGTCTAAAAGAGAATAAAGAATAGCAATAGTTAATTAAAAAATTTAAACCACAGTGATGCCTCTAGTGATATAAAGGGTATCTTTGTGGTATCTAGGGAATCTGAAAAAATGTCCAATGCTCCTTCTGGGACTTATTTTGTATAGGTCCTCCACAGTGCCTATGATAAGTGAAAGGCTGAATCTTTTCTCTACTCATGTGGCTCTATGTTGCTCAAACAGTGTATCTGGGATTTATCTACCCTAAATTAGATATTTGAACTATAGGTTGTTACATCCCATAAACCAGGAGCCTTCATTTAGTTGAGACAAATTGCCCTTGCACAAAAGACAGCCTGTGCTCTCAGTATTTTTACACTCTTCAGATTCCTTTGGAAAAGGCACTCAAGAGGTCTACTCTCATCCTAAGTAATGCAGCTCCTTCCTGAACCATCTGAAAATAGAAGCACTGTCATGCTTGCAAGGACTGCACAGCTCAGCATCCTCATTCCTATCTTGTATCTTTCCCTTGCTTCACACAGACACCCTCAGTGATTTGGCATAATTTCTTTTTGGAATCATACATTCTGCTTTCTTTTGAAGATCCCCATGTCACAGAAGACAAATGACTAGCTTCTAGTGCAGACACTGCTGTAGTGAAACAAGTTGGTGTCTTTAAGGGGACCTGATCATATGCCAATCCCATTCTACAGGCAGCTCCAGAAGAAAAAATAAATCCTTTTTTTTCTAAACAGTCACTATTTCAAACACTCTAGCACTCAGGCACTCTGGGCAGTTCCCCCTTCTCAGCCTCTCATGGGGAAGAAGCACAGAGAGGAGCGTTAGAATTCCCTGACAAAGGGTGAGAGCTGGAAAGGGTGGAAGATGCAGGAAAGAAAAGGAAGAGCAAGAAGCCAGGGTCAGTGGACAGCAGAATTATGTAACTGTCTAAATCCTCAACTCTCTCTTCTTCCTACGCACAACAAAGGGAAGGAGATACCACCTAAGACCAGCACAAGAAATTTCTTTCAACAACGTTCCCACACACAGTAAGAACACACTCTGCACTCCATGACCAGGCATTCTCACATATATTAGAGGAAAACAGTGATGTCTGTGACATGACTGGAAATGAATCTGTCTCAAGGAAGGTTGTAAAGATATTCATGGCATTGACACAGAGCTGGAAACACTCTAACGACTCTGTTTCATCAGTGGGAACCACAATGCTGCATCTAGGAGGAGGATGAGGTGTGTGCCATATGACCTGTCCTCTACACCATCTACTTTTGGCATTTCCTAGCTCTTTGGTCCAGGACCTGTCCTAAGCCTTGCCAAAAAAGTCTTGCTTAGGTCAGTGTTTTTATACTACTGTTTGGGCCTCATTTACGGGCTTGATAAGGGAGCCTGGTTTCTAAGATATTTTGAAAAGGGTCAGCTTGTAGAGAGCGACAGGACTTAAACTTCTATAAAATAGCAGTTGCTTCACAACATGCTATGATTATGGTGTAGGCATCTAAATTAGCAGGTTGTTCAAGCACAAGAGAGACACTTTTGATATGTATGGATCCTTAGGCATCCAAATGAAACATTGCAGCAGCAGAATGGAAGGGGGCAGATAACCAAGATGAAATGCTGACAAACACTTAAGAGATATTTAAGTGTGTTCCATATGCCTAAATTCAGGTAGACGATTTCCAGCTTACGTGACTTGTTGTTGATATTTACTAAGAAATCTGCCTCCTTAATATTGCAGAATTGTGTAGTTAATTTACAAATTTACAGTGCTGAACTTAGTTAATATGCTATTTTAATTTATAGTTTTAAGGAAACACACTTAAATAATAGCTATATCAGCAGAAAATTAATCTGCATGGACCTATGTGAGCATATACTCTGCTGCAAAGTCTCAATAGCAGTGAATGCATGTGGCAAGAAGCCTTTCTTTGCTCTTTCTACATACATATAAGGACTATCCCAAATATTGCCTAAATACAGCAGAAAATGAAAATATATAGCAAAATATAGTGGAAAGAAACTTATATATTGGAAAGAAACTTTAAAAACCCACCAACTTTACTTCATTTTTAACACAGATTCCATGAGTAACTTCGTAACCACTGCTTTCTTCTAGTTGTAGTAGGTCTGGCCTGTAGACTTCCACAGATGTACTTACAACCTTCTCCTCAAAAGCTTTCAGAGACCAAAATGTCACTTCATCTCCCATGTCCGGATAGCAGACATTCAAATCCATGCTGTGTTGAAAAGCTACAATTGAGCAAGAATCTTCAGAGCTAAATGTAGAGCTAAATATTTCCGTTTCCAAGGGATAGGTCTGGCAGTATATTCTAGAACCATCAATTAATAACATGTGTACATTAGCAGATGGATTCAAATAAAGGACCACGATTTCTTTCCACTTATCCACACAGAAAGCTTTACTAATTATCTCAAGCCAGTTCTTGCAGCAAATAAGATGTTATTTTTCATTTTTATCAATACATTCCCAAAGTAGTCTGTAAAAAGAAAAGCAGAAAGAATACATATTTGCTTAATTTAAATTTACAAAAGATTATGGCTGTATTTATTTCAAATTCATTTTTCTTGTAGTTGTTATCTTTCTCATATGATATCTACATGTACTTCATTCATATACATCCCAAAGTTAAAGAGAAATCTTCTGATAAGCTATAACTACTGGCTGACAGCCATATCTTTTGCCCTCTCAATCTCACTCCCACTAAAAAAAAGAAAATCCCACAGGATCTTGCAGGATCGTTTCTTTTGTCAACTGGAATCCTTTTGCTTAAGAATCCAGATGTCATGGGGATTGAAGATGGGTCTTTGTATAGATACAAGAATCACATTTTGAAGAAGGAAGGCAAACTCCTTAATTTGCTTTTAATGACTGTATAAAATTCAATGTGTTGACTCTGGTAGTGTTACCATGTATGATCTCATATGAGGAAGTGGGATACCATTGTCTTTAATAAAACAATGACTGACCAAACTAGTTTGCCAAATGATCAGCTACTCTAAAAGACTTACCATACTGCACAATGTTTTGTGTAATAATGAAATGCCTGGTGGTTATTATATACATTTCAGATACAGGAATGTTTCTGAGAAAAAAGGAAGTTACTCAGCACTAGCTGGAGTTTTTGAAGATATACTCCCCATAGACACACTGTCAATATGGATGCATGTCCTGTTAGTACTTGAAGCCATATGATTTGAGCAGTATTCATGAAGCATGCTCATGCTTCATCTTTTTGCACATAGGGACATAAAGGACACCACACCATGTATTCTGTAGTCCCCTCAACCCCATAATTCTAGATCTAAACAGCTCTATGAGGACCTCTTCCAGAGACAGAAGATGAACAGTCATATGGCATACACATCTCAAAGAACTTTGATTAATGGTAAGTCGCCCTTTAATTTTTCTCTGACAGTATACACCAACAACTGTACTAATGATGATAACAAGAAGCATCCCCTTCACATCCAGAGCTAATATGGAGTTAGCATATGTTAAGAAAAAGATTGCTCTAAGAAACACATTCATAGATGCTTTTACAATGGCATTGTAGGTGGAACTCCAGGTAGCTGCTTGTGGATGTCTGACATTTTTCAGTTCTGATTAGTATACCTTAATCACTGAAAGCACTTTCACTTAATTTTGTAGAGGGTCTTGATTCAGCTGAACAGGCTTTGTAATTGTGCTTTTCATTCCTCTAGCTACAGAAAGAATGAAAGAGGAGTTTGTCTAAGTAATTTGGTCCTATTCAGATTAAGATCTGTCTGCTGTCCAACTCAGCTCTGAAACTACAGGGGGTTTAGGAAACAGCACAGATTAATTAATTTCCTCACTCTAATGAAATTCACATATGATTGAAATTTTGAATGAGTTCCAGACCACTCCACATAGAACAAGAGTGTCTTGATTTTTATTTTTTTTACCCTGGTTGAAGTGACCATCTTTATGCAGTGGTGAATGAGCAAACCATATCACCATAAACTCAAATGTCCCGTTTACCAAAGTCGTGAGCAGCAAGTGCAGCTCCTGTTGGAGAACAGGCTGTTCTGACAGATGGAAGCTCTTAACCCAAATTTGAATGAACATCAGAGCCATGAAATTGAGTAAGCCTTCTCCAACTCAGGTATTGAAGACTGCATTTCTGTCAGTCAGCCTCCTGAGACAATACTGCTCCAATTTTCACCCTGGAGGCAACAGTTTCTAGTATTAATTCTGCACAAGAATCAGATGTTTGTCATGTCTTTCCCTGAATACTCCAAAACTCTGTTGAGGCTATCTATCAGATTATCTTTTCCTTTAGGAACACCTCTGGTGAAGCCAATGAATGAGGGTGCAAAATAGAAAATGTAGCAGAAAGTAATTGTGACAATCCATTATTATTATTTCGATTCATGGTTGAATACAGCCTCATTTACCTTTTATCTTCTTATCCCTAACCACATGGCTAAAACACTACTCAAATCCACTAATGGTGTATCTATTTTCATTGACTGTGTTTCTAGCACAGATGCATATGCGTTTTCCAGGCCCTGTATTGGGTACTGTTTTTCATGCTATGGTCTACTCCCTTCTGAAAGCCAGCTGTGCCTCTCTTCATCTAGTATACTCTGAAAGGGATGGTGAAAACAGACTAACTCAAAGTCATGAGGAGGTATCACCACTTCTCCAGGTTATCAGCTACTGCCTCCAATTTTGTATCATTTGTGAATTTGCTGAGGGTGCATTTCATCCCACTGATGGAGATATTCTAACATAGCCCACCTCTGCCAGTTAGACTTTGAACTGTTGACCCTCTGGGGTCAGCCAGTTTTCCATCCACCTTGTGCACCAGTCATTCACTGTATATCAAATGCTTTGCTAAGGTCAAGGTAAATGACATCTGCTGTTACACCTTTGTCCACCAAATCAGTCATCTTCTCACTGAAAACGATCAGGTTGGTCAAGCATGATTTTTTCTTGGTAAAACCATGCTGACTGTTTGCAATAACTCTCTCATTCTTTCTGTGACTGGAAACGCCTCCCAGGATGATTTGATCACTAATATTCCTAAGGACTGAGGTTAGGCTGATTGGCCCATAGTTCTCCCATGTCTTCCTTCTCTCCTTCAGATGGCTGAGGTGTTTGCCTTTTCCCCTGATCACCAGAACTATTCAAAGATGATGAAGAATGGCCTTGCAATGCTGTCTGCCATATGCATGTCCATCTTCTCTAAGTAGTCCCTAATTAAATCCATTGATACAATGGATTTTACATTTATCCACAAAATCTACTAATGTGAATGGAGCTCTGGTGAGACTGAAAACAGAATTTGTCAATAAAGACTGAGGGAGGAAGGCACCAAATATTTCAGCCTTCTCTTTATCCTTAGACAGTAGATCTCCAGCATGATCCAGCAGTGGGCTCACCTTTTCCTTTTTCTTCCTTATGCTGTTCATGCACCTACAGAAGCCTTTCTTGTTACCCTTCATATCCCTTGCTAGTTTTCCCAATTCTGTCCCTGCATGTCCTTGGTACCGTGTCCCTGCTTCCATCTCCTGTACGCTTTGGTTTTGCATTTGAGCTCCATCATTATCTCATGTAGGATATGTTGCTGGACCTGATTTTGAGTCATGCAGACCTGATTATAGCTACAGTATATTAAAGTGCACTTCTATTTTAAACATCCTGCAGTCCCCCAAGAAAAAAGGCCAGAGGCTCAGCCTGTCTTCCCATTTGGACAGAGTTGTCTTTTGCCTTTGCCAGGGGTAGTAACATAAGACTTTTGTAGGTCAGCTCTAGATAGGCTAGGGAAGTTGCAGTGGCCATGAGACAGAAACTCTCTCTCAACAAAGAGCACTGGAAGATTGATTAATGCGTTTTCTTCTCATGCTTCTCCTTGCTGAGTCAGTACGTAAATGGTACTAAGGTATAGTCTTCTGTGAGCCTTCATAAGCCTGACTTCTCTTTAAAAAAGACCACCAAGAAAGTGGCTTCAGTACTACCACTTGACCTCCTCTCATGGCACTGTCAGTATGCCTTTCTAGGGTATCTTGAGGTTATTATTTTTAGCAGAAATATTTATGAAGCCCTCTTTGGAAATCTTCTTGCCAGTACCCTTGGTCTGGCCACCTGCACCGTGCAATAGTTGGGCTGGCTGTTCTGCCATACTCTGCCCAGCTGCTTCTTGTCCTTTGTAAGTAGTCTCTCAGCTGCTGCTGTATTTGCAATGGTAAGCTCAGCTCTCAAGCCGTCACTGGGCTACCTTGTTAGGATTCATCCACTATGTATGACTGAGTGTCCAATAAGGCTGATAGGTTCATCTTGCAAGCCTGGTCCCAATGAATATTTATCATGGCCTTTGGAGCTAGTGAATTTTGTGTGAGAGGGCTTTTCCATATGATCCTGCATTCTCAGAAGAGTTTTTGATTGCAATGACAGCTCAAAACTGTAGAATAAGATCTCTCAAGTTTCATGAACAATTTTGTAGGTCATGGCTGTGGCAGTGTCCAGCACTATTCCACTGAACTTCATAGAGATGAACTCAGATTGGACTTTTGTACAGTTACCAGGTGACTCAAGTAGTCAAAAAGACATACCATTATCTGTAGAGTAAATAGCACCTGCTCATTGATTGAATTCTCCTTTAATAGCCAACTAAAGATGAGCAACTACCTTGAGAAAAGACTTGACGGCATTTCCTGAGGCTGGAATAATGAATAAAAGGACTTTTCTTAGTAATATTTGTGTCCTACTTGGGAATTCTAGGTATTTTCAATATGATGCTGTGATTAGAATCTGAAAGTCAGTGCCTTAAGAAGTCAGAAAGTTGCAAAATAATCTCTCTTTGATGTATTGAAAGAGTTGTCATGCTAGTTCAGTCACCTGCTCTGGTGATCAGAGCGATCATGCCATTAAAATTCTAGTCAAACAGAACTGGACAAAATTAATCAAGTTATCTTCCTGTAACAAACACTAAGGCTGAAAGCCAGAGTTTTCTTATTAGAATCATACTGAATAAGGGGTGCAGGTTAGAATCATACTGATAGGGATGCAGGTTAACAATACCTGAAGAACAATAGTTTGTTAACTCTCTTCTTGGTATGTCTGTCCATCTAAAAATAATAATTTTCAGTCCTGACAGACCAATGAAATGAATAAATATCATTCTACTACTGTCATTTACAGAAAGGTAGCTTCAGTGATCTCTTACTTGAAATTTCTTTTACTTTATCATTTAATTACAAAAAAATACTTAATAACTACTTAAAATATAATATACTTAACCAAGAATAATTTGGTGAATAGTACTTCTATGAGACAATTCTGATAGAGAAAGTTTTGATCCAGATACTTGAAAATATCCGTTATCTGTGTTGTTTTTGTAGGTGTAGTAAACATCATCCCACAACAGCCCAGATGATAATGCTGCATTTATGTATATCATCCCCATAACAGAACTGCAAGGAACAGGTAAGTAAAAATTTAGCCCTAAAATTGTCTGTCTTCATTACAAACTGCCAGAAAAAAAGTCTGGAGGAGCTGCAGCCACTGCAGATCAGCAACAATGTAATTTCAGATGGGATTGTGTCATAACTAACAGCCTCTATAGATAAAGAATCAGTGTTTGGAAAACTTAAGAACTTCATTAAGTTTGCTGTATCTCATATTTTATTAAATGTTTCATTATATCCAAGATAAACTTCAGTAGATGTCCATCCTACCAAAGTACTTAATTGTTTTCCACTCTGTTAAAAAAAATTGACACAATGATTAGATAAATAGTAACTTCTCTTAAAGTTTATAGCAAGGATGTACATGAAAAAATCAAGACGTTTTGGGATACATTTTCAGTTAATGTAATTAGGAGAGCTTCACTGAAATTAATTTACAAATTTAAGCTGTGATCCCAAAAATGATTTCATATGGCCGCACATACTCATGCAGTAAGAGCTACAGACAGTATGCAGATCTTATTTCAAAACGTTCTTTACATAAATTTGTTGCTGCCTGGTCATTTCTAATTCCAAACCCAGCATTACATCAATGAAAAGTAGATCTAAAATAGATTCATCCAGAGGTTTAATGAAGACCATCCATATCTTAAATGTCAAATGAGAACTACAGATAACTTACCTGCACTGGATAGACAGATAGATAGATAGATAGATAGACAGATAGATAGATGGACACCAATATCTTGAATGTATTCCAGTTATTTCACTTTCAGTAAGCTTGTGCTCTGCTCCAAGTTTAACAAAACTATTAGCTTCTTGTTTATAAAAAGTACCATTTATTAAAAATATGATTCCATTATCTGTTAGAGCCACATCAGCTACATTGTTATTTAGGCCTTGGTCAAAGCGTCTGAGGGAACTTTTATTTCCAGGTAAGTTTTGAATCCATCACTTGTATAGAAAGTTCCAACATTTGGTAATAAAACTGCTGTTGTTGGAAAACATGCAGACCATTTAATGGAGAGGTCACTATCTTGGGGGAAACAAAGTGAGATGTAATTTTCCTTGCGACGAAATAATTGTTTAGGCTTTTAAATTATAAAAGGAGTATCTAGAACAAAGCATTGCTGAAATACTGTTGGCTTTCCATGTATTTTTGCTATGAGGTCATCAGATATAGCATCAACAGTCCATAATGTGGAAATAGAAGAAACAACAGATAAACAGATAAACTTGAAAGATGAAAACTTCAGGCAGTTGAACTGACTGAAAGAAATTCAGCTACATGAATAATGTCATATTCTTAGAACAACTGCATCTACAGTGGTACAAAATTATTTTCAAATTCTGTTCTAATTCCAGAAGATAGATGATGACATGAAATCAGGGAGAAAAAGATCAAAATTTGCCTGCAGTTGGACTTTAACTTCTAAACTTACAAAACCAGGCATATTCCTATCTCAGTGCTGTCTGGGAACTGTACATGAGTGAAATATCTGACTGAGAAGAGAGTATCTGCAGTTAAAAATGAATCATTGCAACAGTGTAACTTAATGGAATAATACAGCTTTCACTATTACTGAGGGTACATTCTCCCCACCTTTCCCACAGCCTCCTTTGAGCTACTTGGAATGTGTAGAAGAAAACATTAACAAGAACTACTACCAAACCCTGTTGCAGATGATGATCGGGGCCACTGATAATTTAGCAAGAGTTCTTTGATAAGCAATAAGAGAAAATGGGGCTTAAAAGAGATAACCTACGTGTAGGAATAGGCTTCTTATAAATCATGCAGACTAGCAAACCTGACAACAGAAATAGTCATGAATCTTGAGAATTTCTAAGTCTTTGGGAAGAAGAATTCTTAGTTTCTTACGCACTCAGTGCGTGTGTATGTACGCATCACATTGACAGTTACACATGCATCCCTAATGCAGATATTCTAAGCACTGAAAGCAGAAAATGTTAGTATGCTTGGTAAGCGACTGACTTAGAGAATCAGGAAAGAAATAACAAATCATATTATCTTATTCTATATCCTTATGCTTATATGCTTCACTTATCCATGCTCAGTGTATTCCATAGAATTATTAATGAAGTCTACTAATCCATTCATTGATGGGCTCCTTATGGAGATCAACAATCTGTGTGGTCCTCCAGTTACAGGTACATAGCATACAGTCATGTTATTAGGATATACATCAATATGAACACAGCTCTAGTAGCTCCAATACATCAAGTCCAGGGTAAGTTTGAAACTTAAGAGGTTTCCTTAACAGACATTCCCAGATAACAGAGAGTGTGGGTAATGCAAATTAATAGAGGCAGAGGAATTATTTTGGTTACTTTTCAATTAATAATAGCTGCACAGCTTTCTGGTATTACTTCCCTAACTTCAGTTGGCATAATACGACTTGTTCATTAAATACATAGGATAATAATGGATCTGTCAGGGTGCAAAAGGCCAGCATCTCTGAAGAATTGTTCAAATATCAAGGCCCAAACAGTTCTGTTTCTCTACAACAGGATACAGCAGGGCTGACAGGAACTTAAAAACCGAAAAATTCAGCTCAGTACAAAGCAGACCTGGGAGAAGTAGAAGCTTTCTAGTTTTGGCTTCTGGAGAAAATGTGACGCAGGACAGAACCCATTCCTATACTTAGAAACTGTTTCGAGTTTCCTGAGAAGCTGTTGCTGAGTTTCAGAGGAGACTTAAGAAGCCTAAGAGCCCCTCACTGGCTGTTTACCAAATGCTGAGCAAAACTTCGAGTCTGTCCAAGGTTCCAAAAGCAAAAGAAGCTGGTAGCTCAGTTAGGATTGGTTTTGTTTCTTTTTCTCTCATTTCACTGGAAAATATGTCTCCTGAGGAACTGAGTTTGAAATTTCAGTTTTCATACCTTGCCTACTGATAATCATTCTGTCCAGTCTGACTAGAATTTGAATTAGTCTGTGGGCTCAGTGTTCTCATGAGGGATGCTAAAGAGACTCTTGCATATGATTATTGGACACAAGTTGTTTCACTCCAAACTTACTTCAGTGTTTTTCTATCAACAGATGTATTAACTTCCAGACTTACCTCAGTAAATGAAATATTTGGAAAAGCAAAAATGGTGCAAATTCTGTTCTTGTAGATATGAACACAAGTGCCCCTGACTTCAATAAAAGGTGTTTCTGCAAAACAACCAAGCATATATGAGATGATTCAGATGAATCAATAGACTCTTCCTTATTTGGAAGAAAAAAGACTGTTAATTTATAAAACAATTTTATTTTCTCTTACTTGATTATTCTACACTTTCAGTTGCCTAAAAAAACAGCAGTTAATAAGATAGAAAAAAGCAATACCAGAACTCACACCATTAAGAAAAAATGCATATATTCCCATTTCGGGGGTAGGGTGAATTATTTAAGCTCTGCTGTGAAAAATGCAATAGAAAAAGCCCATCTCTGGTTATAGCAACTTTTGATATGGAGTGTTGCTATGTTGCCATCTAGTGATAAAATAGGAAGGTACAATAGATAACGACGGAGAGCAAACCAAACCTACATAAACAATACTACCTACCTCCATTAAAAGTCGTACTCGCTTCTTGCAGTGTAATACATAGCACTAATTACATACTGAGAGTAAATTCTTTTAAAAAAAAGGTAAAGTCACAGGATAGCAGTGAACTACTTATAACTGGCATTAAGAGAGTGTGTAAAATGGGTAAGGGACAGATGGCAAATATGCTGCAGGAAACGTCTGCAGTTGAGAACCCCTTGTAAAATGTAAACGTCATTCTCACTACCCCATGACAAAATTGAGCTCTGATGTATTTGGATTAGCTTCACTGAAGGCCTACATAGGATAAAATTTTACTGATCACAAAACTTGTGACAAGTATGTTTGCTACGCATAACTCCTGGTATGTTCACATCACTATTCTTTACTGGTTGGTTCTATTTTCTCATGAACTCACAATCAAATAAAAACTGTGAATTTTTGTCACTGCTGACCTGTTGTGTTTTCATGGCATGCTGCAAAATATGGTTAATACTACATAGTCCTGGAAAGGAAAAGAAGTAATTGCCCTCAAATGCAGTAAGCGGTGATAAAAGAAGATCAACTGACAGTATGAGAGTCCTTATATTAGATCTAATATTTATTGGTCCAAAATACTAGAAATAACAGTGCAGAATTTTCATCAGGGCCTCCAGCACAGAAAAAATAGGAATTGAAGGGGATGGCACTGCCTCAGGAAGCTCTTCAAATGTCAGGTTTGTCTGGATTCATGAACTGCCTTTTTGTGACTGTCCAGACTCACCAGAATCTTACCACAATCCCTTTATTTATTTCTAAGAAAACTGACAATAGTTGCTTGTGAAAAGAAAGAAACGAATTCATCCTTTGGAATCCTATATGATGTTCCTAAGCAAAAAACTCCTATGAACGTCACCTGGTGGTGGATGCTTTAGCACAAGGAGGTTCTGGGATCCCTTTCACTTTTCCCTCACCTTCCAACCACCTCCTTGCTATTCTATTTCCTATGTGGAATATGCAAACCCCCAGTCAATTTATGACTGTGATGTAAGCAAGCATTAAAAGAAGGAATAATTCTTTGGGTATTATTTTATCACATCTGTTTACAACCATATTACTACAGCCCTGCTACTGCTCAAGGGTATAGTTAATTGTTGATTCACAGAAAATGCTGAATTCTTCAGCAACACGTGAAGAATTCATCTGTTTTTGCACAAATACCTGAACTTTATTCTAAACAAGCTAGCAGAGACACTGGAAGCAGTTTAATTGAACATGAATGATACTCTTCCTGAGCTACCTTATTTCTTTTTTGCAGTTGTGCCTGAAATATCAGCACATAAAGTAAAAATGTGCGATCCCCACTTAGAAGTCTAGAGAAGGGTGAAGAAGAGTATCTGTCCAAGATTTTTTTCTAAATTAGGATGAGGTGTTTGGTACAATACCTCACACATGTTCTGAACTTCCAGGAAAGGCATGCCGGAATGGGGGGAAATGTTTAACTTCAAGCTGATACCTACAACTTGGCAATTAAGACAAAGACTATTCATTACAGTAAAAATGTTAAGTGGTTTCTGAGTCCAGTCTTGCTTTCTACTCCATGAGCTTCTATACATATGAAGTAGAATAATTACATGCAGTGAGTTTTTTAGGACTGAGAGAAAGGCCTACATAAGTTTAAGTATTATGGTGATAGAAACAAAGGGCAGCTAAACCTGCAGATTAAAAGCTCTCTTCAAATAAAAGGGAAAATGGCAAAATTATTACTGAAGCACAGAGTTATCTCAAAGTAGGAAAAAAAGAGGCCCAGACATGGGCCTCTCATCGACAGCTCTCATCATGGCCCTACTCATCAACAGCTGTTTGTAGAATTGCACGTGTAACAATTTTGAATAGCATTCCACAAAAAAAAAAAAAATAATTATCAAATACCATACCCTGATTTTGGATGCTCCTGAGAATAGTACTTTTCTTTTTTCAAATAGGTATGAACAACAGGTTCCTGTCCCAAATTCCAAAACAGCCTGCCGAGTATCTGAGAACTCTGTTTAAGTAAAATACAGTTATTATTAATTATATTTTTGTCTAGCTAGTGTAAGGCTGTTTATGACTACATTTCTCTTTCGAAATTCTGAAGTTGGAACAAGCTTTGATATTGTAAAATACATTTTCAAACAATGAGATACCATTAAAATCATATTTACTCAATCTACTCATTTCAGAACATGCAACACTCAGATTCAAGTTCTGTTTTCCCTGCATTCTATCCATAGCAGCAGACAGCAACAAGAACACTTTCCTAACATCTAGTTATCTAAAAACAAAAATGCCTTCACAGTACAATTAATATTGCTACTTTTTTCTTCTGTTTCATTTTAATCTTGAAGATAGTAACAAATGTTAAAAAATTAAAGGATAGAATGATGGCAACTTAAAATAATAATTAAAAAAATTAAAATAAATTGTGGTACCATGCCTGCATACTTCATGTCAGGTACTGTACCAAAGACTAATTACTTTCTGCCATTTGTTTAGGTACAAACGCCACTCCTAACAAAATTTATTGTACTTATTAATCCCTACATGTGGATGATCTCTTAAATGAATCTCCAGTCAGTCCAGAGTTCTATCTTTACAGATCAGCTTGTACAACAGGTTGTCACATTTTAGGACTAAATTAAACTGGTAAATTGACATCCCTGTTTATCACATATCATGATTTCCACAAGGCTTTTGCTTAAACCTTTTTCCAACAGTTTGCTATGGAGGTGCATGAGGAAATCTGAAGAGAGACTTCTGTTTAACTATCACACGTTACTGCCAGTTACAATTTCTGAATACAGTTTTCACAAAGACTAAAATTTGACTGCATCACTAAAACTTGCTAATTATTCTGTCTGTGTGAAATAGACAGTAGATTTCATTTCACTCGTTACACGTGTTACTGATGCAGTATTAGCAGGAGAGAAAACCTTGCAAATTTATTTTTCCTAACACAGTAAAAGGAAATAAGTAAAGATGTATGCAGGCAGTATATTTCAATAAGACATTTCCACTTTCAATTGGCAAAGTTTCACAAGACATGCATTTTAACTTTTTTCTTAAGTGGCATCATTTCAACATATGGAATAATTGCAGTGCGATTCAGTTTGGAAGCATCTGCACTTTCAGGATCATATATCCACAAAATTCTAAAAAGTAAAAAAGAGACACAAGTTGATAGTTTTTTAACAAACACTAATATTCTATCACTGTGATAGCATTTGTTCTTGTGACAACACATAAGATAACGTAGCAATATTAACTTAGGCAATGCATATGCTGCAAGCTAATCTTGTACTGTTTCTTTTTGATGTGAACAAGCAACAGCAACTGAGGGAAGCAGCACCTCTTTTCTCAGAAATAAAGGGGGACAGAGTAAGAATTTATGCAGAAGAATTTTTTGTCCTCTGATGCTGGCATACTTCCCTCAGAAGCCCTTCCTCAGTCTCTCTCCATTCTTGTGCCCTATGAAGCTATATACAGCCTGTTCTGCTGCAGCAAAGGAAGAGGGGTGACTCACTGTTAAAACAAAATAGAACTTGTTTCTTGTCAAGGAAATGTTACAAAGCTGTTGTTACTTAAACATGCATCATGCATGCTTCCATGACTGGCCCATAGCTGACATACTGTTCTTTCAGTCAGGAAGAAGGCAAAAACCTCGTATTCCCAACTCATGGTACACGCAAGGGGAATAATCATTCAGTGAGGCAGACCCACCACCTTTACCACAAAGCATAGCAGTGTAAGGATGTGCACAGAGGCACTTCTCATAAAACAGCTGACATGCTGCAAGTTTACATCCTACAGTTCGCATCCTGCAGTTTCCTGTTCATCTACTCAAATCAAAATGCCAAGTCTTGCAAACTGTCCTGAGAATAGGGCAAGCTGAGTAATCATACAGCTGCTTGCTCAGAGGTAGCTGAGTAGCAGAATTGCACAGGGAGAATATAAGCTTCCTTCCACAGCTGTGAAGTTCAATCATTTTTAGCAGCCTGCAAACTACTTAGGCAGCAGCTCCCTGAATTCAGTTTGTTAGCAAGGACACTTTTTTAATTATTTAAAGTTTTCATATTTCCACACAGTCAAAGAAGGGGTGAGGTAGGAAATAATTTGTGTTATCATCTCTTCATATTAAACTTGGCAAATGTTATGAAATAAGGAATTTTATAAACAAGATCATATTAATTTACTGTACCAATGGAATATTTAATCAGATCCATTGTATGTCACACACATTAAAATCTCAATCAAATACACAAAGACATTAATATCACAGAATCACAGAATGGTTTAGGTTGGAAGGGACCTCGAAGATCATCGAGTTCCAACCCCCCTGTCACAGGCAGGGACACCTCCCACCAGACCAGGTTGCTCAAAGCCCCATCCAGCCTGGCCTTGAATACCTCCAGAGATGGAACTTCCACAACTTTTCTGGGCAACCTGTTCCAGCGCCTTACCCCCTCAAAGTGAAATTTTTCTTCCTAATATCTAATCTAAACCTGCCCTCTTCCAGCTTAAAGCCATTCCCCCTCATCCTATCACTACATGTCCTTGTAAACAGTCCCTCCCCAGCTCTCCTGTAGGCCCCCTTTAGGTACTGGAAGGCCGCAATAAGATCTCCCCAGAGCCTTCTCTTCTCCAGGCTGTACAACCCCAACCCTCTCAGACTGATTTCATTGGAGAGGTGCTCCAGCCCTCTGATCATCTTTGTCGCCCTCCTCCGGACCTGCTCCAACAGGTCCATGTCTTTCCTATGTTGGGGGCTCCAGAGCTGGACGCACTACTCCAGGTGGGGTCTCACGAGAGCACAGCAGAGGGGCAGAATCACCTCCCTTGACCTGCTGGCCACACTTCTGATGCAGCCCAGGATATGTTTGGCTTTCGGGGCTGAGATCGTGCATTGCCAGCTCATGTCGAGCTTCTCATCAATCAGCACCCCCCAGGTCCTTCTCCATAGGGCTGCTCTCCAGCCATTCCCTGCTGAGCCTGTATTTGTGCGTGGGATTGCTCCAACCCAAATGTAGGACCTTGCACTTGGCCTTGTTGAACTTCATGAGGTTGGCATTGGCCCACCTCTCCAGCCTGTCCAGGTCCCTCTGGATGGCATCCCTCCCCTCCAGCATGTCTGCCTCGCCAAACAGCTTGGTATCATTGGCAAACTTGCTGAGGGTGCACTTGATCCCATTGTTCATGTCTCTGACAAAGATGTTGAACAGCATGGGCCCCAGTACTGACCCCTGAGGAATGCCACTCGTCACTGCTCTCCACTTGGACACCGAGCCGTTGACCACAACTCTGTGTGTGACTGTCCAGCCAGTTTTTTATCCACCGAGTGGTCCATCTGTCAAATCCATGTCTCTCCAATTTAGAGGCCAGGATATCATGCGGGACAGTGTCAAATGCTCTATGCAAGTCCAGGTAGATGACATTGGTTGCTCTTCCCTTGTCCACTGCTACTGTAACCCCTTCGTAGAAGGCCACGAAATTTGTCAGGCATGACTTGCCCTTGGTGAAGCCATGCTGGCTGCTACCAATCACCTCCCTTTTTTCCACGTGCCTTAGCAGAGTTTCCAGGAGGATCTGCTCCATGATCTTGCCAGGCACAGAGGTGAGACTGACTGGCCTGTAGTTCCCTGGATCTTCCTTTTTTCCCTTTTTGAAAATAGGGGTTATGTTTCCCCTTTTCCAGTCAGCAGGAACCTCATCAGACTGCCGTGACTTCTCAAATATGATGGACAGTGGCTTAGCAACTTCATCTGCCAGTTCCCTCAGGACCCGTGGATGTATCTCGCCAGGTTCTATGGACTTGTGCACCTTCAGGTTCCTTAGGTGGTCTCGTACTTGATCTTCACCTACAGTGGGTGGTTCAAATAATAGGTTGGTCTGCCAAAGTCTGCCATCAATCAGTCTGAATTTGGTCAAAACTGTATTTCATAAAAATCAGGAAAAAAAAATTGAGCAGAGCTAGGTTAAGATATAAGGTCAAAGAACACATTCAAACTTAAATTTACCTGGCTTTCACTTATGGAGAATGGATCTGTTCTACAAGAACAATAAATTACATATTACTTGAAATTATCATTAAAAAGCTTGCTATTGAATAAAACTGTTTTACATTATTTAAATTGACTTGCTTGTATGAGATGGGTATACAGTGTCTAAAATAATGTTTTTAACATATTGTTTTTGTTTGTTCCACTACATAAATAGTTTAATATTTAAAGAGATATATATTTGATGATATTTCTCATTTAAAAACATACTCTAAGCATCTTTCATAGGCTTTTTTATAATGTAGCTTCTCTCTTACCAAAAATATGTACTATTTAAAGAAAGCACATCTTCTGAAAAGTTCACCTTATTTAAAGTGATCAGATTAAAAAGATCAGTTTGCAAGGAAGTATACGTGCTATATCAGAGTGCACAATGTGTTGTGCCCTGTATGAGGAGAAGACTTCCCTCTCCAAGAAGTGAGACGTCCCTCTCTGTAATGACAAGACAGGGAGCAAAGTGCTGCTGGTGTTACAATTAGGGCCTCCAAGTCTTCTGCACTCTTGCTGCAGCTGGAATGGGTAAGGTCCAAGGGCAAGGGAAAAGCAGGGAAATCGCTGTATCTTGGATGTCAGAAATACAATAGAATTAGGATTGCATGAAATCAAACCCCATTAAACATCCTTGATAAAGTAAATGTGAAAGAAAACATGCAGTGCCTTCAAAAGAGGTCAAGAATTCATCCATCAGTTTAAGCAGAAAAAAAGAAGCAGTAGACAAGAATCAGAGTTTATAATAATAATTATAATTTACTCAAGTAAAATGTTAGAAATCTACCAATTATCTTCAAATTTTCTGAAAAAATCCATATTACTACAAAACTAAATTTGCAGTTCTGAAGCAAAGACACAAGTAATTCTCACTAGTGTGACTGAAGTAGAAGAAAAAGGTCTGATCTATGGTTCTTCTAGGATGAGAGAGATTGCTGCTATTAAGGCTGTCTTTGGCTTTTTGTCAATCATGTTTTCTTTAAGTTTGGTAATTGTACTCAGTGCATTCCTTCCAGCAAAACAAAACAAAACAAAAGCAGTTAAGTGCTCCTTTCTGCAGTAATATCTGGGCAATGTAGGAAGACATTCTCAGGTGATATTAACACTAATCAAAACAGAAAACATGCAAGAAAGCTTACTCTGTGACTGAGAGAAAAAATCCAAGCAAGGAGCTTACTAGCCTATCATACAAATAAACAGAACAGTTACATGGCTTTGAGGGCAAACATATAATGCTTTGCTTTACATAGGAGTTATCAGAGGGGTTCAAAAACTGTGAAAAAGAAAGCTACTGCTATTTATTTCTATTACGCTAAGAGAAACAGGGCTTTGTATACATATTTCGTAAGCAAAAATATACAATTAAAAATATCCCTGACTAGCATTATAGATGTTTTCCTCCTAAATAAATAAAGTGAGCCAAATACTGGCAAACTCCATGGATGATAGGAGAAGAATACAAGTTACTGTTTTCACCTAAAAACTACTGGTTTTATTCAGGAAATCTACAGAACTTTTTCAGTAGTCTCACGACCATCAGGCTTTTTCTCTCCTTTGTCCTAGTGGTTCCAAGTATAAGGCGATCATAACTTTGGTAGGGCTTCCTAGATTAACAACCACCAGTGTTCCTGTCTGGTCTTACTATGTTAAAATACGTGCTCTTACACTCCACTACTCCTTTTTTCTTGGCTTGTTGAGCAAAATTAAAGAGCATGCTCTCTCCCTCCACATAAGTGGCACCTTCTCTTCAATTACTTTTAATTCCTATTTTTTTGAGTGGATGTTTTTTAGCTGCAAGTTCACTCTGACATAGCCTTCTTCAGAGACATTAGTGTGCAGGGAGACATGCTTATGTTCTAAGGTTTAAAAATCATTACTTTAGTAAACAGGATAAATACACATACATAGACAAAAGAACAAAGCCTCTGCCTCATTTTTCTCCTTTCTCATGAGCATTCTTTGGAATCCTGCAACAGCATTCAAGATATTTTTATTTCTACAATTGACTCCTCTCAAGAAACACATACTTCTTTCTGGCCCCTGCAATCAAAATTCCCCTGTGTTCTACAGTAGATAGGAGGTTCTTCAATAACCTTCAGACCTGTTAGACATATGTCCTCCCAAGTCCATCTCTTTTCTTTGGAATCTATTGCTTACGAGCTGCCTCCTGCAATTCTGTCTTGAAACATGGATTTACCTTGGGCAATGGCTGACTATGTTTTTGTTCAGTGCTACATCTGAATCCACATGTCAATATCCTTCATTTTTAGACCTGTACTAAGTACAAAAGCTCCTCTTTTCACCTGCTATGGACTTTAATTCAATACAGAAACTAAAGAGTTCTCAATTTGACCCATACATATATATACACCCAACATTATGAATACCTACAAAATTCATAAATTCCAAACTGTCAGGTTTGTCATTTATTCAAACATATCATTGAAAATATTATCCCTGTTAGAAAACATTACTATTATATGTTTCCAAAAATATTTACATAGAAAAAAAACCCTTACTTTTTTGTGAAGCTGTTGTCACATACCACATGAAACAATTAGAATGATTAGAAGCAGGCAAATACTGCTCTTTACCCTCAAATGTCTAGAAGACAGAAACATGTTTTGCTTTGATATACTGTCTTCCTAGTGCTATTAGTTTGTTTTACTTATAGCAATATATACATCTATATAATGCTTTATTACTCTCAAAAAACCCCTTTGATTTATGAATAGTCCAATTTAATTCAGTGAGACTATTCGCAAACACACAAGCACGCTTGGAAACTCGAGGTCCTAAAGCCTTGGTCAATAATCCCGTATGTAGGTTAGGACTCATCACAGCACTTGTTACCTCTTGTTCAACCAGGAGTTGAAAACTTGAACACCTGAAGCTATTCTGGAATGGCTCAAGAAGAAATGGAAATATTAAAGGCAAGAAGAGAGCTTGAACACATGGGTAGGATTTAGGATTATGTACATAGAAAATGTGAGGTGAAATATAGATGAGAGGGAACTAAGGTTTTCCACTGGGAAAGCGTCATAGGGGAAGGAGAGAGTCAGAGAACGCAAACAAATAGGCAACAATTAGTTTTGGTGTTCATGAAAGAAATTGCAGCTGTTCCATCTGGTAAGAGAAAATATAAAACTGAGACAGGTTTCTTACATGAAATTTGGTTGCGGATTTTTGGTTTTGGGTTTTTTTTTATGCCTCTATATTAGATCCTTTCTGAATAGAATTAACTGCATTTATGCAGCTTACCTATGTTTCTGTGCTACCTTAAATAGATGTGTACATGGGATCATAGACCCAATACTATTCACTTCTTTGTAATAGTCTTATCTAATGAACAGGAATTCAACATCATATTGCAAACCTCCTTAATCCCTTTAAAAGACACTATAGTTCCTTCTAGTCACTCATCATAAGGATTCAGCATAAGCATCTTCAGATCCAACCTCCCAAAAGACCAATTACATTCTTTACAAAATACTGAAAAAATCCTAATTAGTCAAATCTCAAATTTTTTGTGGTAAATATGGCAGAAATCTGTGACAATAGTCACATAATCTGTGCCATTCCAGTGTAACAGGCAGGAAATACAACTACTACAAACCCATTTAAGAATCAAGAGTTCTGATGAACCTAATAGGAAAATTAATAATGTCTGCACAACACTTTCTTATCTCTCATTTAGTGTAAGGTTAAAATCTGCTAACATGGTCCCATACTTTTTTTAGCTTTAATCATACTACGGAATTTGGTATGAAAACACTTAATGGTCATTACAAAAACTACTGTGAGAAAGCTGAGGTTTTTTGCAGCTATATGATAAGCAGCTGATTTTTGTCCCCAGCGAAGACAGATGATGCAGGTAGTCTGTAGAGCAAGCAGAGTAACTGGATTTTAAAGGGATAAGTGTGAAATATTTAATATTTCAATAAAATAAAAGAGGCTATCAGAATTCATTGATTCATCTTGCAAGCAAACAAACAAACCATCACTATACTAGTTAAATTCTGTTCTTACTTGCAAGTTTTCCTTCACCTTTAGAGATAAAGACAGGTTATTTTGTAAATAGCATATTCAGTTCTGGAGTTCCATTTCACAACAGACTATGGATGCTATGAGAGACATCTGCATCCAAACCATCTCCAAGTACACAATGATCAGACCACAATTAATTTTCTCACAATTTATTTTCACATCTTATCTCAGTCTCTACTTTTGGTTTTACTCTGTAAGTCCCAGCAAACAGATAGTTCAGTGTTGTTGTTACATTAAAATTGTTTAAAAAATAAACACCACACATAACACAAATGTTTAACACTATTTAACATCAGATATATGCATCTGAGAATCTATTTAGATTAAATCTTGAAAATTTAGGATTTCAGGGTCCTCTTCAAAAGTTTGTGGAAGAAAAAAACCCCACATTTCTATTAAAGAGAGAACACAATCTAGCAGTTCAGCAGTACAGTGACAATCTACATCTCCAAGATTAAATGATTAGAGGTTTAGAGCGTTGTTTATAAACACATTGCACCAAATTTAAAAGAAAAAAAAAGAAAGAAAAATGTGAGAGAAACTTGAGACTAAAAGCATGTAAAATATTCATGAAGCTTTGGCTCAAGTTTTTCTTACATGTACGCGAGACAACCTAGCTACTGTACAGTATCAGAGTGACACTTAGGGGAACTAAAAGATGACTGTCTCTCAACAGCTGTATAAACAAGCCCCCTAATGACAGCCAACTGGCCAGGCACATTTCCCAGTCGCCGAGCTCTCCAAGAATGCGGTATGGGTCATTCTAGAGTCCTGCAAATCCTGATCGCCTGCCTTTGAGGTCACACTTCACCCCATTCACCAGTTTATTCTCATCCCTCTTGTCCCAAAACATCAGATAAGAGCAAAATAAGTGGATTTAATCAGGATTCAAGTATTATGGGTTACAGGTTAGCAGATATAACACAGCCAACAATCTTTATTCTAACCTATATTTAACAACTAAATACAATCTTAGTTGATGCGTTAGCTCTCACCTACAGCCCTTTTGGCACTTTCAAGAGATGGTGAACTAAGGGTGCTGTTTTCATACAGATAAAGTTGAGGTACTTTGGTGCCACTGTACGCTCCTCCCTTGAGCTGATACTTTTGCAACGACCCAGATAAGGGAACTATTCTAACAAAAAAACAGACTTAGGAAAAAGGAAAAGCTTTCAACCAATTCGAGATCTTTCTTAATCGAATATTGTGCAGTATTTGGCATCCTGTTTTAATTAATAAAAACAACAAAAAGGATTCACACGTTCACTGGGGTTTTTGTTTCCCTTACACAGTTCTTCATTCTCCCTGACTCAGAGAGACATATTGTGAGAAATACATCAATCTATAAAGTCCTGCAAAAAAATTAATCACCCAAATTATCTATCACACTTGCATTCTATTAAACTTCTAATGGCTGATGCTGTCAAAGGCCAAGACACACAGTGTCTTTACACACATTTAACATGTTGTAACACTCAGGAATAGGCAACTTATTTACACCTGCCCTGGAGTGTAAGGTGCTGCTCAGATCACAATAAACAATCAAATTCTGGAGGGAACACTATAATAAAAGTTAACTTGAATCATATGTGTCCGTTTTCGTATTTAACAATTTATAGGTAAATATTTAAATTACAATATCATACATACAGAAACCTCCATTTCATTTCTGCTCTGTAAAGACAGCAATTTGTTCACCATTCTTCTAGGGAACAATGGAGTATGCAGATCTGAAGAACTCTCAATTTTTTTTTTACTTTTTAAAAAAATTATTATTATATAAAATAGTTGTATTTGCAAATCATAATTTACAAATCTCATTTCCAAGCAAAGCATTTAGCTCTACAACTTTTCAATTACAGTATTTTATTTTCCTGTGTACCTCCAGTCTTGTCAGGTGCTACCTTATTTACACTTGCATGTAAAAAATGCACTTCTGTAAACTACCAATGAAATTTCAAAACTATCCTATATTATCTTAACTATCCTTCCACTGAGTTCTAAATTGCCCTATTATGGTGGTGTTTATGATTTTTTAAATTCTTACCTTTTATCTTCTGCAGTACATACATCAGGAAATTCCCACTCAATAAATGAAGATCCTTCGTATTCTAGATATATCTAACCAAAGAGTTGAAAACACTTGCTAGTGTGCGCAAATGTATCAGTCATTACAACATACACAAATATTACTTTCTAATGTTCTTAATCTCATTTTTATCATGATAAAAAGATTAATAAATGTAACAAAAATAATTAAGGGACATTTTCACTGGAAAAACTAATTTAAAATGAGTAATAACAAGCAACAAGCAGGGATCAATTACATTAGCACACTGTTGAAATAAAATTATGTATGTCCTAACTGTATAATGATTTCTCTTCGTCCTAAGCTAAGCTGACAGCATTCTGGAGAGTTTGAAGTGCTACAGATGCCAACTGTGTCTGGCACAGTAATTCTTAGAATTTTTTATACTATGGCACTATCAACACCCAAAATTTTTTGTGAGCCACTGTACATCTTAACATCAAATTAAACCAGGAAAATGCTCTGAAGATGCTGTAAACAATCAGGAAGTAAAATTAACTTACCTTTTATTGAATGTTTTAATAAATTAATAACATTAATGTGACAAGTTTTAATATTTTGTTGTTTAACACAGTTCTGTAGGACACCTGCAGATTAGCTAACCATGGCCTACAGACCACTTTTCTGCAACCACTGTTCTAGTGTAGGTAAGGCCTCAGTGTAAAATACCTAAGTATTACATCACTGTCACAGGCAGAACCAATTTTAACAGAAAACTCATACCATGGACAATGCTTCACTCTATACTTTTCCTGAAACTCAGGAATTGCTTACAGTAGGAAAAACAGTACCAGAAAAGTATTAACATTGTTCAGTAGTCCTTCAACACAATTAAGACGTATTAATACAGAGAAAGAAATAGCACTCTATGACCCATTGGCCACGCTGAGCATTAGCTAATAGCCCAGCTGGTCTTCTTGCTTGTTACAGCATTTTCCCTTCATTCATGTTCACTCTTAATTTTCTGAACTACTGAAATTCTTGCCTAAGTTCTCCTCTAAACTACTTTGTGTGTCAATTTTTTAAAAATACATAATCAGAATATGTGGGATACTTCATCAGAATAATTGAAAACATACAGATGTAACAATTCCATATATCTCTTCAACACATCTGAATAAAATGCAGATCTCACACTGCTTCTGTTCAGTGTTTTTCTATTAAAAATTCCTGTCTGAGTCTCTTGCAGTTTATTGGAAGGCAGGAACTGCAGTCATACAAAAAGCCCGACTGTACCCAAATTGGAGTAAAATTTGTCATCAGTGTAGCTGCCTCAGGTCTTCATATCCAGTCAATAACATTGAACAATTCAGAAGAGAATACAACCTAAACTTTATCAGTGTACACTTCTACCATGGGTTCAGTTTTACAGAGTCAATCCCATATACCAGCTTGCTAATGCCAGAAAAAGCAGTAACAATCCTTCATTCCTTGAACATAAACTCTTGCCACTTTGTGCCACCTCTAAATGCCCACCTGACCTCTCACAGAGCAGATTCAGCTTGCCCAAATAGCAAAAAAACCTAATATAATCCATACATTTTAGAGGAAAAAAACCAGTACTGTAACACTGCATGGTCTTACTGGTTTTCTTGCTTATAGTAAATGAACCAAAATAAGAGCAATTGGGAGTTTCTGCACAGTTTTATTCTAAGCTCTTACTTATACTACAGCAAATGGCTGTTTTTGATAAGAGACATTAGACACCAGTTGTGTTTGTACTTTGGTCAAGAGTTACCATGTTTTAGAACTATACTATAAATACAGCGAGTGAATCACCCAATAAAGAGTACTTAATATCTTTTACAGTATTAGAATGAAAGCCTCCATTTAGTTTGCAAAGAAAAGGGAGTGGAGGAATGACAGGCCCATAAGATCATATATTAAATAAAAATTCTAAAACTTGCAGTACCAATCAGTATCGATTAGCTTGATCTTCATTAAATACTTACAGGTTTTCCGGAAGTGAAGAGTTCATAGTTTTCTTCACTGGTTCTATACCTACCAAGGAAACATACCAGAACACAAATCTCAAAACTCTTCTACACCAAATAAAAACAGCAGAACAATGGATTTGTGTGTCTGAGACATCTTTGAAAAGTGGCGTTACACTAATATCACATTGCTAGGACGCTATCATGACAGGCTCAAATTTATTTTGAGATTTGAGGGAATATTTGTGTTGGCAATGGTGAGGTGTTAATATGATTCAGCTATACTGGAAAATCATATCCTGAAACATTAACCTAGACCATTGTTTGCGGAGTCACGAGATGATCTATGGCCTCAGAAGTGAGTGCAGTAAACCAGTTTGCCATTGTGTCAGCAAGACTGGAGAAATTGACTTCAGCAGCTCTTTGTGGCTTTTAGTGACTTCCCACAAGCTCTGTGCTTGTGTGCTTTCTGTGATACAGAAATCATGACTATGTATTTTTTAGCACAAGCAAACAAAAATATTAATGCTATGGACTATAATGAATGTTTAAGGAACTATTTGCTCTTTGAAGTGTATACACACAATTGCCTAGTATCATTTGCAATTGCTCAACAACATTGTACTCAACTGACTACTTTTTCATAGCATCTCTTTGCACTGACATTCAGGATTTAGGTATTTTCCGTTGTTTTTTTAAAAAAAAATGTTCTGTCAACTTCATATTTAATTTTCTGTTATATAACTTCCTAGCTTTACAAGACACAGATAAACTTGTCACCAGCAGCTTGTATAGATCCTCAAATTCTTGGTTAGAGTAAACCTGCAGGAGCGAAGAACTAAAATCAAACTCTACAACATGCCAGACAGCTGCAGATTGTGACTGCTCAGTGACTCAGGTTTTTAAATAGCTGTTTTAGCAATAATTACATCATTCAGATTTATGTCTTTTTAATAGCTACTTTACACAAAAAAAATCTTCCCCCAGGGGTGTTGATTCTGTGAAGCAGGAAAGAATGAAAACAGCCACTGAGACATCAGTTCCACTTCTAAACCCTCAAGTATGCATGATGAAGGCATTACTCTGCTATGGGTTTTTTCCATTATTTTTTTTTCCTCATGAATAAGCCTGGGGCCACGTTCTGGTGTCTCTGCAGAAAATGGCCTCTTACACTTAGCCCCTGGTTCTACAAACGCGAATTTACATTCCCATCATTAAGTCAGCAACACTAACCACACAGGCAAAGCTGTCATACGCTGTGAACGCACGCTTGCAGGTTTGACACCTGTGTCAGATGTAACGCGGGGGGGAGAAAGGGTGAGCCACACGGGCTGGCAGGGACCAGAGGCACCCGCTCTGCTTCAGGAGCGGTGCGGGGACACCTGTAGCACGCCAGGCCGCGGGCTGCAGCGCCCCAGAGAGCCAGCTGTGGGGAAGGGACACAGGACTTGTGGCCACCAAAGCCAAGGCCGCAGCTGGAGCGTATCCCGAGCCCAGGCCAGACCCAACGCACAAAGTCAACCCCCGCCCCCGCCGCCGGCTCCCCTTGAGCGCCCCTTCCCCTCCTTCCACCTCCACAAGGCGCAGCCGCCGCCCAGACACCCCGGGGCCGGCCCCGGGGCTCCGCCGCAGCCACCCCTTCCCCAGCTCCCCAAGCGGCACGGCCCCGCGCCGCCGCGGGGGGCGCATGGGGCAACCGCCAAGGAACCGTCCGGCCACAGGTGCGGCCCTCGAGGACTACGCGCCCCGGCATGCACCGCGCCCGGCTCCGCGCGGCGCCCTGCGCGGGAGAGGCCGCGCAGCGCGCTGGGTAATGTAGTCCGCGCTGCGAGGCGCGTGGGAGCGGCGCAAGGGCGAGGAAGGGAAAAAAGTCCGCCGGGAGCGGCGACGACGGCTCCGTTTTTCGGCGGGGGGAGCGGGGGTGGGGGCTCGGCTCGCCTCGGCCTGGCCTGAGGGCAGGGGTCTGCCTGGCGGGGAGCGGCGGGGGAGGCCGCGCTGGTGGGGCCGGTAGGCGGCGGCACCTGGAGGCGGCAGCGGCACCACCGCCCGCCCGGGAGGAGGAGGGAGGAGGCGGCGGCGGCAGCGGAGGAGGCGGGGGGGAGCGGAGCGGAGCCGCCGCGCGCTGCCGCATGTGCCTGGAGCGGAGCCGGAGCGGGCAGCGCGAGCCATGGCGGAGCATGGCGCCCCGGCGCCCGCCATCCCCAACGGCGAGTGCGCCGCCCGCTTCGCCGGCAACAAGGTGACCGTCGTGCTGGGGAGCCCAGTGGGGCGACGAGGGCAAAGGCAAGGTGGTGGACCTGCTGGCGCAGGACGCCGACATCGTCTGCAGGTGCCAGGTGAGGAGGCGGCCGGGGCGCGGGAGAGGCCGCGGGTGTCACCTTGAGGCGGGCGGCCCCGCCACCGGCCCCACCGGCCGCCCCGCCCCGCCGCCCGGCTCCGCGCGGCCACTTGTTCTCGCCCCCCTTCTCCCCCGGGGCGCCCGCCTCAGCGCAGGGCCGGCGCCCGGTGAGGCGGCGGGGGCTCCCGTCGCGCACGGCGGGCTGCGGGGCAGCGAAGCAGGAGAGAGCCCCGGCGAGAGCCCCGCCGCCGGGCTCTGCAGCCCTCCCGCTCCTCCTTTGTCCCCGTCCCGGCGCCGGGAGGAGGAGGAGGAGGAAGAGGAATGCGCCCGGGGTCGCGTTCCCCCCCCCCCCCACCCCCCCCCCCCCCCCCCCCCCCAGGCCCGCCGCCGCCCTCTTTGTCTGGGGGGCGCCGGGAAGGGGCCGCGCTCGGCGGTTCCCGCAGCATCGCTGCTGGGAGCGGGCGCTGCGGGGCCGGGAGCCCTCCCCGGTGGCGGCGTGGCCTAAGCCGCACCGCCGGTAAGCGTGCTCGCCGTACTCCCCCTCCCCTCCCCTCCCCCGCCTCGGAGGGGCAATGCTGGGCCCCGGCACGGAACCAGCGGTTGGGTACAGGATGCACGTGGGGGTGTGCATGGAGTCCGCCACTACTCGGTCGTCTTCAGATAAAACTAGCTTTTAAAGGACTCTCCTGCCCTTGCTTCAAGATCATTGTTGTGTCAATGAAATCCCACCTTTCTCTGCTGGGTTTTTTCTTTTCTCTTTTTTTTTTTTCAATTTTTCTTCTCTGTATGGAGGCCTGATTCCAGCAAAAGAGCAAAAAAAGAAGCGGGTCTAGCCTGCGAGCACATGCCTACGTTAAAACAACACAGAGCTGAGGAGATGTTTTCCTTTACATTTCAAGTGTAGTAATTCTGTAGAGTACAACACAGTAAACTATAGCTGTGTACACTTTTTTCTTGAAGTTAAGCGATACAGCAGTGTAAAATGCCTACAGCAAGCACAGACTTCATGTAAGTGTCATTATCTGTGTGCTTTTGTTGAATGCGTAAATTAAATTTGCTCTAAAATAAATAGATTTTGGAAGAGCGTACCATTTCCCGAGGAGTGCAAACACTGAAGCATTGTATTATCTAATGAGAACTGCACATAAAACTGGTGCTTTCAAAACCAAGTCAGTTGCAAAGCTGACAAATCAAAAACTTGAACTTCAGAGACTTTGATTTTGAAGTAAAACATATTCTTAATAGCTGTTTTTGCAAATGAATTACTTTTTCCCATGTATCTTGTTCTTTTCTAAAAAATCATAAAATCTGATGTGGTGCTGTGGCATGATTGCCTGGCTGTGTGGGTTATAGAACACAGTGACTCAGTTCATCCTTTACAACTTTGTTCTTGAAACTTGAAGGGCATCTAGGTGAGCGTATATGTTTAATGCTCAGAAGTTTTGGTGGAGAGAGAGGGTCAGACAGTGAATTTCTGTGTGCACGTGTTTTAATGTATTTGTTACTACTTTTGAAGCAGCTGGGTAAAGGGGTCAAGAAAAGGGAAAAATTATGCCCTTGTCTCAGGTTTGAATTTCACGGTCAGTTCTGCCATTTCTAACAGCTTGTTGCTCATGCTGAAGGAAGGAGTTTTTCTTCTTCCTTCCCTTTCCTGTTCATGGCTGTGCTGTCT
The DNA here is from genome assembly GCA_017639485.1 of Pluvialis apricaria. Classification (NCBI taxonomy): domain Eukaryota; kingdom Metazoa; phylum Chordata; class Aves; order Charadriiformes; family Charadriidae; genus Pluvialis; species Pluvialis apricaria. The sequence goes on from CM030009.1 coordinate 41,234,143, forward strand.
GGGTCTCCTCCCATGCACTGACTCGGGCACTTGAACACTTCTCTAAGTTGATTTAGCTCACCAAAATGGCAGGAAACTATTTCTCGTTGGATTTACTTTCTACCACTTTGGTAAATAAAACTTAATTTAATTGGCTCAGAGGACCTTGATGAAAAGAGGACCCCAGGACAGGGTAAGGACAAAGAACAGTTTCTCAGAACAAGAAGGGAAAGTAGGAATAATGTCTTTCAGTGGTACTGAGCTATTAAATCATCTTGCTATGTATGCAAGCATATTCTAGATATTTTTGTTACTGCTGATAAATAAGAGTATGATTCTTGTGCTTTTCATAGTAGTACAAGTTCAGAAAGAAAGACTGTAACACAGTCTGCCCCTTGCTAGTATCAACTTTCTGTAACTAGAGTATCTGATTCTTGTTTCACCATTATGCTCTTGTTCATTCTAGGATGGTTCTTTCTATTCATCATGCCACAGAGTTGCCGGAGTGCCTGTGGATGAGATCAAATATTTCTAGCATGTTCTTGTGAAAAATTTATTAGTAAAACTGTTTTCTTGGAGGGCTTGGGAAGTTGTTGTAGCAGGTCTAAGATGTCTTGGAAACTTGTGTTGTATTTTCAGTGAAACTAGGAGCTCTGGTGTGGTTTTCATGTCACTGTTCCTGGTTCTGTGCAGATGCAGAGCATAAAAATGGTCCTGTCCCAGAACTGAGAACTGACTATCACTTTTACAATGCCTGTAAAGGCTTTGCAAGAAGTTGTACTCTGGAACTTGTGGCCATACCTTCTTGTCGCCTACGTAGCAGGTGACTTCAGTCACTTGTTCATCTGGCTGACTATGGCATCTGCAGTGAGGTGCTTGCTTAGGTACAATCAGCCAAATAAGTGTGTCAGTAAATAAGCTGTATTATGGCTCTATTTCTTTTAAATACCACCCTAAAAAGTATTTTATCTTAGGTCTAGAGGTTGTTGAAAGGATTCTTGTGAACTCTTGTGCTCAGTGCAAGAGTATGGGATTTTCTTTTCAGAAGACAGATTCACATTTCTCAAAAATAGTATTAAGGTTCCAAAAACAACTGTTTGAAGAGAACAAACTAAAATTAAAATACATCCAGGGGATGCATGTATGTAGTTGCTAATGCAGCTGCACTGACAGCTATGATAGTTTCATGAGGGCACTGCTAGTACAGAGGGTTCAGATGCAGTTAATACAAACATGTCTACATGACAGGCAAAGTATGTATTTGTTTTTCCACTGTTAAATTTGAATTCACCTTAATTTGCCTCAAGGAGGTATCTGGTAAAATGATACTTTTGATAAAGCACGTGTATTGGTGAGACTTGCACTTAAACCTGTATCTGCTCTTCAATGGCTTACAGAGCCGAGTCTGTTTACCTGCTATCACATAAATCATAGTCCAGACAGTAAAACAGAGCAAGAATTGGTTTGAGATTCAGGAATAGTTGCCATAAAGACTGTGCTTTTTTTATTTTTTGATTGACACAGTTTCCTTTTGGTAAGCAGCTAGCCTTGCTGCCGTTTAAAAATATACATTGTGTTTTTGTCAATTCCATAGGTAATAGAAAGTAAAAAGAAAACATTTCTTGTTCTGATTAAGGGACTTCCTATAATTGCAGAATGCAACCAAATTACGGAATTTAATTACCAGAGTTTCATTTGCTACTGGATATGGGAATGGCAAATTAATGCAAGCAAATTATTTTGGAGAACCATTTTATCAAAACAAGTACAGTACCAAAATACAATATGTATCTGTTACATGAACACCACCCCCTCCACCCAATCTTCCAGTGTATGCATACACCAAAAAAAATGTAATGTCTGCACTGCATGATTCTGTTCTCATTTACTCATTTCATCAGCAAATTTTTGGTCACTTCCTGTTCTTGCTATTGGGGGTAGCTGATTCAGCGTATATCATTCATACAGGTGAATAAGATTTCTAAGTCTTCAGATTATATTCAAGCCAGGCTCCCTATGCTAAAGAATCCCATTTTCCTGCTTCCTCAGTTTTATTGTATATCTTGTTACTACTTTAAAACAGAATCACAGCTTCTTACCCAATCTTCTCAACTGATTTCAGTATGGTCTTGCCTGCGACTTAGCATTACTGCTCTGCTTGCTGTAGGATCACACGATTCCTACTCCTGAACTGCTAGTGCGTGGTAATTGCAACGCGTGGATTCTTCATACTCCCTTTTCCTCTTCCTTCCAGCAAACAACAGTGTGTATAGTGGTGCCACCACTCATCACTTGATACGTGGCAATTACAGTGCAACAATTAGTAGAGAGGTTTTCAGTGTGTAGGTTCTTGGGGTTAAGCAGTTACAATTGATCAGCTGATAACTGCTGACTGAAGTCCTCAGGCCAATGCTGCCTAATACCTCCGTATCACTAGTCTGTATATAGCCACTTTATTTATTTATTTATTTTTTAACAGGAATTTTCTTATCTTCCATTCACCAAGCCCACTTTTTTTCCATTTTGTAAATATTCTCGTTTGAAGAGATGTTTTAGTCTACAGCCTTTGCAGGCCATGCAGAATTAGGAATAGCAGAATCAGTAGCTATAGCTATTGGTGCTTTTTTAGCTGTTCAGGCATTCGATATGTGATGTCTAGTTAGAGCTCTTCTTTTTTTTTTTTTCTTCTTTTTTGGGTGCACTTTTGGACCTTGTAGTAGCTGGCAGCATGCCAATTATGTGCTCTGGTGAGGAAAGAGAGGTCAGTAAAATGAGTTCTTTGGCCTGCCCCATCAGTGAGTCATAAGCTTTACAGACCTGCTTTAGAGCATCACCATGAGGTGATCTCTTGTTATTGTAAACAATCACACAATGTCTAAATTATTTCAAACAGAACAGTTGAAATCTGATTTTCCAGTTCATAAACTTTGTACCACGAACAAAGGAGATCTTAATAGCATTAAAGAGCAAATTACACCTTGATCTACTGGTTTTTTATTGTTCTTTCAATCTTGCTGTTACTATAAAAGCTTACTGTGTTTCGTTGGTTGGTTAAGTACTCTATAGCAGCTTATTAGGATTTCAAATATATTTTTTATTTTTACTGTACTTCCTCACACGTTTGGAAGATGTTCTTGGTAAATATTCCCAAAGTCACTTTTAGTTTTTCATATCCTTAAATATTCGTGTGAAATGTAGCAAACGGTGGGGTTTTGTGCACTGAAACGATGTAGTGCTGGACCAATCCGTGCTTTCAAAATTTTTCTTGTTCCTTATCTGCCTGCCTCCCTTGATCTCTTATTTCTTAGGGATAGGTTGGTCTTTATTCTGGACTTGGATAATGAATCCTGTTCCCTACCTAACACATGTAGGCATTGCAACAGTACAAGGTTTTGTAGATCAGGTGAAACTAAGTCAAAACCAGCTCTAAAGAGTCTTTCTGAATATTGTCTTTCAGTAGCGGTTCCTCAGAGCAAGTTCTATCAGTGTAGATAAATGTATGGAGTTTTTTGAGATTAATAGACTTAAGTAAAGTTAATGTTTTCTTTTATTTGTTAGGAGAAAACAGGTGAATATGTAAAACATAATGTGTTTATTCTCTCATATTCTGCCTCAAACCACGCTCTTGATCTTGTTCTGATGCAACAATTCTTGTACTACACATTTTTTATTTTTTTTTTTTTGTGTACTACACAAAAATTTCTGAAGTCTAGCCAAAATTTTAGAAACTTTTATGAAGTGTCTAACATGATGGCTCCTGGAACTAGGTTTAGATCTTACAAGCATGAATGGATTGTCAAGGAAGAAAATTGCTAGCTGCTGAATGTTGCTTATGCTGAAATGCAGGAGTAGGTTATACAGTAGAGTTTGTTAGCTGCTATTTCATTGGGGTGAAGGGGACAGAGAGCAAGAAATTAATCACAAAAATCTGGGATGTGAGAAAATGAATTAGTTATCAAAACTTTTGTTGTTGTTTTTTTTTTTTAAGGGGGGGTGGTTTGCCATCTGAAGTTGAAAATAGATTTTTGGCAATATGTGTTGAAATGAGGAACAAATACCCTAGTAATTGCAAAGCTATGTCCAGTTAGGGTGCATCACAGGGATCTCTTCGCTAGACTGATCAACTTTGTGAACGTGTGTTCAGCATTCCCAGAATCTGATTGTGGCAAGAAGAAGCCTTTATGTTTATTGTCAATACTGGTAGTATCCAGCTTTCTTGATGTACTTTTGACTTTTCATCTAAGAGTTAAATGAAAATGTTTACAACCGTATGATGCCAAAGCAACATTGACTTGCTTCTTGCCCAACTTGGCAGTCAGTTGTATAGCTAGCTCAGAAACAACAGTGGTTGCCCTGAGCTAAAAAAGAATGCTGGAATGTGGTAGCAATAAAAGTAAACTGTAGAAAAAATTATGCACACACACATCTGATGGGGAGAGTTGAAAGGAGAGTATGGCTTCTTCCTTAATGTAGCATGAGATAACATCTCTTTAAAGTAGACAACTAATTTCTATTCTAGAGGAGGTAACTTGAAAGATGTTTTTGCTCTACCCTGAGGCATCATATTTTTGAGATAGACAACTTGGCGTGATCATGTCATAAGAAAAGGCAGTGATTGTCATTGTAGACTTCTTGGGTAGATAGTTCTCTTAAATGCATATGTCAGTATTCCAGAGCTGCTTTAAATACTTTTGTATTTAGTATCTGTATAGAGAGCTGTTCACAGTATGCTTTTAAAAGTAATTTCAGTCTACTTTTCTAATAGATGTGTTTTTCCCCATGCGCCTCCACTGTCAGGTAAAGTTCCAGTAATGTAGACTGGTCTTAGCAGTTATGAGAGTACTGCTGTAGGTGAGGCATCAGGGTTTGAACCTGGTATTGCTATGCTCAAAATGGATTTAAGAGTTCTGGTTATTATACTAACATCTAGTCTGTCCTTGACTAATGAAGATATGCTTTGAAAATAAAAAGCATATTTTGAACTTACATAGATGTAAAATGGAGAAAAATATGTTGTTGTTCCTCAATCTTAGTTTCAAATGCATTGCATTTTTTTATGTGTTCCTGCAGTGATTTCTTACTTGCATGTTCTATTTATGTATGTACACATGCCCCATGCTTAAGCATATGCTTCCTTGGCTAGCACACATGGCACACATTTACTCTTGCTCTTTGTGCTCTACACAAAGGTTTTAAAAAAAACAAAACAAAAAAACCACCAAACACAACAGTAAGACATTCTCTGCTTTTTAAGAGGAGTAGTATTTTTGTTTTCGGTTTATGAACAAGCAACTCTGCTTTCCTGTTTGTTTTTGCTTGCTCCAATTTGGTACATTAACATTTCCTATTAGACTGTTTGCCCTTTTTTTTAAAAAAAAAAAAAAAAAGGAGGGGAAAAACCCAAAGTTTGAAGCTACAATGAACTTATACTGAAAGACCCTCAATCTTCATCTTAAGTGTGTATGTTTTTCCTGGAAGAGTCCCATGTGCCAGGAGAACAGAAGAACTGCAAATCCTTCTCCCTTAAAGTGGAAGGACAACTGGTCAAGTCCTTTGCATGTTTTTCCGGTAAATCAGACTGGCTGCAAACCCAGGAGCATGGAGCTTTTCTGAGCAAACTCACCAGAGGAAAAAATTCTGATTCCGATTTCTCTATATGCATTTGCGTATTAGGCTTTATATAATTTTCAGAGTCTTTTTGGAAAATGAGGTTCCATGCTTCCTCAATCGTTGACTTCACTTAGCTTCAGATGAGCTCTTAAGTTAGCAGGCATTGCATATAAACCATACTGGAGCTTGTACCTCCCAGTTTGATTTTTTTTTTTTTTTTTAATTTAAAGTTTTTATGTCATTGGTTAGCATCAATATTGTTGAAGTATATTTATGGAAAGTCAAATAAGTTATTCTTGAATAAGTGACTTCTTAGGAAACATTCTAGTTGTAACTTCATATTTAGCAAAACCCAAACCAAAACCCCAGGTGGTGGTTATTTCAACTTAAGTGTTCTGTTAGCTGAGTTTTGGTAATGGCTGGTTAAGTACTGTAAACCTGAAGTTTACCTGATGAACTCTCTTGCATTCTTTTAATTCATCAAGAAAATAATCTTTTTGTCTAAAAGGAGCATCACTCTTTAATCCTGACAATAAAGGTCATGATGCAAAAAGGCTGGTGAAGTAGTCATCAATTAGACTTTCTGAAGACAGGCCTAAGTCGTTACTGTTTTGTCAAATTAAGTTCATTAAATTATCAAGATTCTGCCATAACTCCAAAAAAGATTGGTTCTTATTTGCCCAGTGAATCAGCTCAATACATTAATGTTCCCTTGGGGCTTTTGACTAGTACACCAATGCAATGCCAGGAGAAAAATTGATGTTAAATTTTATTATGAATGCTCCTTCTGCATGCTTTATACATGATTTGGAAGCTGTTCTGCATGGACAAAATGTAACAAGCTAAAGAACTCTTGTGCTATGGGAAAGTTCAAAGTGAGAAAACTTGTCTTGCTTCGAGTTTGTTCATACATTCTTTGAGTTTACCGGTTTGACTTCAGAATACACCTTTCTACGAGTTACGCTTCTAAAAATTGTTTTCAGTCTTCAGAGCTATAAGGAAAAAAAAAAGCATAAAACTGTAGTCAGGTACTTGCATTAATATTGTTGTTTAGTTCTATTCAATTCTTTACCCAAAATAATTTAGCTGGCAGTTAAGATACTTAAAAGCTACAGAATACAAGAGAAAATAAGCCATTTTGCATAGATAGGGGAAGTGCTGAAATGATTTACCTTAAAATTACAATAGATGTCAGAAATACTGTTCAGTCAGTATTTTTAAAATGTAGTCCTCTTTGATATTATTGATTAATCTTCAATATGTTTTCCAGCGATACCATTTGGACCATGGTACAGTATTGAGGTAACTGGTGTGTTTGTGTTGTGTGCGAGTGTATTGTTTGGGGTAAGTATTGCCTTCCAGGGCTTTGATAGTGTTTTTTGGCTAGCAGGAGTCACTTGTTTGATTTATTGAAAGTTCAGGCATCTTTCCAGTAAAATGTCGACTAGCAGATAATGACTTTTTTCCTTCCAAATTAGTATTTTCAGGCACTCAAAACTATTGCAGAAAGGGTGTTTCCTAAGAATGTTTATCAAACGGCTCCCAGATGTGCAATACTTGCAGCTGCCTTTGCTATCTTATTCACCCTCTGTGCCCGTGTAACTGATTCTGTTCACATTTGTCAGGATAGGTCTGTTTTAGAATAGTATCTTGTTTTGTGTGTAGTACTGACTAACCTATTTAAATTGAATATATGGATGCAGATTCTTGGGTGTGGTCCTTACACTGAGAAGGATTTTTAAGCTACTTGATCTTCTTTAGCAAGCTGAAGAAAAAAACCCTAAATTTTTTTTTTTTGTTTGCTTTAAAAAAAGTAATAATATCCCTGAGCAGCTTGCCACTGTAAAAGGAATCTTTCAAAAGTGGTATTTCATAGGGAATGTTTTTTGGAACTAGGCTTCTAGAAAGCAGGTAAATAAGGGGTTTTGTTACCAGGATTGCTGTCATTCTAACAGTACTTGTGTGATAATTTGTCTATTAGTATGCACCTTTCTGTCAGAGTCCCATATACTTAGCTGTTCTACATGTTGAATAGCTTGGATGTTTCAGGATTACCAGCTAGTGGTCAGGGATCATGCGCTTTTTCAAGGAAGTGGTTTAAGCATACCACACCAGTGAAACTGGAATAATGCCTTTTTAAAAAGCTTATGCATTTAGGTATCTTACAACAACAGATTTTGCTTAAAATATTATAGATTGAGTAATGCTCTTGTGCCTGATCTTACTTTGTCTTCCACTTAATGATTTAAAATACTCTAAAATAATAGTATAATTTAATATTGTCACGATCATGAAAGGAGAAAAAAGGCTACTGTGTTTTAATAGGATTTGAAATTGTTCATCCATCAGAGCATCAAACTAAAAAGTCCTAAATTAAATGCGTATACTGAAGTGCATAGGTTCATGCTTGGTGTTCATGATGACTTTCACATTGTGTCTGCAAATATATGGAAATAAATTTTTTTCATTCCAACCCCAATGACACCCTTTTGAGCTGGATATGTGCAGAAGTTTAAAAAGAACCAACACAAAAAAACAGTAACCAACCAAACCTCTCAGAAACAAAACAACTCTTTATTTAAAGAGTACTAGGAAACTTTCATGACTGAGATGGTTTTTTTTTTGCTTTGTTTTATTTCTTTTTGCATCAAGGCTATGATTAAATCAGCTATTTCCAAGATGCCCAACTTCGTAATTCCATGAATTGTTTGAACTGATATTGTTGGGGAAAAAGAAAGGTGTTTAGTTCTCCCTGCACTTTGAGCAAACTCATGTTTTCCCCTGTTATCAGCACAAATGTTGACTGTCACCTGGAGGCAGTTACTCCTTCAGCATTGCTGGCAGCATGGTAGGCAGCAACTGGTAATCTGAAAACTGGAGACTGGGTCCAACCATGAAAGCAACCACCCTAACTTTGGTATGTTGTTTCAAAGTCTTGATCAACAAAGGTGGGCCGAGGTATTGACCACAAGGAAAAGTCAAAAGTTAAGGAAGGACAATGTTGTATTTGTGTTACTTTGTATTACAAAGTTCATGCTCCTGACAGTTGAAAAGTTGGGGAAATTCAATTAGACACACAATTTAACATTGTAATTTGGTAAAGCTGTGGGCTGCTGAAAGAAGAGTTCCAAATACTGTGTTGAAAGACAGGAGGAGAACAAATAGTGCAAGGAAAGGAGAAAGGACAAACAAACTGAATGCTTTTAAACTTTTTTAATCTACCTCAAAATACAACTCTAAGATTGCTGACGTCTGAAAATCCAATTTTGGAAACCTTAGAGTATGCTAAAACTGCAATGCTGTGCCTTGACAGAGATGCACAGATAAATGGTGCTATATCTAAGCAAAGTATGCTCGGGACTTCAGGAGTAGTAAGCCTGCGTTAGCCTCTTGATAGGAGTATAGTGTGTTGTTACTGGTTCTTATTGCTCTTTGTTTTGCGTAGCTGCTTTGTCGCTTGATGGAGAATCTGTTTTATGTTCTGTTCTTTAGCAGTGTATAAGCCTATTTCTTCCTATATACTCAGTTTTCTGTGATGTAATGAGCCCAAGTCCAGAGGCTGTTTTCTAATGTGAAGAAAACCTAAAGAGAAATGGTTTAACTTTTTTCTTTTTTTTTAAAATAGTACTCTCTCTTCTAAATGAGCTAGTGAGCTTTATTAAAACTTAAGGGAGAAGGTTGTTTATATTCTTACCTATGTAGCCTAGTAATAACCAAATCTAGAGAGATTTCAGTGTTAAATAAGCAGAAGTTAAGCATTATGCATGTTAAACTTATGAAGTACTTAGTCTCTGGTGTAATATTAACAAGAACTGATATTTTTCTAATCATTTTCAACAATATACTTCCAGTTCACAGTATTTGAATGCTAGATGACACGGTCGTTTGGGCAATAAACACCTGTTTTTCTGTTGTGTTTGTTATCTGACTTTGTGTCCTTGGTATGTTTCAGGGATGATGCTGTGCTTAGAAAATTTTCAGGTAACTAGCAGATACCTTTTGGCGTGATTTCCAGAATTAAAATACTTAAAATAAAAAATGTTGAGATAGTCTAGATTGTGTCTATTGAAATGGGAAGCTCACAGTGTGTAAGGTTTCTGCTGTATGTATCCAAACTTGAAGGATGTGCGCAGGTATACTTAAATATGCAAAAAAAAATTATCTCCTCCGTGGTAATTGTATGTTTAAGAAAACAAATATACACAGTTGTTAGTAGGATAAAAATCAGAAATAATTTTCAATTATTAATGTTTAGTGTATTATGAATTTTTAATAATTTAAAAAATTATGGTATTTTTCTTAATAGCTGTTTAATCTTAGAGGCATGAGGCTTGGGAAAAAAGTTCTTAAATGACTTTAAGAGAAGCAGTCTTATTTAGGTTCAAAGTTTTGCTTCTGCTGTTCTGGCAGATGATCTGAGGGTTTACAATACTGTATCTGATGTTGTAATCTCATGTGAGATGCAGCAGTGAAAAAAAAATAATTCACAAAGTGTTTTTAGGAAGCACTTAAAGAAACAAATGGAGTTTCTAAAAAAATTACAAAATAGTTGCCAAGTATCTCCAGTTCTATCCCCAGTTCTACTCCCCTCTCCCCCGCAGTTCGTTTGTGCAATCCATCTATGTGTAGCTGAATCCAGAGTTGCCTTGTCCTAATGAGTGAGTGTGCTGGCCATAGCATGCTTCTTGGCTCAGCTGAAGGAAATCTTGCCATTGTGCAGGGAGAAAGGGAAAAGGAGCCACTCCTACATGCACGTAGTGTATTCCAGACTAAGCAGGAGCATCTTTTGGTCTTGCCACGCTCTTGGCCTCCCTTTCTGTGCTTGCCCAAGGCAGGCATTTCAGTTTTCACATGTCTGGGAGATAACTCCTGTAGTTTGGGTACCTAGAAGTTTACCCAAGATATGGTAGACTGATTACTATATTTAGTTAACTAGGGAGTGTTGCCAGCCTCAAGAAATGACTTGTACATCTTAATTTCCTTCTGGCCAAAGCTTTAGACAATGTATTGAAGATCATTTGAGCATGAACTTTGTTTAACTAATAGTGAAAATAAATTCCACAGTTAGTTCTCCATTAATAATGTTTAAACATTTGAATCAAAGGAGTGTTAGCTTGAATGACATAACTGATCCCATTTGGTTTAGTGCAATGAGGGAGGAGGAGCGAGAAATCCAGATGGAAAGCACTGAAGCCAGGAGTGACTTCATCAGTTTATACCTTGAATTATGCCCAGACTCAATACTTGCCTACATTACAATGATGTTGGCATTATCATCAGTTTCTGGAGGAAGGAATAAAAAGCCCAACAAACCAAACCCAAACCCTATAACCTAACAACAACCCACCCCTCCACCCCACCACCACTGGAACTCTGAGTTCAGGTTTTTGTAATAAGAATTGTTTACCAAACCTGTGTTGGGCAATGTCTGAGCACACAACATGTGTACACTTTATTGTTAGTCCACTGTAAGTGTACAGTCTGAACCATTCTTTTAATACAAGACAATTCCTAACTGTGTAACTATACAGTTGGACTGCTGCAGTTAGGGTAGCTTACCTGTAAATCAACAGCAGAATTTTGAAAACTGAATTAGTGAAATGCTGTTGTTTTAATGCTCTCCTAAAATATGGTTTGAAGTTAAAAATATTTTTCAAAATGACACATTTTGACAGAATGACATCCAAAGCAGGGTGGGGACTGACTTAATGTTCTACCAGACGGCTGCTATCAATAGCACTTTTGGGATGGAATGTTTTCATAGGCATCATAATATTACAAACAACTAAATTCTAAGATTCAGATTTGAGTCTAATCTGAATATAAGCATTTGGAAACCTTGAGGCATTAGTATGTGTCCTGGCTTGAGGTAAAACAGAACTGATTTCTTTTTCAGTAATTTCAGACGGTACGGCCTAAGAGCGCGTTCAGATGGTGATTCATACACACATCGTTTTCTACTCGAGTCTAGCCAAATCCCTTTAAAATATAACTGCTCACAGTAAACATGCAGAAGTATGTATAACTAGCTTGCTTCTAGATGAAGTATGAGTTGTGCTGTGTGTGTAGTTCAAGGTTTAAAAGGTAACATACCATTTTTAATGTCAGCCATGGGGTGTTTTTCAATGAGCATGGAACGAGCATACCTTGGTATTACTTAAGAGTGCAAGGGAAAAATCTTGACACCACCAAAACCCAGCAGCTGTGTTCCGTGATTAACAGAGCCTCAGTCTGTGTCCTGTATACCTTACTCAAGCAGACGTGACCACTGAACTTTAAATTACCACGTCTGAATGACACCAGTAGCTTGGTAAACTCTGAGAGTAAGAATTTATTGTTAATCATGATCTAATTTCTACAATCACAAACCTTTCTTTCCCTTTATTTGATGTTCATGATGCTAGAAAAGCTTTTTTCTTTTCTTTTTTTTTTTTTTAAGGAAATTGAGAAGCAAAACATGAAATAAAATCATCCAGTTAGTAGGGGATTTCAAATGAATAGTCATTCACAAATCTTAGTGTTGCTTATGTCCGGTTTATTTATGCTGCAGTGGGAGAGTTTGGACTTATCTTCCCATTTGTAAATTACTGCTACCTCAGTATTTCAGTGTTATACTTGGACTTATTTATTGAATTTTCATTTAAATCACTTCAGCGCTCATGTTAAATTTGTCTAGACTGATATTAACCAGTAGATCTAACAGAAAGGAATAATTTGAAGGAATCTGATGAGGAAGAAGATAACTACCACTTTCAGCAGATATACTTGAATGTAAGCGCTACTTTAGTTCATAACTGTTCTTTCTTCCCCAAGAAAAGTTTTGCTTAGGTTCTCAAATACTGAGTAGAAAACCAATGTCTTTTCTTACTAAAAAAAACTTGTCTATTTTATGTATGTATATAACTTAATAATTCTTAGAATATTATCTAGTTTTGGAGTAATGTGCAGTAGCTCAAGAGTATCAGCATTGCATTTCATAGTAGTTTTAGATGTAGCTAGTTAACATAATTTTAAATGAAAGATACAACTGTAGAGGTAATATCAACAGCTACTGTTAAGTAGAAAGGATGGGAGGAGGAGGAAGGTTATCACTGAACATTTATTATTTTCTTAAAAGAATAAACTTGAAAGGCTTGTTTTATTTATGCATTCAATATTTCACATGTTGTGAATCAAAAATTTGGCCTTCTATGATAAAGTCAGATCATTTGCAGTGAAAACCATCTATATCCAGAAATCTCTACAACTTTTTCAAGGTACTGTTTACTACATGGAAAAACTCTACATTATATTACTAAATCATTTAAAGTTTTCTTAAATTCAGACATTTCCTTTGTTGGGTGAAGGTCTGTAAGTCTTCTCTCTGTTTCCAAAGGAGGTGGAATGGCTGTAAATCCTCAAATAAATAATGCTGAAATGATGAGAATTTTCATTGCTAACTTCAGAGGTTAGGCTTTTACCTGTGGCATGTCTGTTTATATACTGGCACAAATGTTTGATATCTGAGAATATTCTTTATTTGCAGTGTCAGATATATGGCTTTACATATTGCATTCATGCTTTGTAAGTGTTGTATAAGTAGTGAGTAGCTGTTCATTGCTTAGAAAAGACCTTTTGTGATACATTATTCTGAAATGTTTCAGATTTATAATTCCGTAGATTAATATTTCATATAGTTTCTTTTCTTCTTTTCCTGTAATGCCTTTCTTCAGTTTGTCTTGTGTTGCAAGAAGGCTTAGATTAAAAGTCTTTCCTTGAAGGCTTTCCTTCTATGAAGCAGTTTGTTTATTTCTGGTGCAAGGTGTCTGTAAAGGATATTCCTGTAGTTATGACAAACAGAACCATTTGTATATAACCTTGTCTTGCACAAATGACTCGGTCACAAGAGAGTGTAAGCTTATTTTCAAAGGTACAACAAACAAGAACTGGGGATATTTGGTAACTATTTTGTAATCTTTTCAGTTTCATAAGCCTATCTTGACCCTCTTTAAGACTTGGTCACAGGCTTCTTTTTGTATTTTAGACATATTTCACAGTTTAATAAATCCATTAATACTACCTTTGTGGTAATGAAAAAAGCTAGAAATGTTAGGTGTTGGTTTGATGTAAATGGTTTCCTGTAACTTATCAAACCACAGTCGTCTTATTTGCCTCTAGGTTCACTCCTTAACAGTATGTTTCAGATATAAATGACTTGTACTATTACAGACCTCTCTTATCTCTGAGGATGTATAGAAAAAACAAGTTAACTTTGCTGGTCACTATTCATAGAAAAACATTCAAAAGAGACTTATCTTTCCCAATAACTATATGGTTTTATATACTCAGTTTAACTGGTGATTTTTTTTTTTCTTTGCTAAGGTTGCAGTTCCATTTTTAATACTTACTCCCCATAACTGTAATAGGAACCTAGTAAAACTGATGATGACTTTTAGAAATGTTTGTATGTTCTAGAATATTTATGCTTTCGTCCAGTAATTTTTAGAAACATTTTAATCTTATTCCAGGCTCTTGTACTTTTGATGAACCAAAATACTGTCCAAAGTCTGTATGACAGATAATACTGATGTTGAAATTGTTGAGTTTGACAAAAGTTCGGCTGATTTCCTGGGAAATCTCAGAAAGATCCTGTGTCAGTAACAGAGATGAAAGCTGCAGAATTGGAGCTGGAATCAGTTTGTTCCATCTCTATACTGTGTGTTCTTTTGTCTTTAGTTTCAAAAACTATTAACGCTTTTTTTTCCCTGTTTCCCCCCTTCCCCAGGGAGGCAATAATGCGGGGCATACAGTTGTTGTGGATTCTGTGGAGTATGACTTTCATCTTCTGCCAAGTGGGATCATCAATCCAAAAGTCACTGCATTCATTGGTAAGTGGGACATCTCTAAAAAGTAGACAATACTGTAGTTACAAACTTCTGACATATTAAAATAACAAAGTATATCTGAGAAAGTACAGGATCAGGATTTTTCTTCCTCAGATTCTCATAGGCCTGAGCTGCTCTACTATCTTGTTAATATTGTCTTAACTCAATTGTGAATTTTGGATTACGGAGGTTTCTTTTATTGTCTTGGATAGTTCATCTTTGTTCTTACCTGTCCTATCAACGCAAACAGCTAACTGCCCAGCGTGTCTTCATTCTCCCATTCCCTCTTACTTTCTCTACCAATTATTTCTTTCACTCTCAGAATTCCTCCTCTCTGTTTTTATCTTCAGCCCTGCTAAGTAACTACCAGTACCTTTTGAAACATAGATCTTTCCTCCCTTTTCCGTTGGATTGTGAAATGAATGCTGACTCTAAAAAAAACTTTGCACTGTACTATATAGTTCTTACCAAGAAATCCTTTCAGGAGGGTACATTAGAAGGTTTAGGGTGGTGGCAGCACGTGATGTGATGTCAGGATCTGTTTGCTTCCTGAAAGGGGGTTTAGATTGTCCTGTCTGTTGTCCCTACAATCTTACTTACCCCCTCCCTCTCTTGGAATCCTGTTTCCAATCCTGCTTGGTTTTTTAATTTGAATTGCTTGTATGACCAACCTACTTAATAATGCTGTGTAGCCCTTAAAATTTCCTTCTAAAAATGGTGGTAAATATAAAACATGTCTACACAGCGTTATAACTATGCATGTGCTTGTGTGCTGTTTTCACAAATCTGGGTCACTAAAGGCAATGACCTATCGACACTTCCATCCTGCTTTTTTGATACCCAGAACTCCTGTCCCTTACAGTGTACTTCTCCAAATCAGAACTGTATTGCCATGCTCTTCCTGTCACTTCTTCCTGCATATCTCATTGCTTTGAGCCTGTAGTCTTGCCTCTCAGCTTGGTACATGTGCCAAGAGTAAGTAGTCATTGACAGTTTGCTAAACAGCAAAGCAACTGAAGAGCCTCTGTCGCTAGTTACTTGATTCATAAACAGTACTTGCTGGATTCTTGGGTCCAGCTTGACTGTATACTTGCAGTCAGCATTAACTCTTTACTTGGTAGGAATTGGTGGTTAATTGCCTCTTTTCTGCTGTTATGTTGTGACTTGATAGTGGGGTAGTTTTGGATCAACTTGCCCTGCCTAATACTTCTGCAGAAATCGAGCCAATGGGCATGGAAATAGATTCCCTTTGAAGGTGAGGTTGGGATATTAACTGCTTCTATTTTTGAGGGCTGTGGCAGATGATATTACATTTATTCTCTTCATATATGTTACCATGTTGTGTTTCTTTAAAAGATTATTGCTTGAAAATGGTAGAAAAAGGATGCTCATTTGCCATGTTTTGTTTGGTAGACTCAGGGTGAAGTAGGAAAGACCCCAGCCTTTAAAAGTACATTAGGCAGGAGAAAGCTTTTTACAAATTCTGGTGTCTGTATCTGCTATCTCGTGGTCTTGTCTCAAAGTTTGTTCTAGCACCTTTTAGGTTTATGTCATGGTTTTTGTGCTGTAACCCCAGCTGGCAACTAGGACCATGCAGCCGTTCACTCATACACCCCCCCCCACCCCCCCCCGTCAGTAGGATAGGGAGATGAGGGAGAAAAAGGAAAAAAAAAAAAAAGCCAAACCTTGTGGGTTGAGATAAAGACAGTTTAATAGAACCGTAACGGAAGAGAAAATAATAATAATAATGGTAAAAGAATATACAAAAACAGTGATGCAATACAATTGCTTACCACTCGATGATAGATTGCTCAGCCCATCCTGAGCAGTGATTGCTGATTCCTGTCCCCGGGCCAACCCCCTTTTATATACTGAGCATGATGTCTATGGTATGGAATATTCCTTTGGCCAGCTTGTCCTGCCTATGCTCCCTCTCAGCTTCTACGGAAAGCTGAAAAAGTCCTTGACTTAATGTAAGGATTACTTAGCAACAACTAGAACAGTGTGTTATCAACATTATTCTCATACTAAATCCAAATCACAGCAGCTACTAGGAAGAAAATTAACTCTGTCCCAGCTGACACCTGGACAGTTTGCCTTGTGTTTAAAATCTGTTTTGGAAAAAAAAAAACAAACCTGGTTTAGGAATCCGCTGAAAAAGCTTATAGGTTAAAAAAAATAAAACAGGGGCAAAAGCAAAATGATTGGACCACTATAAGTGATTATTACTATTGATTAGGACTATGCCATGAAGACTATAGTGAAGAAGTCGTAAATATTTTGGTGTTTAGACTGCTGTTATCTGTGGGAAGTTAGGCGATATGTGAATAGTTTCAAATGGCAGGTCCCTTCATTCTGTAGCTAGATGTTATCCTACTGATAGCTTTGGATCTAGTGATATACTTAGTTTGGTATGTCCTTAAGATGATTCAGTTTTGCTATCTGGAAGTGCTCCTTTTTGGGCGCTCAGTGATGCTGGTTAATTGCGTGAGCTAGTAGTCTTTTTCTGATCAAGGTGACAGCTGTAGGAAAGTGAGCTTGCTTTTGCTAGAGCTTTTTCCTCTGTTGTTTTTGCTAGTTTGTGAACAACCCCAACTCTATATATGGGATATTCTGTTTCTGTTTACAGCAGAAGAGTGCCTGAAGGGGATGCTAGTGTTTATAATGATGATAGAAATGTGCTAAGCTTTTAAAAAACAATAGGGTTATTAAACTGAAGTACAAAGAGGGAAGTTAATTTTAGATATGAGGAAGAGGAAGTTGCATTCCGGACTGTCCCACGATGCTGTTACTGTTTGCCCTGATGTAAAATGAAAGTTTGAGTTTATTTAAAAGATTCAATGCATGTAGTTAGAAATGCATACTTTAGGTGTAAATCAGTCTTTTATGGACAGATTCCTAAGAATAAAAATTGCAACGTTTTGAAAGTTTAAAAACTTAAATAAAATACTCTGCATACTAAACATGAAGTGTCTTTTGAATTGTTTGGAATATTTTTTTCCATGCTAAACATAATTCATTAAATTTAGTGTAATGGTTTTCTTCAGGAAATGGCGTTGTAATTCATTTGCCAGGACTCTTTGAAGAAGCTGAAAAAAACTTAAAAAAAGGAAAAGGTGAGAAAATCTTAAGATACTACTCTAAAAATAGTTTATGGGGCCCTCCTCAAAAGATTTAGATAGAGAATGCCTCTGCAGAGGTTACATATACTGTGTTTTTCCAAAACTCTGTTTAGCTGCTAGTTTCTCACAGGAGTCTCGCTAAAAGTCCCAAGGCCCTCATGGGAAGACAGACAAAAGGAGTCTCTGTACAGTTTCAGAAGAGAACGTATTCTAAATATGAATTATCTGTAGACAGTTTTCTTTCCTTAAAGCAGTGAAATTAAGAAGTGAAACAGCTTGTTAAAGTGTTACGTATTCCCAGTTGGTTTACCTCTTAGAATTTTAGTGTACTGTTTGCTGATACATGTTAATGTAAACAAATGCTTTGGTAATCACTTCTTGATTAAAAACTCAGTTTTTGGATACTTTATGTCTATGGCCATGCTTGGCAGCAGTCTGCTATAAGTGAGGTAAATCAATGGTCTAGATTATTAAAACCCAAAAAGCTACTAATTGGTTGTTGAAATTGAATAACAAGTAGAATAGCTAGAATTCTTCCTCAGAGTAAACCTGACTTTCTCAGCTTTATAGGCTGATGCTAAGTTTTAATTATTGAAATTTACTTTTTTTTTTCCCTCTGGAATGTGATTGCTCAATCTTTAAATAAATTGACTAAAGACTAAACATGAAAAGTATTTATCCTTTATATGTCAGAAGACAAAAATTCTGTACAAAACATAATTTAAACTATTTAATTTTGTCTTTTAAGGGCTAGAAGGCTGGGAAAAAAGACTAATCATTTCTGACAGGGCTCATATTGGTAAGTTCCTGTTTGTGGCTTGCTTTTTTTTTTTTTGTTAGTCTTTGTTTTCTCTGACCTTTCCACGGCAGTAAAAGCGTGACAATTTTTAGCTGTCTCTTTATATAGGTATGTACTTTTCTTTGGATTAAGTCTCCATATGCTGCTTTTGGTAAATTGAAGATCCTAGAAAAAAATTATTCACCACTTAGGCCCCTCCCAGTCTTATATTCTAGCAACTCTAATCCTATTCCATAAGCATAACCTAGTCAGGAAAGTAGGTTCACTTTCCAAGCCAAAGATAAGAGGTGCAAAGCAGTCAAAAGGCAGTTCCAAAGTTAATTGACTGAAGGACTCATTTCCCCCTTTGGTGTAAAAGGAGTGTTACTTGTAGCAACTTTTTTGCTGGGAAATCATGTGACTGGGCATGACTGCCAAACCCATGGGCTCTCTACCAAGTAAATTGCCACGTACTTCAGAAAGGAGACTTTATGGGAAGGACTCTACAGGGATGGCGAGAATGGCTGCTGCCCTCCTTGCAGGGAGCTCATCAGTCCGTTGTTGATTCCAGCCTGTGTTCCAGACAACTCTGCAGTTCAGAGCCTGGAGTAAAATAGTTTTTAGAGTCGAAAACAACGAACACAGAGCTTCAGAGGCTCTTCCTGTATCACTCCTAGAACATCTTTACTACACAAATTCATCCTTTAAAGTAGTTATTTAGATATTGTAACATAATAATTGCATAACTGCATGTATTAGGAAATAGGCTTATTGCTGCTCTGGTAGTCATCTGATGATGATGCAAACTTTTTAGGTTTTTATCAGATAAAAGCTTATAACACCAGAAAAAAGGTTTTCCTTTTGGTTTTGTTTTTTTGGCTTGGTGTGAGGCTTTGTTAGTTTATTTGTTTGGTTTGGTTGATTTTTTTTTTTTAACTGATCTGGAATAGCTTAGTGAGTGAACATGTTATTTAAGAATAAATACATTTTTACTTTGGAGTAACTACTGAGTTTGAAATAGTTGAGTGTTTCTAAGTTACTCAAATCCTTTCTGAGATTAGAATCACTGTAGGTGAATTACTTGGAAATGACTACATTATTAGAAAAACTGTTCTGTGATGATTATATTGCAATGGCAATACTGTGAAGTTTTCATAGCTAAACGGGTCCTGAGTAAAAAGGACCAGTTATTGACTGCCACTGATAATGATTCAGCCTCTTAATGTAAATGAACTTTCACAGTGCTTCTGTTTAGAAAGTTTTGGTGACAGTTTGGAGATCTGTTGCCATGATAAATATGCCTTCTCTAAAATGGATTGACGATCTGTGAATGATTAGTCTGTAACAAAAGATCAACCAAAAATAGGTTCAAGCTGCTGGGGATAATCTAATACTTTAAATTATGTGGATGTGTGGAAATAAACACAAAAATAAATTGGTAAGGAAAACCGCTCTTGTTCTAGAGAGACTAGTGTACTTACTAAATGAATCTGTTTCTTGCAAGTTTTCGATCTTTCCTGTGTAATGTGTAGATTAGTAGTTTAACATTTGGGAGATAGTACTTAAAAATAAGACAGCTTCTGTTAACCTGAAAACTGTATTTGACATAAGTCTTGTGAGATTTTTTTTTTTTTGCTTTTATGGTAGACAACAAATTGGTGCAAGGAATACTTTGCATAATCTTTATCATTAATGATATGTAATGCTTTAAAAAAAAATCAGGGCTTGTGAAAGATGACTTCTGTTTACATAACACATTGGGAGCTTTGTAATTCCAAATGTATTTTAATGTATGTTGTCTAAATAAACATTCTCATTCATTCTAAAGATTTCTTACTTTTTTTTTTATACCTTAAAGTTCCCACCTTAATTTTCAGCAATATGATGTTTTTTACTAGAACTTGTTTTCCAGGATTGTTTTCACCTACCTGTTTTCTTTGTTTATTGTCCATACATTCTTTTGGGCCACTACAAAGCTGAAATGGCTTAATTATTCTGAGGGAGGTATATACACAGTGTGCAAGTATTCTACAAAATAAACCCTTAAAAAAACCAAGCAAGTCTCTAAAAAAAACTCAGAACTCCTCCCTGTGAAAACTATTAACTTGTAAAAAAGGACAAAAAACTCTTGTCATTTTATTTGCCTCTCTTTGCTCTTGTCATTTTATTTGCCTCTCTTCAGTGTGTATATTTTTGTTTTCCACATTGATAAACAGGGGAAGAGTTAGTTTGAAGAAATTGTTACTGATATGGTAATTTGTTTCACACAAATTTTCCACTGAAGTTATTTTTATTTTCTTAGTATTTGATTTCCACCAAGCTGCTGATGGCATCCAAGAACAACAGAGGCAAGAACAAGCAGGAAAGAAGTAGGTAGTTTTATTTTGTCAAACATAGCATGACTTACTACAAACATATGACTTAATAACTTGGATTTCTGTTACAGTTTGTCATCGAGTTTAAAAAAGTATTAATTATCCTTGCAGCTCATCAATGTGCAATATGCAGGGATCATTTCTTACACTTTTGTCTTCCAGTGGCTAGCAAAAGATTATATTCTTAATGAAAGGGCTGTATCTTGATATTTTGCCTTATGAAAAAGTTCCTAGTTGCTAATTTGCTTTATAAAAAGGGTTCCTGCTTCTTAATGTTTTAATTGTTTACTGGAGGTATTTGTTTCTGTAAAAATATATTTCTGTTTATGAAGGTTGAAGGACCCCTTTGTCATCTCCAAATAACTGAAAGATCTGATATGACTAATTTGGTATCTCATGATGCTTCATTGTCAGAAGTGCATGTAAATGTTCACATTGTCTACTACATGTTGCTACTGACTTTCTGAAGCTTTTGAAACTTTTAGAAACTAGCTGCTATGTTTCTAACTTGTGATTTCCAAGCAGCTTGTTGGTTCTTGGGGGTGGGGAAAAAGCTCGCAGAATTAACTGTGACATGTCTACAGCTGGAAAATAATGCAGCATTGTAGACTTCCAAGATACCAGTATACTTAATGTCTCTTCTTAGAAGTCTGTCTATGTGGGTGAAAAGTAATTAAGTCTTCCTTACTCAGATCTGTAAAAGATATCATCCATGACAATAACCTTTAAAAGAGTGTCTGATTTGGGCATACCTTGCTTCACGCAGCTTGCTATTGAGTGATAACTTGTCAATTGTTCTTACACTAGCTCATTTTCACACTCCGCTGTGCTGTACCAGCTGTCTTGTTACCTGTTATTTTAGGAATTAAAAAGTAAACAGGAAGAACATCATATATATATACACACACATACATGTATGGAAGAATATACGTATATTTTTTTAATGAGCCAGTGGGTGTGTATTAGCTATTCTTGAATGTTTATGGAGTGCAAGCTAAAATTGCTATATGACAATATTTGCAGTTAAAAACACTGTCAGTCACTCAGCTACTTGTGAGAAGGAATCAGTTTATTAGTTAGTGTTGAAAATTGCAAGGGAAAGCCCAATAAATACCCACTTTTCTCCACTTTTCTCCAATTAATTTGTTTTAAAGAAACCCAGGGAAAAAAAGTTACATTCAAAGCCAAAAAGCCGTTTGTTCTTTCTGTAGGGTTCTTGAAATTCTGCAACAATCACAGTTTTCAAGCTTGTTAAAACTGCTGATGGATTGAAAGTACTAACATACCTATTTCCTCCTGAATTTTAAGGCTATCTAAGTGACTGTGGTGGGGGAGATACTACTACAGGCTGGCTAAGAACAGGCTATCATAAACTGATTATCAAAAGAGTGTCTCCTGTTTGTTGGGGGTGTGGTGGGGAATTGAAATAGCCTGCTACCATGTCTAACTGTAGGTTTGACTGCATAGCATATTTGGTATTAAGATTCTTGATCATTATAAATAGTAAGTTTATTTTTTATTTTAACTGAATGCTTTTATCTGTTCAAATGTAGCTCAAAAACAGTCACAAGTAAGGCTCATGTAGCTTCCCTTGCAGAAAGGTTATAGAAAAGGTAATCTAATATAGTATATCATGCTTATACAGTTGTTTTAACTTCTATAAATACACTCTTCTGACAGCTTAACTCTTCATGAATTGGCATGTCTTAATGAAACAAAATAAATGGAAATCAGCTCCTCCTTAAAAAAATTCTCTGTGGAGGCATTGGGGTGGAGACTAGAGTCAATTACCTAAGCTACAATGTCCTGGTCTTGTTAAACGAAGCTGTGTGATGCAAAGTTCATTAGAATGTCTTTCTTTTTGGACTGGAGGCAAACATATCACTCCCTGAGATTACTCAGTATTGAGTCTAATTGGAAGATCTTTGTTTTTTTCCAAGATTATTGTTTTGACTCTACTCCAAACTACTAATGACCTAACTAAAATGAATTATGTACTGATTATGAACTGTATTTCAGTTCACTCAAATATCAATTGAGACCCTTTAACATAAAGTTTAGATATGACCTGTACCTTCTGCTTGAAATGGAGTTCCTCTTGAACTGAGTTACGGTATGGCACCTTCAAGGCAATTTGAAGAAATCTGGGCAACCCTGCATATACAAAATTTATAATTGAAGAAGATAAGGCTTTGTGTGTCTGCTCAGGGGGGAAAAAAACCCCAAACACAAAACAGTTAAAACTAAGCTTAGCAGTGTGCAGCACACTTCTGAAAATGCTGCACAACCTGTTCACTTCTTAAACAGTTACTTAATCTTTTTGAGAGCGATGGGGAAGATGTTTGATAACCTGCCTATGATGAGTGCAGTTTGGCTACATTTTGTTAGCTATTTAGCAAGACTCTGGCAGAAGATGCTTTCTGAACTAGCTATACTTCCCTGACAGTACAGTGCAAGCAAGATGTATCTTACGATATCACTGACTTAAACTGGAAAAGGTTTTTCAGGCAGAGTGGGTAGGTAAGGGTAAGAAAAAGAATTCCAGTTTTCAGAATCGGCTGCAGTGGAACCCTTTCTAACTTACGGCATTTTGAGTATCATTGTCACTTGTAGATGCTCGTCAGTGTTTTCTGTTTTCCTGGCTCCTACTGAGGCATTTAGAATTAAATGAAATATTTCTTATATACAAATTTGAAATCCATACTGTTTGTGCTGTTGCTTTGTGGAGGACTTTCTTTAGGTCTTCAGGACAGTGTTTTAGGAAGGTGGTTAGTTAGTTTCAGTTAGTAGTACTGAAGGATGTTGTCTTGGCATTCAGTTCCCTAAGTATACAATTTGGGAATTATGTACAAATAAATACATAAGAGCTCACTAAACCATGAGAAGTTACTGGTTTAAAGCCAGAAGTATGTAAAAGATTAATAAGTTTATTCTATAAACAGTGATATTCTGAAACTAGGTTGCATACTAAAAGTATCTTAGCTTTAAATGCTTAAAACAAGATTCTAAATGCTCACAATTAACAGCATTTCATTTTATGCTAACAATGTATTGGCTTTAAAGAAAAAACACCTTAGTTTTAGATCAAGAATAACTCCTGTTATTATCTTTTCAAAGTTTGGGAACTACCAAAAAAGGAATTGGTCCAGTATATTCTTCAAAAGCAGCTCGAAGTGGACTCAGAATGTGTGATCTTGTTTCTGACTTTGATGAATTTTCTGAGAGGTAATTTCTGTATTTTAATGCACATTTGTAAGCGTCGTTTTCAGTTTCTGGGTAGTACCCTTTGCAAGCAATTATATCTGGTTGCTGTTACTTTTTAAATTAGAACTTATTTTAAAATATGAAAAAACATTTATTTATATTTTTATCAAATTATCTCTTTATAATTATTCAAATATTTTATTGTTTGAAATTGTTTAATCACCAAATAATTGCAGATATGTAACCAGTAAAACCTAAGGTTGGTGGGGGCGTGAGGAGGAAAACAAAAACCTTAGTGATGCATTTTTGCCTTCCAGGTTCAAAGTGTTAGCCAATCAGTACAAAGCGATATATCCTACCTTAGAGATAGATATTGAAGGGGAATTGAAAAAGCTCAAGGTAAGACTGCTTTGGTCTGTTAAATCATATAGTCACTGTGTGCAGTTACTGGTGTGTAAATCTTTTGGTGACTGATGCTTGTGCTTGTGTGAGGAGTTAAAACATAATATATATCATGAGAATTCGTATGTGTCATTTTTAAAGAGTCTGGTAGCATCCTTAAAGACACTTTTGACTCTGCCTTATGCAGCATTTCAAAACTTCGTTTCAAGAGAAATATTGTAACGCTTAAGAAAAAGGCTTGTGTAGGGAGAATGATTTTTGACTTCCACTTGCTCAAACATACTGGCTAGGAGGAAAATACCCACAATTGTAGTTGGGGAAGGTATGTTTCATCATAAAGCAGAATAAAGCAGAATATTAATTTTTTGTGTCAGAAACTTAAGAACTGAAGTAAGTTGTTATTCTAAGTAATCAACCTTAAGGAAAAAATGTTACTGTCTGACAACATAGAGAAATGTAAGTTGATAGCAGTAGAACTAATGAAGCCTGATTGCCAGCAAACTAGTCTCGTGGTTAATTATGAATTCTGATTTGATGCTTTCCCTGCAATTGGGACAGTTGTGAGATTTCTCACTAGTATTAATTCTTTTATGCCTAATAGTGTGACTTTTGTGGTGCGCCCAAGTTCTTATTTGAAAAAAAAAAAAGTCAGGTGTCTTACCCTTACCCAGCCTTTTTTGTTCATGCATTTTATAGAAACTTAACTGTATGAATTTATTTTTTTTTACCCCTTAGAAAACTTCAACCAAATTTGTCAAATTGTTTAAAACCATTGAGGTTTGTGTGGAACAGGGTAGGGGGTGCACAGTTACATGTTTAATTTTTTTCAGAAAATCAGGCCAAAGAAATCATCCTTCTTGTATCTTCAGTTGCCACTAAATTCAGTTTACCAGCACTAGAATGGAGTATATGGGAGTTCTTAGCACTTGTTTGTCTTACTTTTAATAATATCTGTTACACATGTTGAGTTGTAGTATTTTTATCAATATGTAGACCTAAAGATCAGTTACAGTTGAGTGTTTTATAATGCTTTATAGTTTATTTAATACACGTAAGGATTACAGAATATCTGAAACTCATTGTTAGGGTGGAAACGTGTATTTGTAGCTTGAAGAAAATTACTTGCAGTTAATGTTTGTTTTATGCTAATGCACTTGATTAAATTCTGAAATAAAAAGTTATATTTCATGTGAAGTGAATCATTAGAATGAGAACTTCCATGTGT
This sequence comes from Pluvialis apricaria, assembly GCA_017639485.1. Taxonomy (NCBI): domain Eukaryota; kingdom Metazoa; phylum Chordata; class Aves; order Charadriiformes; family Charadriidae; genus Pluvialis; species Pluvialis apricaria. The sequence goes on from CM030009.1 coordinate 41,259,702, forward strand.
ATTGAGTGTTAATCAGAACATTACTGGCTTTTTACATCCAGCTACCCAGTGGCGTTCAGGCACTTGACCCTTAATTCCAATAAATAATTTTTTACTTTTACTTGCAAACTTACCTGTATATATATCACAAATTAATGCTGCTTTACAATTGTGTGCATTTATTAGCTTCAGATGGCCAGAAGTGGAACTTCCCACATGCTGGTTTTGGGGGAAAAACTTTGAACACTTGGAAATTAAATACCAAACACAATAAAGTATTGTGATTATACTCAAGCTTGAATATTTCTGAAACATTTCAGAAGTTTGGATTTTATTTCTCATTTCTTTTTTTCCCCTTTTCCCCCCTCTTTTTTTCTTTCTTTTGTCCTAGGAAGAAGATACGTGTCTATTGTGTAAATCTGAGTCTAACATTCTTCCTTCCCTTGTTCACACATTATGGCATACTTAGCATTTCTTTATGTTTGCTTTTCCTTTTCAAAAGGAATAAGAGCATTTCTATGAGGCAGCAATAGCACTTGCACTCTTGGCTGGCTTTATCGTAATGAAATTATACTATACAATAGTCTTTTGTATTATCCAGGGCTGCATGGAAAAAATAAAACCCATGGTAAGGGATGGTGTTTATTTCATGTATGAAGCTTTACACGGACCACCAAAGAAGATCTTGGTAGAAGGTGCAAATGCAGCACTGCTGGACATAGATTTTGGTAGGTATAACCTTTTTGAGACACACGTTGCTATATATTTATGTTGTAAAAGGGGAACACTAAATATAAACCCTTCTATGCTTAGCTGTTCTTATGGCATGTGTTTTGTATTTTGGAAGAGCAGTACTCACTATGTCTAGCAAATAGAGGGGGGGGGAAGTTTTTAATTAAATTATTTCAAAAAGCTTTAGATTAATTATTTGAATGACAGTAAAGATCAGGTGACATTTCTTAAATAAAGTGTAGCTATTACTTCAGTGTCTATAAATTTCATATACAACTGTGAGTTATTTCATACATCTGTGGAAAGCACTTCAGAAGAAAAATTGAGAGTTTTGAGAGGCAAAGTATATATGCAAAATACTTGTTAACTTTTGAAGAATCAACTTGCATATTTTTTAAAAACCCTTTATATAACACTTAGTTTTCCACTGTTTCATGATGTACGGAAAGATGTTGGGGATCTGGATTGTTAATGAGGCAAGAGTGAAAAGATTATCCCAACCAATTCAAAATTATAAATGGTGCAGTTTTTCTTAAAACACTGTATTTTTTCTAATAAAATGAGAAGCTTATTGATAGAAGCAGCTTTTTTTGAGATTTTTGTTTGTTGTCATTATATTGTAAGGACAGATAAGTTGTACTTCTGTATAGGCGTAAGCAGCCTATATGATTGGCTCCTGCATTTTGTCACATTTTTCTTCGGTCTCAGTAGCCTTGTAACTGCATCATTATTATTGTTGGAAAGATGCTTAAGTCTGAAATTGAAGCCTGTAAGAAGTACTGTCAAACAAATACAAAATTGGCATGCACTCTGCTTTCAACTGATAGGAGTTCTGATACTGGGCGTTTTCAAACATAGGGAGTTTGAAAGCCTCTTCTTTTAAGAGGAGGATGTGTCTAAAACTAGTCACTGTAAGTGTAAGCACCAAGTTTTTCCATGATAATCTGAATATTGGAAGAAACTTCCCTTATTTAACTCAGATTTTTTTCCTGCCTGTGCTGTGAGACCCATACCCAGAGAGGACGTTTGTTGTCCTTAGGTAGATTCCATCAGTGCATTGGACACTTGGGTTAACGATAGACAAGTCCTAAGTCAAAAGATTTGACAATGCCAAATTTGATTATTGACTATTCTGAATGAGGCTATTTTCTGTGCCTTGATGCACAGAAGTCTTAATACCAAAGTGAGTTTTACAAATGTGTGTCTCTTGGCAGTGGAGATGGTAAATCCCCAGCCTTGCTGTCCACCCCACTCTTCTGGAGTGTGTAATGAAGCTCGCGTGCATGTGTGTGTCTGGGGGTGTGGGTGTGTGGTCTTCTGTGTTTTTCAACACTGAATGAGGATAAACCAATGTCAGTATACCAGGCTGGGAGCTGAAAATGAGTAAGAATCATCTCATTGACTCTGTTTGTGACATCCACTGGCTATATTTACGTGTCAGTAAAGACAAGCTCAACTACTATGTCCTAAGAAAGATGAAGACTAATTACTGCTTGCAAACTGCTGTTACATATTGCCTGTAAACCTCTGTCTTTCTCTTGAGAGATTTGAGTTAAGCAAAAGAAGCTAGAGATCCCTGAAGCTAGTCTGCAAAACCTCACTGAACAGTCTCTGAAGGATTTTGACTTTTTAAAGTTGTCTGTATTGCTTCCAGTTCCTTTTGTCTTGGCTGTTCCTCTCTTACCCATCTCTGACTCTTATACCAAAAGAAAAATAAAGCATGAGGTAGAAGTCTCTTGCTTATATGCTTATATATAGTTACTGTGTGGCTGAAGCATTTGTTCACAATTCAAATCAACTAAGGACTGGCATGCTCTTTTTCATGTTCCATTACTTAAAAAAAAAAAAAAGTGTAAAGGATTTTGAGATGTTTAACTCTTTTTGTCTTTGCTGTCCAGGCTGCTTTTTAAATGAAGCCTGAATATTTGACTAGAGACAGACTCAGCACTAATAAAGTAGACTGTATTCCAGGAATCTTTTTTTTTTCTTTTCTTTTTCCACAATTAAAAAAAATCAAAGAATATTTTTTTCCATTTGATTATGTAAGCAAAATTGTTCTTTCCAGAATTCTACATTTCTTTGCAATTTCTTATCCTTATAATGTGCTGACCAGTTTCTAGAGCTTGTATTTTATTTTTTCTCCCAAAATGAATACTGGTAAACCAGTATTTTCTAACCTTTTAATACCATTTTCTTCAGAGGTTCCCTTCAAATTTTCCCATTGTTCTGTTAGTGAGTATATTTTATATAAGATAGCAAGGCATGGATTTCTGGTGTCTTATTCCAATTTTTGACTTGTATGATCATTCAGAATTGTTATGTAGTCAACTTTTGCCTCTACCAGTTGAAGTGGTAAGATTTCTACCTTTTTCAATGAAGAGGGATCAGAAAATGTACATACAAAGCTAAGAGCTCATTAAATATGTTCTTGACTGCAAAATACATTTATTGTGTGTTTTGTTTTGTTTTTTTAGTGTTGTAAAACATAGGTAAGTGCAATGCAAGTACTATTCCTCACTAGGTTAGATTTATTATTTTTTTTAATAGTTTAAAACTAGTGTTTTAATAAGTTTTTAAAATTATTTTTTTTAATAGGCACATACCCTTTTGTGACTTCATCAAACTGTACAGTTGGAGGTGTGTGTACAGGTCTGGGCATGCCACCACAGAATGTCGGGGAAGTGTATGGAGTTGTGAAAGCATATACAACGAGAGTTGGAATTGGTGCCTTTCCTACAGAACAAAATAATGTGAGTATTATCAGCCCTAGATGTGACCTGTAACTGGGTGACATAACTTGGTGTGTCTGTCTTACATTAAAACAGTGTTACTGGTTAAATGCAAGCAAAAACGGTGTGTTTGGATGTCTTATTCTTCTGATTCTAGACTGAGCTTACAGGACTGACAAATCTGAGTGTCAGTTTCTCAGACCTTTCTATGGAATAGAAGGCAAGAGCAGGAACAAACTTTGAGAGATTTGCTGAAATAGCGTTCTCTTGAATTAGAAATAGCATTTTGTCTTTCTGGTTTCATCCCAATGTACAACTTGGTGAAAAATTCGGGGAAGAACTTTTAAGGTCATTTACACTATTGTAAAGTGTTGTTAAGTATACACCTGTGTCATGTATTGCAAACTTTTTTTTTTTTTTAAAAAAGCTCATGTAATAATATTACTCTTTGTTAGGAAATTGGAGAATTGCTACAAACAAGAGGTAAAGAGTTTGGTGTTACCACTGGTAGAAAGAGAAGATGTGGCTGGTTGGACCTTGTGTTACTCCGATATGCCTACATGATTAATGGATTTACTGCGTGAGTTATTTTGACAGCTATGCTGGCAACTTGACATAAAATCATGAAATGCTACAGGTTACTGCAAATTGTACATATAGTAGTTAGTAACATTTGGGCTGTTAGTATTGACTTGTTGGTTGTTTTGATATTTTGATAAATGAACTGTCCCTTATTTTTCCTAGCATTAAACGTTTTTGTTTGACATTTTCATACTCATAAATTTTTCTTTCCTTTACTTGGAGCATATCGCTATTTCTCATTTAAAATGATCCAAGAAGCACTTATGCATCTTAGTACTTGATGCTTCAAGCTACCTGAACCCCTTCCATCCCACTGAACCCAAACCAAATCAGATGCATTACAGGGGCCTTAAAACTAGATATAATTTGTGGGGGTTTGTTTTGTTAATTTGTTTTCAAAATAAGACAGATGGGAGACCATCAGTGCCTTCAGCAGTATGTGTAAATGTAGAAAATTTGGATATGACTCTCGGATTTTAATTAAAATGAAAAATAGGTGTCTGAAAACTGGCATAAAATTTCTAGTAGATCAAACTGTAATACATGCTTTACTTAAATTTTCCTGTTTTTGTTGTCCTTTGCGTTTTTTATTTAAAATAGGATGCAGCCAGGTATTTATAGAGCCAGTGTTTGATTATTTTGCTGCCTGCACTGTAGGACTGGAACTGACAGTAACAGACATCATGCTATGAAGCCCTCTCAAATGAATGGTCATAAAGTATCTTGGCAGCATCGTGACCAATTAAAATTCTAACGCTTAAAGTTACAGACCAGTCACTTTAATTGGAGAATACCTGTTCTTTGCATTTTGTCATTTTCTTATAGTGCTAGATCTAAGGACACAACAAAAAGGCTGTTTAAGTTTGTCTTTTTTTTTCAGTCACACTGGATAAATAGATTAGTGCCATACGACCTATTTTTCTAAGGAAAGACAATTGATCGCAATGTGCAGGAATCAGTTTTTCTTTTGGTATTTTCACAATGGGATTAGAGTTGAGAGTTGTTGAACTTGTTTAACCAGAGTAATGTTTCTTTACAGATTGGCACTTACCAAATTGGATATCTTGGATGTATTTCCAGAAATCAAAATCGGTGTTGCATACAAACTAGATGGTGAAATCATACCTCATTTTCCTGGTAAGACTGCTTGTTTAACAATTTTAGATTTAGGTGAAATGTAATCTGATACAAGTAAAAGTCAAAAGCATTTAAGTAAAATTTATGACAGGAATGTGTTCAGCATCAAGCCATTAATTTCTTCCCAGATGTACCAGAGACACCCTGTACCACACCTCTACCAAATACTGTCATTTGTCTATTAGAAAGATGCAAAGTGCTATATAAAGCTTCTTAAACATAAATGTTGTTACTGTTTTATCCTTTTCCTTTAATACAGCCTGCATTAGCTTCAAGCTAAGTTGGAAGCTCGTTTCACACTCTAAACCCAGTGTCTTATTCCCACGATTGTATTCATCCCCTCTTCTAGCAGGACAAGTCTTCAATTAAGCATGGAGTGAACCACATGGGAGAACTGATCCAGTTGAAAAGCCAGGTTTTTCTCTCGCTGTGTTATTTTTCTAACAGTTCGGTTCCCTTTAATGGTTCACAGAGCAGCCATAAACCTGACACACCTACGCAATGGAAAAGAGAAAAAGAGTGAGGGAGGAAATGAGCAATTAGTTCAGGTGAAAGCAAGACTATTTTCTAATGCAGGACCAACATAGATCAGCTTAGCATGATAGAAACTATAGCTCCTGAGGAGGACAGTGGTAATTTTAGTGATCATTTTTACCTGAAAGTTGTATCTGCATGCTAAAATATTCAAGTGTCACAAACATTGTTTTCATGGGTAATGCATCTTTTTCAGTTTGCCATAGTAGAGGTACTCCAGAAAAAGGAAGAATGTAAACCAGTACTAAAAACGGGACTTTCTAATTTTCTAATGTGCACATAGATGCTTGTTTCCATTTTAATTGCTACCTCAGGGTTTGAGGCTGGTCACAGGTTACAATTTTTCATATGATATCATCAGCAGAGAACTTTTTGGAGGTGAGGAGATCAACTGTAGTAATCAGATACAACTCACAGCTGGATTTATGTAGTAAAAAGGTGCAATTATGTATAAAGGAATAAGTCATGATGTGCCAGTAGTTGTTGAAAATAACACATATCTGTTGGGGAAGTTCATAAGGAATTAATAAAAAAAAAAATATTCTGTTTCTCCATGTGCCTGGTGGAGCTCTGTAATTGATTTGCCCTCCAGTATCTTCAAACAAAAGTGACAGTTAAAATCCAAACGCATACTGAATGATATGGCATGCACTTCTATTCAGGAAATTTAGTAATCATCTTGGACTAAACCAGGGAATGCTTTTCCCTTTTTAAGACTCAGATATTCTCTGATTGATACCGTTATCAAAATATTAAGGAAATTTGTGTGTACTTTAGGTGGCCTTTGACCATAATGGAGATTGCACGTTTGAATTGAGAGCTACTCAGTAAATGCTTCATTTGTAGCACTGTCATCTGACTTGGACTGTCTTGTGCTCAAGCAAGAAAGACCACCTCTGGCAGTCCATCGTGAGAGTTGACATAAACGGGTGGCCATGTTTTACAGTACTAAAACTTCAGTGATTACTTCTCTCCCCCCTGTTTATTGCGTCTCAGGTGGGACCAGAATCTTGTTACAACTCCTGAGGGTGGATTTTGCTCCCCATATATGCCCAGATAACAGGTAGCTGACCTTTGGTCATGGCAGCACAACGTGGCTCATCTGCCTATTTTTATTTACTGTATGAACAATTAAGAATTCTGGTTGAAATTTAGTAGAAACTGTTGTCTTTGCTGTTGACATGCTGTCTTCCTTAAGTGTCAGGAAGGAGTTTGAGCTGAACTTCTGGTAAGCTGGAAGATGCTGTCTCTCACAGTGCCTCTGTGTTCCACGCCTCTCTCTTTGCTATACTCAACATTTGACAGCATTTTCAGCACATATGCTGCAGGTTACTTGTTACCCCTGTCCCTGGCATAAAAACCTAACGGTAACTTTCTTCCCACTTTGTGTTTTGTGGACAATTAGATTATTTCTGATGTCAACATCTCTGCATGCTGTGCACTTGTATAATTTATTTATTTTTAAACTTGCCACTTTGGCATTTTTAATTTAATTTAGAAGACATCTAGTCTGGGAATCTCTCGCTGGCAGGGTATTTCTTTCTCTCTCCCCTCCCCACCCTCCCACTCTCTTGGAGATGTTAGTGATTTACCCGTCTTGTGAAATGACTGTCTCTAAATTAGAAGCACACACAGTGCCCACCATCTCAGGAAAAACATGCCATATTTCATATATTGTTGCTTTTTCCAGCTGGATCAGAGAATCATACGAGTCTCACTCAGGTTTTTTTAGCTTAGATTTCTGTGGGCATTTCATAATCTTCTGTTAAGAAAGAACTGAAAATGTCTTGTAAATTTACAGCTGACTTCAGTTGGTATCATTGAGGCTGTAGTCTTTTGCTATGGAGCTGGTCAGTATTTCTGTTCAGTCATAGGAGTTTATTAAAGAAAGACAGAAGTCCCTGCTAGCAGTGAACTGATCAGTTTAAAAGGAATGTGAAAGCCATGGTCTAGTCCTGCTAATGTCTCCTGTCCAAGTTCAGGTGTCAGTTGATCTCAGCACAGACTGACACAACCTCTAGCTTAGGAGATTGAAAACACAGATCCTTAGGAAACTGGAAAAGCTTTACTTAATGCTTGCTTCCCCCCCCCCCCCCCCCCTTGTGCTCTTTTCCTGGGCATCTACTGTAGATTAAAGAGCTAGTGCGCTGTGCTAGATGCACCTTTGGTCTGACCTATATGACTGGTTTTATGTTCAGTTTCTGGAAATTGCTGGAGGATCTTTCTCTTACAATGGTGTCAAGATCCCAAATCTCACTATTCTTTTTGAGTTGGAAGTAACATCACATCATTCCCTCTCCAAATTATAGTGCCAGACTACCAGATATTGTTATATCTGCTCTCTCTGTTATCTAATTCAGCTGTTAATAAGGAATATTCCAGAAAGCATAAAAGATAAATCCCCTAAGGGAAGAGCTGAGAGGAATCTAGATAGTGACGAAATCTGTTACTACACTGAGTTCAGTTTATGGCTTATCTTTGCCACACATCATCTTTTATTAACCCTGCTGGAGCGAAATGAGAGAATAGTTTGAAGCATCAAGAAATTTATCCCTTCTTTTTCTTCTTCTCTTTTGGGGAAGTAAGGAACTGAAATAACACAGAGTAATGGAAGATTGTAGACAGGATTAAACCATTCAATTCTAAGTGCTTTCAGCTTTCTCCCAGCTAGACTCATCAGAGGGGCTTCAAAGTAAAAATGCCTGTGGACCTCCAAGATGAGGTGTTCAGTCACTTTCTCTCTTCAAAACAAGGGAGGCTAGCATGTTATTCTAGACTATCTGCAATGCCCAGAGATTAGTTTGTGGTTTTGCACTTTGAATACAGCTATACTATTTTACAGATCACCTGGACAGTATACAACATCCCAGTTGTCTACTGTCATGCTGATGACAGTACAGAAAGTGCTTATCCTTGGCCTCTGCAAACCAACATCCTTAGTGTGCCTGTCTATTTGTCCTGGTTACAACAAGTATTGATTCAGGATCGTTTGCCTTAATCTGTGAACACCTCAGTCCAAAAATTGTCCATTTTCTCACAGTTGTAGGCTTTAAAGTCAGTAGAGCATAGTCCTCTTTCCCCCTTACTCAGAATGCCTGGTTCATGAAGGCTGTCCTTACAACATTGCTACTCTTACCTGTGCCAGGACAAATTATTCAATACGCTGAGCCTGAGTTTGTTGGCTACACACACGCCGGAGGGGGTTAGCTATGGTTTTGTATTTGCACCTCTACTGTGCCTCTTGCACCTAAACCCTTTTCCCAGGTTGACTAGCTGTCTTTGCAGGAGTGACTTAATCTGAGACGTGGAGACAATATAACACTAATTACAGTGCCTTTGGCAGAACCCTTCTTTTTCAGGAAGACAAGAATGCCTGACACCTCCCAGTGTATTTTTTTTATCAATGTATTTTCACCATTTTCGGGCTCAAGGCTTTTGTTTCGCTGCCCAGTGTCATTCAAAGACTAATGTTCAGATAGTTACCGGAATGATTCAGTTCCAGAACAGTGTGCTTAGTGTCTTTTCCAGTACTTGAAATCATCACAGGATTCAGAGTTAATGGCTAACATTGTACCAAGTTACTAAATGAAGGACAAAATGGAATATACTGATTGCTTCTATTCTAAGAAGTAATTGGAGCGGTTGCTGTTCATACATCATGTGGTACTCCACACTGGTTGAAAAATTAATTTTAGAATTTTGGGGCAAAGGGTCTGTGGGCATCAGAATTATATTATGTATAAGCTACATGTTATAACTATGTTTAGTACACTCCTGTGCCATTTTAAAATGTTTTAACTGCCTGATACTTATAAGGCGATGCCTAATTTGGTTTTCACATCACCAAATTAGCTCCTGAAGGGGAAGTTGGATCTTGGTATTTGTTCACGAAAAAAAAAAAATCATTATTTTGGGGAATTACTTTTCCTGAAAAGCTGTTTTCTGAACTGAAAAGATTGTGGTTTAAGCAAAATTTATGCATGTGACTGAGTCCTAAAGTCTAAGTCGTGATAGTCACTGGAATTTTTTTTTCCTCTGCTGATATTAACAAAAAAGGATACTTCAGCAGCTTCAGTGCTAGTATATTATGTTATGAGTAAACCTCTTTGTATAAGAAAAGAATAAAAAGCTTTACAATTATGCTTTTAGTGATAGAGAATATATGATCTTTGTAGACATAATATTTTTGTTCTTGTTTGCTTCTCAGCCAACCAGGAAGTCTTAAATAAAGTAGAGGTTCAGTATGAGACACTCCCAGGATGGGATACAGACATATCAAATGCAAGGACTTTTGATGAGCTGCCTGTAAATGCACAAAATTATGTTCGCTTTATAGAAATGGAGTTGGGTGTTCCTGGTAAGTAAAACAGATGTTGTTCTTGTTATGTTTTTTTTTCTTGTACTTTGCCTTAATGAACACTCGAAATATTGAAATGTTGAAAACTAGTTTGTAGCTGTGCTTATTGTGATGTACCTGGTGATATTTGTAATTATTGTTTTACTTTTTTTATCTATCTATTTAGCTGTTGAATTGAAAATTTTCAAAAGTTTTAATATGTATTCTTTCTTTGGCTTAGTTCTTGTTCAACGGAGATTTTTATAACTTAAGTGTTTTTCAGATTGGTTGTAATAAGGCTATAGTTCTGCTGCCATTATGAAGTCATTGGGACTAGTGGTATATTAATGTGATTAAATATGTGACAATAAGAGGTCCTAAACTAGCAAATTGCTCTTATGCTCCCTAATAAAGGTGATCCTGTGGTTCCATCCAAAGCTGGAACTTAAGAGATGATGCAAATCCTTACTTTTCTGACAGTTTCTTTGTATCTTTTTTTCCTATGATCTGGAAAACTAATTTATTTATTATGGCAGCTTCAAGACTGTTCCTGCTTTTCTAAGTTACCGGTGCATTCTTACTCTTAGAACAATAGACATAGTTGTTGTTTCTTAATGTACTAGTAGTATATGCTGTGTTTTTCTTCAGACTATGGTACTTAAGATCTTAAGCGCTTAAAAAGATAAGTTTGTATCTTACCTTGAGATACAATCTGATCTTGCTTTGTATTACTTTTAATAAAAGTTTGCTTTTCTCTCCTGCAGTTAAATGGATTGGAGTAGGGAAATCCAGGGAATCAATGATCCAGCTGTTTTAAAGATTTCAGATGCATGGAAGAAAGCACACTCCTCAAAAGACTGCTCATTCTTAAATGCATTAGTAGCCCGCAAAGCAAAGATGTTGGAAAGATAGATTTTTGCATGGAAAGAAATGCTAGAGTTGATACCCCCAAATCAATTGCTACTCCTGAAAGAGACTTTAACATGAACCTGTATCAGTTCTTGTTCAACTGCAGTTTCCAGGACACTTGTCATTTGTCGTTCAAGGTGCCATCAGATTTTTTTCTTCTTTACCTAATACTTACTTCATAATGTAATTCCTGTTTGAAAATCTAAGGTAGCATTACTTTCATGACTGTTTGTCCTTGTTATCTTCTCTCTGCTTTTGGCGGTGTTACTTCCCTGAAATTTTAGACAGTAAAAATAATGCAGTTTTGCACAGATAGTTTTACATCCTCATTATTTGTATTCCTAAAGCTGTTGTATTCTTAATGGCTGCTCTTGTGAGTGATTAAAGAGGGGGACTCTGATTTTATAATGCTATAAATGCTGTCTAAATTATTGTGTGATCTGTTTTTTAAAAAACGATGTGATGCCAAGTTGTTAAGAATGTCCAGTTTTTTTTAGCCATGTAACACAGAAAACTTACTCTTTGTAACTCACGCAGGACACTCAAGTGTTACCAGGAAGTGTGCCCAGAAAGTTAGAAAATTGATATTGTAAAAAGTTCATTTGCGATTATTAAAGAACTGTTCTGATTTTGAGTTAAATGTTTTATAATGTTACTCATTTTTATCTGGTATTTTAAAAAACCTGCACTTCTCTACTTCAAGAAACTGTTCTCAAACTGTTTCCCTAATTAAATGAGGTTATATTTGCTAAGAAGTCTAACATTTTGATGCCCTTTTAAATTCCTTTCTGCATAGCCAATAGAAGATCTTTCTCTGGAGAACTGGCAAAGCACAGACACTTTTGTAATTATAAATTGAAGATGCTTTAGAAATAACATTTAAAGTATTCAACGTATTTGCTTTAGATGTAGGGAAAATAGCAAGTGTTCACCTCATGACATCTGACATATTTTGGCTTATTAGTGTTGGGAAATGTTCTAGAATTTTAATTTATAACCATTATTATATATTCCAAAGAATCTTGATTTCTTTTGGCAACAACCCAATAATTACATATTCCCTTTCCGGAGTTTTTGAGAATGACTTTGCTTTTACACACTATACTATGGTATTCATGTGCTTCCTTCTCACTTCAAATAAAACTTACTCTGTTTCCTAAAAAAAGTTTGTATCGGGGTGGAGCAGTAGTTCTAGATTTAGTTTAGTATATTTCAGCAATGCAGGTGAATATAAGCAACTTTAATGCAAAATGAAAGATATGAGGCCTTTGAGATTGTCTTAGGTAACCAGATGTTGCCTGAAATGGAATAGATTTGTTGGACTGATGCTGCTGTTGAGGTGTTCAGCACAATGTTTATGTTCTCAATTGACATAAAATAAAATTGCTTATCATAAGGGAACAGGAGAGTTGAAGGATAAAACTACCGATATTTAAGGAGCATTTTCTACTGCATCGTTTGCATGTGACAGCAGTTAGCAAGGTGTGTATTCTTCTTGTGTAATATGTGGAAAGAGGAGGATACCACAGAATGCTGGAAAACTGGCAAATATGTTTGTATCAGCATTGCATGTAAATATCATTCTCCTCAGCATTAAAAACCAAAAAATGTCATACTCGTTTTTTTCTGGAGGCGATGAGGGTCTAGTTTTGCTGTCAGCTTCACAGTCTGGGAGAGAACCATACCATCCCTCCCTAGCTAAGGGCCATCTTGAAGTAAAAAACTCTTCCTAATTCCCTGATGAAGAAAAGATGTGATATAACTGTGTGAAACATAACTTCCAATCTTCATTTAGAAGAAGAAAACCAATGTTGCTATTTTCTAGGTGACGGAGGGAATTGACCTTGCAATGTGAACAATAGGTAATAATTACTAAGTATTCTTGTCTTCCTGTAGCTGTAGGAGGCACCAAGGGGATTTGTGCTGTCAGTGAAACTAGCAGCCAAGGACTGGGGACCTCGCTGGTTCAAGGAGTGAGTAAATAAATAAACGAGGGCGTGCTTTCCTTCTACAGTGAGTGAATAAATGAGGGCTTACTATGTATTTGTGTTTCACTCCTTCCAAGGAGAGACCTTCAAGTTTCAATTGAAACAGGCCTATTTCCATTCTTCCATGGTACAAACTACCTTTGTTTTTTGGTTGAGGAATTCATATTCCCAGATGCAGCAGGATTTCTAACCAATATAGCTATAGCCTAAAATGCTAGAAACTATTTGTGCAGTTAAAAAAACAAATGAGAATTGTCTTGGATGCAAGAGTGATTTATGTTCTTTTACTTTCTTTAAAGTTCAACCGATTCAGTTTCTTTGATTCTTCCACTTATGTGCAGGGCTGGAAAGTTGAAAACATCCTCCTACCAGTACTTGTCCAGCTAATACATGGTCCAGGATCTGTTGGTGTATATTTACTCTCATAACCTGGAACAAGGAATTTTTCTCTTTAAATTTCTGGTGGTTAAACTTAGCAGCTGTAAAACTTATTATGTTGTCCCTGAATGCCAGTTTTGCATAAGCTTTGCTAGAGTGAATTCTTGGACTGGTACATAAACACTTTCCTGGTGTTAAAGAATGGTTATAGAATGGTTATTCTACCAAATTCTCCCCTCCCCCGGTGCTACTCATTTGTATGTATGGGGAAATAGGCCGGGATGTTTTATTGCCAACCTGAATGTTGTAGAAACAAATGTTAAAAGTTTTATGGAGATCGTTTCAAGCGCTGTATACTCTGCTCTTAAACCCATGCTACGTACAACCATGGAGCCAAGGAGGAAGAAGAGAACAGCAGCCTAATACTCTACCACCAGCAGTGTGTTTAGCAGGGGCGGTGTTACGCATCTTTGAAGGCACTTGTAGTTTTTTCTCTAGCCAAAATTCACTCTTCTGCTTTTTTTCCCCCCCCTTCATTAGTCAAGAGCCCATTGGCCTCAAAGGAATTGCTACACTCATTGGCAGAAGGCTTTTGGTTGTCTGTCACAGGCTAGTAGTAAGCTGTAATAAAAGGAAAAACCTTTGTACTTCAACGACCAGCATGTGTTTATCAGGCTGTGCCTGCATACTCCCTTCCTCTGTGAAGTCTCTTCTGTTGCTAGCATGTAAGAGAGGATGGCAGCATAGGCTAGTAGTTGAAATTGATTCTTCTCCAAGTGTCCCCTCCTGCTAATGGGATGTTTACGGGAGGCACGGATACCTGTTAGACCTGACAAGGCTGATGACAGACAAAGTATTTTGATCTCATGCCGTTCTTGCTGCCACTGAAGTATTTATGAGGTTGATTCTCCTAGGCTTGTGCTGTACTGCAGCATTTAATAGCTCCTATGTCCCTACGGTTTAGTGAGTCTCCTTTACTAACTAATAGGAGGGGAAGTGAGGGATACTTCTGCTGCTCAGCCTTTCCATTTGTATTCCATGTGTAATTGGGTTTTGGCACGTAGCTAATAGACAAAACCTTCAGATAAAGTGGCAGACAGATAACGTTGATGTAATGCATGACAGCTGCTTTTGTCTATCATCATCCTGGAAATCTACTTTCTAGTAGAAGATTATAGTTTCCTTTTGCTGTCACAGCCAGCTCCCTTAATGAAACATAATCAAAGGTTTGGCTGGTTTAGAAAAGGTAAAAGGCAGAGTCGTAGGGAATGAAGATAAGGGGCAACTCAGTCTGGTGAGTTTTCTGCTGCCCATACTGTTCCTAGTCTCTGTGAAATGTAATAAATGTAGTGGTATAGTAATCAAGCAGGTTTCTTTTAGTGTGTGACAGCTTTACCTACTTAAGGCAGACTGCTGTGCATACATACGTAGATGATGCATTATTTGCAGAGACTTAAAATTTTACACCATTTTTTGTTGGTCTGAGTGTTAAAACTCATTTGACGTGTCATCTTTAAAATACCTTGCAATAAATACACATTCTAATATCTTCCATTCAACTTAAACAGGTAATGTTTAGTTAAGTCTTAACGTTCTTCACTGCCACTTTAGAACTATTAAATCAAGTGTGTCAAAGCAATGTATTTTCTTCCACTATGTTGGTTTTTTTCAATGGTGAATCAATTTGTGCGTACATCCAGGTGCTTACTCTTTAGCTCCTTCGATATACACTACTGGCATTATCCACAGTGCGTCTGAGTAACTATTTTTAGATAACAATCTGCACAAGTACAAAGAGTTTGCCTTGTTCTTGTTCATTGGTTGCCTTCTGCATACTATGGAGGGAGCCGGGATATGTGAGTGTTGGTAGTGGAGAGACACTGTGGCTTTGGGGGACAGGTGGCAGCTCGTTTTTGGAAAAAGTGAGATGACTCTTCACATTTTTCTCCGTGCATTTTAGGGTTCATTTGTTTACAGCAGAGCCAGCCTTCCTAGTTCATATTCTACGCCTATCTCAGCGGGAAACGCAGCATGGATTACTTACTTGTGTTGAGATATGGCAAGTCAAATGCTGCTTTGTATGAAGTTTGATTGTACCAGTCGCTGGTGGTCTTTTTCATTATTTTTTGAAAATGCACGTACTTCCTGAGAGCTGAATTGTCAAAGTCAGGTTGGAATGGAGTTTCAGCTTCGTAGTTTACTGGAGCCAGTTGCAGTTTACTGAAAGGTCTGGGCAAAAAGCATAAATCATTCTGTAATCTCATGCTGACATATGGTATGTAAATACCATGATCCACCCAAAGGGTAGCCAGCATTATAAATGTACTTTCTAATCTCCTGCTGAAATGAGCACTCAGTATAATGCAGCTGTAATCTAATAGATATTAACAGCCTGAGAATGTACAGTAAGACCTTAATAATTCAGTATTGTTCAATTGGCTCCATCTGACTTGTAATTAGCACGATAAGGGTTGTGCCTCTTGCAGTCGAGCAACTAACTGCATTAGTTTAATATTACTAGAATTTTTAAAGCCTTGACTTCCCAACAGAAACAGCCTGTGACATTTTAATTTTTTTTTTTTTTAAATTAAACATATTTTGAAGTTGATGTGCAATACAATGAATTTTCATAGGGAGGAAAAAACTCCAGCATATTTTTTACAACAATTTCCATTCTAGATTCTGATATACATAATAAATTCAGGTCATGAAGCATTCCTGGTGTGGCCCAAAACTTTTGGTTGTAGTTTTGGTTTACTCTGCCTGGATTCTCTTGTTTCCTCTTTTAGGCCAAAGTCATAAAAAAATCATTAGAAATTGTTGCAATGTTGCCCACAGTAGGCATAAAAGAGAGAGACTGGTTCCACAGGTCTTACAGGTTTACTCTGACACACAAGCTTACCCTGGAGCTCCTCTGGATGCATGTCCCTTGTGGACCCATCCTACTTGCCCAGGGTAGAAACCACAAACATCATTTCCAGGACGAACAACTGAGCTGATGAAGGAAGCAAGCAGAAGATGGTGAAGGTACAAGCAGGAGACTAGAGAGAAGGAATCCCACCCAAGCTGTGGAAAAGCTTTCTTTATAGGGCAGTTATGGAAAAGAAGTATTTTTGACCCAGTACAGAGCTTACAAGCAAATAAGGGAATGATATTGATAACAAGGTGAGATCTTGTATCTTTTGAAGAAAAAGTGGGTTTGTGCAGATGAATGCTTTTTATTTATTTAAGACATAAAAGCTGAGTGAACTCCGCCCACCCCCCCACACACACCCAAAGCACCCTTCTGAAATGCTAAGAGTCTTAAGCAAATTTTTTTATACAACTAACTGATAGCCTGGCCTGTGCAGTGAATGTGTGCTGTGTGGTTCAAGAGGCTTACCCTGGTGGCAAGATTGGTGCAGGATCTATAAACTCCCTTAGTTTCTTTTCGGAGTACAACATGCCAAATTCCTACAAACAATGATGTAAAATGTTATTTTTATTTTTATTTTTTTTTGTTAAGGAGCTGCTGATGGACCTAAAATATCTTGCTTACATGGCTTGAATGTATTAATCTCCATTTTGTAGCAAAATCTGCTATGGGATAGCATACCTATTAGGAATCCCCCAGGAAGAAAAGAACCAGTGTATGCATGTGAACGCAGAGGTTCTACAAAACATTAAATTTTGCAGAGAGATGGGAGTTTCTGGAATGAGTTGCACAATATTAGTGGCAGGTCTTACAGTAGACACAAATGCAGGAACCAGTTAACTTGTTCAAACAGACTTTTATAATTCAGGACAACAGTGTGCTGTTCTGTGACTCAAAGCAGAATTTCTTTGCAGACTGATTCATTGTACCAGTGAGTCTGATGGTCTGCTCGTTTGTCACAATTAACTAATAATTTATTCTACCTCCTGAGGAATGAAATTTGGCTGCTGTGTATAAAACAGTGACTCACGAGTATTTGCAAAACAAAGTAGATGTTTTCTGTATTTTGTTGCCCATCAGAGTCAGTGAATTATGTTTTGGCCAC
Organism: Pluvialis apricaria; assembly: GCA_017639485.1. NCBI lineage: Eukaryota > Metazoa > Chordata > Aves > Charadriiformes > Charadriidae > Pluvialis > Pluvialis apricaria. Next base: position 41,277,025 of record CM030009.1, read on the forward strand.
TCCATGGCAACTACTTTACTGGAGTGTTGAATTAATATTGCAGCTCCAGGAGTTTGATGTTAAAATCAGTTCTCACCAGGCACCTTAGTCAGACTATTGTTTTGAATAGTATCATGACACAGCCGTCTTAAACTTCTTGAATACATCCACAGTCTGATTTTTTTTTTTTTTCCTAAGACTAAGACCACTGCATCTTCCACTTAGTTGTAGAGCATGATGTAAAAACTCCTTATCCAATTCAGTCTACAAAAGAATGTATTTTCATGCTTTAGATAATTTCAGTCAATCTTGGAAAATGTAGCTATACAACATACAAAAGTGACAACTCCAACACTCACACACAATATGAGCTGTTGAAATCACTGTTATATTTACCAACATTTCCATATCCCTGTCAGCCAGTTCTGCACAACTGTTGTCCTCATCATAGTCAGCAGCACCAACAGAGATTCCTCTCCCCTCCCCGGGGGTGATTCTTCTCCTCCAATTTTTACCCTTGGCGTGGCTTCAGCGGGAAACGTTCCTCATCCCTCATCTTTGAGAAATGGGGGACATTGCATCTTCCTACCTCCAGCAGGAATCATGTTCAGGTTGCTAACTCAGCCACCTGAGATAGTGCCAGTAGCGACTGTGTCTACCACAGAATTGACAAGCTTTCTCCCAAACCTCAGCCTGCTTACCCACCTCCTGGTGTACGCTTCAAAGGCTCTCATCTCAGAATTTATCCTCCATCCTGGATACATCCAGGAATATTTTTAAAATTTGCTGTTTGAATGCCTATGTTACAGCTTTCTATTGTAACTTTGCATGTAAAACTTCGGTTACAAGTCTCAGAAGCTTTTGAGACCTGATGTATTAGAAAACTCATCATACTGTGAACTAAAGTGGCTTTGGTCTTAACAGCCAAGGGATAAAGCCCGGTAGGAAGGGGAGAGACAAAGACAGCAGCTAAATGGTTCACGTAAGGGCCTGCAGGAGGCCCGTGACGGACAAGGGAAAGGCCTATATCCAAATGCTACAGCCATACAACTAAAATTGTGGGACCATCTGTAATCTGCCTGCTCGTGCTAAATAATAGTCACCCATTTAAAAATGTCCTAATCTTGTTTTTTAACTTATCTAACTCAACACAGTCAAAAAGGATACTTTTTCCAGGATGAAATCCAATCTGCTTTCCAAAACCGAGGAACCCCGTACCAGCAAAGTTTATTTAAGTAGGTGGTATTTCTGTTTATGGATTGGGCAAAGACCGAGGCCGCAACGTGAGCTAACCTTGCCCAGTTCATGCACAGTGGGGTTACGGACTGAGATGAATGGCGGAGGGCAGATGAGACAAGGCAAAGCTTGCAGGCGCAGCCGCGGGGGCTGTCTGCCCAAGCTCCCTCTCCCTTGCTGAGCTGGCATGGCCAAGTCCTGCCTCATGAAGCCCAGCATTGTGACGGAATGGAGGAGCCACCCCTGGCATTGACCGGGGAGTGCCCCTTAGCCTCGCAGGTGCATTTTTTTAGTGCTGTTGGGGTCAATTTACTCGCAGTGTTGCAGTTGGCTGTATACACAATAAAATGAAGGAGTGGTGGTGTACTGAAGATGAGAGCCTAAGGAAAGCAAGAGCGAGGGAGGGGAGAGGAGGGGAAAAGCTCATCTGTCAGCAAATCGCTTGGAAACCTGTGGCCCTGCACACCTGGGCCACCATCCTGAGTGCTGCTGCGCTTTAGTAAATTAGGCTGCAGCATCTCGGGTTGCACAGTCCTCAAGTTACTCATCGATCTGAGTGTAGGAGCATCTCCAGATGGAGGTGAAGTTTCAAGAAGAAAGTCAAAGGGTGAGAAAACAAAAAGGATCTGACACAGGAGGAATGAGTCCAGGGTTGGATCTTTGAGGGTAAACCTTTTTCTGATGTTTTGTTGGACATGCTCTCCAATACATCTTACTTGCTGTAGACAGAAGGTAAAGCTTTCTTTAACCTTTCTGGAATTAGAAATGTAGGTGTAATTTGAGTCTGGATTTTTTTATGCACCCTTCTGTCATATGAGCTGCGACCTACATCTTGGCACTGAAATAGGGAGACTTCAGGAAAGAGGAGGTGGGGCAGGGAAGAAGGAAGAGCTTTGCTTGCTTTCTGACACACAGACCCCTCCTGGAGCCAGGAGGGGCCATGAGGGGCTTCTAGTCAGTGGGGCCTGGGATGCGAGGAGGGACTCTACCTTCACTGATGCAGACAGATACTTGCCTAACCTCCTACTCTGAGGCTTCACACCCTCCCAAATTATCTGCTCTGGCATTTCACCATTAGAAAGTTTCTCCTACCATCCACTCAGATCTCTCCTGCTGCAATTTAAGCATGCTCTTCAGTGGCCTGTTCGCTACAGGCAGGGAGGACAGATTATTCCCTTTTTCTCTGCAGCAATGTTTTGGGTATTTGCTATGTCCTGGTTGTTTTTTTCCTCAGGCCGACCAAGTCTCTGAAGCATCACTTGGAGGTCATTTTTAGAGATCTCCAAGGCTGTTGGTTTGCATTTTTTCTCTGTCCCTGGGGAGCTGGGACCTGAATACGGTCACAGTTCATTCCCTGATGTTTGCAGTGCTGAGCAGAAAGGATGGATGATATCATGTATCTTGCATCAGAAAATCTAATTATGGATTCTGGTATGATATTTCCCATCTTTCCAATGGCATAGCTTTGCTGATTCAAATTTGGTCCATTTTGCATTTGCTCTATTGATACTTATTTTTGCTTACATGTAGAAATTTGCCCACAGCCCTACTGTATTTCAGACAGTTATTCTCAGACCATTTGTCTGATTTTTTTAAAACCATTTTGAAGTGTTATGCTGTTTTCTAATGTACTTTTGGTTTCTCTCAACTTTGCATCACCTGCACATTTACTAATAATATTCTCTATCCCATCACTGACTTCACCAATGAAAAATTTGAATTGTATGGAAGCAGGACCTGTCTGCTGAATACATCTTGCTGTTTTGATGGTGAACCGTTTTTCAGGGTGGGATTTCCCCTGACCAATTCTGCACCTACCCCAAAGCAGTTTTATCTAGACCACATTCTTTCGTTTGCTTATGAAAACATCTCGCAAGTCCAAACGTGTCACCATATAAGCTGATACCAGTGGCTTGCTAATGCTGTGAAGAAAACGTCCTGATCTTCACCTCATGGTTGCTGAGCCTTGTGCCAAACCAGTTCCCCTTGCTAAATAGGCAGAAAATGAACCAATGAAAAATAAGTGAGGAGGTGCCTGCAGGTTCAGCAGGTTGACTCGGCCTACGGTTCAGGGAGCAGTGCGGGCTCTGCGAGGGAGGGGATGACACTCAACCACAACGTATAACTTCACACTCAGCCAACCTCAGGCTGTTGCCGAAGCCTAGAGGTGGCATTTGCCACTTCCCATGAGAAGAAACTTTGATTTTGCCTGTGGGATAAGGAACTGGGAGGCAAATACAAATTATATTTTCATTAATTTCTAGCCAGTTGTAACTTAATAATAAATAAAGACTAAAGGGATCTTAGGTAATCTTCTTTAATCAAATGATTTTTTTTGTGCTGCTTGTTTTGAGTGAGAACACCCTGAACATACTTGTTCAGTCAACCACAATTCATTAATTAATATGGATGACAGCTCTGCGTACTGAATCACTGAAAAGCGATTCGAAAAATGACATACATGTTTCACACGTGTTCTCTCTCGCTCGCCTCACTATCAAGCTGCCTCCTCATCAGGGTGGAAAGATGGCCTTTCTTCACGTCGACCACCTGGCTGGCTCCAGGCTCTGGCCATCCCTGCAGGATCCCAGTTCAGCTCTCATCCAGACACAGGCGACGACGGTCAGATTCAGCCCTGGCGTTTTGCAACCCTTCTGTCTTCCTGTTTTCTGCCCTCAGACAAAGTAGTGTCCACCCGGCAATCTTGATGCAGGTGGAGACTTGTCCCTGGCAGAGGACTCTGCAAGCGGTGGGGCAGCACGGGAGACGAGAGGCAAAAAGCGATAGCAGGAGAGGGCTGGTGCAGCCCCGGGCTTCGCCGGGCTGGTGGTTTAGGAGAGAAAGAGCAATTTACAAATTCAGCACAGTAAGTAAGGGAGAAAATTAGACATAGTAAATAAAGTAAGCCTGCAAAGTTATTTTTATACTCTTTCTTGAGGGCAGAGCTGGAATTTAGAAGCCCCTTGCCTGCAACACTGGTCCCGCTTATGGCCATGGTCTGTGCCCAGTAGCAGGTGAGTGGGAGATTTCATTCCTTATTGTAAGAAATCCAACTCATCCCCATTATCGTTTTCTTTCTTGAACAAAAAAAAGGCAAAGAGCAAGATTTGCCTCTTTCGTGTCAACTTACCCCCCCCCCCCCCCGAATTTTCCCAACACTGCACTTGCATTGAAGCTCTCACTAAACATTTCCCTTCAGATGCTGCCCTCTGCAAAGGCTTTTCAGACGGAGGCAGCCAGAGAGCTGAAGTTTGCCGACAAGCCAAAACGAGCACCTTTACCCCCTGAGAGCAGCCGGACACCCTGGTCCAGTGCCGGGCGGCTTGCCACTTGCCGGGAGACAAAGGGAGCCGCGGCTGAGCCGCGCTGAGGCTGCACTTGCCGGAAGAAACCTAACAATTCTTATTTACCAAATTGACAAAATCCTATAATCGCAATTAAGGGGATATGTAATTAACTGTGTCTTAATTACAGCAGCTGCCACTTCATCTGAATGCAGCAATTTGCAGAGAAACCGGGGGAGACGCTTTAAATTCATGTGTGTACACAGCGCAAGCACAAACAGCACGGCGTGCGTGTCTCCTGGGGGTGCGATGCCCTGCCCCGGGGGACATGTGGTGAGGGCTCTGACTTGCCGGCTGCCGGCCTGCCCGGCCAGGGTGGCCTCTGGAAATCCCTCGGGGAGGCAGAGCTTTCAAAAATCCCACTGCGAACCTACCACCCAGGGGTTTTCAAGGGCTCTGCTCCACCTTGGCTTGCCGAGCTGCGGGGCTGAACGTTGCCCAATGCCGCCAAGACCTCCTGACACACAAATGTTTTTAAAGACCTTCTTACTCCTAACTCCCGGCCTCTGTAGGAGCGTGAGCCTGCGTTGTGTGTGTGCCGAGGTGTACTGAGTGAGATTAATTTCACAGAATCATAGAATCAGAATTGTTTTGGTTGGAAGAGACCTTTAATGTCATCAAGTACAACCGTTAACCTCGCACTGCTGAGTTGTCACTAAGCCGTGTCCCTCAGCACTAATTTCACTTGGTCTCTCACCATGCTCTTGGCCTCATCACCCTTGTCTGGCAGGAGCGGACTGTGGCCGGTGGCTGCGTGCTCTCTGCCAGCCTGTTTCCTTTCTGTCCCCTCACCGGCTGTGCTGCTGGGGACCAGGCTCACCCTGTGCAGCTGCCGCAGGGCTGCAGAAGGTTTTCAAAGCACTAGCACCCTTTGCTGCTGCAGCCTTCTCCGGCTTGTGTGACTTGTTTTCCAGGAGCTGCTGTGGATTCCTGAGATGGCTGAGTTTTCCCTCCTGAGGTACCCAGAAGCTGGTGGCGGTGGTTGTGGATCCACCTGGGTTTCACCGCTGTTCCTGCCTGCCTCAGCGATTGTCTGCTCCTGCTTCCCGCCTGTAACCAGGACACGATCACTGGCTGTGCTGGTTTAGGACAGTGAGTTGTGATGGGATGGACATGGTTTTCCATACCTGGGGAGACAGCATGAGGTTCCCTGTTCTTCTAAGGCAAAAGCCATGGGTGCTCAGTAGGTAGGAAAAGGGTGCTGGTCCGCTGAGAAGTCCTTCCAGGTCTGCTCCCTGACAGAGACTCCTCCTGGAGATCATGCTGAGGAGCCATGTTATCCCTCTGTGCCTCAGCTTAACCACCCATAACTCAGAGCATTCGCTTGATCCAGGCACGCAGCATCTGTGCCTCAGGTGCAGCTCACAAATACTGAGCTAAGCCCAGAAGGCCCTTACTTCACAGCTTGGAAGGAGCTGTCAGCCCCCCCGCCACCGCTAATAAATGGGATTGATGCTACAAAGGCTAAGGACTGCTCTTGCTGAAGTTGGTAGCCATCATTTGGTCTCCATAATTCAGCTGCATTGATTTGTCCCGTATGTTTCACACGTGAAATAAAGCTTCTCTCTATCAAGCCAGCACAGGAAGGATATCCTGCTCGGTACCAGCAACGCTCCTCCGGTTTCTTAACTGAAACCTAAACCCTGTTCTGAGTATTTCAGTACTGTGCAGCATCAAAAAAGACTGGGACATCAAGAATTTGAAAAGATGGGATGACATCCCACCACTATTTAAATGACGGCACGAGCTCCCATGGACACTGGTGCGACCAGAATTTTAGCAACCACTGCTACTCAGCTGCCACAAGCTATCTTCACATCACGCGGTGGACCTCTGGATTGTAGTCAACGGCACTTTGAGGAAAAGAAAAACACAGTTACAACTTGTTAAAATTTTTCCGTTTTAATCTCTTAAAAAGCACTTAATCCTTGCAAATTTACATGCTGAACGAGGCTTCCTGGAAAACTTTTGAACTACGTTTCTCTTTCTGTCTTCTTTGGGGTGGAGCGCTACTCGCATGGTATTTTTAATACCAGTTATATTTGCATGGATACATGCGCTTTGTTTCATCGACCTTTGGGTTTCGCTGCCCACATTTTGAAAGGTAAAATAATAGAATATTCTGACTCGGTTATTTCCACAGCACTTGTCTGTGGTGTTACTGGCTGTGCTTTGGGTATGGTCTTAGCAGGGGAAATTAAAAAAAAAATGGAAGAAAACAAAGCAGCCTTTCAATTTGTTTACCCAAAGTGGAGCATCTAGGCAGGAGTGATGTAATTTTCATAGCCGCTGAGCACTTCGGCTTTCACCGACGTCATTTGTGGGCTCTGGTATGGGTGCCAGGCACCTAGCTTTTGGTAATGGGATTTGGAAACACCACTCAAAGGTTCCCATTGCTGTCCAAGTGCCCTTAGCAACAAGCACAAAAGAAATGCAGAAAACACGAGACACCAGAAGAATGTTTTTTCTCCAAGTTCCCTGTTTGATAGGTGCAGGGTTTTGTTATGCACTACTGTCTTCACAGGACACATAAAACGCTGTCAGTGCAGTCACCCACTGTTGACCTCCCTCGACCCTGCCATAGGCCAAGTGAATTGTGTTTGCTCTCCCACTTATGAACCCAGAGAGACAAATCCGTGGTTGGTCACGCTTAGGCAGTTCATATTCGAGCACCTGTTATACAGTTAATACCAGGTTTTTTTGACATCAAGGTGTTTGACAGCAGCAAACGTCCGACACCCAGGAGGGCTGTGAAAGCCCTCCCTACCCTAACCCTGTTGTTTCAGCGACTGACATCCCTGGATTAGAGGGACTTGCTGTTTTTTGCTAAGGCACGTCCCCTCTGACCCACGCCATCGCTGTTCCCTCCCCAAATGTTGGCCCCTCTCTGCAGGAGGCAGGCGGGGGCCGCCGGCTCTGTCAAATCGCAGGGTGTGAACAAAGGACCGTGAGGAACTGGAATGAGCTCACCAAATCCATTCAATTTATTCGGGATTTGAGCCTAGGTCTTCTGGGTGAAAGTGAGTGCGTTAACCCACTGTGGGAGTTAATTCCTTGCCCGATCATTATTCAGGCATCATTAAAGTATGCATTGTGCTGGGGGTCAAATCAGATTACTCTAAAGAATTTGGAATGGGAAAAATGCTGGGGGTTTTTCATCAGCCTAAGTGTTTGGTTATCTCAGTGTTTAGCTATTTATATTGTGCCTGTCACTGTGGCATGCCACTGTATAAACAAAGGGATGCGCTAAATCTCGTGTTATTTTAATGGCATTAACGTTCTTCAGTGGGGGCAAAAAGAAAATAATTTCCCCCTGGAAGATAACAGAGTAAGTGGTTTAACGTAAACAGCAGCGCTGGGAAAACTGCTCTACAGGCTCACCCAGGCAGAACGTTCTCGCAGCTCTGCATCGGCTGGCGCCGACAGCCGCCCAGTCACACCTGGAGATGTTGCTACCCACAGCCTCTCCTAACGCTGGGGACAAGCCCCCACTGCTGCAAGAAGGGCTATCCTGCAGCAGCAAAAACATGAAGGAGGATGACAGCCTGGACCTATTCAACACTTAAAGAGAGAAAGAGGAGCAGCACCGTGTGACTCTCAGCTCTCATGCACAAGCGTAGCTTTGAGCAGAGCTCTCCTCTGCTGAGGTGCCTTGTTCAAATCATATGCTCTGGCACCAGGGGGGAGAAGCAACACATGGGCTGGATCAAGGAGTATTCATTTCTTGGCGATTCACAAAGATACAACTTGTAATTGCAGATCCAGACATATGCTGCCCTTATCACAGAAAAGAAAAATGCTGGGATAATAGCTCCGTGCTGGAGGGGGACCAGCGAGGCGGAAGCAGGAGTGAACGAGGGGTGCAAGAAGTCAGCTTCCACCCGGAGAAACCTGTCTGGTTTTCTGGTTGTGGCAGCAAGGGGAAAGGACCTGGAAACTGGAAGGAAGTTGAAAACCAGATCGAGTTGGTCTGCAACTGTAAAATAAGATGAGGAACACATGGTGGCTGGGGAGGAAGTCTAAATACCGAGACTATCTTAGTGCCGAGGGACGGTGCTGAGAGAGTCTTGGTGTCTGGCACACTCCTGTGAGGAAGAGAGAGGAAGGGTGAGAGCACCAACTGGCCCTAATGGGGATGACAGGCAAAGGGACCCTCATCAAGCCGAAAGAGGCCTCCATAAATTTTAATCTGTGGGGTTTCCTTTAGCCTTGTTTCATGTGGAAATAAGGCCTAGACGATCACTCTGTTAGCTCCCTGTCCTGAACTTTCTGCCCAGCTTGATGAAGGTGATGTTCTCAAAGATGTTCAGTCCCTGCAGTTCAGTTCCTTTGTGCAAATAAGCATCCCAGAAGAAAAGACAAACCTGGACTTGCAGGAGGTCAGGTTCAGCACTGCAGGAGCAAAATGAATTGCTGAAGGGATCACATTAGACGTGGAGTAATCCAGGAGCCCGACACACAGTTGTAGGGATCTAAGTTTCATACCTTCTGCTGCCCAGAAGTAACTATTTGTAATTAATTTCTAATTGAATCTGAAATTTCCATGAGTTTCTCCATGCAGGCACTGAAACACATTTCTCTGCTTTGAAATCCACATGGGCCCATGTGTCCTGAGCACAGAACTCGGCACAAGCCCCATACTTGAGGAGTTTAGGGGACATCAGAGATGTACTGGGCTGCACTGAGATGTACTGTACTGAGATGTACTGAGCTGCTGGGCCTGGATGGCACAGGAGAACAGGACTGAGAGGTGCATAAACCCAAAAGCAGGAGGAGCTCCCTCCTGCCATCTTCATCAGTCTTCATGTATGAGGGGTTGAAATAGACTGGAAGTCCTCTTGAGGCACTTCCAGTCCCCCTGGCTATGAATCTGATACAGAGCTGAAACAGCGTATAGCCAAAATGTCTGTGTTTCTGCCCAGTAACGCAGGGAGCAGAGACCACTAAGCACCAGACAAGGATACAAGCTACTTCATCTGTGTTTCAACCTAGCACTCGGGGGGCTGGCTCTGTGCTTTAAAGGAGAGATACAAATTGCTGCCTCTGTTTCTAAATATCCCGGTTCGGGTGTTATCTTTGGCTTGCAGCAAGGGATCCTGGAAGCACAGCATATGATCAGCTTCTGGAGGAGGAAATTATTTGGTGCATGGAGTCCCAGTGGTGAAAAACACCTTGTGCCGTGTCAGGGATGGTCCCGCTCTTGCATGCAGCTGGATTTCACACCAGGCAGACCTGTGCCCTTATCGGGAACAAGAACCATCTAGCAGCTGTGTGCTTCTATACACCGAAACATGCAGAACTGGGGGCAGTTCCGTACTGGACTGCCACAGGTTCAGGTACTGAGGCAGCCTGGAAAAGTGTCCTTTGTGGCTGCTTTTGCCTTCTATCCAGATTTATCTGGGCCAGATCCTCATCGTCTACCCCTTCACTGACCTAGTGACTTTATAGGTCCTGTACAGTGCTTTTGCAGGATACCCGCAGGAGTCTCCTAGTCTAGCAACTTCTTTGCCATGCTGTGTGATGACATTTGGGGCTGACCTCCCACAGGTGGTGGGACAGGAGACTTATGAGACAATGCATCTCTTTGGGGCAGGACCCCTAATGCACAAATACCATCACGGCTTTGTTTTTCTCATAGCATGGACTTATTTTACAAGGCGATCAAGGATGATTGCACTCCTACGGTGTTGCGCCTGCCTGCTTTGCCTGCCTCCTCCGGCCTGGTAGGTTGACAGTGTCCTGAATTTGGCAATAGTTGGCCTGGAGCAACTGCGGGAGGGCGGGAATGGGAGATGCTGTCCCGTTCTCCTGTAGGGGTGAGGCTGCCTGGGAGGGACTGAAGCGTGCTTGATGCTGGCTGGCTGTACCCATGGGCATGTGAAAGCCAGGATCCCACTGACAGTCTGCCCTGCACAATTGTGGGACCATTCATTTTTGTTTTCAACATTAAAGAAATATTACAAGAGAATTACACTGGGGCTTGCTAATTTAACCCCTGATGGCGCCCATTTAACACCTCAGTGAAAGACTTGCTCTCCAGTGGTAGCAGTATCCAGTGATATCTTTTAAAAGACAACTGGGGCAGAAGTGATGCTTATGCTGTGAAATAGGTCAAACATGATACGACACCTTATCCGTTTAGCTGTGAACCCCACCATTGCTACTTGGCCTCTGTATTGATTATCTGATGGTTTTAAAACGCTCCTGAAACCTTTGCCTGTCGCCTCATATAATTGCATTAAGGAGTAAGCACTGGCCCTATGTCATTTCAGCTCAGAGGATCCAATTATTGTTTCTCATTTCTGTAGCCCAGGAAAAGAGAGAGGGCCATCTTAGCGCACAGATGGCCTGTGATTTACATCAGGAGCCATGGGGTTAGGGACCGTCCCAGCAGAGAAAGCGCGCTAGCCTTTCTTTTATTGAACTGTCTGCGAATGATGTGTAGTCAAAATCCCGGCCACCTGTGGCCATTAAAGATCCAGTGGTGCTTTTTGCAGGACTAACACCCACGTCCTGAGCACATTTTGGTGGGGAGTGGGGTGCACAGGTGGAAATACACTCCAGCTTCCTAAGTCCTACTTCCTGATTGAATTGCAAGAAAGAGGCGTTATCTCCTTCCTGCCCTGAGTTTTCCCGTAATGTTATTAAACTGTAGGCAATCAAATAGTTACTGCATATTGCCCCAGAGCTGGGAGCATTTCCGCTGTGAATTCAGGAGATCCTAACGTGTTGTTTCAGCTTGTGAAGTGCCTGGGAACAGTGCTTACTGCCTTGAGAAGAGCTCTTCAGCCCTGCAGGCATTTTTATGAGGCTGTAAAATGTGCCTGAGTCTGCTAAAGACTGAAATATTAGCAAAATTTAACAAAAAATGAATGCACTTTTAAGCTCCACCTTAAATCATTGGATTTGTATGAAAGATTAAAGCTGTTGGGGAGGAGGCTCAGCTCTGACAACAGCAACGGTGCAGCCGTGTCATGAGTAGGTTCTCCATGGTGTTGGGCGGGAATGCCTGGAAGAGACACCAAACACACGTGGGCTTGTTCTTCCCCTAATTGCATGACTTTTATTGAGGAATCCACAAAATGAGTGCTTAAAATTAGACTCTGAGAGCTCTTGCTTAAACGAAGAGACTGTCAATATTTGCAGAGTGATGCTTGGGCTCGCCCAGACGATATCCGAGTACATCGCACTTGAATGGCTGAATACACGGAGTGCTCTCCTTTCTCTGCTTAATGAAAAACAAAATGGGGAGAACTTGATTTTGCTTTTCAGATTCATTGTGTTCACGTTTTTTCCAGATGCTCCCAAACTTGGTCTTGACTTTTCAGCAACTACTTCAAATAGCAGACTCAGCACAATGGTATGTACTGGCCTAAGACTGTATGAAACACAAAACAAAAGGGGAGAAATAAAAGACTCTTTTTCCCAAACACTGTAGGTTTCTGCCTCTCTAATCTCCCTTTCTCTCTGGGTTGTTAGATGAAATACCCAGAGCAGACATTGACTGGTTCCGGAGGCAGGGCAGGAGCGCGTTGCCTGAAGGCTGAATTGAATTTTAACACGGTGGGATCTTGCCAGAATGACTGGGTAAAGCATCCCATACAACACCCTTGTTTCTTGCACTTCTATCACAGAGAAATCATAATTTTGAAGATGATGGGTATTAACCATCCCAGATGGCTCGCATCTCTTTGTGAATTTTTTATTTTACTTTGCTGGAATAGCAGGGCACAAGAGCCTGGTCCGAGGCAATTTCATGTTTCTCAGGTATGGCCAAGCTCTGTTGGATCCATCGTGCTGCAAGCTCAAAGTAACCACAGTGAAGGCTTCTGCCCTCTAATCTTTCTGTGCTCAAAGCATCCACCCCAGACCTCTGATCCCCTTGGTATCTCTGGCTTTTGCAAGCTGCCCTCCCTCGAAAAACCTCCCCCGTCTCTGTCTCCCAGGTGACAGGGAGGCTGATTCCCACCACAGGGGGTGCAAAGCCTTGCACTCCACAGCAAGTGTGGCTGCTTCCCTGCGCCATTGCATCCGTCACCCCGCACACAGCCAGTTGAGTGCCTCCGCTGGAAACAGCAAGATCATGGGTGCAGTTCACATAACAGCACTTCCCACTGTTTCCATCTAGATCTCCATTTAATACAAGTCTTGTAAGCCTACAAGTACTTTATAAAGCAGGCTGAATATTATTATCTTCTCCTTACAGCTGGGGAAACTACAGCTCAGGTGCTTGCTAAAAGTCATACCATATGAGGACCTTGGTTTCCATTTTCCTCAAGGGATGTCCTGGCCATGGCCCCAGCAGCCTTCACTGGTTCCCCCGCTTCTTCTGACAGCAGGTCCATGAATGCAAGGAGATGTTCCCAGCTCGGGAACACTTGCTGGCCCAGCCCCGAGGTCAGGGGACACAATTTCCAACCCTGGTTTCCTGGAACAAACCAGCCATAAAAGCAGAAGTATCTGACAAATTTGGTCTGGCACAGACTGTTCAGTGCAAATCTTAATGCAAATAAGAGAAATGTCAGTGCTAAAAGAAAAAGAGTATTTAGGAAAAAGAATTAAAAATCTTGTGCTGTTTTGTGGCATTTGTGCATAAAATAATGAGACCAAATATATCACCATTGAATTTGAGCCAGATAAGTTCATAACGTCTAATCCAGCTGGTGGATCATGACTCCCTTCATTATTTAAAGCAATGCTGTGGGAAAAGACACACAGCAAAGCGAACAAGATGGTGCTTGAGCTGCCATACTCCTGGCAGCCGAACAAATGCAGCGTGCGTTTTCTCACACCAGCAGGGAGAGGAAAGGAAAACGTGGAGCTAACGAGGAGCCCAGCATCCCCTCACAATGCAGACGGAGCCTCACCTGCTGCTATCTCCCCTGCAGTCTGGCTCTGTTCGTCTCAAGTGACAGTGTTTCCCTGCTCCTCCTGACCACAGTCCTGGGGCTTGTTAAGGGGGCGTGATACCCAGCCAGGAGAAGGCTGTACTGGAGCAGAGCGGTCCATCAGGGTCTCCAGCCTGTCCCTCTGATGCTGGAAGGCAGGTGGCAAGCACCTACCTTGCAATGCCTCCCCTAAGGGTGCTCCTCAGCAGCTCAGGGATAAAGCCAGAGGTGGTAACTTTGCACGGACCAGCCCTTCAGCAACTTATTTTCTTCTCCCAGTTCACCCAGTCTCATACACAAACTTTTTGGTTCACGGCATTGGTGTGGAGATCGTGTCTTGGTTGCACCCTCTGGCAATACCCTCAGCCGTCTTCTCCTCTCCTGCTTTCCACACCCCTCCCACACTTCTGCCTCTTCTGCCCCTCCACGACTCAGCTGACGGCTTCTCACAGTTTTTGGCACTCTTGATTTGGGGACAGTCTATAGGCCCCAGCACAAACTCGTCCCTGCACCGGTCCCCCTGCCTGTCCCCTGCCAGCCCCGCAGGACCCTCTCACAGCAGCTGACAGACATTGCCCCAGAGCTGCCAGCGTGTCCCCATCCCCAAACGCCACGCAGGTGCCTCTGGCAGCTTTCATCTCCAAGAGGTGCCTTGCGTATGAGATGATGTTTTTCAGGCTGTGAGGGCCGTGGGTCCAGCATGGCTGCCGCAGCAGGGAGGACACAAGCGCTCTGCCTAACTCGGGGTGTGCGGCTTGGCTCAGAGGTGGCCATGTGTGCACACATCTGCATCTTTCTGTATAAATGTGGGGAGATCAGTGGGGGTGCAACAGCATTGGCATGCAAGACTGTGCTTCTCCTCCTCCATGCTTAAGTCTTTTAGAAGTGGCTTTCTGTGGAAAAACTAAAAGGACACCCTTGCTTCATTGCTCGTGACATATAGCTGCTAGGGCAAAGCATTTTTTATATTTCCAGGTAAAACTAACAAAGATATCTTCGTCACAACAGTTGTTTTCCCTCTGAAGTTTGTTTTCCAGGAACGTTGAGTCTTGTCTCAGAGAGCTCATCGGGCACCTTGAAGAGCTTGGCACTTGTCAGCGCAGTCCTTAATTGATGCAACAACAGAGCTGTCGCATCTCTCAAGCATCTCCCAAATATATGTACACAGATATACACAAAAGCTCAAGGCACAACTAAAAGTACAAAAATATGATTAAGTAACTTCCTTGCAAATCAATTTTCACCTGCTTTTTTCCTCCTCTGTCTCAATCTGACAAGCTCCTCTGTCATCCTTCCAGGCTTCCAAGAAAAAAAAGCAGGGCAGGACAAACATTACTTTCTACTGTGGGAAAACAATTTGACCCCTCTTTGTATTGTAGGTGAGTATTTCCAGTTCTTCACACAAAACAAAGGATACAACTTTATCCACATATTTGTACATCAGCGTGTGGGTCTTAGAGCTCAAACGAGACAAAGAGGAGGAAAGAGCAATACCTTTATTGAAGTGCTGGGTGTTTTGGGCGATGGGTGGAGACTGAGGAAGGACAAGAGAGGTAAAAGAACCCATAAACACCCAGAAACAGTGTGGTGCTTTCACTGTGTGCTCACCTGCTCACCAGGGATGGTTTCCTTGGAGGGCAAAGAGTGACTGCCCGCAGGCTGAGCTCAGAAGGCAATAATTTTGGGCAATGATTTTGGGCAAGGGGGCAGAGGCCAGGTCTGGACTGTGAGGAGAGCAGGAGGGGCAGGAGGATGCTGCCTGCTCAGAGGATGCTGAGCGGCAGAGCCCTGAGGCTCAGGCACCAGCTCTGGCTCTGCGGTTGCTGCTGGCTCTGCAGCTCTGCTGGCTGTTTTGCCGAGGCGATTTGGGGGCCCTGCCAGGCTGCCGCTTTTCTCAGGCTCCCAAATCTCAAAACACACACACTTTGAGGTCCCCCAAGACAACCACCAAACCCCCTCACTCGGGAAATGTATCTCACGGGTGCCGTCAAGAGCTGAGTGGGTGCCCAAACACTGCTGCTGACCCGTGTGCGAGGTGGGGAACCTGCACAAAGAGCACTGGCACATTTCCTGCCCAGCAGGTCTTGTTTAAAAGCCCTTTCCCAGGAAGAGGGTGAGGGCAGTAAATGCCTGCTTGCTGAGCCGAGAAGCAGCACCTCTCCTGGCGGTACCTTCCCTTGCTGCCGTCTGCATGTGCCGCTTCCCTCTCTGCTTCCAGCCAGCACAGAAAACTGCCTCTTTCTTTCCTCGTTACCGTGTCCTCCCTCCGTCTCCTCATTTCTAGAGTGAACAAACAATGCCATTGACCACTCCTGCAAAGTCATCTTTTCGGTAAGGCTGGCCTGTCTGGTGGTTCGGCAGCGGTCGCTTGCTGGTGGAGGCTCAGCGTGAAGTGGTACCCACACCCCACACTGAGGGCTGCTGTGGCCCAGCCTTGGGCTGAGCTTTGGGAAAAGTGACGTGCTCGTGCCTGCGTGGCGGGGTGAGGCACGTGCCGGAGAAAGGGAGCAGGACGACGCCTGCTGCAGCGTCACGTCTGCAGTCCACATGTGGAGTTGCACAAACGCAGCCTTTCTACCCTTTAAGGCCACTTTTGTGTTTTCCTCGAAGGAAACCCCTCAGCTTTTGCTCTGTTGCTGCTTTGCATGCAGCCCCACGGGCACGGGGCCGGGCTGGGGAGGACGATGCTTCAGGGAGCCGGGGCAGGGACCAGGATTAGGGATGGGGACAGGAGCAGGGACAGGGAAGCCCATCAGCACACACCGCAGGAGAAAAAGACAAGAGGCCTCCAGAGCTCTTCCTAACAGCCGCTCAGAGCAAGTGTTAGTATGCTTTTTATTTTTGGACATTGACTAAGCGTTAAAAGTTTTGCAAAGTGACGGCAGCTGCCCAGGCACAAACCCTCCCGCTGACCCTCCAGAGAAACGGGAGGTGCTGCGCAGGCTGGGGCACTCATACACCCCACCCCCCGAGGGAGATGTTGGATACGGAGGCTCAGCCCCGGTGTTAATTAGCCCAGCCTGCCAATTACCCGAGCTGCTAAAAGTTTGATGTTGCGGGGTGGGGGCGGTGGCTGCAGCTGATCGTTTGTGCCAGGTCCCTGTGGTGCGCTGGCGGCGGGGGGGGGGGGGCAGGGAAAGCGGAGGAGACGCCCGGGACGACAACACGCGATCGAATCTACTGTTTATTTTTGTTTGAAGTTTCCTCCGGCCGCACTCTCCCGGGTGCCGGGACCCAGGAGCGAGGCGGGCCGGGGCGGCGGAGCGAGGCGAGCGGCGGGGGGGGGGGGGGGGACCCCGGCGGGCAGCAGCGGGCGGGCGGCAGGTGGGGCCGGGGCCGGGGCCGGGGCCGGTCGGTCGGTCGGTCTCTCCCGGCGGCCGCTAGAGGTCTCCCGCCGCTCACGGTTGGGCGGTGGCGGGGCGCAGGGCGGCGGGACCGCGGCGGGCGCGGGAGCGGGAGCGGGCGGGGACCGGGGACCGGCGGCTCAAGGGAGCCGCTGCCGCCGCCGCCTTCCCCTCCGCCACCGCGGCCCGGGCAGCGCCTCCCCGCTCCCGCCGGCCCCGGAGGGCGGCTGGGGGCCCGGAGCGCCGAGCTGCCCGCCCGTAGTCAGGGCGGCTGCCGGCAGAGCGCGGCCGGCGGGGAGCGGGGCGAGGGGGCGGGCGGCGGAGGGGGGTTTAAAGCACCCGAGGCGTTAATGTGCTTAAACGTTTATTTCCCCCCCCCCCCCCCCTTTTTTTTTCTCCCCTGTCCTATACAATAGCAGGTAAATGTTGAGGCGGCTTCTGGGCGGCACACGCGGGTGTCCCGTCCTTGAGTGAACGAAGGGGTCCGCTGGAGCCCCGGGTGAGCGGGGAGCGGTCGCCCCCGGCCCCCGTTTGCTGGCCATCCCCTTTGTTCCTTTGTTAGCCACCCGCCGTGCACGCGCCGCGCCCGCGCTCCGAGGGTGCACCTCAAAAGGGGAAAAAAAGAATTAAAGCCACGACCGGTTTAAAAGGGCATTCCGGGCTGTCATGAGTCCAAACTATAAAACCTCACTGAGAACCCAACGACAATCAGGAGTGCAGGAGGTTTTTTTTTTTTCTTTTTTCTTTCTTTTTTTTTTTACTTCCCCCCGAGATTCTGGGTTTTGTTTCAGAAACTTCATAGGCGTAGGAGCTGGCTGCAAAGGTTGAACCAGATCTATTCCAAGTTTTATCTGCCTCACAAAAGTCATTTTGGCAGCCGGGGAACCGACAAGACCTGAATCCAAAACCCAGCAGAAGTTCCCTGTTAGAAACTTTCGAGCAGGAAAATGTCTAGCACTTCGAAACAATGTGGGCTTTCATGTGAAGCTCTTTGCAAAGTTACAACACAGTAAAAAGTTCTTGGATTCGACACTGTTTACTCGCATCGCACGCTGACACCGGGTCCAGGTTGCTCTACCCAAGGCGAAGGGCCTGCGAGAGTGTGCAAAAATCGCCTCAAAGTGCGTATTTGTGTATGGCACCAACATAAAAAAGCTGTGACGTGCAACTGAATGAAGTAAATGCTTTTCCTACTGGAGTACTTCAGCGAGTGCATCTGAGGCCATTCCTCTTCTCCTTCCTAGTCTGACATTTTCCTGGCCCCGTATGCTAATGGAAACCATCCTAAACTAGCAGGTATCACCTGCCCCTGCAGGGAAGCAGCATCTCCCTCTCCTAGTACTTGCCACCAGTGAAAATTTCTGGAAACAAGTGAGAAAGCTGAGTTAAAAGGCTTTATCATGTGCTTGTAGTGCTGCTGCTGAATGTGATTCAGACTGGTGAAAATCTGAACCCCTTACAAAACTGCTTTTCGGCATGGACGTGAGTTTTCCGAGCTTCACAACGTGTGCCCATGTTGCCCTTCTTGAGGTCCCTGATATGAGGCTTTCCTCTCGCCGAAGACCTCTCAGATGGGGCAGCGATTGCCAGGGGAGGAAACGATAGCCAAGGAAAGTGGAATTAGCCATAGTGCAGTCAGGGTTTGCGTGTCGCTGGTTCAACCCCTTGAAAAATACATTCGTTTTACTTGTGACTTGAATTGTAGCTGCAGTCTGAATTACAGGACCCTCTGTGCTGCGCCATGCACAACTGTGTAACACCAAGACAGCATGTTCTCTGCTTGATTGAGATCCGAGGTGGGTGCTTCCTCGCACCCCACCGAAACAGCCCCCAGCCAGGGCCCATCAGCCTGGGATGCTGAGGGCACAACAATTTGCGGGAAGAAGTACTCCCGGTTTGTGGTAAATTTAAGAGTATCATAGAAGGCTGCAAAACCAAAAAAGCAGTTGGGTAAAGGATAATGCTGCAAAGAACAGGACAAGGATATTGGCTATATGTTAGACTGCTTGCAGCCTCACGGGACTGCGCATGCATGGTAGCCATCAGTAGGAAGGCTCCATCTGTGTGGGGACAATCAGGACTTTGGGAGTGATACCTGGAAGCCATTAGGCTTCATGCAAACAGTTGTCCGAGCCACTCCAGGAAGCTCGGTGATTAAAACCAACGTGAACCTTCAGCGTACATACTCTGACTGTCTGGACATGGCAGCTTTTAGAAGAATACTCTTGATCTTAGTAATGTCTTTTACCCGGGGAATCAAAACACGGCGTACAGGATAGCGGGGAAGCTAGCACATGCAGGGGTCCCAGCTCAGAGGCTGAAGAAGTCTCATTCCAGTGGTTTTTCTAATGGTATATTTACCAGCTTATGTGGGCCAGGTAAAGAGAAACATTTTAATCAGCATTTTCAGGAGATGTTTCTCATCTAGGCCTGAGAAGCCTTGTCTGCATCTTGTTTTGGCTGTCCATCTCTTGCTGTCTAATAGTTGTTGTGCCACAGAATTTAGCTTTGAAAGCAGGAAAATTACATGGACAGATGACCCAGAAACTTTCTGGAAGCACGATCAAGGCAGACACATAACTTCTTTGATGACTTTTTTATATTTAAGTGCTTTCCTCTGCTTTATTTCTGGGTTCACATCAACAGAGCTTTCTTATTTATCTACTTCAATTGTGATGTCTCCTTCCAGGGCTACTATTTAATTATTTTCCTGTAATATGCATCTGGAAGCACTGTAGTTTCTTTCCTCTGTATTACAGTGCATGCGATTTGTTTTCTTGCTATCCAGCTGGATCATGCTTTTTTTATAGATGGAGGTTTGCTGAAGTGAGAATCCTTTCTCCAATTAAATGTTCTCAGTTTAAGAAATCACTCTCATTTTATGTGCAAAAGGATCTTGAGGCTGATCCAGGCAATACAAGGTAATCAATGTTTCCTCCTTGGTGAGGTATTTTTTGTTTGTGTTGTATCAGGGAGAGCACTGTGTACTCAAAAGGTTATTTATAAATAATGAGCATACGGAAGTCTTGGCCACCGGCTAAAGTGAAAACAGAGAGAGAACAAGCCCACAGCTCCTCCTGAGGCCAAGTGTCACCATCAACATCTGCCCCAAAGTGTTGGCATTCATGATGGATTTGCACTTTCCAGGGAGGGTGCTCCTGGGCATGAGGAGTCTGGACTCAGGTGGGATGATGCTCTGCCCACACTGAAAAGTACAGTTCAATTTTAAGGCAAGAAATCCCTTTAGTACAGTAATTTGGGGAGACATCACAAATTTATGGATGCTGGAGCCACTCTTCATCATTTGAAGCTTTTCTTTGAGACCTGTACCTGGACAGCATGCACTGAAGATGAAATGTCAACTCAATCATTCTTCAGTGAGATGTTGTTGCATTTTTTTCTAAAGATACATTTAAAGGGCAACACGTTTGCATAACATTTTCATATCCCTGGTCTTGAAAAGACTTAAGGAGCCAGGGCTACAATCTGAAATCTAATATTCTTACCTTCTGCGGTGGCAGAGGATGGGGGAAAATGTCATTAAAAATGTCTCGATTCTCTTTGTAAAAGAACATTGTGTAAACTGGAGAAGACAGTTGATGAAGGGTTAAAATAGTAAATAGCATTACAGTTTGGGGTTTTTTTATTTCCTTACCCCAGGCATTTACTGTGGGTTCTCAATGTGAAATGTGGTGGAATTATTGTGAAGATGTGTTGTTTAAATATTAAACATTAATGTTCTTCTTTTGATGGTGAAGCCAGTATTAAACCTGTTAATTTTTCATTAAAGCACCTAAAGCCAAATTTGTTTAAACTTTCAGTTTGCTGTCATCTTCATAATAGAAGACACGAAGTAAAAGCTGCGTAGAACTGAGAATAAATAGGAGCGAAATGTGGGAGCCAGCTCCAGGCTTCCCCACACGGGTGGAGGGGAGATGAAGGGGAAGAGAGAAGCAGCAGGAGGGGAAGGAAGAAGAAAAGCAGCCCTGGGAAGAGAGGATGAGGGAGGAAAAGATAAGCATGTACAGACCAACAGGAAAGGGTTTGTAAGTATTAAACACACCAGTACAGCGATGGGGCCGGTGCAACTTCTACTCAGCAAAAGGTGAAAGCTCGTGTCAGATTTGCGAGGGGTGAGCGTTGGGGGATGCCGCATGCTCATGCGGGCGAGCCACTGCGGATGGGGTGAGGGATGTGGGATTTCTAAACCAGAGCCGGTGCCCTCGCAGCATTGCTAGGGGGAACGAAAGGCAGCGATGACTTCATGGCCAAGTTTGGCCCCCAGTTGCACTATTTTATCTCAGTGTGATGGCGAGATTTGTAAGTCAGCTCCTGCTTGCTGCTCCCAATGTTGAGGGCTGCACCTGTAAAATCACGTCCAGGCAGGAGTCTGTACCTTCACCATTGTTTTGTAATCGCCGGTGAGAAAAATAACTCACAGGAGGTGTTTGTGTGTGATCCTTTGAAGCATAAATGATTTTAAGCTGTGGTTGGCGGGTACGGTAGTGGCTGGGCAGGGAGATGGAGTAGGAAGCGCTGGATCAGGCTGCATTTGCCAAGCAGGGAGAAGGATTTTACAGTAATTGAGATGTGAAATGCTGAGAGTCTTGACAAGAGTTTTAGCTGTACAGATGGGTAAGGAAGGCCATATCTCAGAGATGTTATGCAGAAAGAATCTGCAAGCAGCAGAGAGCAAGCTTGGATATGAGCCCGGGGGAGGCACCCGCGGGAGCCGCTGCCCAGGTGACTCTGCAGAGCGATAGCGTGGAGGGATGGATGGAGGCGTGGAGGGATGGAGGATGGGTGGGTGTCTGAGTGGAGGGACGGGGTTGTGCAAAACTATCAGAAACCACAGGGTCCCCAAGAGGTAGAGGCAAAAGGTGGGCAGCCGTGTTACAGCCCTGCTGTGTGCAAGCTGATGGCTGCTTGTCCACGCGAAGCTGAGAGACTTCAGATTTTGATATGGGCAGGAGACAGGTCTCCAGTGAAGCATTACGTCTGGGAGACAAAATAACATGTCCCTGAAACAGGTGTCAAGGCAAACTTCAAACACCTTCTGGTTCTGGGGTATGATGATCCACCCAAAGTCTTGCTAGCTGGACTAGGACACATGGAGGTGGTTTCTCGCTCTTCATGCCGCTGCACAGATGTGATAGTCAATGTCTTTTATGCCTAATGAAGAACTAGCACCATCCCCTTCGTCCAGTGAGATTTCCAGCTACACAGAAGACCAAAAAGTGATCCATTAATATTTAACATAGGCTATTTTATTAGAAATAATAGGGAAAACAGGCCCATATTTAACTTTGGTTATTGGACTCCTTTTTTTAAACACCAGTTTTCCTTTGTTTTAATCAATCCAATTAACCCTGAGGGAAAAGTCCCACTCGATTTAGTAAGGATGACATTGACAAGGACTTACAGACATGTTATAGAATGACTACAAAATCTAGGGGGTCCTGATACACAGGTGGCCTAAACTGAGCTGTCAGCACATGAGCACTGAAGTAAACAGGGCGATCAGGGATGCTGTGGCAGTGGGATACGGTCCAGCCAGCGGATGGGGCAGTGAGCAAGCAGCACTATCTTCTGTTGGATTGTGCAGAGCAACCCCAAAAAGTACATGTCTGCCACTGGTTGTATTTTTCACCTGAATTATTTAAGCCCTTTCCTGGAAGTGCCATCTCTGTGTATTCCTCTCCTTTGCTCTGTCCTTCTCTTCCTCCCTGTTTCCCTTCCCTCTCTCCCTTATGTGACCAGCTCATTTGCAACATTTCTGCTGCAATCCCACAGAGATTCATTTTCACTTTTTTATTGAAAAATCGAAATCTTTGGAATTAAAAGCTCCCAATATTGAATTTTCAATAACAGGTGAAAATTACACTCTGCATGACAATGAGGAGATGGATGCGCTGAGCTGGGAGTGTGGCAACGTGGGCACCAGCGGGCTCACGTTTGACCCACACGAGACAACTGGGGCAAGTATTTAAAGAAAAGTAAAAAAGCAAAGGTCATTTGGGAAGTGCAGTGGAGAACACAGAGGAAGGCAGTTTTCCATTCAGGGCAGGGGTGGTAGGAGGAGGAATTTTCCTGCCATTTTATTGCAAAGCAAAGCAGGGTGCGGAGTTTTTGGGTGATGGATACATTTGTGGAAAAGCATTGGGGACTTGAGGGTTCCCTTTAGGGGAGCAACAGCTTAATAGGTGCCACTCTGGCTGCTCCCAGCCATCCTTCCCGGGGACCTTGTGCCTGCAGATGCTTCGCTGTGCCCCGCCGTGTGGGGAGCGGTGGGGTGGTCGGTCGTGGCAGTGATGAGTGAACCCCTCTGCTGCAGCAATTGCAGCGAAGCAGCCAAGACCCTTTTCTTTATGAAATCTTCCACCACCAAACTAATGCAGATGCAGCAGCAGCAAGATTGCCAGCTTCACTGGCACCCAGCGTTCCTTTAATTACCATCCAGCCTTCCTCCGAGCAGGGTTAAGCAAGGCCACGGCAACACTGCCAGTACGCGCTGTGACTGCTCGCCCAGGCTCAACAAGGTATTTTAATTTTGTGCTTTTCTGGGACCATCCTCCTTTCTCCATGGCACCCTTTGTGGCTGCCCGGATGTGTGCCCAAGCAAGAGGTGCGTGTTTTGGGTACCTGGAGCGGCCTCCCTGGGAGCCATGTGCTGAGAGAGTGGCCCTGTGTGTGCTGAGTGGTGGGTCAGGGAACCCGGATGCAAGGGAGCTTGGCCACCTTCACCGGAGGTCGAGCCTCACTCAGGGAGTGCAACGGCTCGCGCTGACTGAGGTCAACCCCTTCCCTGGCTGGTGTTTCTTTTGTTTTATTTTTTTAAAGTTTCTCTTTCAATCAAACCCTCGCCTTGTTTTTCCTGTAGCATCCCGGGGCATGCAGAAGCAGGGCTGGATGGCCTGGAAGGCAAGTGCAGAGCTGCTGGGGAGCCTGCTGGGGTGATGGTTAGCGAGTGGAGAAGAGCAGATGAGGTGGTTCCCTTATGCCTTCAACCACGTCACAAAACGTTTTGCCGCTACCTCCCTGAGAGCACACTCCTGCTCAAACGCTGTTTCATTTCCTGCTGAGCTGTTGTCACGGATGGAGACTTTGAAGATGAGAAAAATCATGTAGGTCTGAGTTATCAGCTAGTGAGATACTCCAAAATTAATTTGGAAGAGCCATGTTCTGCTTCTCCCCCCACTGCCCACCCAGAGCCCAGCCCCGCTCCTTGCAAAGTCGGAGGAAGTTTTGCTGCTGGCCTTGACTGCCCCGGGTGTAAAGCAGTTTTGTGGAGAACAAAACACACAGCAAACCCCTTGAGTGCCTGGGCCAGGAAAAGCAGCAGGTAGCCAGTACCAAGGGCCTTGGCCGTATTATCTACATGGTAAGCCCTCCCCAGCCTGAATGGAGCTATCAGAGATGCCCCGGCACTGCGGCACAGCCCCCGGCCCTGGAGCCAGCAGCCAAGCACCGCCTGGCCCCATCAGGCTGGGCATCCTCGGGTTGCATTAGGTGTGAGCCTGCCCCATGTGATGAGGCGACAGAAGGAAATCAATTAGGAGGCAAAGCGGTTTGAAACTTTTGCTGTGGCTCCCTCCCTCCCACCAGCCCCAGGTCCTTTCCCAGCTGGCCCCAGGGAAAGCAACTGGTGGCAGCACGTGAGAAGCGCTGGAGATGGATGGTGTGTCACGGGCACAGCTGGACGGATCTGGCACGCAGGTGTTGGGCTGGTGCCTGCCAGCTGCCCAGCCGCCGCCAGATATTTGTGGCCGAGGGATGAAAGGGGAGAGGAGTCTCCCTCCTCACTTGGAGCACAGCAAGGGAGGCAGCCGTGCCGGGGGAAGGCAGCAAACCCCTCCCAAAAAAATCTGTGGGGACGGATTGCCCCACCAGTGAGGGCATGGAGTGTCCTGGGGCTGGACGCAGTGGCTGCTGCCCTGCAAACCAGGTGACCTCCGGCAGCCCCACAGGCACTGCCGAACCGACCCAACATGGCCATGGCTGAGTGTGAGCATGGGGAAAGCCTCCACAGGAGGTCTTCTCCTGCTGTGCCCTTGGTGGAGGTGGGCAGTCTCAGCATTGGAAAAGGCCATCTCCTAACCCAGGCAGCCCTGCTGCTGTCCCAGAGGGGTCCTGCATCAGATGCCACCTTGAGACACAGAGAAGTTAATCATGGAAATAAAAGTTGGCAGTTGCTTAGGTACAAAATGATCATGACCTCATTTTTTTTGGTGCAAAAAGAAAAGTTAAAACCCGGTACTAATTAGTGACATTTGGTGCTTAGGTTGCTAGAGATTATGGGCTGAGTAACCTGTGAGAGAGAACAAGAAAAATGTTAGTTGTTATTGCTGAAAGATACCTTCTTAAATGTCCTATCTCTAAACTCAAAGGCTGGAGAGGTTATGCCCAACCTGATCAGAAGGGAATAAAACTAACTGAAGTTAAATGTATATATTTCTAAAGAAACACGTTTGTGCAGGTTATGTGTGGACGGTGTGTGCATACTTGTGTTTGCACACACACGTAAGTGGAGCTGGAAGCCCACTAGTAAGGGGAGAGACGCTGCAGAGCCTTCCCCGGACACTGGATATGCACACCGGTGGCCTTCAGGAGTGGCTAACAGGAGAGGCGGGCTTCATGGTTTCCTTCCAACCTTTGGCATTTCTGTGTTGACCATGATGTGTCTGGGAGGCTCAGCGTTTGTGTCACGTGGATGCACTTACACCAGCGGAAGAAAGTCGGTTGCAATGAATATTGCCTAGAAGCAAGGAACAGCATAGAACTGGTAAAATAAAAAATAATCGCCCACTATTATACAAAGTTATAGTTAAAGGCAATTAATGCTTTTTTTTAAAGCATATTAGTACCATAGGAAATATGAATAACAGTGTGTCACTAAATGGAAACCATAAACTGTCAGTAAAACATTATACAAAAAGGCATTGCAATCAGTAAATATTCCTCTTGTGCATTTGGGAATGAACATACGCTGTATTTGCATCCCAAGAAGATGACAATGATGAGGATGCTTGGCTTTCCAGTCCCCTGTCAGCTCACGGTGCTGTTAAGGACAAGCTCCAGCTCTGCAGGGTGTCAGGTGGCACAAAGCCTCTGGTAGCCCGCCCTGGAGGGCAGCGAGGGCCTTGGCCAAGGACCTCTCCAGTGGCTGCTGCTGTGATTGCAAAGTCTCTGGCCCTATCCCCCATGCTGAGTTACCAGAAAAACTTCCCCCCTGCCCAGGATGAGTCCTGCCCCTCATCTCTCTTTGCGTATTTTGTCAAACCAGGCTTGCACAGACCTGCTGGAGGAGGTCCCTGGAGACAACGAGGGGTCCCCCTGTGCAGTGCTGGCTGACCTCCTCCCTCCAAACTTGCCCTTCAGAATGAGCCCCCCAACTCCTCCCACTGCCTGGACAAAACCCACCACTCCTCCTGCAATGGGAGAAATGTCCCTAGCCAGCTGACTCTGGTTGGTTGCCCTCACCAAACTGGGGCAGCAAACCATTCAAAGGCTGCGCTTTGAGAGCAGTTCCCCTCTCTGTGTGCAGTAACTCTGTTTACCAGTAGTCATTATATTAATGGGACTCTCAGTGCAGTTTTTTTTCTGAAGTGCAGCTTGTATAATAAACAATTACGACAGAGATTTCAATAGCTCCCATTACAGGCTCAACTTTAGCCAACATCTGGGAGAATCTCTCAAGATGATGTTTATTATCCATTTTCTGCACAAGAAGATGCTCAGTTGGCTTCCAACAAGTCAGCATGCAAAGGTTATTCCTTCTCTTTTTAAAGAGACTGTCGGAGCTTTTTCTTTTCTCATAAGCTATTATTGGAAATTACAAAGAAACTTAATTTTGGTTGGTTGGCTCCTAACTGTTAGACAAATTTAGCTTGCCTTATACATGAACTCCCTGTATCTCCTGCAGGACCGCCTTGCTCTGCTAAGATCCCACACGCCGCTTCCTCAGCCTGCATACACAGAAATATTCCAGTGCCAAGCTGAGCCCTTATACATAATATTTCCATCCCTCTGCCCAGCCTGTGGTGTTCGCATGTTATCTATTCCCATCACACCACCCCCCTGCACTTCAGAAAGTTTGGAGATGTATGGTACCTGACAGCCGGCAATTAAGGGTTCAGCTTGGGCTGTGTAGTGATAGCGCCTTGCCCTCCCTGAAGGATACAGACTCTCTTCCTTCAAGAGGGCTGTTGATGTATTCAGATTGCTTACGTTTGTTTTTCTTTATGGAGAAGGTGTTTTTTTTTTTAACTGGTAAGTCCCTTTTCCTAACCCTCTGGAAGCTGGAGTAAAGCAAGTTAATATAGAGTTTAGCATCAGAAGTGCTGCTCTGCCTATTTCATAGATTTCCATCTGATCATCAAAGTGACATAAGACAACAGAGAATCATTTTCTTGCCCTGCCTTGCCTTGCCTTGCCTCCCCACTAAGGACAGGACAGACGTGTGCAGCCCAGCAATACTGACACCCACAGTAAGTGCAACATGGGGACATGACGGTAAAATCTTTGAAGCGACTCAGCGGCAACCCAAGGGAAGGCTTTCCCAGTGGCATGGTGAGAGCAGTGAGGCTGGACGGAGGCCCTGCAGGGAAGTGCTTGGGCCATGGGGTGCCCCACTGTCCTTGGCACCATGTGATGGGGAGCCACCCCGGCACATCCCAGGGACAGGGTGAAGGGCAGCACCCTGCCAGCAGCACTGTGGTGGGGACCGCGGCATCAGGGCACAGCTTGGGCCACGTGCGCAGGGGTGAGGGGGTGCAGCACAGCTCCACAAGAGTTGTTTAAAACACCCGGGCACGTGCAGGCAGGTCGGCCCATGGAGCACCACTGTGGCCAAAGCCACCCCTTCACACCTAGCTGGGGAAATCTTGATGGTGGTGGTTGAAAAAAACAGTTGCTTCGCTGAAGGGAGGTGGTGATCACATCGGATGGAAAAGGCGTTTCTAAGCCCTGCTAGGACAGGGAGGGCAAGCTGCTCCCCTGCCCCTCTGGGAGGGATCCCAACGGGAGCAGCTTGGAGCCAATACCAGAGCCCACGGTCAGATGAGCGGCAGTTCAGTCTTAGCACTTCAAGCATCTGTGGATGCAGGTTGGCACAGCGTGCTCTGAGCTAGTACTCCTTTTGTGAAAGGAGCGGTTTTCTCTGAAAATCACTCATGTGGGCAGTTTCCATCCTGCTTGAGCTCAAGGGCTTTGGTGGTGCAGAGGGGGCACCTCTGTGGGGGCTCCCCACCAGCTCCCGAGGCTGCTCTGAGGTAGCCAGACACAGGTTGTCCCCACACAGGGTCAGAGCCACCGCAGCAGTGTGGCACCCATGACTGGCCCTTGGTCAATCTGCACTGGGCCACCGGGCAGCCTGCGCTTTCCCATGCTGCGGACAGAACCCTGTTGCGGCTTGCAAAGAGGGCCAAGCTCAGAGCCTCTCTGCAGGAATGACCAGAGGGCTGGGCAGGAGGGCCAGGTGCCATGGACCCAGTTTTGCTCCTGAATGGAGTTGGGACGCAGCTGGGGGCCAGAGTGGTTGTTGCATCCCTGCCCCAGGGACTTATTTTGGATGGCAGCCAGGGCAGAGGGACGGCGTTCAGAGCTTAATCCTTGCTTTTGCAAAACTAACATTTTGCAAAATACACATTTTGCAAAATCCAGTTCAACCCCAGTGCCAAAATGGGGTTAAAAAAGAAAACCCACATAACTAATTACAGCAATTGCACAGCCGTGGCTTTGGCCCCCCATGCCTACAAAAGGTGGGCCCCAGGGAAGGCCAACCCCAGCTGCCAGCCCCTCTGCAGGTGCCTGGGGACTCTGGCCTCCCTTGGTCCTGCCCTTTGTGAGGGCTTTGAGGGCTTGAGTGTCCCCACCGAGGGGAAGGGGCAGTGGTCCCCTGTGCTGGCCCTGTGGGCGGGTGCCGAAGGGGAGAGGGGCTAAAGTGCAGTGGTACTGCCCAGTATTGCAGTGCCACTGACCTCGTCTTGCTTCTCAAAACTATAGCGTTGCCCTGCTGCAGTGTAAAAATCTGCCTTTCCATCTCCACACAAAACATGATAGACTCACTAAAAAGTGCTGGCAGGGGGAAGGAAGCAGGCACTCTTGCCACTGGGCTTTCCTGGGTTTCCTTGGGGGGGTGCACAGACATGGCTGGCGATGCTGGGACAAACACCCCTCACCAGCCACATCCGTGGCTTCAACTCATTGTCTGAGGGGCTGCTGGGGAGAATGAGTGGCCTACATCTCCTACATCAGGTGACTAGGGGACTGGAGCATCTTTCCTATGAGGAAAGGCTGAGGGACTTGGGTCTTTTTAGTCTGGAGAAGAGAGGACTGAGGGGCATCTTATCAATGCTTATAAATACGTAAGGGGAGGGTGCCAGGTAGAGGGGAACAGTCTTTTTTCAGTCGTGCCCAGTGATAGGACAAGAGGTAACAGGCACAAACTTCAACATAGGAAGTTCCATCTTAACATGAGGAGGAACTTCTTTACTCTGAGGGTGGCAGAGCACTGGCACAGGCTGCCCAGAGAGGTTGTGGGGTCTCCCACACTGGAGACATTCAAAACCCGCCTGGACGCCGTCCTGTGCAACCTGCTGTAGGTGTCCCTGCTGTGGCAGGGGGGGTTGGACTAGATGATCTCCAGAGGTCCCTTCCAACCCTGACCATTGATTCTGTGATTCTGTGAACAGGCAGGCAGGCTCACAGAAGAGAAAACTTTAAAAACAGTGTAAGAAGTTTGGCTTTACCGTGCAACCCTGCACTTTCCCCCAAAACTGTGGAGCTGCGGTGACAACGCTGGTGCTGAGCCACCCTGCTCCAGTGCACGGGGCGAGCGGAGCCCTTCTCAAGGCAGCCAGATCCCTCGCCAGGGCCTTGGCAGCCGTGGGACTGCGCCCAGGGCGTTTAGCATCACTGCCCGCTTTGGAAAGGCCCCTTGGCTTGGTCTGGGAGGGAGGATTAGGAATAAAATTACATGTTCCCCCTGCTTATTTATAATGATTCCGCTGTGCTGATAGTGGCGATTCGTTACGGTGAACAAACAGGGCTTCACAAGGCTCGTCGGAAGAGGGGTGTCTGCGGAGAGGACTCTCCCCTCTCCATCCCCATCTCCGAAGGGTGCCCCCGCCGGATCTGGGAGAGGCAGATACTAGGGGATTAGCGTGGCGCTGGAAGGGCTGCAGCCGGAGGGGAAGCTTGGCACTGCCGCCTGGATGAGAGCTCGCAACAATGGCGAGCTGCAGCCTGCCAAATCTCAACACAGCAGGCAAGGCTAGGCTCAGCTCTAGCTAAACGGGAGCCGTGTAGGACCCTCCATTTTGGAAGAGCGCTAGCAAGGTCTGGCACTTGGAATTCTTGGCATCCACAAGTGTCTTCGCTCTTTCTTATCCCCTCCTGTTCCCAGTAGATTTTGCATCCTTTACAATGGATAAATTATACATGCAGAGTTTACTCTCCTACCCGAGCTTCGAGAATACCCCAGTGCCAGCCAAGGGAGCTGGTGCATGGGGGAATAGCCAGGAATGTTTAAAATAGTCTGGCCATGTGACTGGGGATTGGAAAAGAAAAAAAAACAACCACCCTTTCCCCCAGCGCTTTAAATGCAAGCAAACTTTTTTTTTTTCCGCGGGAGAGAGTCATGAACTGGTGATCTGTGCGCCAGTCACGAGCCAGCAGCTCTGGTTTCCCTCCTGGCTGCAGAAGCGGCTGTGTCTGGGCCCTGGGGCGAGGCACGCGGAGCCAGAGCCGGCATGGAGGATGGCTGGATCCAACCTGGGCCGAGGTGGAGGCAGCCGCCATAGGGAAAGCGGGAAGGCGGCGGAGAGCTCCTGTCCCTCCCTCTTTGGCTGGCGCTGAATGATTAAAACTGAGGGCGGGTGTACCTGCGCTTGTACATACAGCTTGTTCTGTGTCGGCTCTTTGTCGGGAGAAAAACCAGCCATGAAAAGGGAGACGTGGGCAATGCAGATCCCAGTTTGGGCAGGGAACCAGCTGGGAGAAGTGGGGCGCTTGACCCCATGTACTCCTCCCTACCCAGCTGCCCACCCACTCCATAGTCGCCCGTCCCCGCATCCACTGGACCTGTGCCACCATGCCCAGTCCTGGGAAAGCCCTGTGCACCCAGGGACAGGGACAAGGTTGGTCCTCCCTGATCCTCCGGCAGCTCCCTGCGCCCAGGGGCAACTGCTGCTCCTCACCTCGGTGCTGGGAGGCAGAGGGGCAGCAGTATTAATGAAGCTTTTAACGACGGCTACCGACTTGTACTACAAGCATCTGAGTCTCATTTGAATTCAGGCAACTTTAAGCTCTTTTGGCAGTATAAAAGGGCCTGAAAGTGGATTCCAGTCACATGTGCGCTTGCTTTTAGACACCAGCGCGGTGCCAGCGTGATGTAAAGGGGCCTCCGTGAGCCGGAGAATCAGGCCCTGCATATTTTACACTCTTTTGTAGCTTGCTGTGACTCTGCTTATCTCTAACAGTTAAAAAACGAGTGCCAATGGTCTACACGCTGGATACGTATCATGCAAAACCAAATATAGCACGGCTCAAGAACACTCTTTGCATAATGTACATATGTATTTCATTTATTTTTGTAAAAATTCTGCTTAAGCATATGGAAGGGAAGGAGTGATAACACTGCCTAGAGGCAGATATAATGTGGTCAGGCAATGTGCAAGCTTCCTCACACAGCTCGAGGAATGTGCCTGAGTTTGAAGTTGTTACATGAGTCCTGGACAATTCCTTAGCGGGGAGAAGCAAGTAGGTCATACAGATGATTTTGTGACAGGGGTCTTCCTTCACATCAGATGGCAGAGAGCCTCCGAATGCATTTCACCTGGGGCTTATGTTTTCTAACCCAGAACTATGGATGTGCAAGACTCTGGCTGAAAATAACCATGTAGATCCATATTTAGGAGCCTGCATGCATGAATTTTTCTTCAAACTTTTGGCTTGCCGCATCGATGCTGTCCTACCAGTAATTCTACAAACCCTCTGGCTTACACTGCATAGCACAACCACTACCACCAATTGCAAAAAAAAAAAAAAAAAAAAAAAGGCAAGCCACTAACAGGAAAAATAACCAAATTTAATAAAATTTAAAGCTCCTTGTCCTCCCTGGGCAGGGACAGCCAGACAGGACTGACCCTAGTGCCTGACCCTGAGAGACACTGGGCTCCTGCCAGTGCTTCAAACAAAAGCTGTGCTTTGTTCGTCTTGATGTGTGCCTCTGTCTGTGCTGCCTTTTCCTACTTTCCTTGTATGCAGTCGAAATTGTATTTTTAAAAACCAGAGTGGTTGCTGCTGGAGATTGGGGTAAACCACGTGTCAGCTTTGACTTGTACATTCATCCCCTCTAAGCTGTGATGGGAGCCGCCGGGATCTGTTTGACATTGCATCGCACGTATCAGCTTCTGGATGCTTGGCCAAAGCCAACCCAAGCCTTCTGGGGCCCTTGGCCAAACCTCACCGCCTCGCTGTGCTGAGGGAATCTTCCCTTCCTGCCATGGCTCCTGGCGAGCAGGAAAGCTGGGAGCACTGAACTGTCTGGCCTCTTTCTTCCCACTTACTGATCTCTGTTGGATTTACCCCTGATTTTTACAGGTGCAAATGACAGGCAAACCAAATGTATTAGTGTTATCTGATGGGAGGAGGGCCACCAAGATGATGAGAGGGTTGGAGCACCTCTCCTATGAAATCAGGCTGAGAGAGTTGGGGTTGTTCAGCCTGGAGATGAGAAGGCTCCAGGGAGACCTTATAGAGGCCTTCCAGTACCTAAAGGGGGCCCTACAGGAGAGCTGGGGAGGGACTCTTTGTCAGGGAGTGTAGCAATAAGACGAGGGGTAATGGCTTTAAACTGGAAGAGGGTAGATTTAGGTTAGATATAAGGAAGAAATTCTTCACTATGAGGGTGGTGAGACACTGGAACAGGCTGCCCAGAAAAGCTGTGGATGTTCCATCCCTGGAGGTGTTCAAGGCCAGGCTGGATGGAGCTTTGAGCAACCTGGTCTAGTGGGAGGTGTCCCTGCCCTTGGCAGGGGGGTTGGAACTAATTGATCTTTAAGGTCCCCTCTAACTCAAACCATTCTATGATTCTGTGGTTCTGTGTTCGCAGATCCAGCAGTGCGTAAGGCATTTTGAAGCCAGTGGCAGAAGGCAGCTGCCTGTACCAGGGGACACAAAATTTAAGGGCGGATCTTACAAACTGGTTGCACCTTGGGTGGGGAATATGGTCAGACATAATCTTGAGTTCATGTTTAAGTTCATCTTGTTCAGGAAAACACCAAAGCACGTGTTTAGCTGTAAATGGATAATTTAGTGTAATTCTGGATAATTTAGTGTAATTCATCTAAAAGGAGTGCTTCCCTAAACAGAGACCATGAGAATACACCTAACATAAGCTGAAGTCAATGGGCTTTACTTCTGAGTAACATTAGCTGGTGCCCAAAGCACCGGGATCAGGGTCTAAATGGCTTGATGGAGAAGGGAAGGATGAAGAAATAGAGAGTACAGCGACACTGACATGTGTCACATCCTCATGGATGCAGGCACAGTTTTAACTCACAGACGTGCATTTTACCTATGGGTTTGCATAGATTTTAGCTAATGGGCTTTGTTTTAGAAATTGGGGGATCCTTGGGCAAGGTGTTATCTTACTGACATGCAAACGCTTTCTGCTGAGAGGCTGTTTTGCAGAAGGAATTAGAAAGACTGGTCTGAGTGAGAAGAGGTTGGAGCAGATGTTTTAAGAGGACAAAGAGCTGTCGGGATACAAACATATGAAACAGAGGCAGCAGCATCGAACAACAAGATACCTTCTGTGTCGTGCTCTCCCTTTCTACCCTGAGACAAATCTTAATCTATTTTGTTTACTGATACAAAGCGATTTGCTTAATATAGTCTTACGCAGCTGTAACTGAGAATAAAATTAGATCTTGGTGTGCTAATTGGGGCCCTGACCCAGAGGAGCAGTTAAGCATACGCTTAGCATGAAGTATCAGAGCCACTCCACCTGAGTTGGTGAGGGTATGCCTAAGCTTTAGGTTAAGCATTGTTTCAAGTATTTGGAGCACACAGCTCACAAGAGATGGTATCTAACCTCCCATTTCTGCTTAGATACCTCAAACCTCCAAACATTTTCATGTTAAAACAGAGAGTGTTTCGCAGGGAACTATTATCATTTTCCTGCCTTCCTTGGAGGAAAATTGCCCTCCAAATTAAGGGCAAATTTCATTCTAGGAGAACTGCAAGATTAGAGGCAAAGACATCTCTCCTTTACTGACCTTCATCCCCGGAGCACTGGGTGTTCTTGGTTGCTCCTACAATGGAGGAATTAGAGATAGGTGTTTGTAGGAAAGTGTGTGGTTCACTGGTGTGCAGATTGTACAAGACAGGAGGACTGGATTTTAATTTAAACTATTAATTTGGAGGGAAGCAATAAAACAGAAAAGCACGTAAAGATTTACTTGCCCAAAAAACTCTGACATGTCTCCTATTTTTAGAATGCTCTGCAAATGCTTTTCATGCAAATATACACGCACGTATACATACGTATGTGTATCTCTGTTATGTAAATCAACTCTGGCTTCTTATTCACTGTGTTAATGAGCTTTGAAAAGGCTTTGGCATTTCCTTTTCTGTGAAAGGATTTTTGTTTTTAAAGAAATAATTAAACCTGTGTATCATAAAGGTACTTTTAAAGCAGCCAGACTCCGATAGCTGTATTCAAGCTAAATATGATCTGGTGGTGCAAGTAGTCCCCTAAGTACTTCTCTGAATACTGACAAACCTTTAATCGCTCACTTAAAGCTGGTGCTGAAGTGCCTGGCTGAATTGAGGCCCTATCCAGTGATCTGGGGTGTTTGGTTAGCACCCAGGCACTTGAGGGGATGGGATGGGGGAAGTACGAGGAGTCGGCCCAATCTCCCCACCCTACCAAAAAGCACAGACCTGGCCAGTGGGGTCAAGGGGACAGCCTTCACCTGTGGTGCATGGTCACACTGAGTCTTGCATCCTTGGTATGCCTGGTCCTGCAGCCACATCTCCAGTGCTCTGGAGTGCAGCGCAGAGTGCAGCACCTGCCTTGCGGGGTGCGTCTTCTGGAATGAAAATTCTGTTCTTCAAGTCTCCGTATAAGTCTCCATGCTGCTGGCTGTGAGTCAGGAGATGACTACCGCGGACCCTTTCAGTGCAACACCACCTCTTATAAAGTCATCAAAACCCAGAGGGAAGCCAAGAATTCCTGAGGCTGGATTGCATCCCAGAGTGTCCAGTAAGCAAAGATGTACGTTACATGTATGCCTAAAATGGAAACATGAGCTGGTGCTTGCTTCTACAGCTTCAAAGGCAGCAGCCAGCAAATTCTCTCTGGAGCTCAAATGCTAGTCCCAGCAGACAGCCCACCATACTGGCTGAGAGCAAAGGTGAGTGGCACGTCCCAGCCCGCAGGTGCTGGAGCATCTGCAGAGCAGCAGCCAGATTGGACTGTTCACTGGAGAATGGCTGCAAATAAAGTGGTTGGGTCCCAACGCATCTGTAAGAGGACTAAACCATGCAGCAGTCAGAAAACATCTTGGCAAATCAGGGTTTTTCTCTGTAAGTAGGAGGATGTTCCTTAGTAGCAGCTTCTGCCCGTGTCCGTCATCGGCTGCTTTGTGCGACTTCCCTTTTCACTTTAAGCTGTCTGTACTGAGCACCAAAGGAAATGAAGTGGGATTATTTTACACCCAAGTTGTATATCCCGTAAGAAAGGGAGCACCCTGCTGTGCCAACTAGTGGTTTCCATACAGTGGCAATGCATAGAAAACAGACACTGACTTGGAAAAGTAAAACCCTCCAGGGAGTCACTGCGCTCCCTGAGGAAATACCATTTACTGTGCACCAGCTCCATTTGTTCCAGGGACATTTCTAACCTGTTCCCTGGATTTTAATGCAATTCAGATTGTCACATCACGCCAAGTTATGAGCTGCCTTTAGCAGGTAAGAACAATGGGCTTGAAGGATTGAGTTTTGTTGGTTATAAATATTATTTATTGGTGAAGATTAATGAAGGAGCAGCCAGTGTGGAGCCGTCCCGTAATGGAGGCAGAGCACTGATGTCCCTTCCCCGCAGACTGCCCTCCTGGCATACCAGGGACAGGAGGACCAGTTGCCCCCCGCTTTTGGTTTCCACTGGGGTCTCAGCACTGAGGCCCAGTCAGACAGGTGAAACTGAGCAGTTTCCACGTTGCCTGCGTTCCCTGAATATTCATCCCTCTTGCTCAAAAAGGGGAAAAAAAAAAGGGTAAGAAGAAAGCAAGCCTCACATTTTCTGTGGCATCTCAAGCTGGGGGGAAAGGCCGAGATAAATGGATACTTTCAAGGTCATTAGCTTGTGGAGCTCACAGTTTGTATTGCCCTGCCAGAGCTCAGCTTGGAGAGGTTATAAATGTTTTTCATCTGGAGCAGGGAGCTCATTGTTGGAGTTTGGATCCTCTGCTTGGCTGACAGTGAAAAATCCAAATGCTGGTGGAGCAGGGCCCCCCTCCCCGCCTGGGAGGTCTTTTGTCTATTCATCTGTAGCAGAAAACACAGGGAATTAGATATGCACTGGAAGATATTGCAATGCCTCGCCACTATGGTTGCCACCACCAAAAATGCCGCTGGGCAGCTGACCTTCCTGGCGGCCCACCAAAAGAGACGCAAGGTCAAGTGTTGTTTGCACTCCAAGAAAATTACTTCAAAATGACGTCCAGACCTCTCCAGCCTCACCAGCCTGCAGCCCATGGTCTGGGGAGAACAGACAGGGAGAGGGACCGAGCCAGAAACCCAGGGTGTGGGGCAAAGCACCACCTCTCAACCTTGGCAGACTGCAGATTTTGGGCGCACCCTAAGCCGAGGCAGCAGCAGGCATTTTGCAGCTGCGGCAAGTGCAGCACCGCAGCAGCTGAGCCCACCTGCCGACATGCAGGTGTCTTCTCCTTGCCCCTGCTCCCCAGCCTGTCGAAAGTCACCGCTTTTGGCCGTGTGTTTGTCCGAGCTAATAACCCCTGCACCTGGCTCTTTTCCACGCTGCTCAGGGCCCCTGAGGGGTTTGGAGGTGCAGGGGCACAGCCACAGTGGCTGCAAAACCCAGCCTCTGACAACTAGTGTCACCATGCCTGGCCTTCTACATCTCTTCTGCCTTTTCCCATTGCTTTGCCACCCAGCAGTGACGCTGGGCACAGGGAGGGTGTGTGCAAGGGCAGACATCCTTCAATCTGCCTTGAAGGCTGCAGTATGACGCTATGTAAGACCAGAGTTCTTCTGTCAAAATTGGGTCTTCTCCATTCACACAGGAGCAGGGTGGGTTTGCTCATTAGATCGACACTGCTTGCAGCATCTCGGTCCCCATGGGTTCCAGGGGACTCAGAAATGGTGCAGATAAATAGACTTTTGGGGTCAATGCCACAGACGGAAAGGGATAGAAAATTCCAGCTATTTGGTGCTCAGTCAGGCCAGATGTTTTATAGCCTCTGGTGGAATATCAGTAGATGTATTTCACAGCGGTAAAGGTCAAAGATGGACTCTAAAATAAGTGGAGCCAGCATTTTTGATGGCTCTCAGATTAGAGGAATATTTACTGGCAGATAATATCTGCAGAACAAAAACTTCTTTCTCAGGAGTGGGAGAAGAGTTTTAGCAGTGGCCAGGACCTCTGGGAGCCATCAGGTCTCCTAGACCTCAGCCTGGCACAGAGCGTCCACAGGGATTTTGCTTTCTTCTTCCAGGGCATGAAAGGCACCCTGATAAACAGAGCCGAGGCCCTCTGCCTCTCGACTGCACACCACTGAAGTGACTCCCTTGGGGGCTAAGCACAGGGATTTCTGTTCATCATTTCCAGATCATGACACTGAATCATGGGCAACCTGGGAGCTGCAACTTCTGGGATCTCCATCGCCTCTCCTTCCCTTACCCCACCAAGCCCACAGGTCTGCCTCACCTGCCGCCTGCACCGGCTAGGTAGCTGTGGGGAGATGTCTTTCCAAGCCCTTTCTCCCCACCACTTCCAGAAACAAAGTCCCAAGAACCTCTAAAAAGCTGCTGCTCTGTAGGGATGCCTCAGCACAGAGCAACTAACATTTATTCCCACTTATTTGCAGCAGGCTCTGCAGGACAGCTGGACCGATCTGAGATTTAACTGCCAGATACAGGTCCATTTTGCTACTGAATTTATCCCCAAGATAATTTTCCGTGGAAGTTTTAGTTTATATAAAGATCCATCCCCAAGCATATATAAACTAGAGGCTGCAATAATACAATTTGAAAGTGGACAGGGCATGAATTAGCAGTGTTCTTCCAGAGATATTTCTGAAATGGCACATAGAAATACTGAGAGCAGATGTTATATTGCTTTTAGAGGACAAAAATGGGTCAGACCTTATAGCAGAATTTCTAACCACCGCATAGTCTCTGCTGTCCTATATTTCTCAGGATGAGAATGGGGAACACTAACTCTCCTGCTCCAGGTGTCCCAAACCCCTGGAACAGTTTCCCTCCTAAAACGCTACTGAGGCAGCGCTGGTGTGTGTAAGAGGAAGGTCTGCCTTCCCGTCTGTTGTCTTCAGAAAAGTAAGTGGCCTCCACATCTGAATCAGGCAAAAGTAAAACGATCAGCCCAGATGTCGCCATCCCAAGAATGAGAGTTTGGGGAGCAAACAGATCCCAGGAAGCACAGGATGAAGCCGAAGCACCTGCAAGTGCTCTGGACGTGGTGATACACCATGGCCAGGGGCCGGAAGGAAGGAGGAAGACCCACAAGACCCATTCAACACCAGGCATGTAGCAGAGACCTGGCAGCCGGGGCAGGAGCCGTGCTGGGGCTGGAAACCAGGGACCGAGTGGCAGGTTGTGCCTATAGCCCAGGCAGGACTGACCTTGGCTGAGGTGGAACGGATGGATAGCCACGAGGCACCGGCAGGACCTCCCTGACAGACAGACCAGCCTGAAATGTGAGGCCTCCGGACGGGAGCCAGATCGTTTGCCATTGCCTTGTCGGTGTCCTGGGATGACCTGGACACTGAACCACTTCAGGCTGACTCAATGGCTGGAGACCCTGTAGCTCCTTAGACAAACAGCTTACCTTTTACCTTAACCCATTTGGTTTAGCTAGCAGAAAACCACTATTCTGTGGTGGTTTTTTTTTTTAAAAGGTTTGGTCTTTTTTCAAGTAGTAATTTCCTGTTATGGAGGGTCCTTCTGAAGAATTGCCTTCAAGTCCTCTGATGCTTGTTTGAAAGTGAAGTTTCCCTGGGTAGCAGTGGTTAAAAGATTCTCTGCATATTGCCAAGGTCTGTATCGCTCTGTGCTGACTGCGGGCAGTCAGCCTGTGGCTGTAGTAGCGGGGCAGTTAAAGGAAACGGAAAAAGTATGCATGGGCAGCATATCTGTGATTCCTGCTAGCAGGCCCCCAGGACAGCAGAAAGCAGGTAGGGACACTTTAACTCTGCTGAATGCATCAGCAAAAGCCTCCCCTGCCTCCCCGTGCTGCCCAGGCTTTGGCTGCAGCGTCCCCGTCACAAAAGCAACTGGGACAGGAGGGCTGTGCTCCACAGGCATGGCAGAAATCCCAGACGAGGTCTAAGAGAGAGGCCACCCGTCTCCCTGAGCGCCTGCAATGCCGGGGCAGGGCTGCAGGAATGGCTGGACCTGGCGGGGCTCCCCCCCAGTGCTGGGGGTCACAGCCCGATGGCTCTCGGCTGCGTTGTATGCTAAGGCGGGCGAGCCTCGGGGACGAGCATCTCCAGAGCAACGAGGGAGACAATGGCAGGAACGCACACTGGCCCCGACCAAGTAGGCCATAAGTCAAAACAGGCTATCACACCCAAAATCATGTCAGGGGATTTGCTAGCACCAGTGGAAACTTTACCGGGTTTCACGCTTTAAATAAACTGACCTAAAATATCCTAGCAAGGTACCCAGTCAGAAAAACGCCAAAATCCGGCCAAAAGCTTACCAAGGCAGTCAGCAATGCAAAATAATTCAGCCATTCAAAACCATTCGTTTTTCACATCAGTCCTTGATTAATAGGCGCTTAAATTAAGTTTTGTTTGTTTGTTTGTTTGTTCTTCTGGGATTAGCTGTTTCGCTTTGAAAGAACACAAGCCCCTCAAAAGATAAATGGAGGCGACATGCAGCAAATGTCCACCCGCCCTCTGCTTTTTTTGAAAGGCTTAGATGACTTCTGACTCTCCTTCTGGGTTTCCACCTGCCTGAGATGTGAAACAGGAGCTTTGTGGGTGTGCGAGGTGGCAACAGGCTCACTGCTATGCTGGACCACGGCGAGCGTGTTGGTGTAGCCGGGCTTTGGTGACTGATAATGAAGCAGGCAGGAGATTTTGGGTCTTCCCCTTATCCTAAAACACCATCCCAGGGAGGTGATGCCAGGCTCTGAGGGCTCTGGTGGAACAAAGGCTGGATGTGCTGCCCATCTCGGTGAGAGGAACAGAAATTAAACTTCATGAACTTGAACAAAAGACTAATCTCTGGTAGGGGAGAGGAGAGGGAAAGAGAGAGGAACCACAGACAATTAGTACTCTACAGGCTCTGACAGAGTCATTAATGAGGGATAATATCCAATTAAGGAGGAGGATGGGAAATCTGGGGAATGCCTGTATGTATTCCAGTAAATTGCTCGTGGCTCCTCCCTATTCCCCTCCCCAACTTTGATGATCGCCTAAACAGGAAAGAAACGTTCAAGTGAAATATAGTTGATGGAAATATTTGGAGCCCACAGGTAGATGGCTTGCTGCCCAGATGTCCTGGGAGCGTGTCCCCACTCACACGCCTCATCAGAGATGCACGCATTGAAGGGTGTGAGAGAGGGAGCCTAAAAGGTTCTGGCAATGATTTAACTCAATTAAAGTCTGTGGGAGGGTTCAGCTTCACATCATGAGGCAAACACAGGATGAGTAACTGATATAAAACTGAAAGGCACTTTACTTGTGTCTTTTGTCTTTAGGATGGCAGGAGGTGGATAATATTCCTGCGCTGGCAGGATAAGGCTGGAGCTGAGCAGACTCTTGTAAAACATTACGGGTTTTTGTTGTCAAAAAGGTCATCAGCAGCTTGGAAATGAAGATTTCCTTCCAGCAGGAAGTCTTTTTTTTTTTTTTAAAAAAAACTTTCTACCCATCTCAGCGTTTCTTTAAATGGAACTGTTAGTCCTGTTGATGTGACCTAAATCAGCAATGTCCTGCATGAGAAAGAGAAATAACACACAGTCCCCAGTGCCTCAGAAACACTTGTCTGGATTGACAGAGTGAGAGTCTGTTTCCAGAGAGTCTCCTATAAAAATAGCTGGTAGCAGTTTTCAGAAGTTTGAATTGTCTGGATTTGGGTTTTTTGGGGTTTTGGGGGTATGTATTTTTTTGGATAATTTTATTTTTGAGGCAAAAACCCCAAAATATTATGTTAAATTGTTAAAGTGATTTCTAAAGTAGTTTTGGGACTAAAGCTTAATTTAAGTCTTTGCATGTGCTGTATAGGAGGAGATCTGAAAGAACTCCTAAGAGTTTTCCAGACCTTTAGAGCTTTTTTTTTGAAAACCAGTAAGTCCCTTTTTCCCTGAGGCTTTATGACTAAATTCGCTCCCTAGTGTTGCTGTAAGGAACAGAGACCTTTACGTGTCTGCATTTACAGATGGGCTCTAAACAGCGTAATCACCAAGTTCGCAAAGCACTGAAGAGTGGGACTTCACTCGCTCTTGCAGTTGCTCCTTTTCTCCATAAATATATATATATGTACTTAATCCCTCTCAGCCCCAGTGTGTACAACCAGTGGTTATTGCATCAGTGAACGTTCCAGATCCCATTTTTCCCAGGGCAGGGCCCTTAGTGTGCACAAAGGCACAATGCAGGGAAGATTAATATCAGCTTCTGCTTTGCCATTCCAAGCCCCTGCTAACTGTAAATAATATTTTAGCAAAGATCTTGATGCATCATGATCTATTGTGTTGCAGTGATGATGCTGCTTGTTATGTCTTTAGCAGTGATTTATCATCCTCTGCAATGACACAAATCACGGATGGCTCATGACACTCCAGGATGTATGATCTCTTAGCGGTGGCAGTGATGAATTCTGCGCTTAGATCATAACATTTTGAAACCTGGGATGTGGAGCTGATCCTTCGCTTTTTACTTCTAAAAGGTACCTAAAGCAATAAAATCCTCTCTTTGTTAACAATACGTCAAGTAGCACATCTTCCCCTTTCACGACAGCTCGATACGGTTAATTTTGGCTAAGCCTCGAAGGGTTATCAGGCAACTCCAGATTACT
This sequence comes from Pluvialis apricaria, assembly GCA_017639485.1. NCBI lineage: Eukaryota > Metazoa > Chordata > Aves > Charadriiformes > Charadriidae > Pluvialis > Pluvialis apricaria. The sequence continues at coordinate 41,319,109 of CM030009.1, forward strand.
CATTCCTTTTGCTTTTCCCCTACTACCTCCTAACCTTTAATGTCCTCCTCCTGCATTCTGGTCCCAGGGACATATTTTGAAATTCTGCTGCATGTATAATGAGTATAAAATGTTCCTCTAGGAGCTGGAGAAAGCTCAGATGTTTGGGTACAGTAGGCCCATTCCGACACAACAAGCCTACGCTCAAGCTGTGATCCCAACAGAGAAGAAAGCTTTTCAGGTCTGAGCTGCTCTCATCCAGTGAGCTACTGCCATATCAGCTTCGCTCCGAGGAAGTGGAAGTACTTGCTTTTATTTATTTTTATCCTGTGGCATCAAAACACCCCAGGTAAGAGAGGACAGACCGGGAAGGAGGGTGTTGAAGGTTCTCACTCTTTACTGCTGGGTCCCTGCTGCTCAGACAATGCGTATTTCTTTTAGGCAACACGTAAATTATTGTGAGAATGCAGGTTTTCTGGTTTTAGCCTTGACAAAATAGACATGAATGTCAAAGACAAAAAAAAAAAAGAAGAAGAAGAAGAAGAAGAAGAAAAAAGAATATCCCAAACAAACTACGGGGGGCCAAATGCTGCCCTTGGTGATGAGCACCTGAGGAGCTGCTCTGGCTATAGTCGGTAGACCCTTCAGGCTGCCTTTGCCTTGGGTACGGGTGGAAACCTGGGGCTGAGGGCTTGCTCCAGCAGCCAACACTCCCCCTGGGCTCAGACTGAAGTGAAGGGGACCCTCCTGGCCTGGGCCCCCGCTGCCCTGCCTCTTCCCAGAAGTGATGGGGAAATCAGCCACCCCTTCCTCAAGGCCCCCACCCCAGGGAGGACTTGGACAGGCAGCTGGCTGGCTGTAGAGCACCGCTGGTACCCAAAGGCGAGGGTCCCCAGCTGCTGCTGCTTCCTCGACAGCTGGGGCTGTAAGGCAGCGATGGTGTCTTGGGGTTAGACGGGTGCTGGAGCCCCGAGCCAGCCGTTCTCTGTGGGGGCGATGGAGAGGCTGTGTGCGCTCCTGGCACCCTGGTACCTGGGGAGGACCTGAGGCAGGTGAGAGCATCCTCTTTGAGAACTGCAGGAAACCCAAGCAGGGCGGCTGAGGTGCCCTGAGCCCGTTGGCCCCAGCCTCAAAGCCTGGAGGCTCCAAGGTGGCTCCTCACCACTGGATGGAGCAAAAGAGGTGGGTGAAGAGAGCCGAGGAAGCCTCCCAGGGTGCAGGGCTGGCTGCCTGCCTGCCCTGGCTTGGGCCTCAGCTCGGCTTCCAGGGAAGCCGTTAATAACCTGAAGCCTGCTTTCCCCTCCACTAGCAGGGATGGGGCCCCTCAGGGTGCCCCCCTGCCGCTCGTTGCCCAGCCTGCTGGCCCACCAGACCCCTCTGCCACAGCTGCTGCTGGCGGGTGCCAGTTCTCCAGGTGCTCCATCGGCCTGAGACGCCCTGATAGCCAAGAAGTCCTCGGCGGAGGGACCTCCGCTGGCACACAGGCGCACTTGCTCTGTCGAAGCAGCTGACCATCTCAGGGAGGGCTGGGGATTGGGTCCAGGATCTGCGCAAACCCCCTTGCAACTTCTTCCCGGCTGCAGGGGACAGACAGGGTGTTCCCCAACCCCTGGGGCTGCTGCTCGGCACAGCGGTAGGGCGCTCGCCGTGAGCCCCGTGCAGTGATCGAGGCAGCTGGAGGAGTGCAAGTGATCACATCGTGAAAGCCACTGTTTGCCCCCACAGCCTCAACCCTCAATCCAGAAAGGAGGTTTCCTATTATCCCAGTGCAGGGCTGGAGCCCAGGGAGGCGGCTCCTGCTCCCCAAAGCAGGAAAGGGGAGGTTGTTGCAGGCAGCAGCAGCACCCTGGGGCAGCAAGGGTGAGGGAGTGGGATGTAGGCACACCACCCCAAAGTAACATCTGCTCAGGTCTGCCCAGAGGACTTCGGTGCTTGCCTCCAGCCCATCTCTGCCGGACACAACCAACTTGCTTTCTTCAAGGCTGTAACGTGGTCAGACTGGGCAGCATTATGCTGATACACCATCTTGTTGTCAACCCTCAGAGACCTGACATTTTTTCCTATTCCTTCCATCAAAGAACAGAAGTCCTAAGCCAGTCAATTAATGTAAGAACTCATTTCACATGAGAAAATGGCCCTATTTAAGGAAGGAGCTTTTTTTTCTAAAACTTAGCAAAACAAGAACCGTAATTATCAGACTGAGACAGCCAAGCATCATGGAAAATTTTACCTCAAGTGGTGAATGTTCAGCCAACTTAGGACATAACAAAGCAAGGTTTTAGAATAGAAAATCTTGGGCCATCCTGCTTGTAGTCTTCAGTGCTCATTAGTGCCTGGGTTTTCTATAGTACTGTAATTCATTATATAATATGATATCATGATATGATATTGCTGCAGTAGGCAATGTTTTCCCCTAAGAAGAGAGTTATTGAGCAAGAAACAAATGTATCATAATACATACTTTTTAGGCTACATACTCTGGAGTGGTCAGCTATAAAAACACATAGCAGCCTTTCAAATGGGAGCCTTCCTTATTACTAGTCTGAAATGTCCATCTCTCAGTGGCTTCCAAAGGTGAGAGAAACAATTTGAGATACACCTTCTCATGGTATCACAGTTCTTCAGTTCCCAGTGCGTAAATGTGGTTGTCACTGAAATTCTTAACAGTGGGGATTTTACACATACAATAAATTTGTCACAGATAGCACTCTGTAAATATAAATATGTGTTTGAAACTTAGAGAGATGCACCAAGAACCTTTCATCTCTTCGTATGTAACACTTCACAATATACTTCTCACTATTTTATATTCTTGCTTTACAATAAACATATTTCCATACCTCATATTTCACCAAGTATTTTCATCTTAACCTGCTGAAAATGTTGTAAGAAGGACTGTGCAACTAATTGGGTTATTGAATGTGTGTAATGAAAGTGTGAATAATTGGATTTGATAAGGAATTAAAATGGGTTAGACTGACCAAAACCAGACAAGAATTAAAAAAGAAAATCTCAAAGTTATTTGATTCATGTAAAGAAAATGAAACATATTCTTAAGCCAAAACAATTACAATAAAATAATTACAATAAAAAATACTAATGAAAGCCAAGGGATGTAAAATCTGGGATGACAGAACGGGAGAGAAGTGCTCTTGTGAGCCAGTATCGCAGCAGTCAGAGTAGTTTTGTTAACAGGGAGGGCTCAGGTTTAATGTTCAATATTCGCCCGTGCCCAGAAGAGATCTGAAGCTGCGCCACAGCCCTGTTCAGACAACACCCTGGACACGGGACTACAGGCTTAATTGAAGCTGAGTCTCCTTGTCCTCAGTGACTGCTCTAACCACTGTGCTAGTGAATAAAAGGGGATCCCTCGTCCTTGATTTTATAGGAAGCCTCCTGTTTTTTTAACGGGTGCTTGAATTTTTTGACTATGCTAAAACAGCTAGCAATGGAAATTATGGGACCGGTTTGTCTACCATGTTCTGATGTATTTCTTTCAGCTGAAAGTCTCTGGCAAAACTGACTTGGATTTGCGAATATGTTTGAGCTGCCCTGAAGTATCATTTATGGAAGCACCTGGTATTTTCCAAAATATAATAATAATATGATGATAAGAGTAATGATAACAGCTGTTATTGTTCAGGTAACTCTAACAGTATTTTCTTATTTCTTCTTTTACATCACTTTTTTACGGCTTCTTATTTCTTTACCTACCTGCAGCATATTACTGTATCTGTATTTTCCTATTTATTTTGCTTCGTCCTTTCCACTGCCACACATGATGGTGCTGTCATGGCTTTATATCCTCAGGTGCACAGCCCCATGACTTCTTTTTATATTGCCTGGGCCAAATCCTTCACAGCGTTACTCTGGTTTCCCTCAGGTGTGACACCAATGAAACCAAGTTACATCAACACAGAGCTGCGCGACTGAGGAAAAGCAGAGCCCTTATCTGCATTGTGCCTTGATATATTTTTTTGTTTTGTAATGTCTTTCTCAGCACATATCTTTATTTAGAGTTTCCTTTTTTATTTCTCTGCACCTCGTTTTACAAACCTGGCTTCTTTACATTCGGTAGCCATCACCGTGATCTATCTGATCTAGACAGCTGTGCCGAGACAGGGGATTTTGAAATATTGCTGTAAAAAACTGGAAGCTTTTTGCCACACTTGTATTCATTTTAGTGGTTATCACTGTAACAGTTAACAAAAGACACAAAGACATCCATACCCAAAACACAGCATATGAAGATTTAATTTTTTTTTTTCAAATGGCACATACTTTTAAATAGCTCCTACTTTTCCCATTTGGCAAGGCCATTGTTGTGGCTAATGTATGTATTTCTGAAAACAATGATACATTTCCAATAGTATCTTCCACGATTTTTTTTCAATGAGCAATAAAGGAGGTTGAGGTGGGATGTGTTTTATCCCACCACATTATATCATTCCTCTTTTTCCTCTTTGTTGGATGGCAATCAGGAACCCTCATGCCAAGCTTGGGAAGCAACAGCATCTGGCTCCTTGGCAGATTCTGCAGGCGGTCTTGTTGCCAGCCTTTAAGCTGTGTCTGGGTCTGCTGCATGGTTTGGCTGCAGATGGGCTCTCTGGGTTGCCTTGTGCTTATGGGTGCCAGTTTTGGCTTACCTTTGATTCTGAGGACTTTACTCATTTTTATTCATTTGTGAATAAGGACCCATCCAAATGCTTCATGAAACCAATATCAGAGTGTACCGATATTTAAAATGAAAAGGGAAGGAGGCTGTTTCCCTTCCGCCTCCCCTCCCCAGGATGAAACATTATAATAGCATCTGCAAATGGATCTGGATCTATCAGTATTTCCATTATAAATCAGAGGCTTAGAGCTTAGCCATGAATATTCCTCCCAGAATGAAATGCAATGCCGCCGCTGGTATCAAAACAGCACCGAAGGTTTTTTCAGACCACCTAGGCATTCCCACACTTGCGTTCCCTTTGTTTAAGTGGGATCCTTTGAAGAGGTGATAGTCTAATATTGAGACTATGTCCAAAAACATCTGCACAACAAAAAAAAAAATTGCTGGTGTTTCTGAACACTGAGGTTCGATATGGTTTTGGAGTCACTTACAAGAACAGTACCTAGGCCTGGAAGAAAAGCTTCAAAATCAGAGGCTCGGTGGACACGGAGGGAGCTGTGGCTGTGAACACAGCCTTCCTACGTCTCCGACCTGCAGACCCCTGGAGACTGGGAGGGTGCAGCAGGGAAGCGCTGTACCCATCTCCTGCTTCGGCACCTGCTGTCGGCTCCTGTTGTGCTAAAGGTGCTGCTGGTGAGACCAGGTCCGGCCACGCTTCTGCCTGGATTTGGGCACCCAAACACCCTTCTGGCAGGAGCTGCCTCTCCTGGAGAGGGTGGGGGGAGAGCGGGGCACAGGGAGGCTGTGTTCCTAATTGGAGGTGTCAGGCTGTTGTCGGGGGGGAGCCAAGTGCCTCTGCCCAGCCAGCGAGAGCAGATACCGCTCGGCACAGATGGCTGGGGGGGGTGCTGCCCAGTTACCAAATTAAGCCTTCAAAACACGATGTGACTCCTAGCATTTTGGAAGGAACCTTTCCAGACCCCGGACCCCAGTGCCTGCACCTCCACATGCCCGGCCGGTCCAGGAATGGCTGCTTTCTGTCATCTTGGGATGGGTGCCTTTGGGGCGGCTTGATCTCTTGGGAAGCAACATTCCCACTGAGCCAGGGGAGGCGCAAGGACCTGGCATCCCAGAGAAGTCGGGTGGGATGGGGCTGGAGGGAGCGGGGGAGCGTGAGGAGCGTGTTGGCACCCTATCAGAGTGTACATACGGTAATATAGGTGACGGCGCTTGGGGACCAGGGCACTTCGCCCGCCTACGACTGGGCCCTCTCAGTAATGCCGTATACTGGGAGCGCTGGGTCACAGCTGTCCGTGCTGATTCCCAACATGACCCTGTTTCCCTGCTGAGTGCTTCTAAGCGAGCAGAGCAGCCTTCGAGCAGCCAGCCAGGCACTGAGGACAATGCACGGCAAAACCTCTCCTAATTACAGCAGGATCCACAGGCAGAAGTTCCAGTACCAATAATGACAAAAGAAAATTAAAGTAAAAAAAACCCAACACTTTTTCGAAAGGGTATTTCTATTTTTCTCTTTGCTACACGCAATGTAAAATACCACCGTGCAAAATTTTATCCTTATGTATATGCTGAAGGAGTCACGTCAGTGACACATACTGTTACACGAGATCCAACTAAACATAATGCAACATTCAAAGCAGCAGTGTTCTGGTGTCCCTTGCTTCTTTTTTTAAACCTGTCTTTTCCGTATTTAGGAAAAAGGTTTCTTTTCTCTTCTTTCCATATTTCCCTGCAGTCTATAGACAGTCTCTGCACATGATTTATAACAATCTTTCTTGTGCAATCTCTTCCAAGATTCATCTTTTAGCAATCCTTTGTAACAATCTCTCTTACAATCTTATGTTCTTGCCATCTTTCTTAAATGAATCAAGGCAGGATGTCAAATATGTTGGTCTAATGGCTGGCACCTTCCCCCGCCCCCCCTTTTTCTTTTTAGCAACGTGGGGAAAAAAGTTAAATCACAACAGAATTGTTATAGATTCTCTTTTGCAGGTTATTTGGGGAGGGGAAGCGATTCACTTTTAACACAAGTGACGCTCCTGGTTTGGTGAAAGACTTGAGCACCCGTGCAGTTCCAAGTATGGGAGGAAGCTATATGCATTTGATGAAATCACTTGCCTTTTAAATTAAAGCGCTTAATAAGTTTCAAATGTCAGGTCTCGTTTTTGCATGTAGGTCAGAACCTTGTCTAAAATTAATTTCTTTTTTAGTCTGGTAAAAAGCACACATTACAGACCAAAATAATAACCAAGTAACTGGTTAGGCTTCTTAATCTGAACCTTTCCCCTCTCCTGCACGAGTAGTAAGAGAATTCATCAGGAAATCACACACTAGCATTAAAAATACAAGCTAATATTATCTCCAAGAAAGACTCCAACATGACCAAAGACTGAGGCTCCAAATAACAGAGCAGGTTAAGTGCTGAAAACTAGGACTGGTGAATACTTCTTTAAATTCCATTTGAATTCTCATTGCATGCTGTGTTTTCTGGATATTTCCTCAGGTAAGTGAGGGTTGACTATTGTTGGAGTGGTTGGTTGCTCTTTGTGATGTCCTTATTCATACAAAACCCACAAATATTTATGTGTTCGTAGTGGTATTTCCTTGTTTACTGTTCTCTTTGACAAGTTTCACCTACCCAGAGAGAAACAGAAGGGGTACTGTGTGGTTCAGGTGATCAACTCAATACCATGAGGGGTGAATGGCAAATGGGAAACTGTCAACTCAAACAGCTCATAAATAAGGCACAAGATGAAAATAACGAGTCTAAACCATTGACAGCCAAAAGCAAAAATACACCAAAAAACTTAATGAATATGTTCAATGCAGTTCCAGCTGGTCCATCAATCATTCACCAACAGAAGTGCTACAACCATGGCAAATAATATTTAAACAAATAGTATTACTATTGCTAGCTCTGCTGTGCATGACTCCTGTCTCACAGAGCACTGTTAGGCAGGGATCTCTTGCCCTGAGTTTAGAGCATGTCAGGGGTGCTCCACAGATGTGCATACTGGCACACTTCATGTGTCCAGATCCACCTCTTTCATCTCAGGTTGTTGCTGTGTAAGCATGAAATTATAGGATTCAGTTATTGCTGCTGGTGGTTTGCTGTGGATCTAGGCACAATGGTTGACAAAACCATCCTTATTGCTGTCCCACTGTCCAGTTTCTAGTGGGCCAAGGAGCACAGCGCAAAAGCTGTCATCCCACTTGGCTCTCATCGCTCTCATGTTTGGCACCAACAGCTGAGGCCAAGGACTCAATAAGCACAGGGGATGAATCCTGCTCTGAGAGCTTGCAGATCAGGTCTGAGGCACGTTGGAAGGGCGACGCGAGATGCCTGCACACCTCCTTCTCGCGTGGTCCTGTTCTCTGGGTAAAGAGGGGAATTATGACCTCATGGGCCTGAGAACACTTCTAACAATTTTGGCATTCTCACTAACGGTTTGAGAAGGTCGTCAGGTTTAAAAGCTATACTCCAGGAAGGGGCGTTTCTGGAGAAGACTGGTCTTTGGGCTAAAAGCAGCCCCTTGACTTCTTGTCCACAAGTAATTTTTTTAAGGAAAATTTCGAAAATGCCCCTGTCAGATATTTTATTAATTCTTTAGGCTGTTTGCAAGCCCTACTTTGCCCTACTTTGAACAGTCATCCATAGAGCATTTAAACAAGCGCTGTCTTACATTTTCAGTCGGGCCTATCTTTTCATTTCCCTTCTGTGGCATTTTACCTGCAAACTTAAGGCTCTTGCCATTTGCCAAGACACATCCGCAACTCCTCACTGGGCAACAACGCACGCACACATGAGCAGCAGCTGCTCCTTTATGTGCCTGGAACAAGCAAAACTTGGAAAGTCGGAAGAGCCGTGTAGCGCAGCCCGATGTATGCAGAACCGGGGTATTTGCCGCACAGCAAGCCAGCTATGTACACGTTGGCCCTGCAAAATGGCAGAAGCCCTACGTGCCTCCTATGCCTGCCCACTTTACTCTGCTCTCCAGCTAGGGCAAGGCAGGCCAGCATGTGTCGAGCCTCCGCTGTGCCCCCCCCGTGCCCCTCCAGCTGTCCTGCGGGAGGAACGGAGGGAGAGGACAAATCCTCTGCTCTGGCCCCAGTTCCTGAAGCAGAGGAACCATCAGCCAAGAGCACCAAGTAAAACAATTGAAGTAAATCTTCATGTTTCAGTAGTAGGTGTTTTTTTTTTTTTTTTCCTTTTCTACTGTCTGAGCTGTCTCTCTTCTTTTTATTTTCTACAGGTTTGGCAAACATTTTGCTTTTACAGCTCAAGCTTTGCCCAGCCACTGAGCTGCATATAGGCTTTGCTTAACTTTTGACTTGCATGTTAAACAAGAACTAGGAAATAAAAGAGATATTATTAGGGTTTGGACTTTATGGTTTTGGAGTCAACAGGAGCTTTGTTGTCCACTCCTGGCAGAGGAGGAAGGAGAGCAGACTGCCTCCTGTTAACATTGTAACCCGGTAAGTTTGCTCTTGAACCCCAAACCAGGTATGTGCTGCCCATCTGACCTCTTCCACAGCCTTGCTTTCAGTCCCTGGCGAGAAAAACCCTCGTATTACGTTCAGCAGCAGCAGGATAGGGTCCAGGATGTTTAAATCCTCAATACTTTCTGTTATTTCCTGACAATACCCAATTCATTGGGCCAAGATCTGAATACACATCTTCCTCGCACCATTTCACAAAAGGCTTGGATCCCAAGAATAGGAGAAACCACTGCAATACAACAAGGACATATAAATATGAATGTCAAACTGCCCCGTCAATGAAATGCTTTAAAATGCAGGGAGTGCCATGGTGCAGTGGGCCACAGAAACACAATGAAATGATAATGAGGACAAGCGGAGATGAAGACCACCCACTAGTAGTTTTATGACTGTGACTTGGAACGACAGTTCTCAGCGGGGCCATTGCGACTGGATGCCATTGTCATTTTTAGCACATGCTAAAGTAGCAATTGTGCACGGACATTTCAACTGTTGCCTCTGACAAACAGCAGCCAGACTATTTATGAACAACCCCCAACCCCATTCTTGTGCGTTTGGCTGTGTCTGTAGGTAGGAGAGAATGGACGGCTGCTACTTTGTTCTAACAGGTTTTCCCATAGTCACTGTCTGCTACTCCTCGCATATGCTTAATTTTCTGAGGAACAGAAATTATTTACTCTGGCCCTTTCCTAGCCAGCTCTCCAGTGTTAATCTTCTCTTACGCAAGCTTCTGCCCCACTTAAGGTGTAGTCTCCTTCATGCTCCATTTCATTTACCCTCCTTTCCTAGAAAAAACCCAACATTCAGAATTAGGGTGTCAGAGTAAAATTTTCTAGGGCTTGGTTGTTCCCTTAAGACAAAACTTGGGTTTTGGAGGAATCAAGAAGATGGAAAGAGGAGGCACAAGTACATTCCTGATATGTTGGTTCATCCTGTCAGAGAGGTGCACGTGCTGGATCAGAGCATCTCCCAGGTGTCCCAGCTTAGGTTTCTGCCTCTCCATCCCCAAACACTGCCACTCATTTTCTTGACAACTCTCACCAACACCTCACCTCTAGCACAGGGCAGAGGGGTTGCAAACAGGGTGTAGGAGAATTTTCTCCCACCCAACTTTCACATCAGAAACAGTTTGGCTCAAGATTTAGATAAGCAACAAGTTTCCACAACAATAATCCAAATGCAGATCTTTTCTCTTTTATAAGTGCGCTAGAAAATTATCGTCGCATTCAAAAAATGCAGCCTTTTAGGTTTGCTCACTGTTTCATAAATATCTATAGATTTCACAGTACCCTACCAGCTTGCCTTTAAGCCTTACTGTATTAAGAAACTCATCCAAAAAGAAGTTGATAACTAATGTATTCTTAATCCTTCACTCTTCAGATCGTGTCATAAAACGCATAGCTGAGAGAGGCTTTTCACATTAACATGCCACCATACCAGGTCATCACTCCCAAATCTTTGATCATGGGTTGTCACTGAAAGGTGCCACCTTCACAGCCACGAAATCCCTAATTTATCCATTAGGCATTCCTTCAGTAGTCATTTAAAGTGAGCATGATTGGGGTTTTTTTTAACTGTTTTACCAAGAAGAAAGCAATAGGATGGTTCAGAAAATAAGCACTCATGTTCTCAATGGCCTGTGCAGAAAAATATGTTTAATTTGCATGCACATGATGGTAGAGGAAGCTGACTCAGAGCGAGCGGTTGGTAACAGGTGCTTCTGGATGGTCAGATTTAGGGGACTGCAGCAGCACTGAGAGGTCTCCAGCACGGACCAGGGCACTGCGTGTCTGGGTGCTGTTCTAGGTGTTGCATAACTCCTTTATGACAAGATGGGGAGTTATGTATTCATCCCTGAAAAAAGGGATGAAAAAGAAAGGAGCTACAGAGAAAGAAGGAGGGGAAGAGGGATGCGTGGCAAACAGAAAGGCACAGCTAAAGGCATAAAGAGATGGGCACAGCACACCTGGCTTTTTAACCACTGCAGAGGTCATTGCACATGCAGGCCTGGTTTTATCTTACCAAAGCTTTGGCAGGAGACCCAAGGCACCTCCCTGAGACATACCTTAGGTAACCCATGTAGTCAGTGGAGAGATGGACTGGACAGCAGCAATTTAATAGGACAGTTCAATAAACCTCAGATAAGAGTGTCTCGTGGAGACTTTCTGTCCAACCTTGGAATGTGGGGTCCTACACTGTCACAACAGCACAAATATGGAGCAGGCAGTCAATTTCCCTGGCTCAGGAAGCTTCTTATCAAAATCTTCATGAGTCTGACAATCACAAAATATGTAGTGGGAAGCTGAGTGGAGCAGGAGCTCCTGGAGCAGTTCATAGGGAGGTGGTGACCGTGGCTCTGCAGGAGAGCTGTGCTCTGCCTCTGTGATTCCCCCATACAGCCCCTGTGCTGGGCCAATATCTCCGAACTGTCAGCAGAGCTCTTGAGCCGGAGGACTGTCTGTGTAATCCAGACTTCTGCTTCTGGAGGTAAGAGAGCCAGAAAGGCCTGCACCATGAAGTTGTGCAGATCAGCTGCATGTCCAACCCAATCCCATCCCACCACAGAGCAGAGGGGCCCCTGGACAGCACATACCATCTCCTGCCTGAGCACCTCCTCCTCATCTGAGGTTTCCAAGTCTCAAGGTAGGGAGGGGGTGCCCAATGACTCTGCCACGAACGAGGTTCTGGTTTGTAGATTCTGTGTGGGAAACAGCCTTTCTGCCCAACATAACTTTCCAGCTATAAAGGCACGGGATGTACAAGGGCTTTAGAAGCAATTAAGAATAGCGCAGGAAACTGGAATTTCCCCTCGCCCTCGGTCCTTGCACTCACCATTCCTTTCAACATCCCATGACTTCTCTGAAATTTTAATTAATGAGTATTTTGGTTTGCAGTGGAAATATGGTGGAGGTACATGGCAGTGGTCTTTCATACCTCATGGGATATTTGCTGTTTTGTAGAAACAAGAAGAGTCACCTCACAGAAAGTTCAGCGGAATACGCTTGGCAATAGTATTGACATTCTTTGCCAGGCATGAATCCTCAGACTGATGTTTCCAGATCTCAGAGCCTCCGCTTCCTTTTCTGCCTGGTTAGTTAAAAGCTTCTCTATGGTGCTAGCCTAAGTGGGATCTCCTAAACTCACAAACACGCATCAAGGACACCCAGCAAGATCTCATGGTGTGGGCTGTCTGGTGTTCCCATTTGACAGATTTCCCAGTTGGGGCACATGTTGGTGAAGTGGCATGTCCAACCGCGTGCAGGAAAATTTCTGTTAGAACTGGGAAAGGAACCGAGTGATTTTGACTCAAAGTTCTCTGCCTTAACCATCACCCTTCTTTCCCCTTCATCCTTGCTTCTCCCTGAATCCCCATTCTTCTCAATGCTTCAACATATATATTCAATGGGTCTTATCATATGAAAAAGAGGACACTTGTGGCTGGAAAATGCTGTATGTTTAAATTCAGCATGGCTGTGAGAACAGGCAACAAGAAATGGGATTACAAACAGTCAAGCAAGTTCGCACATGTTAGTTATGTCCAAAGAGAGTTGCTCTCCTTTGTTACAGTGTGCTCCACTCATCTGTGCAGCTGTGCATCTGGCCTTGTGTTTCTCTACCTATTCTCATAGGTGACTGTTGTAATGAGGAATGACAGAGCTGAGGAGCTGATGAGCAGAAACCTCCCGGATGGGGTGAAGTGTGGGACTCGCATGAATAAGGCACTTGAAGCAAGGGAATCTGGAAAGATATTAAAATATATATGAATACATAGATATTAGGAGCAATGCTGTCATTTGTCAGCCCTGCTTTCCAGCAGACCTCTGTACGCATTCAGCCTCACGCTGGACCTTCTAGCAAACCTCTCCTGCTTATTCTGCGTGCGTGCAGATACCATGGTGCAGACTACGCAGTAGCTCTGTTGGAGCACCTGATCACTGGTGTGTAGCTGGTCCCTCCTCTGGACTGTGCTGAGCTTCTCCGTGGTTGGTACAACTTGTTCTCTGTGCCAAGCACAGACCAAGTGACCCAGTGCAGTATTTTTCAAACTCTGCGACTGATCTGTAAATGGTGGGTTTGATACTTTGTAGGGGAGATTGGAGCCTGGCTGCCAAGGAATGTTTATTTTTGTGTTCTTGCCTAATCATTGTCACAGATGATTCAGCAAGAGCAGAACCGCCACTCTGCCTGAAAAAAATTCTGCTGGGGCTTGCGCTCGTTCAATTTGGAGTGGAAATGAACAAAAAACATATAAAAAGCCGTCCTTGTGCTCCCAGAGGGTACTTTTCTGCGTTTTGAGGGAGGAATATTGAGCTAAAATTGGAGAAGCTGCACAGGTATCAACATTATTAACATAATTAATGGCTTATGTAAACGAGGAATAATGTTGTCTGGGGGATGTTTTGCTGTCTGCAAAAACCCAGAGACGTAACAGGTACCTGCAATTCCACGTCTTGATGTTATTTAGCCAATTTTCTCCTGCCATGGGGAGGTCAACAGTCATGTACCTTCTGTGTTGGACACTGTCAAGCCTTGTTTACCGTCATTAGAAGGTCCCAGGAGAAAGCTGGTGAGTTTTTGGCAGTTTGTGGCAGAGGAGAGAGCTACAGCTGCAGAGCAGTTGTTGTCATAACACCTATTCATCATTATCCCTCCCATCATGAATCACCTCCTGATAACCAACCCCTCTTTGTTTACATCCATCACATCTAGAAAACCCGCGCTTGCTTCCAGGAATCACATCTCTACCTGGGAAAACTCTGACCGCTTTTGTGCCAGTATTTCTTCCCCAAACCCAGAAAATTCTCGAAGTCTCCCTGCTGAGAGAACAGGGACAGCTTTTCAAATGTTTTGTTCACTTCCACTTAAAATTCAACCAGAGTATCTAAATTAGGAATGCTGCTACATTCCAGCTCAGAAAGCTGCAGTGCTCTGTTACAAAGAGGGGCTTCGTCTCCTCCTTGTCATCCAGAACCCTGTCTTTCTGGATCGTCTGCTCCGTTCGCCTAGGTGGAAAGCTCAGTAGGGGGCCCGTGTTGTACCCTTCCTTCTGCGTCTGGTACAGCGTGGAGCACCATGCCAGCGACGCACTAATACACAAGAATAATCAGCTCATCAAATCAGCTTCATTAGTTGGAGCTCGAGAGCACAGCTCTGCTGCCCAGCCCCGCAGACATACAGCCTGCCTCACCGCTCCATCTGCTGCAGCCGAGCAGGAGGGGTCTGCCCATTCGGCTGTTCACGCAGAAGTGCAAAAGCCCGGGACACCGGGGGTACTTCGAGCATGTGCCATGTTCCTGCCTGACACATGTCACCAGGGGACCGCTGCTCCTCCCCTGTCTCTCGTATGTAAGACCAAATCCAACTCCGGAGCGCCAGCGATAAAGCCGCTAGAGCGAGGTTTTAGGCCGCTAATGATTTCCCTGTTTTTGTAGGGGAGGGGAGAAGAGTCTGGTCCGAAAGGTCTGCCTTGAATCCCTATTGCAATGCGGACTCCCGGAGGCTGCCCAGTGCTGCTGGTGGGTGGCCCAGCAGCGGGGACCCTCTCTGGGAGAGGGGAGAGGGGGCAGGGTAGAGGCTGCTGGAAGGTGGCTCGTCCCTGCAGCAGGGTCAGGGCTCCGCGGTCCCTATATTGCGACAGCAAAGGAGCGGGACACTGGCAGGTCACGAGTTTCACAGATTTGTTCACTGCCTGGAATTTCTGAGCGAGAGTATTTATGGCTAACTCTGGAGTTATTTTTACGGGAATGGCTCTGTAACTAAGCACTTCAGAAAAAAAATCAGGCCACCATGTAGATGAAAAGGCAGGTAGAGAGGGCTTCGCTTGAGCATATCCAGCTTGGAAACGGACGGGTGCAAGCACCTAGCGGGTGTTTGCTATGAAAACCCCTAGGGCTGGTTATCTTTGCGAATGCTCTTCCTCAAACAATGATGAATAATAAACACATGTATAAATCTCTCGGTCTTTGGTATTGCCAAGGGTCTGTGCAGAAGTATCTGTTGCTTACACTCAAGTTCTCTCTCTCTCTTTCCCTCTGTGTATTTTTAGCATGGATGGAGATACAGTCTCAGAAAATGTAATGACATGTGACATGCAGGATTCATATGTATCTAGGCAGTATGGGAATGTACCATGTAGGAGGAGATGTAACATACTGCTTGGCTTCTAATACCCATTACTTAAGCATAATAAGGCGCATTATGGAAGCAGATAAGGGGGCTCCCCATTGTGTCTAAGCATTAGAAGACATATGTTTATCCCGTACCTGTATTTTCCCTTTGCTTTATGTCATTACATTAAAGTTAATTCATGCAACATTGACTGAAGATTTACCCTGGCTTGTCAAAAATGCTCTACGCGTTTGTCTTTAGAAGATGATCAGTTTTCACAAGAAAACAATGATCGACTTGATTCCACCTCTCCCATGCCATTAGCAAATATCTGCTAATGAGTCCAATCGGATACCAATGCAATGCTATGGCAAATAATCTCATGTTCAGGAGAATTTCTTTGCTGATTTTAAGAGAGTCAAAAGGCAATGTTCTGTCCTGGAGTTACCTTTGTAACTCTAACAAGATGAGACAGTGAAGTTTTGCCTTGTAAGTGGTTCTAACACAATGGTTTTTTCCAAAAAATAGCATGTTTAAGGAAGCATTGAATGTCCACAGTATCTCTGCCACTGGAAGGAAGTGTCTCATACAGAAAGGATTGGCCTCTTCCCTACCTTGTTTTCATATTGCAACCTAGTTTTAACAGGAGCTGTAGCTTGCAAATGGATAAAGAAAAGAGCTGGCAAAGGATCTTAATATCATAGTTCAAGCAAAAGTGCCTATTTTCCTCACCAAGGTTTGAATTGCATTGTAAAGATAGACACTGGAACGGTTGACAGCTTTAACAAGAAAACTGTGACTGCAATCCTAGTGCAAACCATACATCTTGTGAGATCAAGTGGAATGCTCTGTACAGATGCCAAAAAGAGCTGAATTTTTAAAGCCTGTTTTTTTATTAGTAGTTAATGGTATATATTTAGCACTGAAACGATCGTTTGACAGCACATCAGTTTTGCCAGATATATGAGTAAAAGAAAACTCAAAAAAACACATTTGTGTGGGGTCTTTTCGTCTGAAATTTTAGGAGGAACCAACCTACTGGATGCGAACTCTGCTGAACTAGATGGAAAGACTGCCATTGATTTCCACGGACTTTAGATCAACCATAAGGAGAGGAAGCAAAATGCATGCTAGGATGTTTCCTTGGTTATTTGCCTGTCCTTTTAAATGCTATATGTGACATTTTAAAGTTCAGGTGTTAAAAAAGGAATGATAGCTTCATGAAGGGTTTGTCAGTGAACTGCAGAGTTTAGAAGGCTGTTAAAAATATGAATATAAATGTCTGTGCATACACACTACAGGGACAGAATTTAATTTAGCTGGAGCTGGTGGTACCTGACACTTTCTGCTATGAGAGCCTGTTTTCAGTTTTCTATAACTTTGCCAAGTTTTAACCATTCAGTGTCTACCTCACACTGAATATTTTGCATCTCTTGATTCCACCAGCAAGGTGATGAAAAGCTACCCAGTATCGCAGAATGGAGAAGGCAATCAGGGGATCTGGCCACATGGGAGAGGGAGTAAGTGACAGCAAGAGAAGCATGCGGGTGGACAAAGGAGGGGACAGAGTGAAATGGAAGGTAAATCAGATGGGGGCAGCCAGACATGAGTGTGATGGGCTGGGGTGAAGGGCTAGGCCAGCAGGAGAGGCAGCCTGGGAGAGAAACAAAAGAAAGGGCGAGGAATAAAAGACCCCCAAAGCAATCTGAGCAGTAAATCCTTGAATCACGTATTCATCTTCTTTAGGTGTTTTTTTTTTTTTTTCTTTTTTCCCCAGGCTAAAGAAAATGATTTATGCAGCACCAAGCATAAGGGGGCCCCATTCTCCACTGGCTGGTAAGCATCGCTGTGAGGAACACAACGGCAGTAACAGCAAAGACAGGAGAAGATGCCTGTTGTCATTTCAAAAGCCCTGGGAACGACTCATTGGTCAGACTGCTCCCAAGAAGAAGAGTTGCTTATCGCAACTCTTTGCCTTCTTTTCCCGTTGAGGTTGCAGTTTTTATATTCGTTTTTCAAGCACTAGGAATAGGCTACAGGACCTCAGAAGAAGGCAGAAGAGCTGAGAGGGGAAAGGGAGGGCAAGGGTGGGGGTGACAAGCAAAGATACGCAGTGAGGAGGGAGACAAAGCACATATGATGAAAGAGAGCAAGTGAGAAGACGCAGAGAGAGGAGGAAACACCAGAGGGGGGGGCAAAAAGCCAGATGACAAAATCTCTCAGTATTTGTAACTCTACCCCAAGGTATGTGTATGTTCCCTGTGCAACCATTTCTTCCCACAGGTGCTTCGTCTCCTGGGCACAGGGATGGGTGCAGTGTCAGTAGGAAGGACAGCTGGAGAGGTAGGTGCTTAGATGTTGATATGTCAAAGGAGGTACCCCTGTATGCACCACCGGTAGAAATGCTTGATGAAAGTCCTGATTCCTGTGTGCTCTCACTCTCCAGCTGCTAGGTTTAAAGCCTAGTTTCCAGGAAAGCAGCACACATTTCCCAGTCCACTGATGATGAGACCAGAAGCCAGACCCACCTGGGGCAAGGTGAAAGTTTCCCATGTTTAGGTCCACTGGCACGTTGCTTATCACATCTGTTTTGTGGAGCTGTTTACGTGAAGTCCTGCTAACGTGCACTCTCCTTCTCGAGCAGCCTGTGTCAGCGTGTGTCCCTGATCCGCAGATTAATGATAAGATTATGCTCGTGGTAGCTGCCTTGTTGCACTGCTGCCGGGAAACAGCATGTAGGCAAGGAGGTGTCCCTCATGCTCTAACGGCATGTACCCATCGCAGGCATTTGTGTAAGGGAGGTTATTTTGGAAGTGCAAGGAATCACACGATTCCGGCACAAATGTTTCCAGGAGATGTTTCCCTTCCTGCATCTGTTCCGAAGGGGAAAAGAGAAAGGGAAAGGTAGAGGGAGGCTTCCAGCCAGTCCCGTTAGCTTTTGCAAATTAATTCTCCAACAAATGCAGTCTTCTCCTCACAGCCTGAATTTTGCACACAGGGTGCACCAAGTTCACGGACTTGCCCCTGTTCATAGCTGCCTGTCAACAAATTAGGGCAAAAAAAGAGAAACATTTAAAAATGCCACCCTGGACTTGTTGGTAAACAGGTTGTTTGAAGTCTTGGCTAATCATTTTCCCTGATGGATCTGACACCCAGCCTTAATGGCATTGTCTCTGTGTGTGGCCGCCATAGGAAAAAATTCATTTTGTTCTGTTTTTTCCTGTTCAGAAATTATCCACAGACATTCCCTAAACATTTGATGGATCTTGGAGTGTGAGGCTTTTCCAAATGGCTGCAGAAGCCCTTCTGTGGCTAATTTAGCTGTGTGAATATTTATTTCCTAGCAATGACACCATTCCCCTGATGGATGCAAGCGTCTGTGGCAGTTAGGCTGTTTTGCGTGCCAGGACCCTAAGTGATGTCCAAGAGAAGAGGAGAAGATACAGATGTATGGATGGAGCAGAGGAAGGAGGCCAGGCAGGGTGACTGCTGTGGTTTAAACACCCCCTAGTTGTGAAGAGGTGATGGCTTCTCCTGCTTGTCTCACTTTTCACAGATAGTCTGGTGACTACAACCACTGCTGTGGTAAGTAAATAAGGTCCATAACACCAGCAGAGGGAATCAGTAGTTTTTATTCACTAAAATATGCGTTGTGGTTTTTTTTCTTCTTTTTTTTTTATAAAAAAGCTGTAGTCACACAGCTGTAGTCTGGACTCCCACGTTTCAGCTGTTCCCTCTGTCCACAGGCAGAAGTAATGCGTCACTTTCTGAATTGTTTCTTTTTTAAAAAAAACATAAATCGGTTAATCAACAGCAGCAGTAATGTCGAGTGGAAATGGTCCATTTAGCTTCAGCCAGGAGAGAGAGACAGCGTCCACTATAGCAGGTAATAGCCACAAGGCTCAGCATTGTTTTCGGCATGTACTGTCCCCCCTCATCCTGGAGGGAGGCTGTCCCATTTGACCAGCACCCAGCGCTGCCCCAGCACCCAGGGATGTGGTTCATAGTGCCCAGGTGTGCCCGGGCACTGAATAAAGCTGATTCTGTTAAAATTTAAGAGAGGCTCAACATTTAAGAGAGGCGCGTTCAGGCAGGCTGCCGCCAGCCCCCGGAGCCGCGGCCCGGCCGCAGACAGGGCAGGAAAATGCTGCGTTTCCCCGGCAAGACGCACAGGATTTCCTGCAGCGGGTCAAGAAAACACACCTTCCCATTGTCCCCGCCGTGTCACGGGGAGTCCTTGTGCTCCACTGGGGACAATGTCAGTTCCTACCCTGACAACCAAGGAAAACAAGGAAGGTTGTTTGGCATTTTACGCAAAGCTGCCGACTGCCTCCCTCACCAGAAAGGCCCGGCACTGGGAGAGACGGTGTTCCTCATGGCCACTAATGAACATCCCTCGCTGGCCGTTGGTTGGCCGCTGAGATGGAAAATCTGTGGCAGCCCAAGGAAAAGAAGCTGTATTTAAGACAAACAAATTTTTTCGGGGGGAGAGGCAGGGAAGAGCGGACACCAGCCAACTCTTCCAGCTCAAAGCGTGGTGCTGACTCCTGCCCTCAGCCTGCTGGCAGTGGTGGGCAAGCCGTAGTGCAGCGGGGCAGCGGCAAGGTGGCCAGGAAGGGCCCGTGAGGGGCATTTCGGGCCAGCACCAGGCCCAGCTGTGGTAAGTGGGGAGTCTGGCAATGAGGGCCTGGCGGGAGGCCACCTCACCGCCTCATAGCTTGCCTGGGGTCAGGCTTGGCAGCCACCCCTCCATCAACCCTGGGTTAGCTGTAGAGTGGGTTTCATGTTGTCCCTGTCCTGACGTTCAGTGTATTTGCTGTTGTTGTCCTTCCTTTGTCTTCTGGAATAACTTTAACATTAAAAGAACAGCCATAGTGGGGAAACTGCAGTCTTATGTTCTTGCAAAGCACGGGGACTGAGTCTTTTGATGGGTGCTGAATGCACAGAGACGCTACACATCATGCCGGACCTCAGAGACGTGGCACAGCCCGCACCAGCGCAGGTGTCCCGAGCACCGTGAGTCCAAGTCCCATCATCGCAGGCTGGATTCTGACCTGCTTTGGAGCCCCATCATGGAGGTCAAGAAAGTCTCATCTTTGATACTGCTGGGCTGGCACACCTCCAGCATTAAGGGCACTATTTGCTTCCTGTAATGCTTTCGTGAACTTGCATTTGCTTTTTATTGTAACACCAAACCAGCAAGTGCAGGATGAGACAGAGTGCCTGGAAGGCAGTGGCAAAGATTATAAGAAACTGAGTGTTTTGCCACATCTTAAAGCAAAGAAATACTCACTCTGACCCTTTAAAATAAGGTCATCTCAAAATACACATAGAAAAAGTGTAAATCAATTTATTGTTAACAGCGACACACGGATATGTTTTTGTTTTTATACTGATAGTAAGAAAATATCTGAAAAGTTGACTCAACTGAAAGAATATATAACTGTAAGAGCTGGAAAAACACACAACCAGTGCACAGGACATTACCTCTGCGCTCAAGAAATGACGTTTGAGTTTCTGGCTAAAATACAGATTTTCCCTCCAGTCTTGAAAAGTCAGTCTGTTCTATGTTTCAGTGCCCCCTAGAATACCAGAATTGTTGTTTGGATAATGCAAGTTATTTGCTTGATTAAGGTTTGTTAATAAACCTCAGCATAACGTGAAGGTGAAAATACCTAAAATACAGCCCTAGAGATAGAAGTGCATATAGACCACACTTCTAGGCTTCAGAAGTGCCCCTGCCACTAAATCAGGTGCAGACCCAAACTGCCACAAAACAGAGCCATGTCCAGAGCCAGTGTTATTGTCTGGCAAGGTCCACGGAGGGTATCGTGTGTGAGGCTGCCCATTCAAAGAAAGGGAAAAAGGATTTGTGTAAAGAGATTTCAAACATATTTTACTGTTAGATAAAAAAAAAAAAAAAAAAAAAAGAGTTGAAGAGTGTTTCTCCAGGAAGGGGGAACATGTGTCTTTAAATTTATCATAGATAAATGGGCAGAGGGAATAGCAGCCAAGATTTCCTTGTCTGAGAGGCTGAAGCTAATACTGTCATCTGTGGTTAAGACCCATTTGTCAAACAGAGTATGCTGAGAATAAAGAAAATCAACTGTCCCTTCCTTTTTTAATTTGACTTAATTAGCCGTAATTCTCCTTACTGAAATAAAAGCATTTCCAATGGCAGGACACATTTCTGTGCCCTTACTTTCGTTAACACAAATACATAGCTCCGCATGCAGGGAAAGCAAAAGCTGAACAAATGTGCTGCAAAAACAAGATGCTCCACTACACTCACCTCCTTCCTTGGGAGAGGAGGACAGAACAAACAACACGTGGCAGATGTTAGCCACACAGTTCAGTGCCCTACTGGGAGGCATGCAAATACTATCGTGATAAGCAGCCTGGGAGAAGCTACATCGGAGAAAACAGAGCACTTGTTGTATGTATGTCAGATTTGTCCCTCCATAGCTAGGAGGAGGCATGCACTCATCGCACGGCACGGAGTACATAACGCAATTATAATTGGGTGCAATATGTTCACAGCGTTTAAAAAAACGTTGTCTTAAAAAACTGAGTGCCACGTTCAGATGGCTTAAATTCCCCATGAGCCCCTGTGCCTACTGCTTCCTACTGGCTGCTTCTGGTCCTTCAGCGGTGCCCAGCCAAGAGGAAACTTCAGGGCACAGATGGAGTTCAGGCTAGACAGTCCGTAACCTTCACTGGATCCCGCTGGCATCCTGTGGTGCGAAACCTGCATCCCAGAATTACTTGGAGCCATCGTCCTCCCGAACCCGATGAGCGCACTTGCCTAAAATAGTTGCTTGCAAAGGTGTGGCGAGGCCAGCCCCGGGGCTTGCAGGATTGCTGAGGGGGACTGTGAGCCCCAGAATATCCTTGTAATTTGTCTGTAATGTTAAACTTTAAATAACTGCCTTCCTCTTTCACTCCTTTCTACCTCGGCTAAGAAATGCGACATGCACTGTGCAAAGGGACTGTCACCAGCTGTTAATAAGAAAGCAGCTTTAGCTTCCCTCCGCTTCTCTTGTTCACACGTAGACAGTGTTGGAAATCAGTGAAAACGGGTGTAGCCCCTCTGCTACCGCCACCGCCACCTCCCACAAAGAGAGCAAGTGAGAAAGGGAAGAGGAAAGGTTGAAGAAACGGGCTGACCTACTTAGGTACTGCGAAGGACGAGCATGCGGGCTCCAAGTGCTGGGATGGCTGCGCGCGTTTGTTCTGGGCACCTACTGCTACCCTGGCACCCCTCCAAACAAATGGCTTTACACCCAATTCCAAAACAGCTCCTTCCTCCTCCTCTTCAAAATATGCCCTCCCCACCGTGCACGCTCTCCCTGTGATCCTTGCCGCCTTGGTTTTAAAACGGCCGCTTCCCCGAGCAGGCAGCCAGCCCCTGTCTCCTCACCCACCTGTTAATACCTGGCCCTCCTGTTTGTCACACGGCAGCTCTGGGCTTTCGACCAGGATCCCCCCCCTGCTCCTGTGCCGCAGCCACTGCTTCCGGCATGGGCCACCTGTCCCTCCTGTCTCAGCTGAGAAAGGACAGGACCTAACTGCGGGGTAGGTGGCTGTCAGCGAGCGGACCCGGCTTGCTCGCGAGGAGCGGTTTCCAGAAGCAGGAAGGAGCGAGGAGGAGGCAGGTCTCCTTGCTCTGGAGAGCCCTGACTCAGACCCCTTCCCGCGTGCCGCACGCTGCCCCCCTCCCCTCCGCTGGCTCCGAGCCCCCGAGTGGCATCACTCGAACCCTGCGAGTTAGCCAGCCTGAAAATTATACCCACTGGGATCTGGCCAGTTTGCAAAGCCTAATATCAGCGATTGCAAGGTGGGATCAGCGCATCCAGGCGACACAAAGATTGCATTATAAACCCTTTGGGATTTAGATGGCAAACGATCCTTTTGCTCTTCAGACGGTATTTCTGGCAATTCAGAACAGTTACAATTGCTCGTCAGAACAACCAAAAGTGCTTCCCTGGCAGCACGGCAGATCTTACTGAGAGACTGGAAGAACCTTCTTTGGTTTCTATATAAAAACCACCGATGACTCATATAGGACTCAGAAATTGTCCTAGTTAGAGATAAATGGGAAGATACACTGCGGATCTGGGGAGTGAAGCCTGAGTCACAGAGCTGGAACCAGGATCAGAAGGCAAACTTCCCCAAAGTTTGGGGTCTTAGGGAGACAAAGAGGGGTTTGGTTGCATTTTTCACGCAAGCTTTGCATTTGGCATTTCTTCTTTCTCTTTACCTTCCCGCCTCCTCACTGGGTGTGTTCTGGAATACGAGGAGTCTCGCAGTTCCTTTTGTCTACTCCCTCTACCACCTTTTGTCTTGCTTCACACCAGTCATGTCTCAGAGGCAATTAAAAGAGGTTCCACTGAGTTCCACAATGCCAAGTCTGCTTTGGTCCCTTACCAAAGACTACGCAATGACGTTACACACGCGAACCGCAGTGAAAGATCATTACTAATGGTGGCAAAATCAAGCGCTGAGAAGCTAGAAAAGGCCACTGCTAAGCTGGCTTGCGGAGCTTCCGTTTGGCCCCTCTGTGCGTACGCATGATGCAGCAGTCTTTAATTACATGAGCATAATCCTGCGCTGTTTGTCCCACAGAACCCCTGCCTCATCCAGCTCTTGGAGCAGGTGGTGCTCGCTTAATGAGCAGCTATTTATATTGGGTCTGTGCTCAGCACAAGACCCTGTGCCTTCCTCACTGAACACTGCTCAGACCCCGGGAGCAATTCACTTTCCTGCAGACCCTTCTAGTGTACTTACCACTCTTGTACCAGAGGGCTTCCTCTTCACAACGCCTTTCCGAGATGAGGAGGTGGAATTATTCCTGTTCATAGATGGTGGATTACACAGGGAGATGGGAAGGATCCCATTCTTTGGGGTGACCCTTGCAGGGCTCCTGGGCTTTCTGTGCTCCCCACACAGGCTCCCACCTGCATGTGGGAGCTCAGGACTTCTACACAAAAGACTGTAGTAAGCAATCTTAGTATCCACTGTGGAAAATCTGCTTTGCCTTATATCGTGTAGGATCCCTCTGGGATTTCCTTCGTATACAAATATTTGCCAGAAATAATAGTGGGAAAGAGATTCTCTCAGCAAAACTTTTACAGCTCTTGCACGCTAGTTATCCAAAACAGCTAAGTTTAAAATATTAATCTCTCTAGGAGTGATTTTATATACCCTTCAGTTATTTGTAGATTGGAAAGGAATTCCACATCTTTATTTGATACTGATACATTGCCCCACTTCGTTCCAAGTAGAACAAAAAAATGCACTCGGTATTTCCACATCATTAACAATGTTGGCATCCCCCTCCCAATAATAGGCTGATGCCAATTCCTTTTGCTTCTACTATATTAAATAAATTGTTCTTGACCTTCTCAGCCTGCTGTTTCCCCTGCTCTTTGAACCTACTTTGCTTTTGTTAAAACTTGGTAAGCTATAATGACTCTTTTTTGGTGTCTCTTGCCCTTCCATTTGCATTTTTTCCCCCTACGACATGGCTCCTCTTTGCCTTGCAAACAGAATGAATTGTTAGACAAATCTGTCCTTTTTCTTAATTGTGAAAGCTTGACTTCTTGACCTGAGTATTCTTACACACCCTTCTTGGTGTCTTTGCAAATTTTTACTCCCTGTTTTCCTCACATTTCTTATCAACCTGAGGTATTGGTCCTTCTCAAGTGTTAAGTATACATACTGGGAATACTGTCTTTGGCGTAGGGAGTGCAGTCAGGTCACGATAAAGGTCCCTAAGCAGGCACCAACTTCCAGTCCACTGATTATTTGATCTTCACACACCATAAGGAAGTCCAAACTGAAATTCCCTCGTGCTGGCTGCCATGTCTCTTGTGTCAAAGCAGTCTCATCTACAGTGCCGTCCTGTGAACACATCTCTCCAAATTGGAAATCCATTGGGATCCCCCATAACAGTACAGTTGTTCTGTCCAGACGCTCTCAGCAAGTTACTAAGAAATGTGCTCTGCTGGTCATGGTTGGTCTGCCCATTCCCCTTCACTCTTTGGCCTGTTCTGTCTCCTGCCCTCTAAATGATTTATGCCACAGCCTCTCTGCTCCCTATTCTTGCCTTCTTGTTTCCCTTGCCTTCTAGACCTCAAACTTATTTATCCTGGGCTCTTTACCTCACTAGATCCAGTCTCTCCCTGACAGCTTGTGCTGTGATTTATGGTCTACACCTTTTTTTCTCATACTGGCCAACGTGCCTAGTCCCTGAGCTTTCTGTCCAGTTCTGGTGCTCCTCTCCATCTCCACTTTGGTGCTTTTACTTCTTGTTCCAGGCCATCCTCTATAACCACTTCCTTACCACATTTGTCTTCCTTCCTGGGTTCTGTTCTCCACCTCCACTGGTCTGATCATTTCGTGACCCACCCTTCCTCCTGTCCCAGGTCCACAGATGATCCCGTTGTCTGCCCACAACTCCTTTCCTGTGCTTGCTCACTTCAATACTCTGTTGCTTCCTGCCCCCAGCTCCCATTCCCAGACTACTTGTCCAGCTAATCCCAACCTCAGTTGATCTTGCTGTCCTAGCTCTGGTGTCAAAAGACCCCTTGCTTCAGTCTTTCCATCCATTTTCCCACCCTCATGCCAGTTGCTCTTTCCTCTGCATTTGAAGCCTCCAACTTAAAGGGCCACTACCAGGAGGGTCGCCGAGGCAGTAAGTTGACTGAGCAGAAAGTACTCAAGGTTTTGTGATCTGTAGTCCCGATTCCCTGGTCATCTGCATCAGAGACCTGGACAGAGCCTCTGCCCACCCCTCTAGAGGCCAGTTGAGTGGTAACCTGATGAATACCCACCTAACAAGAGTTTGGACGTGTTTGCAGGGCCACCGGCATAAACAAAACTTGAGGGTATCATATGGATATAGTCCTGTACACGATAGATATGGCCCCTCTTCTCAGCGCTGGCTCTAACTCAGCCTAGAGCGGCTATTACATGGAAAGGCTGGCTTCTCTCCTGTAACGCTGGCCTCAGGCGCGCTCTGTTATTTCACAGAGAGGTACATGTTCAGTCTCTATTGTGTCTTGGAGACAATGATGAAATGGAGCAAGTTCCATGACAGTGGCATTCTTGGGGGGAGGGGGTTACCTGTTAACATCTATAGAATCTCCACTAAGCAGCTACGAAGTGAGATTTTTTTCCCCCAAAAAGCATGTGTTGGCCAAATCAGGAGGATGTTCAGAAATGTGGTATAAGGTACATCCCTGAAGTTGAGGCCAATCCCCTGCCAGGTTTCAAGCCCTGCTTCGCAGCATGGGAATGCTACAGTGGTTCCAAGAAAAAGTTGCCAGAACATTTAAATTTGGGCAAACCAACATATTTTTCCCAAATCTTGTTCTTGGAAAGGCCAAAGCTGATGGATCAGATTCTTTTAAAAAAACAAAAATCAATCAACGTGAAAAATATGGTAAATTTAACTTCAAATTATTAACGTTTGGCACAGCTGTAAGCTGCCAAAACCATGGTCTTGTAATACAAAGCTGTGGGCAGTTTTTATAATAAACAGCAGCCCCAAATCACTTGTAATCATTATTATCCCCCACTCTTAATTTTTGGTATGCTTCTGTCTTTCCCTCTTGTTTACAAGTTAAAGTGGATTTTAATACCTTCTAAAAGAGCTTGTAAGGTCAACATGTCACATTAAAATATATGATGGAAATAGATACCGTGCTCTTACTTTCAGAAACCAAAATCAAAATTACAAAACAAAAAAAAAAGCTGAGAATTTGCTATGTTTCATTCCACAACCACACTTCACAAATGTCAAATTTCTTAGCTGTACAATCAATAAGTGGGGTGTAGGAAATCACTAAATATTTTTCATCCCATTCTGAGTAAACATACAAACAGTGACTTATTTTCATGGAAATGCACAGGAGTGTCTCCTTGGCTCCAAAATTAATTGCCACATCCAAGACAGCTAAAAATGAAAAATTTGGGAAACGAAAAAGTTTTATGGCAACCAGTTTTGTGCAGGTACCTCAAGGCCTGTTATCACTCAGCAGTCACTAACTGAAACTGTCCAGCTCTTAAAATAAGTGTCGGCAATGACAGCATTATGACTGTGTCGCTGTATCTTTCCTTTAATGGTACAGGGTGTTATCGCTTGGTGCTTTGCTGCAGATGTTGTAGAGCCAGAATTTCTTTGACTTGAAAGTGGCTTTTCCTATGCAGAGAAATTAATTTCTGATTTACTAGCTACATTTTTTGCTCTTGTCTCGGTGACTTTTCTTTCTCAACGCAAAGTGTGCATTCAGATATCTTTTTGAGAGTTGTCTCCTCTGGCTTCCTCAGGGCAACAGAACCATCTATTTTCCTTCATGAGATGGCCGAGCTCCGTGGAAACCCTATTAAATGGTTTTAGAATCAACATGAAATAACGTAGAAATCATCTGTGGAAAATTGCAAAGGGTGGAAACGATGTCGTCATATATTAGCAATGCTCAAAAATAAAATAAAATAGCTCCACAGGGCTTTTCCAATATTTGTGGAGTGGCACACCACCAAAGCACACTCAGTGAGGACAGGGTGCCTTCGGAAAGCTTATTTGCATGCACCCGGGCATGCAAGCACACACACACACACACACACACACGCATGGACTGCAGGCACAGAGCTATTTTGCTGGCTTGGAAGAAGTCAAGTGTTGGAGGATGCTAGTCAATGAGCTGTTGCCTGCTGCCAGGCTGAATAGCATTTCTCATTTTTTCTGTACCGGTGGTTGGTCACAGCTGGGAAGAGCAGTCCTGCCCTGTCCTTGGCTCCTCTGTGACTGCCCAGCAGGGCAGGTAGGGTGAGGATGGCCAGGACCGGCATCCCCCGTGGGAGACACTGCACAGGAAGGTGCCAGCAATGTGCTGGGGGCTGTGCTAGCCTCTGGGAGGGGAGAGCGGCAGCTGGAACAAGCTTGTGTCCCAGGCCAAAACCGGTGGTGGAGAGCTTTAATCAAAGGACAATGACAAACAATCAGAAAACTGGGTATCATACCTAGCAAAGCCATCCTGACATTTCCAAGCGCAGTGCTTGCTGATGACAATCTCCATACATCAGTTCGGTATGCCCTGCTTGCCTCTCATTATGTTTGTATTAGACTTTCACTGAGGAAAGTTGCAGTCGTAAACAGCTTAGTTACTCATTTTCTCCCCCGGCCCCCTTACCACGAGTAATGAGCACGCTGAAGCTCTGAAACAGGTAGACAAAAGATGACAGCATTTCCTGAGATTTATACGGCACATAAATATTTAGCATTTGATTTATGCCGTGATGATGCTATTTGTCAATTCCCTTATTAAACCCCAGAAACTTGGAGAGAACGTCGTAGATGGGAGAAAGGAGAGGAAAGTCTTCCTTCTGATGCTGGAAATAAGGAAGAGTCAGAGGTCTGTGTGTTGTGGGAAGAGGGAACTGCTCTGTCCTGTCTCTGACCACAGTGGAAGTTGCTGCTTTCTTTTGGTTCACAGCCCAAGGGATCAGAAAGGATCCGCTCCTTTTAATAGGCAGATAGGGCTGTACAAAACCCCTCCAGACCAAACCTGGTGGAACAGGAGTTGCGCTTCTTTTTTCTCCCCCATTCCTGACTTAGAGGCAACGTAGCTGCGAGGACAGGGATGTGCGAGTGAAGGCAAGGGTGAGCTCAGCCGCGCATCGTTTGCCAAGCTGGTGAGCCTGCGTGTGTGCCCGCGGCTGAGTCAGGGCCAGGGCACCTTTTGTCGTGGCCTGGGGGAGCAGAAAAGAGGGACCGGCAAGATCACAGCCCCAGAAAGTTTGTGGTGGTTTTATAGTCAGTAGCCACTGCACCAGTCATCTCTGCATATTTTAAAAATGACAGGCAGCTTGGGCATCTGCTTACATCAATATTCTGTAAATACAAGGATAAATTGGTAGCCCAAAACAGTGAGAAAGCTTTGCATAGGTTCTGTTTTGAATGCTATTTATTACACAGCATGATATACACAGAACTCTTATTCATGTCAGTGGGAGTTTTATGCAAACATGGAAAGCAGAATGTGGCTCAAAATTGTAACTTGATTTGCTGTAGACAGGCCTTTCTGCATACAAGGCTGCGAAGGCAAGTTCTCCTCTTCACACAAAAAAAAGGTGCAAACCCGTTACCTAAAGTCAGCATAATGAGGAGGCTGTGGTAAAGTGCAGAAAGGTCCTGCTGCCTGGCGTTATTTTACACCAATTCACACATCACCAACAGGAACGAAGAGGAAGAGAGAAGGGAGCAATACTGGAAAATATGCATCGCTAAAATGTTTCCCTACAGAATTTGGTTATATTCAAATTCGCAACTGATGATTGTTTTTAAGGGATAAGTGTATTTCTAGAGATGGGATATTATTATAGGGAGATGGTAAATTCTCTGTAGATAATGATGTACTTAGATTGCTGGTAAAAAAGCAATTTCTATCCCCCTGGCATCACCTAACCTAAAATGACTGACCTGAATAATCATAGGTTTAGGGGTTTACAGATTTACTCCTTTGCTAGGTGCTTTGCTTTGTTTTTAAAAGTAGTGTTGAGAAGAACTGCCTTCTTGACAACAAGAAAGTTAAAAAAATAAGGGTTTTTTTTTCCTGATACATTATCTAAATTTTTTCTTCCCCTAAGAGTTAGAAATCTTACTTATACTGGCCTCTTGCCCACTAGCACTCTGACTGCTTTTGGATGGTACTGTAGTGACACTTAAATTTGAACCTTCAGGAAAGCATATATCTTAAGTACACCTTAAAGTAGCCAAATTTTATTACATATTAAAACAAGTGGCAACAGGGTTTGTGCAACTTGGAGTTCACAGGTAAAGAAACATTATCCATGGGAAAACCCAGATGCTTTGACAATACGGCATTAGTACTGTATAGCATTACAGCACTGACAAAGATCTGCCAGTGAAGGCTTGGACATATTTATCACCCAGAACTCCTTCTGTGATTGTAACTGCCACAAATAAACTCCTGCAGAGCACATAAGCTTTGCACAGAACAGACTTTTTTCCCTTATTTTTTTTTGCTGAGAATAATGATGGTCTCCCTTCGCAAGCAAGATTTACCCAAGAAATTTTTGAAGAAATTGTAGAGGAAGGAATCCCTAAAAATTGTATATCAAATGCTTAATTAACACACTTAGGCTGTAAATGCAAATATGTACTATAAGAGAAAAAACAGTCTCCTATGTTGAGTCTGTTTCATATTCAGTTTGGAAATTCTAAGCTAAGACAAAGTTTTTAAGATATTTCAAAATATACTTTAAATATTCAGCCTTAGAGCTCTGTGAACCTTAACTCTGCCCACTACTGATGGCAGCATTGCCCTATATATCACTGCAGAAAGCAGCGTACCCTCTATACCTACTGCTAAGGATACTACCTGTTCAAGGTAACGTGGTACATTACAGCTGAGAAGACCCTTCTAATTACAGCAAACTGCTTCATAGATTTGCAAGCTGCAACATGCCATGTGTATCAAACATGGGCCAACTGGCTGGAAAGCAGCTTTGCAGAAAAGGACCTCGGGTCCTGGTGGACACCAAGTTGAACATGAGCCAGCCATATGCCCCTGCAGCAAAGGCGGCTGACGGCAGCCTGGGCTGCATCAGGAGGAGTGTTGTCAGCAGGTCAGGGGAGGTGATCCTTCCTCTCTAATCAGCAGTGGTGAGGCCACACCTGGAGTGCTGTGCTCAGGTCTAGGCTCCCCAGGACAAGAGAGATACAGAGTTACCGGAGAGAGTCCAGAAAAGGGCCAAAAAGATGGTTCAAAGGGTTTGGAGCATCTCTCCTATGAGGCAAGGCTGGGAGAGCTGGGACTCTTCAGCATGGGGAAGAGAAGACTCAGGGGGGATCTCATCAATGTGTACAAATATCTGAAGAGAGGGTGTAAAGAAGACAGAGCCAGGCTATTGCCAATGGTGTCCAGTGACAAGACCAGAGGCAGCGGGCACAAACTGAAACACAGGAGGCACCGTCTGAACATCAGGAAACACTTTTTGACTGTGCAGGTGACTGAGTATTGGCACAGGTTGCCCAGAGGGGTGATGGTGTCTCCGTCCTTGGAAATATTCAAAAGCTGTCTGGACATGGTCCTGGGCACTCTGCTCTAGGTGACCCTGCTTAAGCAGCAAGGTTGGATCAGATGACCTCCAGATGTCCCTTCCAGCCTCAAATGTTCTGTGATTATAGTATCACATAAACATGCTGAGCAGAACATTTAAGCCTACTGACTAGAGGTTTCCTTTCCATAGATGCCATTCTCGGGCCTATCCAGATACCTGTCAGTTTTTTGTACCACACTGAGAACAATTTCTCTGGTCAAACATACTACCTTGCAATTAAACCACTGTCCTGAATTTACCTTTCAAACAAATAATGACGAAGCAGTCTAACATTTATAAACCTCCAAAGCAATTAGAAAGATTTTGATCTTTCATGTTTTAAAGAGTATATGCATGCTATAAGGACATCTATCATAACACTCCTGATGGAATCAGCTTTGATCACAGAGACGTCTTTTATTCTGGTAGAATATAGGGGGAAAGTTAGTGTGTGGGGGCTCACTCGTTTTTTAAAACGTCTACTCCTTGCTTTTTTAAAACCTTTACTTTCCATTTCAAAATCTTGACTTGAAAAGAAGTCTTAATTTAAAACGTTGTCAGTTTTTTTCAGTATTTGATCTGTTTTTGCTAATTCATCTTCATTTTCTGACCAGAAATAACTAATTTAACTAGTACTGCTATTTATTTTAGTAACTGATTTAGAACTGGTGCAACCTGGTGGGGCTGCTTGTGCCAACGGCATGACGGTTACATCTGCAGCAGAAAACCTGGCATCACTGCTTGTCCTGAGGAGTAAGGAATCCAATTTGGAAAATCGTAGCTTTTCTAACCTCTACCCACAAATCCAGCCGCATGCACACATTAAATCCCATCCGGTTTAGATACGACCTGGAAATGTGCCAGTCCTGTCCCTGCAGCACCATGTGCACCAGCAGGTCTGACCCGCAGAAGAATTTGCTGGGGAAGCATCGCGTGGCTGCTGAGAAGGGGGAAATGGAGAAACCAGGACAGGACGAGTATCCCGGGGATGGGGAAAGGGGGCACCACGAGCAGGGGAAGCTCCCTCCCTGCACCAACCAAGCTCTCACCTCTGTGTGCGTGTGTCCCGTGAGTGATTTTTCGGTGCACGTAGCATTCCTCATTCAAACCTCTCACTGAGGCAAGTCATTGCCAAAAAGACCCCCTCCCCCCAGGAGACTTCAGTCCTTCCTCACATCATATATTAGCACCTCAGATCTCCTGCATTACTGCTCAGACTAAATGTGCATTTAAAAAGAAAGAAAAAAAAAAAAACCACCACACATTGCAATCTTCCTGTGAAAAAGAATCACAAACATGAGGATAACACCCCAGCCCCGGCTGTCGGGAAACAGTCTCGGTTTGGGGGGGTTTGCTAACTCGTCCTGTGCGTGGCGGCCGAGCCACCTCAGTGCGCAGGCAGTGGAGCGTGTGGAGCCCACTGAGGAGCGCGGCCCTTCTCCTGGTGTCGCCGCTACAATAGCCGACTCGTTGAATAACTGCAGCACTTGGAGATACACGGAGTGCTCAGTGACCCTCATAATTTCTCATTTCTTCCCTCAGATGGAGTGGTCGGCGAGTTGTGCTTATGGTAGTAGTCTGAAAGATGTAGGAGCTCTCAGATGATCTCTGCAAGATGTGCTTTCCCTTACCCATGTGCATCTCTTTGTTTCTGAATTTAAAATGTGGTATATCTGAGTGAGGAAAACTAGGTTTCTATGCAGGCTGCTTCCTTTTCAGCTCAGAAGTAAAAGATGTTGAAATACGGTTTTGAACAAACCTGCTTAGGGGCAGGAGGCTTTCTCTAATGATCAGAAAAGCTCAGAATGACCAAATTGAAGTAAAAATCCCAGAATGGTGGGGAGGAGAGTATCATTATTTTTTGCAGATGGCATGTCTGAGCAGCGTTTGGCTTTGGTTCCTGGACCAATGCAGCATGTTCTTGCTGCCGGTAGTGGCAAATCCAGCGTACTAGAGATGGGGGTACTGCAAGACACTCCTAAATGCTCCATGGGATTACTGCAGCCCTGCCTCATTTGGCGTCATGTGGCCCCTTCTCCAACCTCAAATCTGCAAGTGTCAAAGTTAATAGAAAACACTGAAGGGGTTATTGAGGAAAACCTGAAAGGTTTTCTGTGAGGATGCTGAGCAGGGATCCCAGAAGTGCAGAGAGTTTTTAGTCTGAGCATTTGTGTCACTCAGGCATCTTTGAAAGCTTTATCTGCAGCTTTCCTGCTCTAGGGCTGGTCCCTGGCAATGCAGTTCCTAACTGGATTTTTTGGGGGTTTTGGGTTTTTTTTTGTGTTTTTCCAGGGATTTGTCTGCCTTCATCCCTGAGGATTTTCCATTGCAAGTACCTAGAGGTGCGTATAGCCCAGGACATGTGATGAGAAAGGGCTCTGTGTATTTTGTGGTTTTGTGGAGTGGCGGTGCAACTCAGGTGATGCAACAGTGCCTCTGATTCTGACTCTGGTACTTCTTTCTTGGAGAAATCACTAACCCTCTCAGTGCTGCGGTTTCTTGGTCAGCACTCTGAGAAAGGTGGTATGTGCTTGCCCTCCTCTGTAAAGTGACCCCAGCAGAGTTGGTGAAGATTTCAAAAGCAGCAGACTTTTTCATCGTCTTGGAGCTGCACGAATAGGAGCAGAGAGTTTGTGGGCGCTGAAGAGACTCAGTATGTCTGTCACGGCTTGCTTGTCTCCCCAGCTATACAGTACTGGAAGCTCAAATGACTCAGGAGGGGAAGAGGGAACCTGTGAAGTCAATGCTACCAAACCCAGCATCTAAGCGGTGAGGGAGAGACTTCCTCCCTTTTGGGTCTGTGAGTGGGACAAAGCGCTCCGGGTGCCAGCCTGGAGCCAGGAAACCCACAGCAAGCTGTCCTGTGGGCAGCGCCAGCGGCGAGCCAGCTCATTTACTACAGCCAGGTAAACGGCCATGTCAGCTCCACCGCACACCCAGACTGCTCATTTGGTTGCCGTCTAGACAGCAGTGCCCCGGCACCTTCCACCGTTGTGCCTTCCTGCTCTTTGTGCACACATGCGCTTGTGGACTTCCCCATCACACGGGGCTGCGGCGCTGCTCGCTCTTCGCCTGCTGCCCACATAGGCAGCCAGGCTCTGATTGCCCCTGAGGCACACCAGCTCAAGCATCAGCTGGAGGGAAGAACTTGAAGGCAGGAGAGAAAATGAGCAGTTTCTCCTGACTCCCGCTTAAAGACAGTAACAGCAATTTTTACGTGCTGCCCGGTGAAACGCAAGTTAGCTGTTACATTGGCAAGGCAAACTTTTATGGACTGTTCATGCCCTTTGGGCACGACCCCGGCCCCGTGTCTAACCTCCCTCACACATGTGCGAAGCAGAAGCGCTGCGTGGCAGGCAGCGCCGTCACACATGCCGAAGTGAGATGAGAACCAGACTCGCCTTTTTAGTAGCCTCTAAATGCTCCTGTATCCAAATGAACCTTTTCATTAGACGGGTGTACAGCATGAGTCCGGGCAGCAAAAATGCAAGATTAATTCGTAAGGCAGAGGTCTAGCCATCACAGGGAAGAAATGATAATATTGGTGTAGGCAGTGTGCACCCCAAATCTGCACTGGCAATATTCTCCTGAAAATGTAAGCGAGCCCTAAAATTCCAGGTCAGCGTCTTGTGGAAGGGACCCCCCCTTCCTCCGCTCCCAGTGGTTTCCATTTCATTTTTTGAATTATTAAAAGATCAAATGTTGGAATGCTGGATAGCCTGAATTCATTTGTCAGATCACGAAGTACTCATAACATTTCTCAGCCTTAATAACACATCTGCTCTTAAAATGTGGTCTCTTGATAATAGCTGGCTGAAAGTGTCTGAATTTAGGGATTATTTGAGACAACAGATTTCCTTCTATTTGGAATTGAATGAGGCATCTGCTCCCTCACTGTCAGCTTTGTGGGATATTCTCAAGGCAATCATAAAAGGGCAGATCATTTTGTACGTTATGAGAAGGAAAAAAGACCTCTGTTGGCAATTATGAGACTTGGAAGGGTGAATTAGGGACCCACAAAGGTACCACTTCGTTTCCAAAATATCTAGCTATTCCATCCATTCTCCCCTCTGCATAGGGTGGGACGCAGATTTATCCGATGAGCAGAGAGGGAGGGGGCAATTCTCCTGTCAAAGCCAATGTTAGCAAAAGGGAAAGAAAGAAAACGAGGCAGGAAAGGATGTACGCACTCCATCTTGGATAACTGACCCAACAACATATTAGAGAGATTAGGACTTGGGATGGAGAGCAAGGCATGGATCCCTTGGAGGATTAAAGGAAATTCTGCCAATATTTATGCCAGTTTGATGCGTTGGAAAACCGGGGAAAAAAAATGAATGCTTGCAAATTATTTAACACATATTCATCATCAGAATCTCCTCCCACATATCAGCGGGAGATGATTAATAAAGTAAAAACAAAAGCAATCAGAGCTGAGAGGAGGCACTACTTTGCAGTTTGCAGGTATATAATTCATTTTGAGATGTGAAACGTCACAGGCAGCGCCCAGATGATGACATTTATGGAGGTAGGACAGGATGCATGCTCTGAACCGCCTGCCCTGCCGAACACACAGGTGAATGCACACAAATACATGTCTACATGAATATACACAAATACATACATACATCTGTATGTAGCATATGTATATACTCACATACATACACACATCTATACATGTAGATGTATAGCTATGTATATATAGCTTCTTAGTCAAGTGACGCAAACTGCTGCAGCTGGAAATAACACTGTCTGCTCATGAAAAGACAGGCGTGTACTCAGACTCATTTATGTGGTAGAAAATGTGTTCAAGGGGTGTGAGCTGCCTCAAAGCCTTTGTCAGAGGGGAGGGGGGCGACCTGTCAGACACCTTGGCTGCTTTTGGGCCTGGGAATAATTATGTACTGTGAGAATGATCCCGACATGAAATACCTGGAAGGGGACCTCCTGCTGCCGGGTGGGATTCAGGCAGGTGGGAACGTGTGCCCCATGGCCCCCCTGTGCCGCGCAGGAGTTCCGAGCCTGTGTCAGGGAAGACTGTTTGGATTGGAAGGAGGTGAGCTGCCCTGTCTCTTTTACCTGAGAGGGGCAGAAAGAAGGCGCCTGACACTGGGTGCTGGCATGCAGACTTGTTTATGAAAATATGTCGCCTGAGTTTGGAAAGGCCGTGGAACCTTAAGGGAGTTGCCAGTTATTTTGTGCTTTCTGATACCTGTCTCGATACCCAAAGACTGACTCAGGAGCCTTGTGTGAGGATCCCTTTTTGAAAATCTTGGCTCTTTGGTTTGAATGACTGGAATCCTGGAATAAAACATGAGGATCTCCAGGCCCCCTGCCCCGACCACAGCACCAGTGCTGTAGGCATCATGATCGCCTCCCTAAAACGGGGTGAGGCAGAAGATACAGTGTGCTTTCCCACCACAGAGCGTGTTGGGCACCTTGGCACAGTCCGATGCACATGGGACCCTCCCAGAGATGGAGGGGTCGAGGCTGGGCTTTCTCCCTGGGCAGGTCACCTTGCTGTTGGGTCAGAGCAGGCTTTCGGCTCACAGCTGGCTCGGGGAGAAGGAGCAAATGCAAATGCGCTGCATAATACATAATATACCCACAGGTCAGTGAGCATTGCGCATCCCGCTCCACGGCTGCACTGCAGAGTAGGAGCCTGCTCTTGTTCTCAGCCCAGGAGACATGCTCTTTAGCAAAAGCTGTAGAGGCTTATGCCGTGAAGGCCCGCGGTGCAGTCCCCGGCCTTGGCAAGGACACCTGGCAGCACCAATTTCCCCCCGCCTTGAGCCACCTCGCATGCTCCCCCGCTGCAGGCAGGAGCCTGGCCAGGGAGCCGGCCAAACACCCCTGCGCGGGGCTGCACGTCGCTCTCACCAGGAGCTGGGCTTTAGCATCCTTGGGGTGAGGGCAACGTCTTCAGCTATGGGGTTTTCATTCGGCAACGGCTCGGTTTCAAAGGCAGCTTTTTAGCCCTTTGATTGAGGTCCACATCAATTCTTCATGTTGTATATTAACTGTTGCGACTTATATTAGGAGAGGTGTTTGAAGTTTCTGGTTTTCCCCTTGGCCACCTTTAAATCTCATTTCTAATCCCTTAGCCCCTTTAATGAAGTTCTCCGTAGTTTACATTGTTATTAAACCTCTGTTTGGGGAATATAATTTTAATCCTCATTATATGCCAAATATAGGTATCAAATATTCATTGTGTAATTGCAATTAAAAAATATGGCCCCCCAAAGGATCTTTTATATTAATTTAAATTATCCTGCACTTATATTATGGTCGGAAATAGCCTGTACTGCTGAAAATGTCTTCATTGAAGTAATGCCTATAGTTATAGTTAGAAGACCTCCTTGTTTTGGTTAAATCCTGTTCTATCACACTGTAGCCACACAGATATAGAATTACAGCGTTATTATATTTGAACCCTTTATTTCCCCTCTTTGTACTTTAAAGAAACAGCTGAAATCACTGATTTTGCTTTCAATGTTAGCAAAGGTAGAGTAATTAATCCAGGCAGCTTTTGTTATGAGTTTAACAAAGCTTAATGTCACATGAACTATTTTCTCTTTGTAATCAGAGAGACAGTTTCTTTATTCCTGAAAAGCCCTTGCATATATCAAGAAAGTAATCAAAAAAATCCCCATATAACAAATTGAATGACTTAAAAATATGGAATTTACAGTTTCCAACTTAAACATGGAAAAAAATTTGTAATATTTTGCGTATAGTTATTATGGGTTGGAGCACATTTGCAGTGGATTTCAATAAAGTAAACTGCTAGCAGCTTACAAGATTATTCATTTAAGCTAGTGTTTGTTGATAATAATACCAACTTAGCTTTAATGTAGCTCTTTTCATTCTTACACTCAACACTCTTTACAAGAAATAAAAAGTTTTTTTGAAGCCTTTAGATGAGAAATGCTGTATTTACAGATGGTGATCTCTGTATTTGAAAGCTGCATTAACTGGCATCATCTTCAAGCAGAGACGTTTAGGCATGGCCAAGCTTAGTGTTATGTAGCAGGGCGATTACAAAGAAGGGACTCCAGCCCTGACCTCTGGAGTCAATACTCCAAGCAGCCAGTACAACTGGGTGGATTAGTCACAGCAAGACCCATCACTAGCTTGCAGTTTGTATTGACATGGTCGCATATTTTTATTTAAACATTGTGCAAGAAAGCATAAAAGGTCACATTTCTGCCTGCCATGTAGACCTTTGCTGGCTGGTTGTTTTTTTGGTTTTTTTTTACAGCAGTAGTAAGTATTAAATGGAGAAGCTGTCAGGCTAAAATACAATTAGGATTAAAACAAATTCTGAAACCCAAATCCCACTACACTTGGAGAAAATTCATATGTGATTTTTGCAGTTAGCCCTCTGTTTCTGCAAACTGATGAACCCAAATGGTAAGGCCAGGTGAAAATTTTCAAACTCAGGCCCATCCTTGAAGCGTGATCTCCGAGTATGAGTGATGGGAGAGGGGACAGGAATGGGAAGGAGACTTGGCATAGCAGAGGAACTGGAGGACACCCTACTCTTTCCTTCTAACAGCCTGCTGTGGTCTCTCAGGAGAACAAGTTGCCCCAGCAGTGTCTCCAGAGAGCACCACTGCTCAGGCTGCTTAGAAGTTGCTAGCAAATGGCTTTTGGAGGCCAAACACTCTTCCCAAGAAGATATAACATTGTACTCTTTGGAGTGGCAGCTGCTACCAAAACCATAGTGGGAGTATTTACGTAGCAGTGGGAGAGACTTTCTTCTGTTGCAGAAGAAGGAGAATGAGGGAAAATTAAATGGAACCCAGGCATGAACACCATATCCGTGACTTCTTGTGCCTTACACAGACTGATGGCAGCAGTCTGGCTAAAAAAGAGTTTGAAGTCTCTTGTGATCGCTGGCACCAGTTTTGGTTGCTCCTCAGCCTTTCAGCTCTGAACTTCCTGGGTATTGTCCATGCTAGAATGCGGCCTTCCCAGTCCTGTGGTTGGACCTGGTGCAGGACATGGGTGGCAGGGACTCCCTTCCAATACTTCATGCCCAGGAAGTCTTACTGCCCTTTGTGTGCCATCCCCCCTCTTTCTACTGTGTGCAGTCTGCCTGTCACCGGTCCTTAGCATACAGCTAACTTCCCTGGCCACCCACAAGACAGCTGGGGCCAGGGGACTCCTCCTTTTCCTGGAGTCTTGGTAAGCAAAGCCAGGTGCTGCAGGGGACTGAAACCCAGCTGCTGCAGGCAGGGTGAGGGGTATCAAACTCACTGCCTATGTGGAAATTCTCCTCAAGTCTACCAGGTAAGAAAGTCATCTTTAGTTCAACGTTGGATGCTCTTGGCCCAGCCCATTACTGCCAAACCATCCGAGGCAGCTTGCATGCATCACCGGTGCTATGCATTGAGGAAGTGGAGGAGGCCTGTCTACTCTGTGTGGATCAAGACCCTGAGTGGCAACTCACCCATCACTGGGATCATCTGCAATGGGGTGAGTGAAAGCTCTTGACAAGATGGGACCTTGCCTTGCTTGTGCCTCCCCTTCCTCCCACAGACCTGGCTGAAGTTGGGACCATGGAGGTTCTGGTGGTAACAAACCCATTTGACTTGCAATTTAGCAGTAAGGTGGTCCCTGGGTGTCCTCCTGGCCAGATCCATGTCAGGCTGGTTTCTGTGGGCTCCCCACCTGCAGGAGTCACCCCATGAAGGTCAGGCAGAGCTGGGTTTACAGTGATGGTCCTAGGGAGCATTTTGCTGGGGAGCTCAGGGGCGTGGGGACCTTCCTTAACTCGCAAGAGTCGACATCCCATTCTCGGAGGGCTGGGTCTCTGCTTTTAAACAATGAGCATTGCAGGTTCGCTGTCCAAAATTGCACCCACATTTCTTTTACCTGCAGGTGTCTTATCTCCGTCCCCATCGCTAATGCCATGCACAGGCAAGCATTGTTAGTACTGTAAGAATTAATCACATACTGTTCGAAAAAAAAAATTGACATTTGCATTTCAAAACTCTTACCAATTCTAAACATTTATTCTACAAAACTTGGAAAGATTGTAGTTCTGTTTCAAATTATTCCAGCACCGTGGGCATTGCCACAGAATGTAAAATTACAGAACATATGAGACTGAAACCTGACACCCGTTCTTCCCTGTTGTGAAGTGTCGTTGATGAAAAATATACTAGTTTGAAGAAAAAAAATAATTACGTAGGAGCATGACCTATTCCCAAAGCAGCTAGCCAAATTCATTCTTGTTTCAGAGGGAGCTGGGTATGTAAATAGAGTATGGGACCCCTCTTCAAATACAATTAATTCAATTTAAAATAGTAAGAAAACATGAAATAGCTCCTACAGAATAATCTCCTGATGCTCCTGTGAGAACATTCAGAGTGTTAGCAGAAAAGAAAAAGGGCAGCATACTTTCTGCAAGCATATCTCTTCTGTAACAGCGATTTTGTAATCAGAATGACACAGAATTTAGTAAAATTGGTCTTTATTGCCATTCTATAATCCTTCTTCCTTTAAGCATTTTCCAACTAGGCATTTTTAAGTTTTGTAATCAAAGAGACAATGGCTTTTGAATGTAATGAATAATCTACTCAGACATTTCAGTTCTGTAAAATGATCTAGAAAAGATGATGAGATATAGGCAGAAAGGGGTATTTGTATCGAGATGACATGAGTAAAACTGGAATTGGAATATAAATACAATAGTGATGATAAAGATAAAGATAAAGATATAAAGAATGTAATGCATGTTCTCATTCAGAAAAAATGTATTTGTACATATACACGTCTATGGTTTGATGCACACACTGATGTAGCTATACAACATTTTCATCTGAAGACCCCAAAACACTTCAGAGAGCTGAGTGTAGCATTTTGCTGCTCTTATTGTACAGATGGGGAAGTTAAAGTGCAGAGAGGTTACATGTGCAAAGCACATTGCTTCCTTGAATGCAATAACCAGCAAATGAGTTCCCAGCTAGCAGAAGAACTGCCTCTGCCACCTTCGGCAAACCACCTGTTGCTTTTCAACGAAGAAATATCCATTTTGGTCCAGGCATTTCGTCTTCCCATTCCAGCTGCTAGTTTTCGCTCTACCTGAAGAAATCATGGAAAGCCACAAAGAAGGTTTGATGTGTTTCAAACAGAGCAGCCCGTTCCTTAAAAAAACAAGCCCAACCTCACGTGGTACACACCATTCATTTTTGTAAATTTGGACCTAAGTCCTGCTTCTCACCCATGCAGCGTTTAATTAATTTTCTAAAACTCCTCTTTATCCACAAATAGGTAGGAGTGTTATTTGAGTAAGGAATAAGCAAGAGCTCAAAGGCTTTAGTCTTTGAGTTACAGACATGGAATAGCCTGCGCTCACAATATGTTGTATTATTTGAAACAGGGAAATAATTTTTCTTTGTGAAAATTAAATTTAAAACATATGACTACAATTGTCCACATCTTTCACAAAACACTTGCATGTTCCTGAGGGCCCTGATTTCACAGAGGTTGGACAATTTTCGTTTGATTCCCTGGACTGTTAATTTACTCTCCTCTCTCTGATCTGTTTTGCCTCTTACTCTGTTTTATCAAATTACCCAGACAGATAAAAATGAGCTGTCCCACCTACATGGTCTGTTCTGGAGCGTGTATGTAGCAAAAAGCCCTCCAAAATCCCAGGACTGCAGAGCTAGTGCACACACACACATCCCCATCCCCCAAGATTTTATACACTGAAATCCATACATTTTCATATGACTGATCTGCCCAGTGGTCCACTGAGGAGTCCAAATTTAAGACATGAGTTTGCACATTCTCTGCCAGCAATGGCCTGGGAACAGGGGTAAAGGAAAATCTCTCCCCTACCCGCACAGACTGCCTTTGCTGTGGAGTGTAAAACCCTGGCAGACCCACCCCCATCTCCTTCTTCCTCCCCCCTCTTTCACACCAAAAATGCTCTCGGAGAAATTTAATTTTAACTGTTTCTTCATCACATTGTGAAGTCTGCACGGCTGCAGATTTCAGTGCTGGAAGAGCTGCTGCTCACAGCCAGCGCCAGCAGCAGCCCAGCTCCTGGACCTGAGAAGTCACTGCTTTGGGCTCCAGACCTGCGTTGAGCTTCGCTTCCCTCCCGGTCGGGGTGGCTGGGGCAGGGCAGGGGCGCACACTAAGGTCCACCGCTGACCCCTGCCCTGGCTCCCCTGAGCCCAAATCTTCAGCTCTCCAGCCTGTCCCTCTCTCTGCTGTTTGCTTCTAAGGGCTTCAGCCCAGGCTGCTCGCCCCTGTAGTCCCAGCCTCTCCTGGTAACACCAGTTCTCCACCACTTTTTCTTCACTGCTGCCCACTCTTGCTTTCCAGGCTCCTTCTACCAGCCAGCTCTGCTTCCTCCTGGCTCCCAGCCCACCTCTCCCGAGTCATCTCCACACCTGGGGTGAACACGGCTGAAGCCTTGGAAAGATGGAGCAGCTACAGGGGCCAGCAAGACCTGCTGTATAAGGTGTATGGGAAGAAAGGTCTTCCAAAGGCTGGGCAGCAGTGTGATCAGGAAGAGCAGAAAAGAGGCATGGCCCTCACCTCGAGTCTCGCAGCAGTCACAAGCACCTTGGTACCAGAGGTCGTGAGTCAAAGTGTGGTAAGACTGAGGTTGAAATATAAGCAAACTAACAAGTGTTGCTCATTCTCATTATTTAAAATGGTGGATCTGCTGCAAACTGCTGGATTAACTCCAAACACTTCCGTAAGACACTTTTGGTTTCATCCCCTTTATAATGGTTACATTGGGATTTTGCTAAATAGTGTGCTCCTCAGTGATGCATGATTCAGAGACAGATTTATAAAGGCATTTAGGTGCTCCTTCCCACTGATCAAGGAAGTAAAAGCCTAAATTGGTTTAAAAATCTGCCCTCAGGAGCTGCCATGTGTGTCTGGGCACCCGAAGCACTTGAAGATTTACTGCATCTAAAGACCCAGCAAAGATCAGAGAAATTCTTTGCCAAACACAAATGGCAATGAGACATATTTTGAACCGTCAGAAGTACTGCCTTTAATTTTCTTTTCTAAGGATCAGTGTCAATGACGAATATACTGAGTCTGGGTCTGGGGACCAGTTCTGCAAA
Organism: Pluvialis apricaria; assembly: GCA_017639485.1. Lineage (NCBI taxonomy): Eukaryota > Metazoa > Chordata > Aves > Charadriiformes > Charadriidae > Pluvialis > Pluvialis apricaria. The sequence continues at coordinate 41,362,561 of CM030009.1, forward strand.
TTGGGTCTGATGCTGCTGCCATGAGACCAACTGTCGTCTCCAGCAGAATCCAGACCAGATCTAAACGGTTTACTGGGTGGCATGGTGCAGTGACATTTCTCCTATTGAATCAGACCTTATTTGACACACATCTGGTTTCTGTGGGCTCAGGGAAGAGGGGACATGCTGTGCCCACTGGGCAGCAGAGTGCTGGATCCCAGCTATCCTGCGGGGACTGTGTGCAAGTCAGCGTGCACACCAGCGCTTCTTCTTCAGCCTTTGACTGTAACTGTGAACTTGGGCTTCGCACACCTAGCTGGTAACGTCAGGCTCTGGAACATACACACACTGATTTCTAATGGCAAGCTGGAAACAGAAGATGCTTCAAGGTACTTGTGTGATTTTTTTTCTGTTTGATCTGATTAAACTGATTAGAAGATGTCACAGGATCAATAAGCAAAAAATTACCTTTTCGAAAACGGTCCATTTGTCTGAGTCCATTAGGCTTACGAGAATAAATAAAACCTCTCTTAATGCTTCATAACATCAATAATACCCCAGAAATTATTCCACATTTAATGACCAATTTAAGAGCATTAAATGCTGTTAACAATCAATTTACTAGGTATTATTGCGCTTCTGTTTATAAATGTCTAATTATACAGGTCAGACTTGCTTGTAGCGTGTTACCTTTGGTAGCCAACTGCAGCCCTCCAACTCAGCGCAGCAAAAGCCAACTGCATTATAAACCTCTCCCAAAAACAACAGCCCTGCCGGCATTCCCATACATCTCTCTAGGTTTCTGCTTTGCCATCAGCATGTGTCACCCATCGTGTCCTACCCCCCCCGCCTCCGTCCCTGTCCCTGGGCACGGCTGCCCCTCCGAAAGCAGGTACTGGGGAGAGCGGGGCTGCGGCAGAGCGGGGAGCACCACACGTCTTGGCAAAGGCTTCCCATAAAGTTCTGTCCTCTAGCTGCAGATACAAACTCAAGCTGGTCGCGCGCACAACTCCAGCACGCCGAGCCCACTACCCCTCGGCACAGCCAAATGTTTCGGCAGCTGCCCTTTTGTCCTGTTTCTTAAATAAACAAAGAACAGATACAAATTAATGACCTAAATTTATGGCAAAACACACTGCCTTCCCAGAGCAAATAGCCTTAAAAGAACAGATGTTAAAATAGCATTTTGTACTCACAGAGAGAGAAAACGGCTACTGTGCGAATGTTAAAGCTCGGGATGTATAGAAAAGAGTATCTAAAGCATCTAATTGTGCCATGCCGCTTCCCGCCACACCACAAACCCCGTAACCTTCTGATGGTGCCTTGTACAGAATAATTATCCTCCCCAGGGCACTCCCCAGCCCTTCTTGCCCCCTCTTACAATCCCAGTAAACTTTCTCCTTTCATTCCTTTATATTCCTTTTGGAGATGAAAAGAGCAAAATGATCATTTTGCCAGCACGTTAAACAGCGACTGGCAATCCAGTGCTGTAATCCTCGATGTAATTTAGCCTGGAAGAATTGTGCTCCCGCAACGCACCATCTCAACAAACCGTTCCTTTGAATTACCTCTTTGTCTTACCCCAAAGGGCGCATTCATTACGCAGGAGAGATTATTTCTTGCTAATTTTTTTTTTTGCAGAGACTTATCTTGCCAATGCCTATATTTAAGCAATTGTTAATTATACCCATGTGTAAAAAAAAAAAAAAAAAAGATTAATTAAGAGGGACGGAGACTTTGGGGGGGTGGTGGCTATTTATTTATTTATTTGTTTTTCGGCAAAAGCAGAGGCAGACACGATCGCGCGCAGGAGGTGACTGTGCCTTTTGGTTGGCAAGCCGTCCCTGCCGTCCGGCGCTGGCGAAGGCAGGAGCAAGCGGCACCGGGTCACGGCGAGAGGAATTAAAAGGCATCTCCTCATTCCCACCCAGCGAGTGCATTCTGTTTATACTACACCACATTGTATTTCCAGTCTTACTCAACGTTTTAATATACATTTTCTTGTCAGGCATCTTGGCAATCGGGTACACGACTTGCAAGATGGACTGAGAATTCCACAGGTGGACTGATTAGTGGGTGGCATTTCTGAGCTCCAGCAAGCTGTTAGCATTATGTCTGTTTGCTTTAGGTACAGATGTGAAATGATTTGACAGTCAATCTCAAAGTGTGTGCGAGTACTTGGGCTTTTTTTTTTTTGCTTTTTTTTCCCCCCCTTCTTGGTATGTCAAACTCTTCTTATAATACAATCCTTACCCGTCTGGTTGTCCATTGAAAAAGCATCTCCCCCCCGTCCCCCCCTCCTGTAGCCAATCTGGATGCGTCATGCATTATTCAGGAGATATAATTTGTAAGTGTCAGAAGTGGCTTTGGTTTTTTTTTTCCTGTTAGCTCATTTGAGGGCCACAGCTGTTGCGACCAAGAGTCCTTGCTGGGCACGGGGGTTATCCCACCGCAAAGGCGAATTGTTTCCTTCAGGCAACTTGTCCGAATGCAAGTTTCCTTAACAAAGCCGTAGTCGTAAGCAAATGGTGTTTGACAAGTGGAATTTTCTGTTGACTTGCTCATTTCATTTCCTTCTTTTGGCAGAAACACTTGGAACTTGATTTTCTTGCAGTTACTATGAGCCCAGAATAATAACTCCTAAATCAACACTGAGGAGGTGGAAAGGTACAACAACACAAACACTCAGTAACAGTCAGGACAGCGACATGGAAATATGAGTTGACATGCAGAATAACCACAAGTGGTGCATAATTTATTGATTGCACCTTGTCATGGGAATGATGAGCTCTCAGCTAGAGGAATTATATTTTATATATTTCACAACTTTGGGGGAAAAATATAAATATTATATATACAAACTGCATATACAGTAACTAATGGATAGAGCAAGATTCTTATTTCCAGTTAGTGAAAAAGTGGTGTGCATCACAAGGCAACGTTGTCTGGAGCTGGGCAAGCCCAGGAGAGGGGAGGCAGGAGGGTGGCGAGGGGGGATGTGGTTCTTCAGTACTGCTTAGGTTCTCGGGTGGACGGGGTTAGGTTAGAGCCGCTCCAGTGCTAAAATTCCCCAAGTGTTGGAAGGCAGACGTATTGTATCGTAAACACCGAGCTTTAAACTTTCCCTAAGTTACAATATGATATCTCAGTTGTGAAATATTATGTATGTGAACCCACAGAAAACTGCAGCCTGAAGCAGCATGTGAATAACAGCAAATTGCCCTGGAAAAGTAAGGTAAATGATCTGAGAAGTGTCTGCTGCTTTAAAGCTTTCAGTCAGGCAGACTCTCGAGCCTCCCCGTGGCTGGGCACAACCCAAAAGTTTCCTCCTCCTCTCCTCATCCTCTTTGTTTTCAGCACCAGGAGAGCTGCTTGCTCCCGGGCTGGGGCTGCCCTCCTTTCCAAGCCGTTGCCGTTTCCTCCCTGTTCTAATCACTGTGCAAGCAGGCAACCGAAGTGGACTGCTTCCTTACTCGGGCCACCACAGGGAAGAGGAGCCAGAGCCACAGCATCGCTTGCTGAAGGACGGGGGCTAAGTCTTGGGCTGGGTGGATGGCAGGAGCAGCACAAGCAGGAGGACCACCAGCTGCTCCACCGGCAGTCGTGACTAGACTGGGGGGTTGAAACCCACAAAATAAATGCACAAGAAATCCAAGCGTTTGCCCTCCCTAGGTTTCATCCTGTAGAAGCAGGCTAACAGGTTAGCCAACTGAAAAATCAGTTTCTGCTACTTTAAATAGATTTATCTTTCCTCTTTCTGCACCGCAAAAACATGATTTCTGCCGATTACCTACTACAGCACTCGATTTACAACCCCAGAGTCAAAGCTTCCTCTGAGTAGAAAAGCTGTTTCTCCAAGTGCCTCTTTTTCGGCACTATGAAGAAACATGTCAGAGGAGACACAGCAATGCACTCCAAATGAGAAACCAGGGCTCGGCTCAGTACTTGCTGGTATCAGCAACAGATTTGTCTATATCACCTTCTGCAGCTAGGAAAGTTACTGCCGTACATTTGCCATTTAAGTTGTGAGCTGGTCTCATGCTGCTTAAGGAACAGCTTAAGTTGGAATAAAAGCAACTTCATCGGCAGAAACCAGTAACAAAGCCTTGGGTACCATGAAATCGCAGCAGAAAAGTGTCCCTCGACATTGCTAAGAAGAAAGAGCCTTCAGCAGAAAGCTGGTGGTCCTCCTCTAGAGAATGGCAGCTGCTGCCTGGACTGAAATGCAGTTTGGTTCAAATGTGTTCAGGGCCCACCCTGGTTACGACACACACTTTGCTTTATTTTCTCCCTCCAGACCCAGAAATATGTTTACCACCCTGCTCCAGGCGATATATATCTCACCATTTCCCGTGATTTACAATTAAATCTTATCTCACAAGTGGAAATCATTTCTGAGCTGTTTATAATGTGAATGTGATGGAGACCTATGACTAAATATCTCATTTATTATTTTGCATTAGTCTTCTGACTTTTTATGAGGTTTCTCTATGTTAAAAATAGAGAACGCTTCTGTTAAACACATATTTCGGGTGACCTTCTCAGAAAAAGAAATTACCGGGCTGAGTACACCCAGATGTGAATCATAAGGAGTATGCGGAGGGCTGTGAGAAGAGGCGAAGGCCCCTGTGCGGATGCTGCTGGGGGCTGTGGCGAGGGAAGCAGGGCAGGAGGACGCTGCCTGTCCCCGTCCCTGGCCGCTGCAGAGGCACCCACCCAGCAGCCGGCAGCAACCAATGCGCCGTCGCCGCGGCAGCACCAGGGTGCCAGCGGTCTCTCTGGCAGACAGAAACTCCTCATGAGAACTGGGTCTACCTTCCTTAAAGCAGAATCATTGACCTTGGCTGCCAGGGACTTGCTGGGTGGGGAGGTGCATTTAAGTGGGTCCCTGGGAAGGAGAGAGGCCAATGGCTGCAGGGCTCTGCTCAACAGCCAGGCTTCGCCCTGCTCAGCCCGTGGTGTCCCCGGCACGTGGCTCGAGCCCAGCTCCCTCCGCTCAGCGCAGTCATCTCTTGCTGTGCTGCTTATTCACACATCCCAGCTTGCTCTGTCTAGCTGCCTGGGTACCCATGCCAGGGAAGCTGAAACACCACCGGCTCTGCAAGCCCACCCAGACCACAGGCTCCAAAGTGCATACTGCTGCCTCCTCCTCCGAAATTAATATCTCAGCTAGCTAAATTAAAGCAAGCAGGGTTTCACCCAGGCATGTTGTGATCACACCTCCGACTTGCAATATAGACTTACCATGTAAACTGCTAAGCAAGGTACAGTGCTCTCCCAGCAGGAGAAGACAATGTCTGCCTGCAAGGAGAAGAGGCTCGGGGCGGGAGAGCGGGGATGTGGAGCCCTCCTCCGAACGGCTCCCGGGCACCTGTCCACACTGGCACAGGAGACCTGGCACACAAAGAGACGGCTGCATCAGGAAAGCCGCTGCTCACCCAGAGAGCTGTGAAGTCAGGGGCACCAAATGGGTTTTATAATGGAGGCAGAAACCCCCAGGGCTGGGCAAGGTAAAGCAGGGAGGTGGAGCCGCCAAGCAGGCCACAGCCGGGGCTGAGCGCCCGCTGGCGAGCCCACCACTGCAGAGGAGGCTGTCCCCACGTATCCCAGCAAAACGGCCCATTTTAGGATTTTTTGTGCATCTGTGCAGAGCTCAGTGTCCACAGGTGGGGCGTTTCTTCAGCCCAGCCGCTCACCACGCCTCTGCTGAGCGCCCTTCAATGCAGCTTCGTCTGCGCCCGATGCGCTGGTGAGGCTGTTGGGTTTTTATTCTTTGCTTCTAAATCAGTAGACTCGTTACCATTTTTTTAAAAGTGTGAATAGCTGCAACAGAAGCCATCAATTAGCACAAGCAAACAGGGCCAAAGTCCTTCCTTCCTCCTCCCCCACAGCATATTGTGAGGAGAGCTGTGCTCTTCTACTTTGGAGGCTGCTGGAGAGGCTCTGAAGTTGAGCGGTCCCGCTGCCGCCTTTGCATCTGCTCTAGGACGGACAGTACGCTCGGCGCGAGGGAAGCAGGATGGGCTTTCAGCGCTGGCACCAGGACAACGGGAGCGAGACCAGCTCAACAGCAGCAGCAGCAAAGGAAGGCAATTTTCCCCCCCCCCCCTTTCTGTTCCAGAGAGCCTTCCAGGGCTAAGGGAGGTTGCCAGAGGTTGCCTGTTTTTTTCAAGCGCCATTCCCCCTTTCCCAGTGTTCAAGAAGCTGCAGAGGGAAGCCCCTCCAGCAGCTTTGCTTAATTACCCTGATCTGTGGAGAGGCGAGAAAAGCCTCTCTGCAGAATAGTTTGCAAACCGGACCGTGCGTGCCAGAAGATTTCTGTTGATTAGGCGATGCAGAGTATTAATTAGAATATAGATTATATGCAGGGGCTTTACCATAAGTTTGCTGCCATTTGGTCTGGGCACGTACGTTTCTTGCCACATTGCTTTTTCTCCCAGAAAACCAGTCTTATGGAGCCAGCCTGGTTCCTAACACAGTTCCCATCCAGCAAGGAGAAGCTCGATTGCATTCCCACTTGTGAGGGAGAGTGCTGGTCCTTACCAGCCTTGCGAAGGATGCTGAGAATTAGAGCAGCATGGAGCAAAACCCACTGGAACACACAGCTTGTGGGTGAGACCCTCCCCGCCTGCCCAGCCCCTTGGCCAGTGCCACCACGCCGCAGTCGGACACTGGTCACCAGCCAAGCCAGGCATGGGAAGTGCAGGCGGGTGGCCACAGATTTAAGTGCCAGTGTGGACTTGGCATGGGCTCTCCCTAGTCCCTTTTCAAGCCACATCAAATGCAACCTCCAGGGCAGGAGGGTTGTTCCAGCCGCTGGTTGCTCTGTGTTTGCCGGGGCCCTGGGATTTGCGTGTCCAACCCCCTTGGGTCATGCTCTGAGTGGCTCTTTCCAAGTGCAGAAGAACATCTGGGATGCAGTTACTACTGAAAAAAAACATCATAATTTTTCAGACCACAGGGCAGATCAATAACCTATCTCACCTGCTGCTCTTGCTGACAGCCACAGGTCCTCGAGAGCAAGGGACAAGAATCCTATATTGGGCAGTTTGGGAAACGTGGCCCACGGGGGACATTTCTTTCCAACCTTTGGTTGGCTTACTTACTGAAGCATGATTTATAGCTCATTATCCATACAAATACTTTTTTTTTTTCTGTAACCTTTTTACGCTCTTCCAAGAACCAGTACCTTGTGGCATAGACTTCCTGTGGTATAATACCCATGCTTGAAGAATATATTCTCGTGCTGATCATGTATAAGTAAATGGAAATTACAGCCTTGTAGAGAGTGAACAGGAGCACAGGCTTATCTCTGCTGTGCTATTCACTGCCTTATATAGCTCTAATGTGCCCCTCTTCCTTATCCTATGTCTAAATTAAATAGTCATCCTGTTTTTCACATCTCTCATTATATAGAGGTCTTTCCATATGCCTAACATTTGTTTGAGTCTCAATACATCAGACCATGTAACATGCTGATTCACAGAAATCTCACGTTCTGTAATGACCCAGCCTTTGAAATCTGCCTGCATTTTTAAAAATCTGGCTCAGATTTTGACTTATCAAATGTTATCTGACCACCTCTCTTAATCAGGGGTTGCTAGTATTGCTTTCAAGTCAGATTTGACCTCAAGCATTCATGCTTGGTTCAAACTCAAGTTTATTGAAAACAGCAACATGATTCAGCTCTTTAAAAGGCAGACAAACGTTCCCCGGCCGTGTTTGCAACTTGGAAACCTCTTGCCATTACCCCAGATCACGGCTCATTTAAAAGCAGGCAAACTGGCTGCTGCCCCTTCCGAAATACCCTCATACCCAAGAGCTGCAATGCCTTCAGATGTTTCCACAACCACTTCAGCCCCGCAGATGTCATGCTCCTGCAGTGCAAAGCCTCATGGCGTTAGAAGAGTTCTTGACAGCTGCTCATTCTGTAGCACGGGAGATACTGTGGTGTGGAGACGGGTAGCCGGGGCGTCCCCGCTGGTACTGGACTTTGCTAACTCAGAGTTCAGTGTGGGCAGAGGTAAGTCATTTCAGGTCCCATGCAAAAACTCTTTCTAGAAAACTGGCCAAGCAAAAGAACATCTGTCTTGCTTAACGTTTGCAACTGGAGATATGCAAAAGCCACCTGGACATGGTCCTGGGCAGCGTGCTCTGGGTGGCCCTACTTAAGCACGGGGTTGGGCCAGATGACCTCCAGAAGTCCCTTCCAGCCTCAACCCTACTGTCATCTGTGACTCTGTGATAACACATCTGCCCCCGCGACTCGGCTGGTCACAGCAGCTTAATTAATGACCAATGCCGTAGAGCCATGCGTGCTGCAGAGCCGGCGTGGGACTGCAGCTCAAGTTCACTGCAGGGAGGAGAGCTGCAGCCTGGGTCCTGCAGCAGGCTCAGGCTCTGCCCCAGTTGCACCCCTGCGGGGCTTCAGGGACAGCAGGTCCTCCCCGGGGCCGGAGAGGGCACCTCCTGCCCTGCAGGATTTACTGCAGGTCAGCACGCCTGGGCAGAAAGAAACAACTCAGCTGTCACATCCTCAGCTGAAAAACAGCTATTGCTGAACCTAAATGATGCATTTCAGCGTTACGCACAGGTAAAAAGTAGAGCCATCACGAGCGTGGCGTTGCTCAGGTCCACATACCACGGTGCCGTGGTCAGACATGGACGGCAGAAGTGTTTTACTGACCCATCCCTTCTCATGGTATTGAGTCTCCTCGGCTCAGTCTGGACATCGGAGATGCGGAAAGCCCTGGCCTTAAGCCACCCCCATCCCCGTCCTTTCCACTGTGCAATTCCCTGAAAAATTTCACATCTCATCTCCTTTACTTCTAACATTAACCGTGAGGGGTTGTGCCCCCCCCTCCACCGAGGATGCATGTTCATCACCCTGTTTGTTTCTTGTGACCCTGATGTTCAGATCAGCACCTGACCAAATCAGTCCGAACCCAGGAGGTTTCCTACACACCAGTCCTCCAGCTACTCTGCAGTGCAACCCACCCTGCCCTTCATGAGGCTTCGCTGTAAAATGTCCCTGGTATCATTTCATCCCCTTGAGAGCCCCTACCTGTTAGCTCTTTTTACATTTCACAGACCAGTGGATTTATTTCCCGCTTGTCTTAGCTCTGCACCCTGCTCGTACTGAGCCTCTCCACCTTCCTCAGACACCAGTCCTCCAGCCCCACTTAGAAACCCATTTGCTCTTTTAGAAAAAAGGCTTCTCTATTAATTAAATAAATCGCATTCACTTTTACCTGCCACAGATTGCGACAGTCACTGGCTTAGGTTCATCTTTATCTTCAGGCAACTGATTTGTGTTGTATTGAAAGGTTTTGATCTCTTTTCTGGGGGGCTGATCATTGGACTCTAATACAAATCTCTGGTTGAACGCTACCCCTTTGCTGTTTTTAAACAGCGTTAGGACTAGAGAGGGGATGGTTCAGTGCTCGGGACACCGGGCGGCAATACAAGGGACCATGCTGCAATTTCTTTTCTGGCACCGGCTGCCCGCAAGGCTTGGAATGGTCACTTGGTCTCTTTGGCTCTGAGTGCCCCAGGAAGGGCTCGCCAGCACAGCTCCACCACCCAAACGCAATTACAGCCCATTGCAGCAGGTGACAGCTTTTCCTTGGGCATCCTTAAAAAAACCCGTGCTCCTCGAGCGTAATGATCCAACCCAGGAGAAGAATGTTTTGCCCCTCTAAATGCAGCCCCTGTTGGGCTGCGATTAGCACAGGTACGGTAACGAGGGATGAGAATGATGTCAATCCTTTTTCACCACCACCACTTGCCAGGCTTGCACGGGGAAGTTTTGCTGGCGTAGCCCGGGCCAATGCATCTCCGAACCTTATGTACGAGGGACAATAGGCAATCCAGGCCTCACAGACTATTTAAGAATAAACTCCAGACTGTGAGCTGCTCAGACATCTTGGTTGTCGACTGCATATAGGTGCCATCCTAAAACTGTGAAACTGAATACCCTTAATTTAAAAATTCATGCCCAGATCTGTGCTTTGCCCTTCATCCTTGCATTTACAGAAGGCTAAATCGAGATCCCAGATTTTACATCCAAACACTGAAATGTTCACAATTCAGGCTCCTGCGAAGGCTTACAGACAAGCACATTTTAAAACCGCATCGTGTAAACTGTTTATGTGCTGAAGGAGAGCCGGGGATTTTGCTAATGACAAAGAAATTGTTCTCTCCTCTGATAGCTGAAAGAATTCCTCTAATGACAATAAAGCCCCCTCGTTTGCAAATTTGTTTTGGGTGGATGGCAAGATTAAAGAACATCCAGCCCAGCTATGATTTTTCAGATCGCATAAGTACCTTAAAAAGATGCTCATTATCTAAAGTGACGCCTCTTTCCTAATTGCAGTGCCACTATTATGAGAGATTCTTTTTGTTTTTTTTTTCCCAAAACCTCATAGATGGTAAAACAACATTTTAGGCTTGGGGGCGAGCCCCGCTCAGAGAGGTGGCGTTTGCCAAGGGAGATGGGGGCAGGTGTGGGTCCCCCCCGCCGGCCGCCCATGCCGTGCTGCGAGGACCGCTCTGCTCCTGTCCTCGCCTCACCCCGCCACATCCAATCTGCTGCCCCACATCTCGAACGGGAATAAAAAGGAGCACAAAACCCTCGACTGGGAGGCGGTTGCAGAAAAAAAGCGGAGGCTGACACTTGAAAACCACGACAGCCCGGACCGACATCTCTGACAACTTTTGCGCGCATGCAGAAATGTTTGTTTGTTTTTGTTTGTTTCCTTCGCCTCCCGCTCCCTCCTGTTCATCCAGCCCTGGTGCGGTGCCAGGGCCAAGCCACACATCCCGGCGGGACAGGGCACCGTGCCGGAGCGGGAGCGCCCGCAGCCCCCAGCTCACCGGCAGCTGGCCGACACGACAGCTCGCCGGCTGGGGAAAACCGGAGGTTTGCCGTCGCCGCGAGAAGTTCAGCACAACCAAGGCTGAAAGCATCCCTGCCCAGCCACCGCAGTGGGCAGGGCAGGCAGGGGAGAGCCTGCCTGTGCCAGAGGCTTTTCCTTCCCGTAGGGATAAAGGTGGAAACAAAGTGTCTTTCTTGCCCGTCTCCGTCAGGTGTAATTAGTCCCAGGTGCCAAAAGGGCACCCATGACGTTGCCGTGAGCAGGGTGGCTGCAGCACCCCAGGGCTGGTCCTGTCACCTCGGAGCAATACACGTCGAAGGCAAAGTTTGCACCAAGCCCCCCGAAAGCGCTTGTGTCTCCTGCTCGTATCCCAGCTTCCACCAGCATCAGCAACGCGGCGATCGGGGACCCACAGCCCACCCACATTTGCAGGTGGCCGTCAGCGTACAAAAGGGGGTCTGGAAAGAGATTGTAACCCCTTCTATTAGCTTTTCACAGCATCAGTGTTATTAGGGCAATAATTTGTTGGGGTTTCCTATTTCTCTTGGAGATACTGAAGTCTAACATATGCATCCATATGTACGCTTGAAATTTCTGGGAACTCCGTAAACCTTGCGGTTTTAATCCTATTATAAGGTTTATATTTAATTGATTGCTAGTCAGAGATGAAAATTTCACAGATCTTCTAAAAGAATGAATATTTTTAATCAGCTCATTTAGCTAGGGAAAAGGATACGCGTCCTCTCTCTAAACCAGCCTTTCACAGCGCCGCGCAGGTTCCAGTTACTGCGGGAGTCGGTTACCCCTCAAAAAAAAAAAAGAAGTTGAAAATTAATCCAAAGCTAAATCAGTGACATGATTGTATTCCCATTACATTGCACTTAAATGCATATGTTTACAATATCCTTTAATAATAATTATTATTAAACATAGTAAAATACTTCCAAACTTGGCTCATAGCATCATTGTACTTCTAGTGGAAAAAAAATTATCTGAAGCCTTGTCAATATGCCACTTCCTCCTCCCCCATCTTTTAACAGAAGCAGCCTCCAGTGAAATAATCCAAGCTGTGTTCAAGAAGTTGGCAAGTGGGTCCAATTAAATGTGGTTTTAGTGTATTCTGGCATTTGCATATCTAGTTTGCCAAGAAGTAATGTTTTAGAAAAAAAAAACAACAAAAAACCCACCAGAAAATAAAAAAACAGAAAAAAACCCACCCTGCGTCGGTCCAGACAGAGAGTGAATGGTGTGATGTATTGTTGAACTTTGTCCCACGAATCACAAAGATTTTAATAAATAAATAAATAAATAAGTAAATATTTTTTATCTCAACTATTGCCCCTTTTTGGTTGACAGGCTTTACAATAATCTGTGTGTCCTATAAAAGAAAACATACAGAGGGAATATTTGAAAATTAATGCAGCAAACCAAAGAATTAGCTTTAATATTTAGTGAATCATTTAAAAATTTAAATCACAATGACCTTTATTTCATGGAAATGTTTAATGCCTTAGTGGAGCCATTCTCCAGCTAAGCAGTGATTAAATAAAGCAGTCCATCAAAACAGCGCCTGTTCTCCAGGACGCAGAACTGAGAAGTCAGTCGTTGTCAGCGAACGATCATTTACCGCTGCTGAGAGCGGTGCCTTGTTTTTGCGGCGCCTTCCCCTCCCCTTGCTATAATCGCTGTCACCATCTCTACGCTAACCCCAGCCTCCGAATTCCCTTCAGCCGGTGAGTTACATGCCCACCCCGGGGCGTGGGAGCTCTAAAGTCCCCGTGACATTTGGCCATCATTTGCGGGATGGCACCGAAGGACCACGGATACAATCCCTCACCTCCTTTCCCCTCCAACCCTGAACAACATGGAGAAAAACACCGGCAGAGGAAGGATGTGTGGAAAAAATTCCTACCCCAAAACCTCCGCAAACCTTAATCCTCCATAAGCATAGAATGATGTTTAGCGTACACTGGCCAGCCCTTTCTCTCATTTATTCCATAGCCGGGACAACCTTGCTACAAAGCAAGGAGAGTTAATTAATAAAACGAGGCAGCGTGGGGTTATATGGAATCTTTAAAGCCTTTATCAGTTTGCCAGTCCATTAGCGGGGCTGCATTCTCCGCAAACTCCCTGCTCCAATATGTGCAGCAGAGCAGTTAATTTCTTTTGGACTCGGTCTATGGCACCAAGCTGGTGGGTTTTTTTTCCATCTTTATCCAAACAAACTATTAAATAATCAACAAATAAGAATATTTAACCCAAAATAATGAGAGGAACGATCGCTCTCCTAAAAACTATAAATTAAAGCTATCCAGTCACAAAAGAAAGTTGAGTCATCCATTAAGCAACAAAGGAGAAGGAAAAAATAGATCGCACTCGGATGTTTTTGTGGCGTTGGTTGCCTCGCAAATGTGCCTAAGCCGAGGCCCCAGGAGGATGGACGGCTGGAGCCCCAAATTCGTCAGAGACCATCATCAGGCAAGAGCTTCCAAAATATTAGAGTACGCCCTAAGGAAAAGAAAACAAAAAGACGAAGGCCACAGTGGACCCCTCGCCCAGGAGAAGGCTTCGCACGTAGCCCGGAGGAATACACCACGCAGCTGTGCTACAGCAAAGCCCGGCAGCACAGGGGGCCAAACCGCCCAGTGCCAGTGCCGCAACATCCCCGTCCCTCACCAAAGGGCTGGGAAAAGGGGCAGCCAACGGACCTCCCCGTGCCACTGCCACCCCATGGGGCTGGGAGCACTTCCCTTTCCCTGCCCGTGGGGAGAGCAACGGGGACATGAAGACGCCACCAGCCTCTGTCCTACCCGGCCATGCCAACCCCTGCCCTGCCCGGCTACTGCGGGCTCAAACAGCAGCAAGGCTTTCCACAGGGCTGCAATGGAAAGCAGACCCCAGTTTTAGGAGACTCTGCTCCCCTCTCCGTTCCCTCCTTCTCCTCACCCCCGCGCCAGCCACGCAGAAGAGCCGTGTTTAAAAATGTTGGGGGGGTTGCAGTGATTTCCAACGCCCCGGCTGTACTTCTCAGAGTAGTTTTCTTGTGGATGCTGCGCTAACAAGATGCTTGACAAGGCACCAGGCTGCGCGCTCGCAGCCGCGCCACCGACTGCCGAAATTCACAACCCGCTTCCGAGCGGCACGGCGGGCAAAAGCCTCATTCACGGCGTGTGCCTGGGATGGCAAAATGGTCTCCTAGGGAAAACAGGGCTGGGAGGGGGAAACAAAATGGGGCAGTCGCAGGAGTATCCATGTAACCTGTAAAAATGCTACAGCTGGGGTCATTAGGCCCCTTCTTGTTTCTCTAAATAACAAACCAGGGCTTCCAGCAATTGCCCACTGAAGACCACCAAGTATCTCAGGAGGATTTGTGATGGAATGAACACTTTCACAATTAGCTTAGTTTCTGCCCAGAACCCCGGGATGAACTTTTATTTAAGCATACACCTCTGACATTCTCCAGAGGACTTGAAAATTATTTTCTCTCACCGACAAATAACTCTGGGAGAACACGTTCAGCTCGGATCAGCTGACAGCGGAAAGGCGCGGAGCCAAGTCTAACATCAGGCATCAAACATGTTGCACAAAGGGGCTGGAGAGGTAGCACAGAAGATGTGGTGGAAACACTCTGAAATATCAAGCCCTGCATCCAGCCCCAGGATAAGCATGGGTTTCAGTTCCCTTTTTTCTTTTTTTCACCCTTCTTTTGTAAGTTCAGCGGCTTTGAATGAGCCACATCGTTTTACCAAGCAGCATTGGCCACGGGCTCCCCATCCCCAATGTCTCATTCAGGAGGGCAGGAGAAATCCAGGGACCTCTGCTCCATGGCTGGGGTCTTATACTGACCCAACAATGAGACTTCAAGTGTGGGCTTCAAAACCGGGATTCTGCCATCTGTAAAGTCACGAGGAGGAGACTTTCCTTTCTTTGTTCAAAAAAAAAAAAAAAAAAAAGCAGCCTCTTTTGAGCTGAATTAAAAATGCTTCATCCTCCAGGACTGCACCAGGAGCAAGGCTCACAACCTTGCTGTGGTATATTGCTTCCTTCCTAAGAGCCGGCAAAAAAAAGGAAAAAAACCTCATAACGCTTTTTGTCCTTAATAAGAATCAAAGTGGTGTAGAAAAGAGGCTTTATACCTCCCATTCCCATAGCCTGATTAATGTGCTCTGTCTTTCAACATGTGCTTTCCCTTAAACCTCATTTTTCTGTAATTTCCTTCATTCTTTTAACAATGTGCTTATCCCTCTCCTAAAAAAAAAAAGCCATTATTTACAGATGTTCCCTCTCTTCTCACCACATTCGAGTCCAAAGCGTGGGCTTCTCCTCCTTCTTTAAAGAAAAGGAGATAAGATCTGAGACAAGATCTTTTCAAAAGGTGAGCATCGATATTAAATTTTAGCAATACATGGTAAGCCGATGTCTTTGTAAATAATTTTTTTTTCTGCTCCAGACATATTCCCACCCTGGAAAATAAGTTATTCTGGAAACACCAGCTACCCAAAGGAGCTGCCTATTTGCAGAAGCAAAATTTTGCCTGCCATTAGTACAGGCGGGTTTGGACCGAAGGAATCTGGCTCAGCCACGAGTGACTGTAGGGCCTACCAAAGGCTCTTCTTAAAAAAAAACCCCAACACATTAAGTGGTTGTGCTTTCATGTGGGGGAGCCCTGAATCTGAAGAGCATCAACCTAAAATAGAAGGCTAACATTAGGATGAGTGCAAGTCATCTACTCGCTGTCTTGAGAGTGACTCACATGGAGTTCACCTCAGGTAGGTCCCAAACCTTGACATCTCCGCTTGCCCTCGGGCTCATATCCCACGAAGAAGGGTCGAGAGACCAGACCCTTATGTTTATTAGTCTGTTTTTTAAAAACAGCGTTGCGGTACAGCGCCCAGCCACCCAGCTCCAGACCATCCAGCGGCACTCTTGCTTCATAACACTTTAAAATCAGCGTATACCATCAGGTACTTCTGTGATTCGCAGGTGCCTGGGCCCGGGGCAGGCAGCTGGCGCTCCCATCTCTGTTGCCTGCTGAGAGAGGGTGAGCGCCATCGTTTCCGTGCCTTGTTTGAACCACTCCGCGTTAGCCACCCTCTTTCCCCAGGCAGCGCTTCAGTCATTTTCACTCCCTCCAGCAGAAGCGTGCCTACAAACCCGCTGTCGTTTGGGGGAGGAGAGTACTTTTTGCCGCCAGATGCTTACCTCCAGAGGGCTGGCTGGCCAAAGAGCGGGGAGCCATCGTCCAGCTTGGCCCTACCGACGGCCCCGGTCTTTGCCTCGTACCCCCACCCCGGCACAACACCCTCAGGCTGGAAGGTGAATATGGCTCTGCTGTATTTTCTCTCCTCAGCAGAAATCCCACCTTTTCCTCTAAGCTGCAAACTTCATGTTATATATCAGAGAGAATAAAAGAGGACATTAAAATTAGCACCCTGTTTAAAAAAAAAAAAAAAAAAAAAAAGGAAAAAAAGAAAAAAGCTTGATCTACTCTCACTTTTAACTACTAGTTATGGGCTTTAAAAGGTCTCCTTGCTGAGATTTTAAAATGCATGGGTTTCTTGATGCAAATTCAGGTTAAGAATAACAAATTTCCTAAGTGAAGTACTGCTTTATGCCATTTTTTTGTCCTCACTTTTTGGGAAAAAAAGTTTTCCCTCTGCGAGACTTTTCCAATTGTTAATGAAAAAGAAATATATTTACGTTTATCGCACTGAATTGGGCAAAACACATCTTTGCATTCACCTTGTGCCTCAAGAGCCTTTTCTTTTAAGCATAGAGTAGCAGTATGGAGAAATCCTTGGAAGTACGCCGCAGTAGTTATCCAGCACTCGCAGAGGTACGTTGGTCTGTCTGTCAACAGGGAGCCCAGCATTCATGTGTTCATTAAATTACATCCTCATAATTAATACAGAGATGTACGACTCTCCATTTCTCAAAAAATTAAGAATTGCCTAGTTAGTCTCAGCTCATTAAGACACAGCTCTTTCTTAAAAGTCACTCAGTCACTTGAAAATAATGAAATATTGGTATTTATAGTGTTTTCAAGCTGTCATATATATATAAGCCTGAAAATCATCTACGAACAGAAATCAAATTCTGGATAGACGGTGCCAGTCAAACTACTTTAAAAAGAGAGAATAAGCTACAGAAAATGAAGACCTGGTAGCTATAGCTTATGAAGATAGGATATGTGTCATTAAGATTTTAACTGTATTTTATCTCGGTATGAATTTCCAAAATTATCTCCACATGAATCCTCACTAAGTGCGAATACGTGGCAAATGCAGTTGAAAATAAATCATATCTTGTATGATAAATCTCTATCAGTTTCAAGGGGTTTTATTTATAGATAAAGTACATTTTTAAAATTGTAAAATGTATATCAGGAACACATCCAAAAGTTTATAAAAAGTAGCTTTAATGCTAAAATTGAAGACAATTTGACAAAAGCCTAAAATGTAGCATCGAGGGTAGTTTTTATTTTCTTAATAGCTGTAAATAAGACTTAACCAAAATGTATTTCGGGAAGGTTGTGAAAGAAATATTTAAATCCCTATCTAGATTTACATCCAGATACAGCATATACCGTGCCATAGAGCTGTTTTGAGACAGTTAAGCCTTTTAATGTACCTCCTGTAGTACTGAGGCAGTAACATATTGCTTTACCAGTTAAATCCTTCGGGAAGTCATGATGTACATGTAACTTGCTCTCTAAATATTTTACTAATTTAGAGCTGGGTTTCGTGCACTGGGTTGTAATGGCTGGGGATGTGCTGTGTAAATCCCTATCTGGCATGTTCCGGACGTGGCATAAAAAAATTCTTTCTTGGTGCTCGGATTAGCGCCGGTAACTGCAGGAATCGCAAGCAATAGTTTGCACAAGACCGTGTCATGTTGGCTGCCAGGTACGAACACTGAACGCATCTTCTAAGGATCGCTAAGGAATAACGGAGGCTGTGATTTCAATGCACACCTAAATAAAAGCGAGCAAGTTATTTTAAACTACTTCCTCACATGCACACACGTAAGTTCCGACACAATATGCATTTCAAAGTGCAGCGCTGAGTTTAAGACACACCAAAACCGCTGCGGACTACAACACCCTAAAAAATAATCACCAGCTGTATTTTGCAATTAATCATTTATTTGTTTCCTGCAATCCCCAAAACCCCCGATCACACAGAAATATCAGCTCCGAGGCTAGACTGCGTACGTTTTCCCTGGTAGCCCCAAGCAAAAGCTTGTTAGAGCCAGGCTGTAAAAATCTCAAAAAGAAAAGAAAAGCGAATTTGTCCCCAGGGTGACAGCCGTGGTGCGGGAGAGGCACCGACGCCTGCCCCAGCGAGGGGAGCACTTTCGCACAGGGGTGAGCACTTGCGGCCCCCCCCCTCCGCCCCCCCTTACAGTGGTTAATGGTAAGGCGTTACCGAGAATGAAAACCCTGTATGTATGAAAAAAAGACCTGAAAGTAAGGAACTAAATTCCAGCCACATGAACCTGAAGACTGTAAGCAGACAACCTTAGGCACGTTCTGTTCGCCTGAATAACTAACCCAAGAAATTCCAATGTAAGAGAAATACTCCACCTCAAACACAGACTTATTTTTTTGGGGGGGGGAACCAAACCAAACTTTTTTTTTTTTTTTGGCAAACATCTCTGTCCCTCAAAGCCTCTGCAGCATTTGCTGTCCCTGCCACAGCGAAGCCTGTAGCACCTTTGGCTTCGCTGCTGCACGCAAGGCTCACCCCTCTCTTGCTCTGGCAGCGCCGGGGCACCCGCGCGTTATTTGCACCGAGAGCATTTCGATTTGACAACCGGTTAAAAGTAAGGCTGCTTTTTTAGCCTGTGACACTAAAACGAATAATCTGTCCGAAAAGGATGTAATCTCTCATAGGTAAGACCCATTAACAGGTTCAGCTGAATTTTATCATACTGGTAGGAGCTGCTGGCGGTAGGTTTTAATAATCAGGGCTCCTCTTCCCGTGACTATCTTCATTTGCTGGCAAAAGGGAACATTTCCACCTTCTGCCCAAAAGCGTTCATACAAATAAAGAAAGAACTCCTCTCTTACCATCTAGAAGATGTTTTTTACTACCAAACTCACTGGATTTAATGACTTGATTAAAACACGAGTGAAGCGCAACAAAAATTAAACAAGGACTCCTGAACTAGAATATTTTGAAAGAGTCCAGATTTGTGGATCACTTTTTCCTCCCTTTAAAAGTATCAGACAGTTCTATTAAAATTCACATTTACCATGGCAGTAAAAGAACCTGAGTGCTTTGCTTAGATTTCTTTAATACAAGACCATACTCTCCGAAAACATTTCCATTCGGAAATCACATGGACAAATAGTGTTAATAATGCAAAAGTTTGAGAACCCCGCTACGCTAAGGAGGGCTACACGACAATACTTTAGGAGCAGTTTTCTGATTTTATGGTATTTTTGCAGACTTGAAATGTACTTCAACCTTCATTCTGAAGGAGTTTACATTGCTTCAAAGTGAGGGGAGGGAGCAGGTAGACATTGTCCCTGCTTCCAAGTTCTCCTCAGCTACAAATTGCAGCAGCATCGGTGACCATAAAAAGGGGGGGCTCAGGGCTTCATTTTTGAGAGAAGGCTGGAAAAATGGATCTTGGAAGTTATCTATGAGTCCATCAAGAAGTTAGAACATTTGATTATTGTAGAATTAATTAGGAATGGAGGGGGGGGGGAAGAGGGAAGTCAGTCCACTGCCGACAAATCCCTTGATCCGTTATCTGTAGAAGGAAAGCAGAGGGTTCTCCGCAGCAGGGAGAGGTGGTGGTGGTGTCCTTCCCGAGCAGGTGAGCCAGCACGGCTGCTGGGGTGCGGGAGCACAGGGGGAGAAGGGAATCTTTCCTTTTGCAAATTAATTTTAAAATTGTATCTAGGGTTCCAACAAGGTGATGGAAGTTTTGAAGGGGTACGCTGGTTTCACTTAGGCTCGGCAGAGGTATACGGGGGTGTTTGGTATTCGCTTGCACCCTAACACAGGAGAGCAGAAAAAGCAACGAGGACCCCTTCCCTTCCTTGGCCACACGGTTTCCTTTCTAACTCCTACCAAGTTCTTCTTCAATTTGCGCCTAAAACATGCAAAGGTCTCCGTTAAGTAGCTGGTCTGTAGAATGCTGTACCTGATTCAAAAGTCTCTGTTACACCAAACCCCTAAGCTTGGGTTTAGAGAAATCAACCATAATTAAAGGACACTAAGTGATCACAGGCAGTGGCTAAAAAAATAGCCGAATGATATACTTGGGCATGTTCCCTGTGAGTCTTGGGCTAGAAGTACTCACAGTTAAAAAGTGATGACTATCACCGGTCAGAGAAAATCTTCCAAACCTGTGAAGTTTAGAGCATACCGTTTCCCTTCCCGCAATTTGCCTTCAACTATCATGGCAACGTGAACAGCGAGGATTTGTTACCATGCGTTCTCAAGCCAAATAAAACGTTCTCTTGCCCTTCGTTATCTACGGACTGTATTAAGGGGGAAAAAAAAAAAAAGTTACAGCTATTTAGATATGTCAGTACATTAAACCTTATGGAGAGAAGCAACACACAGGAGTACGTTTCATCTTTTCATTGAAGAAACACTTTGATAGCCACAAGCAAGTGTGTGCTGCACATGTATAGACCATCCAGATAAAACCCGAAAGTATAAAGGATATTTTGAATTATTTTGTCATTAATGGCTAAGTTACGTTTTCTGTTACCCTTCTGAAGAAGGGCTCCTTCTAAGGCTAGTTTTACTTGGGAATCTACAATCCTTGAAAAATCTTAATGTTGGAGAACAAACGGTGAATCTGCCCAGAGCCACATCCAAAGCTCATCAGCTGCATGGATTTCAGAACTGCAATATTAGCTGTTTTCTCAGTCTTGACAATACTTTAAACTGTTTTAAGTAACCACAATATTCTATCATATGAAAGCCTACAGAAAAGGTCTGCTGCTAGAAAAAGAGAAATCTATGTGCCTGAAGATGCTAAAATTGACAAAAGGAAATGTTTTCAAATTATTTGTAATAACTCAAAAAAAAACCAACAACCCAAACACTGCAAATGATGATTGAAAATTGTTATAAAGAACAAAACAGTGAAAAAGATCATTCTGGCTAGGTACAAATTACCGCAGAGGTAGAAAGATAGGCAGAACAGCGCTAGGCACTGAGATTCATTTGGTCAGGGCACAACTCCAGTTGTACCTAGGCAGATGACAAATGTAATGAAATGTTTAAATTAAGATATTTTTTTTCCCCCCTTCAAATCGGTCCTGCTGTCTCTGTTCCAGACTTCTAATTTAGCTCTACTTTCATATTCCCATTGGACTCTGCAGTGCTGGTCTCATTTATAGGATGGAGCGGCCTCGAACAAGAATTCTGGGTATATCCTGCAACCAGCACCCAACCCAGGTCTTTTTCAAAGGTTTCACTATGCTTCATTTCTTTTTTTTTTTTTTTAAAAGAAACATTTAGTCCGTAAGAGAAATCCCCAAACAGACTTAGAATTATTTTAATTTTCCTCTGTAGCCCAGACAGTTTTGATGTATTACCGGTATTTTGGACATTTTGACTGCCTACTGTACCGTTGACGGCCAGTCAGTACCCAGGCAGTGCTTCAGATTAAGTTGTTGCCTTCTGCTCTCATGTTCCGATAGAGGCTGAGTACAAAAGACTGAGCCCGAGAGAGCTCCTGGGGGTGAAATTAAGCCCAGAAAAGGAATTGTGTGTCTGCACAGATATTTGCATGGCAGCAAAATTTCTGGAATTTAATAGCTTGCTTCTGCAAAAGTCTTTGGGGAAGAAAAAATAAAAATTATTAAAAAATCCCCCTACGGAATGATCAAGAGCTACACACACAGAAATGCTTTCAAAACACAAGCATTTAATTTTTTTTAAATGTTAAGTGAGATGTAAATATGTACGTTAGCAACAAAGTGCTCAAAAGCATACTGAAAACATATTCCATACACAGTTAGCAATAGAAGTCTGTACAAAAGTAATAAAGTTACACATTATAAAAAATACTCCGTAACTATAATTTAAAAGAGGGAAAAAAGACAAGGGAATTGATTTCTCAGTTCATATAATTTATTGCAGTTAGCACACAGTTTAAAAATTCACCAACACACCAATAGTACAAAACTAAACAGCATTATAAGTTATTCCCCCCTCAGGAAAATAAAACATACTATGATTGTCAAAGCTAGATGTCAGTCTAAGTTTTAGAACAAAAGAAGAATGTGAAACTAAGGAAAGGAAAAAAGCAATCACTCACGAGGACCACAAAAAAAATCCAAGAGAAAGTCCATTTTCCTCAGACACTGATTGTCTTCTCTAACTTAAGAAAAGAATGTCGTTTTAAAAACCTAGAAACTATTCAAGTAACTAAAGATAACGCTCCAAGGCCATTTTCACAGCTTTTTTTTTTTGTTTTAAATGCCATTACAGCCAAATTAACACACATTTGACCAAATATTTCCAAAACAGTCCAGCAATACACAATGGAGTTTTCCATTCAGTATCTTAAGCACAAAAATAGGCTATGTTTACAGTAGTTAAGGCGATCAAATTTTAAACAAAAGCAGAGAAAAAAAAAAAAAGAGGAAAAAAAAAAGGAAAAAACAGCAAACGTTTTCCATGCTACTCCCATAGACCTTATTTGTAAGTGCAAGACAGGAAAACAAACACTGTGCAAAATGCTTTTGACCTGCGTGTTGGTCATTAAAACCACACGTCAGGCTGCAGTCTCTGCTGCTTGGATACACATAGTCCTTCCCCTGCCCTCCCCCGGCCCCCCTGTCACTCAGGCCTTCCCAGGGCCTTTCAGCCCAGGGCTTTTGCTTTTGCTTTTTTTTTCTTTTTTTTTTTTCCCTTTTTTTTTTTTTTTTTTTTTTTTTAAATAGTCCACAGCCTCTTTTCAACGGGGGGGGGGGGAAAAAAAAGAACGACCTATTGTGGTGGAGTGGTGCAGCAGGAATCCTACAAATGCTCATCTGGGGAAATGGACGCACCTCAGTTGGAGCTGGCGTGGGGTCTGTGCAATTAGAAGGGGTCTGGGGTTAGTAAATGCACACCGCACATGCAAATCTCGAAGCCTGGTTGTAAACATTCTTTTTTTTTTGTTTTTTTGTTTTTTTTTTCTCCTTGTTAACGTAGCTAAATCGGCGACTCGTAGCTTAAGTTCTTCTCAACTTAAAGACAGTGGGAAAGTAAATTTAAATTAGATAAAATAAAAACAGTGCATTTCTCTTCTTCGTAACACCGTCATTTTCAACGGTGTCTTTTTTTTTTCCTAAGGAAATTAAATAATTTTCAACTCACTCATTAAAGTTATACAATGCAAACAAAGACAAAAATATACTGAAAATCATGCATTTCTGTAGCGTTAATATTTACTTTTCAAGACTCAACTAAGAGCATCAACACAACCTGCCAAGTTCTTTGATACCTCCCCCCGGCCCATGTAATCAATTACAGTATACAATAACAGTAATTCACATTTTTTAAACACACAGTTCATCACTGCTGAAGCTGCAATATCCTTTTTCATCCCAAGCAAACCTTCACGTAAGACAGAGTCCCAGTGATCCCAGTGTACTCTCAGGGTTTTTGTTTTATGTTTTTGCGTTTTTTGCTTTGTTTTGTTTTTTTCCAGTGGGAACTGTCAGAAATCCAGAAGTTGCCATAATAAGTTTTAAGTCAACCGCTTGTTTAAAAATAGATAATCCAGCATTTCAGAAATTTTCCATTTGGGTCTAAAAGCATTCAGGTTTCCAACAGCTAGAAAGGACTCATGCAATTATAGAAATGTAAAGGAACTGACAAAATTGGGAGAGGATTTCTACATTCAGATTTTATGAGGAAAAAGATCAAGAGCTTAAAAGAACGCAGTGTTTTGGGGAGAATAAAGCCACGTCCAAATTTTTTGAATTGGAGATTCCTTAGAAGTAAAGTATCCGCTGGCTTCTATTCCGAAAAGGGGGAAAAAATACGCTCCGTAATTTGTTACTTTGTCGGATTACCTCTACAGTTCATTTTTATCGGAGTGCTAAATTAGTGAAATACTCATGCTGCCTTAAAGTGCAAAAACAAGCTAATAGCCAAACTTTCAGTTCAAGGAAACAAGATTGCTTTTAGACTGTACCACAACTATATAGATTTATATATATATTATTTATATATATAAAAATTTTATTTCCAAAGTTCTTGTGAGCTATCTTCTAAGGTCCAGTCTCTGACAGTAGGTAAGCTCAGTGCTTCGCTTTTGACAGACAATGAGTTCACCAACTCACAGTGAAACTTCCGAATGTGTCTGTAAAGGTCTCCGGACTGCGTGAACCTGCGTTCACACCACTTACAAGCGTGAGGCTTCTCCCGCGTGTGAACCACTGCGTGGCGGCTCAGGTTGTGGGAGTACTGGAAGCTCTTCCCACACTGGGTGCAAGTGTAGGGCTTTTCACCTGAATGAGTCCTCTCATGACGTTTCAAGGTGTACATGCAAGAAAAAGTCTTACCACACAACGAGCAGGTGGGGACATTGACATCGGTAGCAGGCTTGCTGCGGATCCCGTCCTGCTCTCGAAAGTGCGTGCTTAAATGGATCTGCAGGATGTGGGGGCTAGGAAAGACCTTGTTGCAGAGAGGACACATGAAAATTTGGCCAGCGGGGCTAAGTATGTTTGACACGTAAGGGAGCAAGCTGCTGTCCATGTTTCCTTCCACCTGGACCCTCTCGTTCTCTGGAGTTATCATCTCATCATCGCTCGCCTTGTCCTCTCTATCTAGCTCCCTCAAGACCGAATCTTCCCTCATCGGAGCCAGGTGGGCCGGCTCGTACTGTACCCTGTTATTAGTGCTCACACTTTCTTTCACAGTGCTATGTTCCATATCATAGTCATTAGTGCCAACATCACTCTCATCACAGGAAGCCTCTTTCTCCACCTTCACCTGAACCAGGCTGCTTCTAAGCATGTCCTGCGAAGAGAAATAAGAACTGTTCAAATTTTCAACTCCTGAAAGGCTGGACTTGACAGACAGGTCCAGCACGCAGTCAACATCTGCTGAATCCCTCACGGAGGTGACAGACCTCTGGGACAAAGACTCTGTTGAGCTGCAGGGGCTGGCTACTGTTTTTCCAGCTGCTGCTGCGTGCGTCTCTGCCTCTCCGCCAGTCTGGGGAATGCCTGCTGAGTCTGAGGGCAATCTCATCCACATGTTCCCAGGCTCAGCCGCCAAGTCCCTTTTGCTAGGCAGGATGTTCAATTTTTCATCTTCTCCATCGTCTTCATCGCTGGGCAAGTCTCCTGGCATGTGGCTGCTGCCGTCAGAGAGGCTCTCCACTTTGTCTGAACAACTTGAGGCATCTTCCTCCTTTTTTGTACTGTCTGCCTCCGTGGTCGCCTTCTCTTTCAGCTTCTTTTTGCAGACTTTGACAATGTCATACATGTGGAGATAACTGGCAGCTGCTAGCACGTCTTCAATGGGCAAGTCTTTGAACTGGAGCTTTCCTTCGTACATGAATTCAAGCAGGAGAGCGAAAGCTGGGGCTGTAACAATGTCGCTGTTCAGATGAACAATGTCCCTTTTGTCCAGCTGGTCCTTGTAAAAGAGGTGGAAATACATGCTGCATGAAGCCAGTACAGCTCTGTGCGCTCGGAACTGGGCATCTCCTACCAGAACAGTGCAATCACAAAGAAAACCCTGATGTCTCTGCTCACTCAGACACTGTAGCAAATGTCTACTGTGGTCAGGAAACTCCATACTGTCTTCATAACCTATAAGCAATGAGATTTTTAAAAATTAAATGGAGATTGGAATCACAGAACTTATGAACCCCAGTTATTCCACTCTAAAACGCTCACATTTATGTTGCCAGAATTCTGGTACTGACACCACGCAAAGATTATTTAAGACGCATGTACAATGGCAACTCTTTCCCCGATCAACCACTGAAGTTACAATTTTTTTTCCGTAGTAAATAAGCTGTTCTAATGAGCGCATAGGTACATTTGTATTTTTTTTTAAAGTATCACTGCTGTTCATAAAATCTGTTCAATGGTTGGGGTTTTTTTTTTTAAGGGAACTTCCTCCAGATTGCGTCCCTAGGAGGGCAGACCCGACCAAAAAAAAAAAAAAAATTAACACTAAGTTTGAGAGATCACAGAGGGGGAAGAAAAAAATAAAATCAGACAATCAACCCTCTTTTTAAAGTCAAATTGTAGTAAGAGGAGAGGCTCGTGCATGAAGAAATGCTAATATACCCAAATCTAAAGGTCTAACATTCATAAAGTATAAAAATTATTTACAGGTGTCAATTTATACTGACAGCAAAATCAAGTATTTTAGAAATTCAGGTCGCGTGGTTTTATTCTTGTAGTAAGTGCAGTTCCAGGTTTTAAACCTTCTCCATACCGTACAACAGAACATGAACATTTTTTGCCAACATGCAGAATTTACAAAAAAAAACTAACAACCAAAACGCCAACAAGCACCGCTTCCTCTATGCAGAAGGACAGAAATTTCCCTCCCCTCCCACACCAGGCAGAGTTTGCAGTACCAAACTTAAAAAAAAAAAAAAAAAAAAAAAAAGTCATTCAACGTGAGCATGTGTGCATGTGTGCATATTTAAAATCAGTATCCTGAGTACTGTTCTTACCCAAGTAATTTTCTATTCACCTCCCTCGATGATAAAGAAAAAATAAACTCCAAAGAAGTAGAGAAGTCAAAACTCAAATAGAAAGTAAAATCTCTTAAAAACCTGTCTTAATCTATTCTTCTGTGATTGATAGCAATACTGTCCCATCAAACCATCTAAGCAGATCGTGGCTCTAGGCTGGCAAATATTATTGAAAAATCCTCATCCCTCGGAAACCAAGATGTACTAAAACTTACAACACAACCCCTACTATATTCTGCAAAATACCATTGCTAGAGTAAAGCACGAAGATTTACAATACAATCACTTTAAGTGCCCCACAGCCAACATCAATCCTAATCCTTAAGAGGGCTAAAAATAAAGATTGGAGGGCAGCTCACAAGGTAGCTGTGATCAAATTAGGAGGCTGAAAGGACAGAGAGGGACGAAGAAGGAAGCTTATAAACATCTGATCCAGCTGACTGTGGCCATATGGCAGCTGCTGCCCAGATAAAGAGATTAAGAATAGAGGAGTGCGATTACAGCTGTCTGGCCAATTCAGGCAGCTCAAATCTACAAGTTCTAAATTAGTCGCAAATACAAAAACTCCTTCAAATAATTACTGTTATGCTGAAATAAAAGATTTCAAATGCTACACGCGAGAAAGAAAAGAGGAAACCAGTCAAGCCATTCTCCCGGGTACAAAAGTTTTTAAACACATAACTGATTTCTATCTTTCAGAAGCACTACAGCTGTATGCTACTACGGTTCTGAGCTGCTGGATATTTAACTGTGAAGTTTAATGAAAGACTTCCCCACAAACACATTTTAGCCAGAACAGTCCTTTTTTTTTTAAAAAAAAAAAGAAAAAAAAGCACACTTTATATTTCACTAAAACCCCCGTAAAGTCATTTAAAAGATGCAACACAAGAAGGTAAAGCAGAATTCTCTTTAGGCTTGCCACTAAATCCAATGCAGTTTTGGTCTCAGAAATGAAGAATGAACTTGCCCTCTCCTTCTTCCAAACCAAGACATTCTCACAATATGCATTAAAGTTAATGCTAACAATGTGCCCAAGAACTGATACTCTCCAACTGTAGCCCGAGCCTTTTGACTAAGTCCACTTATCTATTTAATACTCAATTTCATATATTACCTCTAAACTTGGTTAGAAAAGTAATGTGATTTTTTTTTCTGAAATTCAATAAACAACACACCAAAACAGAAATATGCTGTATCTAATCTATTGCTACTCCTACCTTTAGTACACATAAACCTGATTAAGTCCTTTCCTCTGAGTCTTGCTGGCTCCAGGTCTGTTAGATCGGTGGAAAAAAAGCAGACTAGGAGAGACAGATGCAAAGTGGAGATGATGTTAGAGAGGAATGAGATACCTTCTCCACACACAGATCTGCACACACTAACTCCCTGTCTGTGTGTTAGAATAAAAGGCTGAGGGATGGCAGGCTGTCAGCTGCTCTGACATCATGTTCAGATGGAAATGCTACCTCCAGCTGTGCTCCTTTTAATGCCATATGCTACTCCTCTACACTCCTGCCACCAGCTTTTTCTTAGGAGAACTTTTCTCTTCTGTTAGTATAAACAAAATACTTCAAAGTCTCTTTTTTTCAAACTTTCTAACAGGGAGGGAAAAAAAAAAAAAAAAGAAAATCCTAAACATATGGGGCTCTACTGTATTTGCAGCATAGCAACACTTCTGCCTTAAGTCGGAGGACCGCTTTACGTACTGACAGCACACCCCAGCCGCGGGGTTACCCGAGAAAGCCACACCAATTCGGTTTATACCGAGGCCAGCGGTGCAGTTAGAGGCAGGAATTAACCCGACCCCCTTCGCCCCGCTCCCGGCTCCCCACGCTTCGCCCTCCGGTCCCTTCAGCCTCACCGCTCGCCCGGGCGACCCCAGCGACACCCCGCGCCCCGGCGCCTCACCTGCCCGGGGCACCACTGCCAGCCGTCGGGGCTTTACTCACGCATCGCTTTGCCCCCAGCGGGGAGTGGGGGAAGGGGGGAGGGGAAGAGGTCGGGCTGTCATTTATTTGGCTGCCGTGGCACCGGGACGCCGGCCCCAGCCCCGCCGGCTCCCGCAACCCCGTTCCCCCCCCCCCCGCTCGGCAGGGCGGGGAGCGGCGGCCGCGGCGCCCTGCCCCTCGCACCCCGACGGCGGGATCGGCCCCGCCGCTTCCCACCTCCCCTCCACCCCCTACCCCCCCCTCCCTCCCCGACCCCTCCGGTGACACTCACGCCGCACTCGCGTCTACCAAGTTGGGCGGTTCACCTGCCCGCCGCCGGGCGGGGGACGGGCCCGCCGGCCGGGCCGAGCCGGGCCGGGCCGGGCCATGAGGGGAGGCGCGGCGCCGCGGGCCGCCGCTGGCGCCCAGCAAGTTCCCGGCGGGCCCGCCTCCCCCCATCCCCGCCGAGCGGCGGCAACTTTTCGCCGGGGCTGTCCCCCCCCCTCCACCCCCTCGCCCCGCCAGCCCAGGCCGGGGCCGGCCGCCCCCCGCGGCGCGGGGGCCTGCTCCCGCCGGGCAGCGCCGCCCCCGCCCGGTGCCGGTGCCGGGCGCGCCGGCGGCCGCCCTGCGGGGGAGGAAGCAGCTGCCCGGCGCGCAGGAAAAGCCGCCCCCCGGGTCACGGCGGCAACAAAAGAAAAGTAACCGGGAGCGGCGCCGGGGCGGCCGGTCCCGCCGCCCGGGGAGGGCTGCCCCTGCCCCCCGCCCCCCCGCCGGGCTGCGCCCACCCCCCGCCGGACCCGCCGCCAACTCCGCCCGCCCCGCGGGGCCGCACCGTCCCCGGCCCCGGCCGCGGCGGGTGTGTGGGGATGGGGGCAGCGGGACTCACACTCCGCGGCGGCCCGAAGTCCCCGCGCTCCCGCCGCCGCCGCCGCCCGCCGGGCTCCTCTTCGCTCACTTGCCGCTCCGGGATCGCGTCTCGCCCCCCTCCCGCCCTCCCCCCGCCCGCCCCCCGCGCCCGCTGGCCGCCGCCCCCCCCCCCCCCGGCCTCCCCCCTGCCGGCAGCTGAGGAGCAAGCGGGGCAGCCGGCGGAGCGGAGCGCAGCGAAGCGGGCCCCGCGCTCAGCGGCTCCCCATGGCACCGACGGCCGCAGACGGCGCGGAGCCCGGGGCCGGGCGGCCGGGCGCGGGGGGAGGGGCGGGGGCCGGGGGGGGGGTGGCGGGAGGGCGGGGGCGCCGGGCGCACGCAGCACGGGCGGGCGGGCGCACGCACGGCGGCGGCGGCGGCGGCACAGCCGGGCCCGGGCTGCGGCAGACAGATGTTCGCCCCCTCCCCGCTCCCCACTTCGGACTCCGCTCCCTGACTGACAGCCCGGCCCGCCCGCGCCGCCGCCGCCGCCAACCGGCGCGGCGCCCCGCCGATGAGTGACGGGCGGCGGCAGGCGCTGAGTGGAGGAGGGGGCCCCGGGAAGGCCGGTGGCGCCGCCAATCGCGGCGCGCAGCAAGGCAGGGGGCGTGACCCGGCGAGGAGCCGAGGCGGAAGGGGGC
The DNA here is from genome assembly GCA_017639485.1 of Pluvialis apricaria. Taxonomy (NCBI): domain Eukaryota; kingdom Metazoa; phylum Chordata; class Aves; order Charadriiformes; family Charadriidae; genus Pluvialis; species Pluvialis apricaria. The sequence continues at coordinate 41,392,582 of CM030009.1, forward strand.
GGGGCCCCACTAAGCCCGGGGAGGGGGCGGGGTCGCGGGTGGGGCGAGCGCTGAGGGGGCGGGGCCAGGTGGGCGGAGCTTTGCTCCTGAGGGCGCGCGCGGGCCGCGGCCTCGCGTCGGTTGCCGGGGCGGGCGGGAGGTGTCGGGGGGGGTGGGGGTGGTTGGCGCGGTGCATGGTGGAACGGCGGAGGGGTGAGGGGGCGGCCGGGGGTCAGCCCTGGGCCTGCCCCGGGGGGGGACGGGGCGGGACGGGCTGCCGTGCCCAGGCGGTGGGGCCGCTGGCCGGCTCTGGCGTGCCATGTGGTCTCGTCTGGCCGCGCAGGTGTTGGGGCCACCTGTGCCGGGCCGGGCCATACGTGGTGGGTTTGTCTGTAACTGTGCCCGGCCCGGCCCGGCCCAGCAGGCCTCGGTGGCCGCCGGTGCTGCCCAGGCCGGTATGCCCGCCCTGAGGAAACTGCCCAGCCCCGTCCTTCTTCGCTTCGCAAGGAGTTTGCCCACAGTCGCCACCTGCCCGGTGCAGGTTGCCCGCCACCCGGGTGTTACTCACCGTGCTACCTCAGGGCCGTGCGGGATGGAGTGTGGTGTGAATGACTGGGACCGTGCAGCCGTTAGGAGCCAAGAGCATTATTAGCATATAATTGCCGGGCTGTTATCTTGAGACCCAAAACCCATCACCTGCCCCTACTGAGAAGAACAAGCGATCGACTAAGATAAGGAAACTTGTTGCAAAATTTACTGAGGGATTCATATCTAAGAGAAACACAAGTTGCTGATGCCTGATAACTTTCCAGAAGTTGATGACAGAAACAAATGGATCAACAGATAAACCATGAGGATGCTGATGGATGCTGCTGCTTCAAGATGTACAAAAATATAGTTGCTTTGCTGTACCACATTTATGATTGGATTATTAGAAATATGCATTAGTAGGTAATTAGGTGATTCATATCATACTGTTGTATAAACCCCTAAAGAAAAATCCGTGGGGTGTGCCCAGTTTGGCCGGGGCAGCTCATTCGATGAATAAATATTTACCTTTGTAATTCCCTAGTTTGTGTCCTGGCCTCTCTCCTCAGTCAGCACAGGCCAGTTGGGAATTTGTAACAAGAGCACGATGGAAGCATGCTTTGGCTCCTCTCTCTTCTAATGGATTGCCCTGTCCTGCACTAGAGTTTCCACCTCTAGTGTTGCATTTTTGTCAGTAATCTTTGTTCTTCCCGCCGGGGCAGGCAGGTTACAAGGAGCAACACCAGCAGGTTGCTGTCATTTGGGATGTGCGGGTGACAAGGGCTGCGTGCTTCTGGGTGGTGGTGGGAAAGAGAGGGAAAGGAGCTCTCCACACAGCCTCTCTGGTCCACAGGCAGATGAGGTCAGCAGCTTTGGAGAATACCACGGCTTAATGGTGGGTTAGGATGAGGCAGTGGAGGCCAGGTTTGACGAGCTGAAGTCTTCCTTAGGAAAAGGCTAATCCAAGGAGTTGGGTGTTTCCCCATCTCCCCTTCAGTTTCAGGTAAACAGTTAACACAGGGAAGTATTTTGAAGAAAACAAGGCTCACCAACAGAGACACAGCGTTTAAAGAAAAAGAACTCAGTTATGTATTAATAACCAAAATTAACCGAGTAGATATAAAAGCTGAAGGCACGTACTTAGTCTCCTTCAGTAATATGAAACCCTTATAAAGAAACATACTGAATTCTAGCTGTGCCTAATTTATTTGACAGCACTGCTATGTATATCACACAGCAGCTAGCATCTAGGTGTCCATATGCTTCAAGCATTACATACATATATATATAAAAAATGTAAAATGTACATATGTACAAAAGAAAACACTTTTCTTTCTACCCTTCAGTGAACTGTTTGCTCATGCAGACCCGGTGTGGGGTTTTTTAATTATTAACCTCGTAGTGTTTCAGTTCTTCATAGATACTGATACAATTCCATCTTAAGGTTGTTTTTTTTTCCGTTGGCATCATGTTCCATATTCCATTATACCTGGAACTCAATGGGGTTTTGTCCTTGTCTTCAAGACACAGCAGCTAAGATGCTGACTCTTAATGTTTCCTGATTGTCTCCTCAGTGCTAAAAGATAATCGCTTTATCTGAGAAAAATCAGTACTCTGTTCCCTGCTCCCTGTCATTTCTTGAACATCTTCCCTATAACTACTAAACTGCTTTTTCTTTCTGTTGCAAAAATACATGTTCAAAGTATTTTCATAAGAAATACTGTTGAAAATAGTTCTCAAGTTTGGGTTTTTTTTTAATCTGAAGCATACAAATAACTTATGCAGTTATATGTATGTTTGAACTGTCAGTGAATGTGCCTGAAATGATTACGTTAACTATGTTGTCCTAGATCTGTAAACTGCATCCTGCCTCATGCTTCCTAGTATAAGCCATCTCACCAACTGCTCGGGGTCGGTTAGTAAGACCTCAGTTTATGAATACTTACTTTTACAAGTGCAGCTTTACTGAGGGAGGCAGTTTAGTCATTCTCATGATATAAAACTCTGGGAAAAACGAGGCTGCTTAATGTGAAAAAAAATCAATTTATTTGCTAAAGAGGACATTTAGCAAACAGACTTTCTCAGGTCCTTATAGACTTGTACAGGACCTGAAATTTGAAAATAATCTTAAAATAAAATTTCATGGGGTGTTACTGTTTATACATTCTGTTCATTTATTCTTTCCTTCTCATACACATGAACTTGTCTCCTTATGCTTTAAGACGTATGAGAAAAATCTTGCTGCCCCTCACCTAGTATTTACAGCGCTGACTCCTGATTAAATCAGATTGTATTTTCTTTTTCATTCTATCATTTGGCTAGATGACCTTGGTGAAATCACTTTGTCCTTTTTGCCTCTTCAGACTGGTTTGCCTTTGGGGCTACAGGTTATTTCTTACTACAGTTATATTTAAGAGAATGATCTGCAATTACTGTTTGTACAGCTATTATAAAAAATAATTCTTTACTATTTCTAAATAGGAGGTGGAGTGAAACAGGAAAAAAGTGAGTGTAGGTAACACTTTAAGATTAAAAATCTTTTTGGCAGTGAGTCAAACTTCATTGATTTAAACCTGGAACCGTTGACATTTGCCTGCAATTTTTTCTTTAATGTGAAAGGAACTCTAATTTTCTTAAAGAGTACTTAGAGAGGTTTAAAGACTTAGCATTATTTTAAATATAGAAACAAGAAGATAGAAAAGTAAATTAAGAAAGAAATCCTACGCAGGGAAAACTCACCAATACCCTGTAGTCCAGTTGATCCTCTATTAGAAAAAATAATAAAAGACGGGCGTTCCATTGGAAGGGATGGTGAAGCCTTGTTGTAAAGGGACATAAACATCTGGCAATACACCTGGTCTCTACACATATTTATAAATCACCTCAGGCATCCCAAGGTACCATAGAGAACACACACAAAAATTGAACTAAGAGCATTCATAAGCCAAAGAAAATAAAAATGGTCTCGATTTAGCGTGGAAAGAAATGAGCCTCATTTACTGCACAAACACAGTTTGGAAAGACATGATGTGATTTTGCACTTCTTGCACCTTTGCACCTGCTGACTTTCATTTATATCCTCCAGGCAACAAGCAAGCCTGAAGGCCTTTGGCTCATAACCAACGCTGACGTTGCACCGTGGTGCTACAGGAGCGCCTGCAGCTCCAGTAGAGCCTCCCCGCTCGCCTCTGATCTGGGAACGTTGAGTTTCCTGGCGTCTTTTGTAAAACAGTTTGTGTGGTGAATCTTCCAGTATTGTTTGTTACTTGATTAATACGTAGTGACCTGCTTTGCAGAGGCCAGCTTTGCCTGCAAGTCCCCAAATGCATTCGTCGCATTTGTTTCTGAAGCTTGAATGGTGCTGTATGCTCTTGGAAACTCTTCTTGAGGACAGTCCAGCAGAAGAGCCTGAGCTGAGAGAGGTCAAAGGTGCTTGCGTGGTATTCGTGTCCAGACCCATAGATTTAGCTGTTAACACAGCTATACTGTGGAACCAGCTGCAAATTTGGCCCTTAAGACTTCTGTCTTACAGCTGCTACAACACATCGTCTACATTTTCTTCAAATTGTAGAACAGTGCTGTTCCAATTACCATGCCATCCATTTTGTTCTCCATGGAAAAAAAGAAATTGACAATGAAAACTGCTCATCTGTAGTCAAATACCCTGGGTTTATGCTCTACAGGTTATTTTGGACAAGATACCATCACCTGTAGGCATTACTACTGTTTTCATTGATACTAAAATGGAAAGCGGGTGCCCCCTTGGTAAATTAAAGTTCTCCCAGAATGCTTTGACTAATAGGACTAGAGGGACAGCAGCAAATGTCTCCAGGGTTCTGTATCCCAGGGAAGTGAAAATTAGGACTTGTGATCATGGCACTCTTCGGTTTTTTTGTTGTTGTTTTTTTTTGTTTTGTTTTGGTTTTTTTTTAATTTTTTATATCCTTTTTTGAATTGTAGCGTAACTTAATTAATGGCAGCCTGGTTTTCAGAAAAATGAAAAGTTACACAGTTTCTGGAGCTGCCATCACACTTGAGGTTCAGCTGATATCACCATGGAACTGAGTTTTCTCTCTGGGGAACCAGCGTTGGGGCAGTGCCAGGATAATATAATACAGCCTTTGCATGAATTGGCTAAATGTGCATCTTACTGTGCCAGAGTCTGACTGGATCAGTAATTCCTATCGGCCCTAGCTGTGCTGGGTAAGCCACCGGGATGTGCTCAGCTAAAAGCTTTTCTTAGCACGTGGGCCAAAAACGTCTCTCTCCTCTCAAATGCTACCAGGTAAAGGAGAAGGAGCACCATGCATGGAGGTTTGTCACCGAGGTGGCTGCTAGCCTTCACGCTGCAAGCTGAGCACAGGCACCACTGTTACACTTTCTCTAGGTCCAGCTGTCCTTTTCTGGAGCATAGATTTGTCCAGCTTTCAGCTACAGCTTCTGCTTCACACGGGCAAAAATTACTGAGATCAATGACTTCTTTGTTATGTCCCAAAACGATTTCAAGGCTCTGCATAAAAAATTGATCATAAAGAATGGAATTGGCCTTGTGAGCAGACACGTGAACTGGAATTCAGTCGGATTTGTTTGTTGAGCATTAGTGATACGCACACCATCATTGGAACCAGAATAGAAATGTCTTGTCTCAAAAGACGGCTTGTTTTGGGTACAAAGGAATTGGCTTCACATTCCTAGCCTAGGACCGCCTGGCTGCTGAAGTCCAGTCTCTCACAACACTGGCCAACCACAAACAGATGCTTAGCCCGGGACAGACCTGCGCCATGTGCCACCATGTGCTCACAAGAACACAGGAGTATCTCCCCAAACATATACAACAAATGCAAAACCTAGAGTTCAAAACGAGAAGAGACACAAATCATGATGCCCTGGAAGGAAGAGAGTGGGAGAGGTTGTTAATTTGTGCCCTGGGCCCCACAGTGGCAGAGGTGTACTGGGTGGGACTGCTCAGAAGATATCTAGATGCCTTCCTTTCACAAAACCTTCTGCGGTTCCTGCAGAGGTCGCATAGGTGCAACTGGGTATTGTAGTTGGAGTAATTCTGAGAAACCTTGAAGGTGTGAAGCCTTTTCAACTAGTGTGGCGGCCAACACCAAGTTCTGTAGGATTGCCATGTTCAGAAGTTAATAAATAAAATGCCAACTTAGTTTTGCAAAACTGTTTGCTTAATTTTTCTCTCTTTATATGCTGTGCGTGGGTGTATGCATCTGTGTATGTTTGGGGGGTCCCTCTTCTACAAGGACATGCTGTAGAAACAAAATAAGTAGTAGCCGCTATACTATTATTTCACTATATTTAAAGCAGACCTGAAAAATACAATATTTAACCAAAACCCAATTAAATTCTTATGCCTTTTCTGTAATTTCTTTCCTATCATTACAGATTACAAAGACATTTATGCCTAAACAGAAGCTGTCTTCTTCCAATCAGCCTGCTCTTTCTGCTCAGTTCATTCACTAAATCATTTAATCACCCAAGGCCATATGTTACTGTCTTGTGTAAAATGGGTGGAAGAGAAAAAAAAATATGCAAAAATCTCTGCACAAGAGTGGGTGTCAGCATCCAGCATAGCTCCTGCTAGGAAGCACAAAATATAAAATGTTATCACCAGTGAATGTGACTACGAAAATAAACTGAGACAGTTAAAAGAAAGAGACAAGGCATTGCAAAGGTGAAGGAGACAGTCTTCGAATCGTAGTTCTGGGTGGAAAAGTTATGCACTAAATGTTACGTGTTAGTCCACATGCTCATGCTCTCAATATTCTGCCGTTAATATAGTTGCTGTACTCTACTGTAATTAGCTTAAAAATGCATTAACTCATGCTTACAGTCCCGCTTTTTACATTGCATGAATAAGACCCCGTCCCTGCCTTAGTTCCCTCTTGGCTCTTCTTTTACTCTCTCTCCAAGTACTGGTGCATATTTTGTCCCAGGTATTTCTGTGCGGAGTCATATGCTTTTACCACTCGGCTTCAGCTGCTGTTCCCTGTCACGATTACTTCGCGTGGTTTTCTCTCTTGGCACGTTTGCTGGGTGACAGACCCTCGGGAAACACATGGCTCCGAGAAAATCGTGGGGTGTGTGCTCCCGTCGGGGAAGGAGGAGGTTTGAGGGAAGTTAGAGGTGGAAAATCTATTATTCTTAAAGCAAGGAGACTTTGCAGATTTATGAAAGGACCCATAATCCACCCTTTCTTCATACCTTCAGGAAGCTATTGTGTGCTTTCTTGCCAGTGAGCTTGTGACAGTGCTGCAGTTGGAGACAGGAGAGCAGCTGACCGAGGGGTCTCCACCGAGACACCACTGCTGCTCTCCACTCGCAGAGGCCCCCAAGACAGGGGCAAACACTACAGACTGCAAAAAAAAACCCTGCTCCTCTAAAACTGCACATGCCAGTTTATCCTAAGACTATGAAAGCATAAAAGATTATATTTTCATTTGCATGGTTTGCTAGTTTTTATTTGGCAGCTACAATAACAACAGGCTACACTGAGCCCATAAAACAAAGTGAGAACAGCAGCTCATTTTTGTGGCAGAATGTAATGGCTATGGCTAAAGGGCTTACATAATTCATCTTAAACCCTTATGCCGCTATTTATTGATGTTTAAATGAAAATTAAACTCGTAGAGCCATAAGGAGGCTTCTGGTATCCGAAACGGGATTTTGATGCCGATATTTTTATCTGACGCTACCGGCTGAAAGCTCCCGTCGGGAAGCGTTTCGTTGGGAAGCATGGCGACTGGGCAGGGCTGGCTCTGCCCGCCCCTGCCTGCCTGCTGCTCAGGGTGGCACCAAAGCCCTTGGAGACCCATCAGTGGCAGAGGGATTGAGTGGCCCTACGTGGGAGTCTGACCTGAGAGGCTGCACTTCACCTGAGAGTTGAAGGAAAACTCAGGCATCTGGTTTCCTCAAAGGCAGCTGATGGTAAGAACAGCATCTCTGCGATTACTCTTCCTAACACACGGGAAGACAAAAGATTCAGCTAGCCATACTGTTAGGGTAGAGAAAAGATTTTTATTTCCCAGAGGCTTTTAGAAGGTTGTTTTATTTGTTTCTCGGATTTTTCTGTGATCTATCATTTTTTCCCCCCCTCTCTATTCTTCAGAAGATAGAGCAGACTCAGGAAGTGAATTGCTGCTTAGGGAAGTGTCCTGCCTCCAAGCTGACTTACATAGTAGGACATATGGCATAAGTTATATTTGGACAGATGTGAACAAGTAGTCAGTGGATTTGATAAGATTCTTTATTTAAACTAACTTGCACAGTGTCACTGTTCTACCATCTTTCTCTCATTCCTCAATCTGATCTTTTGCTGGTTTCAAGAATTTTAAATATACATTACGTCTAACTAGTCCATAAAGCTTTAAATGTATTTAAGAGCATCCAGTTATGACAACAATATCTGATTTTCTCCACACTATGATTAGCAAATATCTGCTTTTGGTGATAAAGCAGGCACAGATGATAAATCGTATGATTTGCAAACCCCAAGTGATTAACCAGTTTGAGACAGCCAAGCTCAATGCGAGTAATTTTCATTGATTTGTTAATTTGGCCCCTGATACTTCTGTTTCACTGCTGTGGAGTTGAGGCACAAAGTAGTTCTGTACCTCCCATGGGTAACATAGAAATGAAAAAAATAAAAAAAAGGATTGAATGAATTTCAAGAGATCACTTAGTTCATCTCCCTGTCTGGGCTGCTGTCAGGATCATCTGTATCTGGGCTGTTTCTGAGACATGCTGGTCTGTCCTCTTCTGGGAAATCTCCAGTGGAGAGGACCCCACCATCCACCCAGGCAATCCTTCCCACTGCTCTATTAGCCTTTCCAGAGATAAGCTTTTCCTGGTGCCTTCTTGCAAGTATTGTTTTAAGAAGCTTGTTACTCCTTGTCCTTACGCAGAGTGGCCATGCAGAAGAGTCTATGTCTTCTGTACACTAATAGCTCATGTTCTGAAGGTCAGCCATCATACCTCGTCCAGCCTTGTCTTCCTTAGATTAAATGGCCCTACATGTTCCCTGTAGGTCATGTTTCTCATGTTTTGTTTCATTGTTTTCATCTTCTAGTTGGTCCACGTCCCTCTCGGCCGTGCCCTGGCTGTGGATCCTGCACTTACACAATTTATTATTACTACCGAAGCAGAAAATTTTGCTTTCATCCTATCTGCCATGCACTCAGCTTTTTCGGGCCATTTTCCAATCTGCCAGAACCATTTTGAATTACAATCTTTCCTCTGGTGTGCTTGCAGCACATTCCAAGCTGGTGTCATCTGCAAATTTAAGAGTTGTACTTTTAATCTGTTTATCTGTTTAGTTAATGAAAAAATTGAGTTGTATCAAATCTAGGATAGCTACCTAGAGAACTGGACTCAATATAGCCCTTTGGTTTGCCAGCGAATTTTTGGTAACGAACGCTTGCATATGGCTTTTCAGCCAGTCCTGCCACTACTGGTTGGTTTTGGCTTAACCATGTCACCTGGTTTAGTCACGAGACCATCAGGTAGGGCATGGTAAACAGCCTGGCTGAAGGCATGACATAGTGCTGATTACCTCCCCTTCTCTCAAGGCCTCTTAACCTGTCTCAGAGAGGAACTGGATTTGTTTAGCATGCTTCATTCCTGACAAATCAATGTGGACCGGTGCTCATCTCCTTGTTGTCTTCTAGGTGGGTTTAAAAGGTTTAATTATTTGTTCCTGTATTTGTCTGAGAAATTAAGTTTGATTACTGGCCCATAATTCTCTTTTCTTCCTCTTTAAAGGATAAAATACCTGCCTTGTCCTCCATGAGTTCTAAAAAATGTCTGCTACTGGTACGGAGATTGCTTCAACTAGCCCTTTGCTATCCAGATGCTGAAGGATAAATACAACACAAGTTAGGAAATAATAAGCACCTTATCAATGACTTGGTAGAAACTGTTTGGGGGTGCAAAGGAGGGGTCGAGGTGCAGCCTTCCAGCCCAGCACACCACTTTCTGACTGGCCTCAACAGAGTCCACTCCCTCACGTTAGCTCCTAAACCACAACTCCACAAAATTAAACTTTTCTAGCATGTTATAGCTCTCAAAAGATAGCGTGGGCGGGTGAAAAAATACATTCCTCAGGGCTTGAAAATAGATATAAGTGGATATTTGGCATAAAGCTAACAAAAAGAAAAGCCATGGAAATGTATTAACTGCCACGAAGATGGGTTTTAACTGCCGGTGGCGGTTCAGCGTACAGGTCAGTAACTGGGCCTGATGCTCACCTTCTTGGTACAGACACGTGCTGCATAAGCATATGTGCCATTTTCATTTTCAGCCCCACTTTTTAATGGTTAAAAGCTAATTAAAACATACAGTGGCATTTTGAATCAATATAGCGTATGGACTGCTGCAAATTCTCTCATCAGGCATGTTGCCCTCAGGAAGCAACATTAACTTCAACAGCAAAATAGGGCTGTGAGCTCATTAATCATCACGCTCAGAGACAGGCTGGGTGGCAGTGGCAGCAGCTCCACGTGTTTCTGGTGGTGAAGATCGGATACAATGGTTAGATATGTGAAGTGTTGCACAAACATTAACTATTACAGCCAACTGTCTTTGCAATTGGCACTTATCATCTCAGCTCTTCAGATTAAAAAGCAGAGATGGACCATGAGGTGGAATTTTTTTCGGGCAGTAAATAGGTGTCAGGCTGCTATAAGAACTTAACGTCCTGGCTTCCTAACTCTGAAGTCCCCTTATTTTCCTGTAACAAAGAAAGAAAACCCCCAAAACAACACCTCCCACCAACCTGGGAATGTATGGGGGCAGAAAAAAATGTAAAAGAGGGAGAAAAAAGGTAAGGGTGGAATGAAGAGTTGAGGAGAAAGATGAGGAGAATGGGAGTCAGAGGTAAAGCTAAGGTTAGAAGAAATTAGGCAGTAAAGGGAAGGAAGTTTGTTTATGCATTTAAACATAGCCTTCAATGCCTGTGAGAAACTTGAAGAGCATCTCCTGAGCTCTCTGCTTTGGTACAAGGTGCTCACTGAAACTGAAAACGTACGCCCTCGCAGCCCCTATCCCCTTCTCCCCAGTCACATCAACCTTGGTGAATGAGGTAGGGCTCACCAGAACAAAGCAGAAAAGGCTCCTCACAGACTCCTCTGACCTAATCTTGCTGGTCACCCAATTAGCACGGTGCCCCCTGAAGCAAAGGTTCACAGACTCTCTTTTGCGCTAAAACCTCCTAAGCGGTGGCAGTTTTTGCTGTCCTTGCTGCAGTCAAAAGCCCTTCTTACCTTTTGTGTGGAATCTGATGTGCAACCTCCGAGACGTACAGCTAACACTGGTAGTGTGACCCTATGATTGATTTGTACCTGACTTTCCTGGGACAGAGCAGAAAGAAAACCTGAATTCTGGCTCTTAGCTTTGTACTGGATTCAGGGGCACGAGTTCCAGTACAGACTCTTTTTACTCGGACTTGGTGTTTAGAAGAACTCAAATTTTTCTTTCCATCAAGTCTTTGTTAAGCTTTAGAGCTTTTAGCGCTGCACATGCACCCTAGAAGATGGTAGAGTCACCTCTTGAGTCTGTATGAACGGAGGGTCAACAGTCAAGTTGGGGACAGAGCACTGCTCTTTGTCTTCCTCCTGCACTTTGTTTCTCCAGTCCATCTGACCACGCTTTAGCCCTGCGTGGAGAGCACTTGGAGGCGTGTGCTGACTCTCACTGCATGAGCTCGCCTGTGCGTGTAGCTTCTTCTGGGTGGTGTGATTGTGGACCCGTCTTCATAAAATCTGGAGACAGCATGCAGAAGCATTAGTGATTGATGAGGACTGAAAAAGTGCCAGGGAAGAGAGAAGCTTCCAAAGAAAATGATGTGCTATAGGAGTGCAGGCTGCACGTGTATGACACTGCTGCTGCCTCACAGGGTAGGGCTTGAACTTCCCTCCGGTCATCCAGGAGGAAATACCTGCATAATCCATGCCATGGTACAACTTCTACTCACCAGCTGCTGGCATCACATCAACTGCGTACTCCTTCATCTCTGTCCCATACAGATCTGTCAGTCCCACTTTGCTGCACAGCAGAGTTGATTTTTATGCTGGGCAGCGAGTTTCATACCTCCTACTTTCACCTCTGGATGCATACAGCTTCTAAGACCACCTGCCAGGTTTCCCCTCCTTGAGATGCTAGGGCCCTCGCTTTTGTTCTCTTTATTTTTAAGCAATTTTTGAACGGAAGGTGGAAGAAAGATCTAGGGGCAGATGTAGGTGCAGAACTAGGCGGGGGGGGGGGGATGCCTGTAGGACCTGGCATGGTGAATCAAAGGCACCTTTCCTCAGACTCTTTCAACAGGTTATTTGGCTGTGTGCTGGGGCCAGGTATAACCTGAAGGCAGATATTCAAAGAGGTATGTCCTGCATGCAAGTGGGGAGGCTTCAATAGTAACCCTAAATTAAACTGAGCCAGCGTTCACAGGGCCTTCCAGGCAGAAGAAGAAAATAAGATAGCGTAACATAAGAGGGCACAGGAGAAGTATTTTGCTCTGTAATGGCAAATTACCCACTCAAAAATAACATAAAGAAGGGAGGAAAAAATTAACGAATAAAGTCTGCACATTATTTTAAATCACAGAAGTGTCAAAAATGGTAATGCCTATATCAAGGCTGCCCTAATGTAGCTTTAATTTGCATGCCATTGGCATTGATTTGATGTGAATATTTACTCTCCTATTCAATTAAGAAAATCCATAACTGCCACCATATTTTAATGTTAATGTATTTTTACACAGCTCTCTGTTTACCTTATTTTCTCTTCTATAACATTAACACTTTTTTTTTGTTAAAAAATGTGTGAAAGATTAATTTGTAGAATGACGGGATATGTGGGTGTGTAGCACAGGCCAGATGGAAGGGGTGTAACATGACAGTTTTCTTCTGTGGCTTCGTTTTGTTTTTATTGTTGCAAGCGAGCAAAGTATAACTAAAATTATCATTTCTTCTCTGGGCAAAAAGAACTAAGTGGTAAGTTCCTCTTTTACTCCCCGTGGCTCTCCGTGCTCGCCATGCAGCTGCAACCCTGTTCAGCGTAGCTGACAGGTTGAAAACCATTTGTCTAAAACTCCAGCTTATGTATTTGAATTATTTAAAGAAGAGAATTTGTACACGGGGCTCCATAATTCTGTGTCGTGGAATGGATCTGAATGCAGATTTATTAATAAACAAGAGCAATCTGGTGAGACTTATGAGTCTTCTCCTGACTGATAAGGATACCTCAGGGTGAAAACAGCCACTGATGTCAAAAAAAGAAAGAAAAAGGAAAAAAAATCTATCCAAGACAAAGCTTTTTAAATCTATAAAGCTATCCATTCAAGAAAGCTTTTTAATTGTTGAAAGAGGACTGTTCCAAGGCCAAATTCTAATTTACACATAAGTATTGTAGGAGTTTGGTATAGTAAATGTCCTTATTGAAGAATAAAGCAATTAGCACAGTAACTCGCTGTCATCTGGCACGTAAAGGCATTCCAAGAAAAAGTTAAGTGTTGAGGAAAGGAGAGAAATTCAGGACAGCATGTGGGAGAAGAATATGGAGGCTCCTTTTTATGCCACTCAGGAGGAAAGGAGGGGAGAGAAAACCCACTGCAAACTTAATCTGTTCCCTTGCCTCACCACAAATTGACCCAAGTTTCTTCCCTTCTTTTAAAGGAAGGGGGGAACACACACACCACCACCACCACCCCTGCCCAAGTCCTTACTTAGAGGCTAAAATCCTGAAACCATGTTACCGTAAGCAAAATATAAGCATTTTTTATCCTCATCTACGAATGCTTATTCTGCTCTGTGATTGTGCCCGCATGCCCGTGAGCACGCACACACTTCATGAGCTTCATCTGATACTCTAGTCTTCTGTGTGAGGGCTACCCACTCCCCTATATATGAGAAATCATTCCATAAAAATGGTTACCCTTTTTTTCCAGAATACATCCACACACATCTCTTGGCTATGTTTTTATGCCCTGCAGGTATACCTGCTGCAACACCTGGGATCTTTAAACAGGCACACAGGACTTTCTTCCATCTATAAACAAACACAAACATGAAAATGCTGTTAAGTTTGCACATCAGGAGACCTTTTTACTTGGCATTTCAACCACTTTCAGTAGGGGTGCAAGGATATGTGTACCAGCAAAAGTGTCTATTTTACTCCATTCTCTTGGCAGAAAAAAAAAGAGGGTTTGGTCAAGTTTTCAAATAAACAAAATGTTTTGGTTTAATGCTCAGCACAACAAATTTCAATACAGAAAGAAAATGTCTAAACCACCAAAAGTAACAGAAACGGGACATTATAATTCAAATAACTACTTTAGCAATAACTTAATTTGATTTTCTACTGGTTGAGTAATAAAATAGAGCTTGAAAGATGTATTAAATACTCCCATCCCTGTCCATCCATCCTACTGCAGACGGAGGATTATTCCATTTTGAGAGTTTTGCTCAATCTAGGTTACTGGGTCTTTGTTGGGTGACTCTTAAGTAAAAATATCAAGGTTTTTACCAGTTTCTCTGGGAAAACACTGCTTTCCGTTAATGTCATGTCATCAGTCCGGGGCTTGCTGAGTCAAGAACCCCTTTTCCTTTTTTTCTTACGCATATATTTTTCCAACATTAGCAGGTTTATGCCCTAAATTTAATTGACACACAGCAGTTTTCCACTTTTCTCTTTAGTATTTCCCTCAAAATGAGGCCTTCCAAGCCTGTGAGCAGTTGTAGAGTATTCTCCGGTTTACCATCTCTTTGATGTTTAGCCTCAGTTACGTACCTAGAGTTACTGGAGTGTACTCCAGAGCCACCAGCAGTTTACCTGGTCTGTCCTGGGCTTGGTGTCACTGGGGATGTCCTGCTCCTATGTCACATTGTGAACTCCTATCGAAGACCGAGGAAGTGATGCAACTACAAGAAATGAGGAGAAGACTTCCAGCGCGAAGGGGCGAATGGGACAGCAGACCCCAGTAGTTAGCATTGCACATCATCCTTTTACTCAATACCACCTTGAAAGGTGGGTTTGTGGTTGTGTGGAGGCTTTTAGGTGCCGTCTCCACAGTTCCTTCCCAGAGCTAAGGGGGTGCAGTGCAAGGGCGTCTAGCACTGTAGTCACCAGACCCACCCCAGGCATGCAAGATTCACCCCGATGTGGTTTTTATGGCCACATGTGCCAGCCCTGTGCCTTGTGAGCCCAGTCCATGCCCGGATAGGTTTTGTCTTCTAATCCAGTGAGAAACCGTAGAAGAAGTGAGCTTAGAGAATGCCATCAGAGAGGGGCAAGTGAAGCCTCATGTTGGAGGTAAACTAGATAATGAGAACAGGTGCCAACTCCTGACGCTTGCACTTCCACTACAAATACACCATGCTGCTTCAGGTGACTGTCAGGAGCTAGCTAGCAGTACGTCAGTCCACGTAGCAAGGAGCAGTACCAAGACTAGCTATCAGAAAGCAAGGGCTGCCCATTTCCAAGTAGCCGTGTGCATCCTGGCTCCTAAGGGGGTGCTGGAGCTGCTTCCTCCATAGAATTGCTGAGATTGGAAGGGACCTTTAAGATCATCAAGTCCAACCGTTAACCTAACCTGAAAAAGTCACTTCTAAACCATGTCCCCAAGTACCACATCTACTCTTTTTTAAACACCTCCAGGGATGGCAAATCCACCACCTCCCTGGGCAGCCTATTCCAATGGTTGATAACCCTTTCAGTGAAAAAATTTTTCCTAATATCCAATCTAAACCTCGCCTGGCATAACTTGAACCCATTTCCTCTCGTTCTATCCCTTGTCACTAGGGAGAAGAGGTCAGCCCCCACCTCTCTACAACCTCCTTTCAGGTAGTTGTAGAGAGTGATAAGGTCTGCCCTCAGCCTCCTCTTCTCCAGGCTAAACCACCCCAGTTCCCTCCGTCGTTCCTCATAAGACTTGTGCCCAGGATCTTCCACCCGCTCCTGGGGATACGGCGGGTGTAGGATGAGGAGATAACCGAGCAGGAACAAACCACGTCAGCAGGCAGGAAGGTATGTTTGCCTGGGGAGACCCTTTGCACATCAAACTAGGTAAAGCAAGCAAAAAGAATAACAAACAAAAGCTTCCTCAGCCCGGGGCGGCGGGGGGGGTTCGACGTCGTTCCTGTCTCCAGGCAGGGAGCCGAGCTGCCCCGCAGACATGCTTCCCCCATCTTCCTGGTCGCCTTCACTACACCCTGCCTCCCCCTTCCTTCAAGGAAGGAGGAAAGCTGGAGTCCACTCACTACTTAATTAAGCCGTCTTATGCCATGTTATGCAGTGCATGCTCTGCAGGAACGCCTTATTCTTTCAGTAGCACTTGGCTGTTTCAGCGTAATATTTCTTCTCCTCTTCCATCGTACCCCCCAGCACCTGCTTCTGTGGCAATACTATAGTTTGGTTCCTGTTTAAAGGGGAATGAGAGCTAGCTGGTGGGCCATGGGCTTAAAAACTGGCCCTTGTTAACACTATTCATGTCAGTCTTTGGCTGCATATTTGTCTGTCTTAATACAGATAGGTAGGTTTTAGTTTCCCGCTAGTAATGCCAACAAAGACGACCTTCTTTTTCCTTCTTAAAAAATCCCAAGAAACCCCAGGTTTTCTTTGTTAAAAACTCATTGCCGGTACCTTTTTTTTTTTTTAAGTGATAACCACCAAAGCGGAGAAATCTGTCTTCAGAGCTGTTAAGACAGTCACAGTGAGGCTTTGAGCATGAACAGGTACAAGTGGGCTTTGGAAAAAAAATAGTATGCATTTTGTCACTGTACAAAAATAAACAAACTCTGCCAAAAATCAAAGTACTGTGGGAAAGCAAGCAGACTGTCAAGCTGCATAACCTTGTCCACTGCCATCTTCATACCTGATGTACAGGATTCAAATCAGTACTGAAAATACTGATTACATACCACATTTTCTCCCTGGTTTTCAGAAACTAATTTGTTTTTGTTTTGTTTTGTTTTTTTCCTTTTTGTCTTGTATATTTACCACGCTGCCGCAGGGTTGTACTTGCTCCATAGGTGCAGCTGAGGATGCAGAGGGGTGGCTGCATGCCAGCCTGCTCTCAGTCCTGGGGATTTTGGAAGTGGTCCCACAGCCTAACCTGGGCCACCCTCAAGGCGTGGGTGCCAGCTGCAGCCCCCTGAGTGTGGGGGTCCCCAGCAGCCCAGGTGGGAGACGCTTCTGGAGATGTCCTGTTTTCTCCCGCTGCTTGTGCTCCTCGGTCTCTGGTACTGTTCTGGACTTTACGCGCCTGGCATTAGGGCAGGTTGGGGAAAACTTCCAGGTCTCCTGTATGACACAGGGGGCTCACATCCATCAGGGCAGCTCTTAGCAGAGAGCCTGGATTGTAGCCCACAGCCAGGACAAAACACTGGATTTTAGTTTTTCTTGCAGATTTCTGTGGTTGCTTTTCATTGTTAGGTTGAATTTTCTTGCTAACAAAAATGATTTCCAGCCTTTTATTTCCACTGGTTGGTCTTATTTTTTCTCTAATCGTCATAAAACACTACAAGTATCATGATGCAAAGGTTTTGTGTGTATCGGTCCCTCCTAGTAGCCAGCTCGACATGGAGACACATGCTTTTTCCAAGCCCAAAAATCAATTTGACCAATTTTAGCAAGAGGCTGAAAAAAACATTATGCACATCTCTAGAAAATATTCCTTGCCCCAGCCAAATGAACAAACATTTCACAAGGCTGAGCAATAGTGTCGTGCTTTCAAGATATTCTCTGCCAAGGATTTTGTTCTCCTGATGATACTTAAGCCTTCTGCTGATGGGACAAAGACCTCTGGGAACCAGCTACAGGCAGAGCTTCCCCACTTCACCAAGAGCATGGGGCTGGTAATAATTTCAGGGAAAGGAATGAAAGGAGAGATTCCACTGAAATCAGCTTTAAAGAAATACATAATTTACCTCTGTTTCTTTATTTCAAAAACATTAGGTACTGGAACATTGCTGTTTCTTTCTTTGAGACCTTACTCAGCTTCAGGGTGGGTTGGGGAAGGTGTTTATACCTTCGCCCTACAACCCACCCACCCCTCAGTGGGGTGGGAGCCAGGAAGCAAGATCTAACCTGGCTACCTTTTTCTGGAGGAACACTGACTCCCGTCCTGCTGGACGGAGCTCATGTGGAGTGTGCTTATGTGTTCATGTGCTCCATAAAAACCCGACACTCTCAGACTGCATCCTCTGTATGCAGACTGGGTTTTGTAGGAACGGCCAGATGAGCTGCAAGGAAGTCATCTGGATGGTACTCGGTTTCAACTGTAGTACCCAGAGGAAGGGCATGGTAGAAAGCACTCAAGCTGCAGTACCTGCCACCAGCTCACCGGCAGTCCTATGTTTTCTTCAGTGACGTGGGGGCTTCCCCGTAGGAGCCTCAAGAAGAGAGATCAAGCAGTTAAGGTCATGGGCTAGGTTAGGGGACAGTCTAGGCTCTGCCCTCATCCCTGTGGCATCCCCTGCCTTGGTAAAGGAGGTTTGAGTTACCAGTGCTGTGCTCTACAGAGCTACTTGGGAGGTTCTCAGATCAGACGGCAATGAGCTCCACAGAAAAGCTTATAAATATATTAAATTTATGAACATTTACTGTACGCTGCACACTGAAATCTGCCAACACTAATCCAAAAGAATTACACATTTTAGGCCTGAACATAACATACTGTATGCAGTAACTCACATCAGAGCAACCCATATGCTACTGTTAATGTGCCAACTGACACATGTTAAGCCACAAACATAAGAAAGGATTGGATTTCAACTGCATTTTTGTATTCCAGTTATTCCTCGGGTCCATAATTTTTATTCACCATCATCTTCTCTCATCTCTCTAGACAGAGGGCTCTCCCTAATGCATCTTCCACTCCCCCTACCAGATTTCCTGCTGGGTAGAGGCTGCCCAGGAGACAAAGCGACTAACACAAGCACATAGGCTGAGAAGCACAGAAATAGAACCCCCCGTGCAATAATCTAGGTCACTTAATAGCCTACTTTCAGGGTTCTCGGTGAACCCTGTACCCACTCCTGCTAGGCAAAGAGAAACCCTGAGAAGAAGTGGGTGGATGAGTAGACAGCCAGCCATCCCAAGTGTCAGATCTGACTCCTCGGGAGAGATGCGTTGAGGATGCTCTGACAGAATGTGTCTGAGCTGGAGGCAAATGTTTCTGTATTACATTCATGACACAAGAGTTCTGCCACCTAGCAATATGTGCGCGCTGTTGTTTCTTGATGGTAATAACTGGATTTTTCCAGGGAGCCAGTGAAAGCACCCCAATGCTGTTACAATAATTAGGTTTCAAGAAGATTTATTGAGCTAGCATAATCCACCAGAAATTGGTATGTTTTACATAAAGCGAGTCAGGACCAACAGCAGGAGTCTCTGAGCATAAATGTGCCCTGCATAGCAGGAAGGAATCTGCTTCTCAACCTTTCAGGTTTGTCAAGGTGTGACACCGGCAATCGAAACATGCAACAAGGGACCAAACCGCAACCATCTTCAGTTCTGCTCCCCAGCTAGCCAAACTCATAGATTCGCATGGGGTTAGTGGCAAAAATTGTGCAAAGGATGCTATTTCATTATGTAAGCAGGAGGGTTTAAAAAAGGAAAACCGATAAGAAGACAAGAGCACATGTCATCATGCAGATTTAAACCACAAACTTTCAGTTACCTTATCAGATAAATACCACTTAGGGAAGCAACTGATGTATTTTATGTAGGCCAGCTACTGAAGAGGATCTGATAGAGGTTTAAGTGATAGATTCCGCAAGTATTTGGCAATGCATCAATAACGTACTGGAGAGCTAGACTCCCGAGTCTCTTCTTGATTAAAGGAAAGCAGCTGCTGGAGTCTTAGAGCTAGAAAAAGCAACTAAATGTGCCATGTGAGAAACCAGGACTCGGCTCCCACCTCTGCTAGAGCTGACCTGGTGTAAATTGTGAAATGAGAGAAAGAATGGCTGGCTTGTGTTTGAGGTAGGAGGAGAGACGGCACAGTAATAATGTCCTCCAGTCCATCGGTAGAGACCACGATGCACATACCCCCAGCCTTTACTTCAACATATCCCTACGGATTATTTGGATCCTCTCTCTTTCTCTGTCCTTTCGGCTTGTGTGGGCAATGCAATGTAACCCGTAGCGTCACGTGCTGCAAAAACTAATAATACCCTGGAGATGATGGAAATAGCATCCTTGAGGTAAGAGCTTGCACTTTAATTTCAGCACAGAGAAATCTTGTGGGATTCCCTTATTCAGAGTTATATACCTCACTCTTTTCTAGAAGCTTCAAAGACTTTTATGCTAAAGAACCCTTTCATCATGTCCTCAGACTGGCTTAATTAAATTTGGGGTACTACTGCGCTTTTATAAAATAAGCAGAAAAGTGCCTACCATTTAAGCATACTACTGTATTTAATTTTATTTTTAATATTATTCTGACTTCCTTTTTTATTTAAAAAAAACATATAAGATTTGCATGTGAGTGACTGCAGAGTCTAAACGCAGAGAGATTAGGCATGTTAGCCCTGCTCATTAAAGTCTGCGGGATTTAGGCATTTAAGACAGTTCTGAATATAAGACAGAGGGCTATTCATTAATATTAACTTTAATTTGATAAGGACAGGCTCCCAAGACTCTCTTTCTAATCAATGAAGAGGGAGGTACTCCCCTGAGGTCTCTTCGTTAGACCTGTGCTCCAGGGCTCTGCCCAACTTGGGGTCCAGGACAGGACCTCCCCTCTCTCCATTGCTGTAAGGGAAATGTAGCAGAGCATAGCTGCTGAGCAATGTATCTAACAGAAGTATTTGGAATAGGCTAGCGTGAATCCTCTCCGTAGTGTGTTGATAACAATGCCTGCTTTTTATGCCTAAAGAATTTGTCCGTAGAGGTGAGACAGAAGACACTATGTGCAGTAAATATTTGAAGTTCAGTAGCTGAAGTTCAGCAGTGCAAGTTCAATGGCTGACAGAGGGTATGAAGGTCATGAGAAAAGCCATGCTGTGTCAGATCAAGTGTCCATCTAGTCAAACATTCTGCACTGAGCAGGGGCCAAAATATGTTGTGGGAAGAGTCTAAAAGCAAGAGAACCACGTAGAGAAACATCCCCCCATAACAGTCCCCCAGGCTCCAGTGATTTGCAACTCAGTGACCTTCTGAGCCAGAGGTGGTATCTTGGTGTTTAACTGTCCTCGGTGGATTTTCTTTTCTTCTACAAATCTGTCCAGTTGCTTCTTAAGCCTATAAAAACTTTCAGCCTCATGTGGCAGACCATCTCTAGCTAAACCACATGCTGTGTGTCAAGGTGGTGAATCTTCTTCCATGTTTTTTGGACCTGCCATCTGATAGCGTAGTTCTTGTATCAGAAGAGACAATAAATAATCCATCCCTATTCACCCTCTTTACAGCACTTTTTGGGTTTTTTTTATAGATTCTTGTCATCTCCCCTTCTTTTCCAGGCCGAAGAGTCCTGGTCTACTTTGTCATTCCTGATACGATGTGTGTGAATTTACAAGTTAGATGAAAATTAAATTGTTTTGTTCAAGAAGAGCTAAAGTGCATAGATGAACAGAAATGCTTAAGTACATGTAAACAGGGAATGAAAAAAATTATTAGGCTTTAGAAGACATGGTACTTCTAGCCTGTGGGTCTCCCAGCGAAAGCCAGCTGGAACTCCTGTCTCAGTCCCTGCTGGTGGTTCTCTTGGGCTGCCAACATGCCTCCAGTACTTACCAGAAGAAGCAAAACCTCATATGCTCCATTTACCCTATTTTCCCACCACAGCTGTAGAAAGCCTGGTGAGAAGAGACATCCTTCATGCTCTAGCAGCTGTGCTGGGAAACCCTTTCTTCCCCTAAAATATGGGGAAGCTAAACTGGAAAATTTCTTGCAGATTACCCTGCCCCTCCCAAAGGCTTCAGTTGATCAGGGAAGAACGGTTGCCCCCCCAGAAAATGATGATTAAGATGGTGAGTATGGTGCCCTTGTGTTCATGCACATTCACTGACCTCGTGGCGCTGCTTCCACCCGTGAGGAAGGCTGGGGGAGACGCGCATACCAGGACACTGTCAGCGAGTCTATGTGCTTGGTTAGTATCCTGAGTGAAGGTGTAGCTGGTTGGGATGTAAGAAGATCTTTATGGATGACTCAACCTGCAAGTGAATTTGGGCTGACAGTATTGTTCATTGCATGCATGAATGTTGTCACAATGTGTCGGACCGTGTCTTATCGTACCACTTTTCAACTCACACTAAAATTAATAAGGAGAGCAGCAGAATGACTGAATTTAAACCTTTGTCTTTAAAGGGGCTTTAAAGCTTAATGCTGTCTTATCACACTTAGGGGCATTACAGATGGATTGGGGACCAAGATACTCAAATACTAGTGTTTCCTTAAAAATAGATTACATTCCTAGTGACCTTCCACCGCCACGTGTTATCTGGAGCTGAAGTTGAATAAGAGAGTCAATGACTTTGTTTCCATGGTTTGAAGCAATAGATTTGAGATGTTCATTCTCCTCCTTCCCCCATTCAAGCGAGAATGCAATCTTTGCAAAGCACTGCTTTCATTTATCTATACCCACTTGGTACTTGTTGCCAAATGGAACGTGCCTCAGAGAAGATCACTCTTGACTAATGAAATGGCAATTAGTTTATGCAACTTATTAGCATTAGTATTTATTTTACTTTGCAACATTACCTAAAAGCAGCTCTGAGAAATTTAAACTGCAGCATTATCTGTTCAATGCTATCTTTTAAATAAATCATCCTACTAAATGTAAAAAGCTGGCATTTGTACTGCATGCACCTATGTTATCATCGTCGCAAAGCAGATGCAGAATGTAAGGCGACTTGAACAATCAGCACTGTAATTTGCACAGTAACATTGTTTTAGATCTAATTAGTGCTTATGCAGATCCCTTACAAAAATGTGAAAACCGCACCAGGATGTAATTGTTAATGAATTTAGTGCAAAGCACATCTGCATAAATTCCATTTCAGCAGGAAAAAAACCCCAACCTCTAAGTTCAACTGCTATTTGCTCAAGAGCCAAAACACTGTGAATTGTGCCCAC
Organism: Pluvialis apricaria; assembly: GCA_017639485.1. Lineage (NCBI taxonomy): Eukaryota > Metazoa > Chordata > Aves > Charadriiformes > Charadriidae > Pluvialis > Pluvialis apricaria. Next base: position 41,415,175 of record CM030009.1, read on the forward strand.
TATGTTTTAGCCTTGCTCTGCTGGCTTTGATATTTCAAATAAATACTACAAAGTTAAAGCCTCCAGCTGCAGACCAACCCATCTGTAGATGTTTGTTATATTTGGCAGTATTCAAAGATGATTTGCCTTCCTGCTGAAAAATAAAATAAAAAAAGAGGTTCTCTCAGCAAAAAAACAAAATTGAAATACTTATCAGCCAAAAAGTAAAGTTTAAAAATATTCTGCATGGGTCAAGTGGCAGAACTTTTGGAACAGCAGGCATGCGTGTGTGCTGCACCTATAGCTTGAACTCTATACCTTGCTCCATGTGTGTGCCCAAGTCCACCTGCAGTCCTCTCTCTGGGGTTGCAGAACAAATCCATGGCTAACAAGGAGGGCCGCTAATGAATGCACTTACCCGATCTTAAACTTCATGCAATAGCTACCTTAGAAACTGCTTATCTGCCCTTCAAGAATAGCATCAAGATCTACTCCACATACCTTTGTTTCTTCAGAGCTATCTTCTGGGTTTTAGACAGGGCTCAGGAGTTGGTCTTCCAACAAAGAATTGGGCTCACAGGTTCTTTTACCAGCACGAGAAATCTCAATCCAGAGTTTGAAGTTTGTCGTGAGTGCGTTTCAAGATGACAACATCTATTTGCTGGGTCTTGGCTTTATTTATGGCCTTTATATGCGAATGTAACTCTGACGGACCTTGCAGCTATCAAGCCTTCGGTAAACTCTTTTGTAGGCTTCTTTATGGAAGTCTTGGATCCATAGTTTTCCCTGAATAGAGTGAAGATTATTTTTACAAGACCAGGTAATATTATGATTGTTCTGACTGGCGTTAGCCCATAACACGGTTAGGGGAACATCAGAGCAGGAGTCAGGAACATCCAAAACAGCAGTTGTGCCTGTCTTACTACCCTGGCCTACCTCTGTCCTGGTTTGAGTTAAAACAGGACTAAATTTGTTCAGTAACTTTGCTTCTTAGCTGGGCCTCTTCTAACTATTGAAATTAACAGCATATTGTGCAGACAATGTTCGCTCTCTCAGAGTGATAAGACCTATGTTTATAGCTGATGTCCAGGCATGGTATGCAGGGAGGCTCTTGCTTATACTTATTGCTATAACACCCAAGGCCAACCAACTTTGTTATTTGCCACGTTGGAGAGTCGGAAGCGGAAAAGTACAGTGGGGTCCCACCTGCGGGGAGGAGCGAACAGGACAGGTGACCCAAAACTGACCAACAGGATATTCCATCCCATCTGCCTCATGCTCAGTATAAAAGCTGTTCTCGCTCTTGCTCTCTTGCTTCAGTGGCTGACATCTGAGGAGGACTCTGTCTGTTCATCTGCCTTTGGTCCCAATCCTGAATCCAGATCCGGAATCCAGTTCCCGTCCACCACTGAGTGCAGCCTGGGACTTCCCCAGTGCCAGCTGGTGTCATGATTGTCATCCTGGGAGCTTGGTACAGTTTTGTATATATGTCATTATTTTATTTTTATTATTAATATTTCATTGAAGTAGTTTAGTTCCTTCTAAACTCATAAGCCTCTTTTTCCTTCCTCTGCCTCTCTCTTTGAAGAGAGGTAGAGGGGAGCATCTGTCGGTCCCATCTGGGGTCCCCTATGTCTCCAGTGGCCAATTTGGCCTAAACCACAACAACCTCAAAAACATTTGACAAATTCAGGTCACTCAGAACAAGTGAGTGGCCCCAAATCAGAAGTTAGTGTGCGACACTGGAGAGGTCTTACACACCAGCACAATGATACCTATAGACACAAGAGACACATACTGGAAATATACTGTCAGTCTTGGTCTTATGTTTTTGATTTCTGGCAGTTTTTCCCCCAAATCTGGCATTCACAGTCGGGCTTCGACCTTTACCCTTGGTTATCATTATCTGAAGCATTTTTTGTATCTGTAGCATTTTAGTTTTGCATCCACAAGGTCTGCTTGTGCCTTTTGTCTAAGAAATCAGAATGGCTTCATGGAAGAGGTGGGGATGGTGGTGTAATTCAGGGAGCTATCTCTTACTTCAGGCTCTGTCATAGACATCCTATGGGTGACTAAATCAGGCAAGCAATTTAACCTTCCATACCTTCATTCTCCATTTCTGAAAATGAGAAACGATAGCACTGGTTTATCTCACTGAGACATTCACGGTGAATGACTATGTTAAAGATGCTGAGACATTCAGATACCATCTGATGAACCTACATAAAAATCTTAATATAATCTAGATTCTTGGATTGAAATGGATAGGTTCACAAGCTAATGGATGAGTCTAATGAAAACCTTCATGAGATTGCTATCCATAGATTTGTTAAAAGGAGTTTAGTAAGATATATCCTGGCAGCAGGCTTCGTGTTTCCTTTGGCCAGCAAAACCACATGCTAAATGCGCGAGGCCCACAGCACTTTAAATTTTAGATGATCCCATGCCAGTGACAACTGCTGTGTCAGTCCTGCAGAGACCGAACCAGCACTCCCAAGTTGCTAGCTGTGGGGGTTCATGCTGCAACCTTGAGAGCTCGAGGGAGTAACCAGAGAGGAATAAGAGGGAGCCACAGCATACCTGTATGTGATGGAACTAGATGGGGACACCTAACACCCAGTGAAACCACAACAGCATTGTGTCTTGGTGTACACATGCATTTCTTCATACAATTATGCACCATTTCATACAGAAAGCTCCCCTGCCGTGCTGAGTTCTGCTCAAAGGACTTGGAGAGAAGACCTCCTGGTGTACGTTTTTCAGTTTGAACCAACAAGCGACCAATTTAAACCAGGCTTTTCATTTCCCCCTTTTCTCCCATATTCTTTAGTAGAACCCAATGTTTCTGGGACCAAAAGATCCCTTTCTGTCAAAAGGTTACTACTGAGCTTTTCAAAATTACAAGCTAGGTTGCACAGTTTTTTTGTTTAACGTGGTATTCACACATGTGGAGGACTTAAGGGACTGAGGGAAAGAGAAAGACTCTGGTAGACAGTAGAATAGTAGAAGGAGTGGCAGAAGTGGAGATGAGAAGGTTGACTGAGGGAACAGAAGGAGGTGAGAGGAAGGTGAGGAGGACAGAGCGAAGCAGGCGTCATTAAAAGGAAATGAGGAGACAAAGAACCGAGTACACATGTGTGAACTGCACAGGAAGCTTCCTTTCCAAGAGCCTCAAATCTCAGCAGTTATCTTAGTTTTCTGTTTTGTGAGGAAAACTAAGCACTGCACAAAGATAGGGGATAGAAATTCATCGAATGCAACTGGTTTGCACCCACTTACGGTGGCAGTGAGTTTTGGCTGGTATGCTGGGGACATTGGGAAACTGTTTCCATTCAGAAGGTGGAAGGGTAGAGGTTGTGGGCACCAAATATAGCTGTTTTCCCTTTTGTTCCCTCAGGGTTGGTAAAATAGAAATCTCCTATTTTTTTTGAGTAGATCTTCAAGTACTTCACAGTTTCCAGCACCCAAAGCCTTGTTTTACACACAGGGAAGTGAGGAGCTACCCACAGCAGTAGCAGTCAGCGATGGAACCAGTGTCTCCTCTCCTGACCTGCTCCCACATCACTGGCCTGGCCCTTGGATGCGCCACCAGAATGATTCTCCCACTTGAGTGGCAATTAATGCTTCTTTTTTTTTTTTTTTTTTTTTTTGTTGGGTTTGGATTTTTTTGCTTACATTTAAAGCATTTATTAATGCTCTTCATCTGTTGCTGGAGATGACCGTGTGTATCTGCCTCTTTTGAGAACTAGTTCCTCCAAGCAGTTGCTCGTGTGACTTGAGCAGCCGTGGGAGCTGAGGCACATCGCTGGCCTGGACAGAGGAGGATCCAAAATGGGAATCCTGAGGAATCCCAGGAGGAGGAAAGCTTCTCCTCCATCAGCACGTTGGCTGAAACCTGGCATATGGGGAAGACAAGCAGACGTTTTTTTCCTTGCTCTGAAAGCCCTTTTCATGTAAACTGTGCAGTATAGAAAATTCAGCTGTTCCCCGTTCCTGCAGGTTAGCACGGATAATAAAGGCGCTTCACCCTCTGCTTTCAGATATTTTTCTAAACTGTTTTGATCCTTGAAACATTTACACTAACAAAGAAATTCCACTGCCTCCTTGCCTCCATCCCTCCCGCCCCCACCCCAATAACTTGCTCTGTCTTGTATCTCTGACTTGATTTTTGGCATATATTTGCATACATTAGAAACGGAGAGAGGATTAAAGTTTAAGAGGAAATTGTGGCTAGTGTGAAAGGGGAACAAAAGGACATCTGTGAAGTGGCCCACAACTGGCAAGGAAAGCTATTCCACCTCCAGCACCAGCTGCAGGGGAAGTGGTGCCCACTACCCCAACAAGACCTTCTTTGTTTTGCTGCAAAAACTGGGAGTGGCGGCTTTTAAAGTGACACAATTTGAGGTGAGGAGCTTCCCTTTTTGCTGCTCTATTCCAATATTATATGGCAACAGATGTTTCCTAAGGAATTAATTCCTCCCACTATTACCCGAAAAAATCTTCCAAATGCAAAGGGAGTGGAGATTCATGGTGCTGGCTCTCTCTGCGCCCGCAGGCAGGCATGCAGGAGTCGCCGCTGCAAACCCCTCCAGGGCCCACCAGCCCTCCTAAACCTGCCACCTCCTCCCATGGCAGAGGAGGACGTTTTCCAGCAGCATTTGGCCCCACAGCAGCAGAAGGAGCAGGGGGCAGAGGATGTGGGAGATGGGGGAAGGTGATGCGGGACAGAATGCAAGCTGGGGTTGAAGGGGAAGCATGAGAGTAAAAGAAGAGGAGGACAAAAAGATGCAAACTGGAAGAAGAAATGTTGTGTGCAAAGCTGGCTGTGGGTGAGATAAGAAGGAATTGAGTCTGCTCTGAGGAGGAATGGCAGAGGAAGGAGATGGGGAAACGTGAACTTTATCCTGTCCAGTTGTGTGACCCACTTTTAATTCTGAAATGCTGGAAGCTCTCGGACTACATTATAAGTGTCCTCCTAATACTCAGTGAAAACAATACTCCAAAGCCTTGCTTACCTTCTGCTTGCAGATCCTCTAGAAGGTGTAACGTGTTCATCCTCTTACTGGGGACCCTAAAACCAGCAATATTTGGAGGCAGATTGGTCAAATCTCTCTCCTAACACTTGCTTTTGTCAAGAGTTCAAAGTGCCACAGCTAGTTCCCCATCAATATTCCCTGAAAATATGGGTTTGTGCTATGAGTCTATAAGGCATGAGATCTAAAGCTTATGTTCTTCCCTCCCAGGTGTAAGAAGAACTTGGACTGCTTGGCTTCATCCCCCCTCTGCCTTGGCCACTTTGCTGTTCTCTTCTCCTCTGGTTAAATTCCTGCTTGGAGACTGTTGGAGACCGTGAGGTCAAAATCAGTCTTTTCCCCATGTGAAATTAACGGCAACATAATGGTGATGACTACCCAACGTGTGCTGCAGACTGCCTGGTGCATGCAGCTCGCATGATGTGATGAGTATCTTCCAGACAGACTCATCCATACCACTTTTATCAGGCGTGCAGAGTCCTCCCTGCCTTCCACCATCATTAAGCTTCAATTTAAAAATACAAGTGACTCCAACCATCAGCTTTAAATGACTTTCATGGAGAAAAAAATCAGCCAAACCAAAAAAAATACCCTGCATGGGCTTTCATTTGAACATACGCAACTAAATGTTTTTAAAAATCTCTGGAAACTCTCACGTGTTGATTTGATTTTCTGTAAATCAGTCAGTAACTACCAGGCTCCCTTCTTTCCTTGTGTACACTTGGAAGAGGAGGACAGGAGGATATCTAAGCTTAGAGCATACCCACGAGGGGCAGAGCTGAGCTTTTTCAAGGGTTTGTTAGTTGGGTTTTCAAGTTGTTCCCATTAAAATAGGATGGATTTTCTTCTTAATGATGATAATTATAGTTGGAAGTACTGACTAACACAAGTACCAACTGCTTAGCTCAAGGTTGTGTCATGTAGTTTTTAAGGACATGTGCAGCAAGGGCACATGGGGAGGTTTTAGGAATCTTACTTCTACAGATGATTTTGCAGGAAAATTATTTTAATTCTTGAAACGGTAACCTGATTTTTGCTGTTGTTGGCAAATCCATGTTTAAGCTGATATGTTTCTAGTCGGGAAAGTCTAGAATATAATAGCATAGCATAGCATAGCATAGCATAGCATAGAATAGAATAGAACAGAACAGAACTGGACTGGTTCAGTTGGAAGGGCCACACAATGGTCATCTAGTCCAAGCTGCCTTGCCACTTCAGGAAAGGTGGACTAGATGTTCATATATATTTAATGGAATTTTTTTTTGCCACGCACCGATGTAGCTGTCAGATATTAGCATGTATTCTTCATTGAGGTGCAGGAAGATTTTGAATTTATGCTTAATGGTTGATTGAAAAAGGAAATAATAATCAAAACAAACATATACATTTGGAAGTATTGAAAATATTGTAAGTTTTCCTCTGTTTTCACGCAAGTGAGCTCTACAGTAAGCACATTTCCAAGTGGCCGTTCACTGTTCCAGCACTATTCTGTGACCTTTTTTGAAAGTACACAATCTAGTGCTGATTCAGGACAACATTTCATGCCATGTCAGCCCATCATTGGCAGGAGAGAGAAAAGAAAGGATCCAACCCAGATGTTTCTCAGAATGTTCCGATAAACTCAAGATTTTAATGGCATTTGCTACAATAGAAAAATGATGAAAAAAGGGGGAGAAAGAGGCTAGTGGGAGTGCTGGGCAGTCATGCAGAGGTGATCACTAAATGTCCTTTATGTACCCAATTTATTCTTGATACTTAAGGACACTGTGGTGCTTGTACATGAACTGGAGCCACTTGTCGCTGGAAAGGCTGCCAGGATTAAATCAGTAAGAAATTGTTTATTCAGCCTGTTCAAACAAAAAATGAATTGTTTTGATGAATGAGATTTTTTTTAATGAATTAGCACATGTCATGCCAGTAGTTTTTAAATGTAAAGCACTGAGAAGGTTTTTTTTTTCCTTTCATTCTGACATAACTGCCCTGAAATAACTAAAGTATCAGGGCTCCTGCAGCAACACATTACATTATGTATTCCAAAGGACATAGTTGCAACTGTAGGTAGGCAAACACCACTTTAAACAACAACAACAACAAAGAGGAAAGAAACAAAAAGAACCACCCTTCATACATTGCATATATCCTGTAGTAGCTTTGATAACATCATCCTTATTTTCTGCAACAAAAATCCAGTATTTCAGTTAAATGTACTCTCAGTGCTGGTGGACATTTTAAAGTCCCTCTATTAGGATTATTACCTCGGGGCAAAACTCTTCAGATTCTTTAGAGAGAGGTCTTAATAATGATGCAACTAAACCCTAATCTTCCCTACTGTTTTCAGTAGGGAACTAACCTTCCACTTGTGGAAAGCTAGGTGCCTGCTAAAGCTGAGATGACCTGCAGTGGGGAGATCACAGCCACACATTCGCCTTGCAAAAGGTCAGACGTATCACCAGTCCTCACTGGATGCTTCCACCTTTCTTCTGTGGGGGGTGGAAAAGCTGGTTCTCCTCCTTCTCCGCTAGCAGTAAGTGAGCACAAATCAGTGGTGAAGGCGGTTTCAGCTGATGTGACTAAGTGCATCGAAACAGTTCAGAGTAATCCCAAGGCCATGAGTGGTGGCAAGTGTCCGAGAGCTAGTAATGGCTTGGTACACTATTTTTGCAAAATTAAGGTCTGTGGCCTTATGTTTGCTTGTAGTCTAACTCTTCAAAATGCTACTGGATCCAGAAGAAAGTATCAGTCCATGTATTACTCTGTGTTATAACCCTGGCTCGTGCGGAGCAGAAAGTAGTTGTGCAGAACAACTGGCAGCTTGGGTTCAGTAGAGACCTGGAACCAGACAGAGGTCTTGCAAGTAAGGATGGCAGGGTTTGGGCTGTGGAAGAGTGTAATAGGTACATTCATGAGAGGTAAGTTAAATTACATTTTTGATGTGAAAAAAAAACCAAAACCAAAACCAACAACCTGAAATCATACATAGGTTCACCTTGTCTATATGAGCACTTTCAATATTTCAACTTCAGTTATTATTATTAAGAATGAGATGACTCATAATTATTAAATCTGATACATTTCCCCTATTGTTAGAGCATCCATGGCATTGGCATAAACTAGTTTACAAACTGCTCATGTCCAGGAATGTGAAGATTGGTTCACCTTGGAAGAAACGTTTGGCATCAGGCAAGATGAAGTCATGTCCATCAAAACTCCAACATTGTACCCATTCTGGCTGGAAGAGGCATGGCGTCTGGAAAAGCCCTCATGTATAATTAGCAAACTAAGCTTGCTCCATGCTCAAGTCAGGGAATCTGGCATGGAAAACCTCCAGAAGCTTTTCCATCCCATTCCAAATTGGCCACCATAGTAACATAATTAAGACAATAGGGATATTATATTTGGAAACATGGTGCTAATAATAGGTTACCTTATTTAAGGAGCTCATCTCCCCCAGTAAGTTTTAGAGATGCCTCTAGCTGAAAGAAGGGAGAGTGAAGAATTCACTTATATACTTGGAGAACAAGTAGCCAAAATCTAAATTACAGTCTAGAAACCACACCACCAAGTCCATTTTATTTTAAAGGCTTTCTCAACCCCTTGCTCACAAAAATAAACATGAAAGAAATAACAAATATAAAAAAGAAATAAAAAATACAGAAATCTATACTGGTTGTCTCTCCTGCTGTGTTGTTTGCTCTCTGTTGAAGCTATCATTTGATGAAGCGGGACATTTACAACCTGCTTTGATCAAATGCTATGACATGCAGGCGTGCTTCCAGGGCACCCAACTTCTTCATCTGATTCCCCAAAGTAACATGCCCTTCGGTAACTGGTGGTTGTTCCTGGCAGGACCTTCCTGCATTTTATTGCTCAATAGACTAGTTAATTAAGACAACAAACTGGTAACGAAACTCCACATTTTAGCCATTTTTAGAAAATCTTAGGAAACTTTGCATAATCTCCATGCCTAGATAGATTTATCCCTGTTAGCACTCGGATTACATTTCTTTGGTTAATCTTTTTAGACAGTAATAGCTAATGTTTACAGAGCTTTCACATGAGGACTTGGATTTATGTTACAGTCTTCATGGCTTTACTGTTTCTTGTGCCTATTGATACGGCAGATGGGCAAGTATTGGTGGTTTCACTTTACCGATGGTGGAAGGAGCATGCAAAAGGCTTAGGAAATGTAACCAGACTTGGGGCGCAAATCAGTGACAACGCTGGTACAGGAACAATTCTCCAACCAGCACTCCTGAAAGATGAACAGTACTCTTGTAAAGCTGCCCTCATCTTTCTTAAAATGTGAGGGCAAGAAAGCTTTCTGTCACAGGCATGAATAAATAAATGGTAATGCTGACTTCCTGATGGCCTGGTTTCTGGTACCCTGAATCTCCTGGAGTAACAGCTTGGTCAGTGAATTGGTCTCTGTGGAGTTGCTCATGGTGGGAGTGCTAACAAGAGTGAGGGAGGGGATCTGAAGGTCACTGTGTAGAGCAATGTGTCTTTGCCACCTAGAGTATGCAGGCTTGGCATTTCTTCTTAATCTGTCCCCATCCCCATCTCTCTGAGTTTCTAACTCTGCTGACAATTGCGGCTCATGGATCTTGCAAGGAATTAAGGCTTCTCTCTCACACCTTGGTGACCACCATCTCCTTCACTTGCCTGCAGCTGCCTTTGTGTCCATCTTGTGCTCCTCACCCCACTTTTTAAACAGACAGATATCTGTGCTCTTGCCATGGGGACAGTTGATCCATCCCTACCAGAATTTCACAGCCTTTGGTGAAATCTTTCTGAGACTTATTTCCCTTATGCTTGAAGCGCAGATATTGCCCCTGCTAGAGCCAAGCCCAGCATGGTGACCCACCTGGAGAGGCCGTACACACTGGCAGAGGAGGTAGCCTTCAGTGGGGGTTTCCCTGAGTATCCCTGAGCTCATAGCAACAAGGTGAGCCTGAAAAGGGGCAGGCAGGAGAAACCTACAAGGTGCTTTGCAACATAACATCCACTTTTTCTATTTTCCATCGTACGACAACTAAATGTTCTCACCTTGTTAGCCTTATATTGATAACGAATACTCTGTGCTGTTCTTGTTGTATATGGCATTGCTCTCTTAAAGTTTTGGTAATGTATGTGCACAGACACACTCACACACACATACCCAAGTCTATTACAAAATTTTCTGCTGAGATTCTCCACCACCTAAGAAGTGTTAGAGCCACCACTGACTGTACCAATACATTAAAATGTACAATGGACTTTCTACAGAGTTTGGAGCACTCTTTTACAAGTGATGTGAATGAGTAGCTGATAGCATTAGGGGCAGGGTAAGAATAATTAAAAAAAAGGTCTTTTCAAGGGTCAGGGGAAGGTTAAAGACCCATATAAGTCTAGAGAAAGACAAGTAACTACAGGAAATTTTAAGGACAAAGGAAAATAATTAAGCAAAGCTGAGGAGCAGATGGGGTAGGGGAAGGAGGAAGAAGAGGGGTATAAAGCTGGATCACCTTCTCACTGTAATTTAGTTTTTCTTCCCCAGAGGAGCACATCTGGTATTCTCTCCGTGAGCTGAACTGCTTGAGCTTCACCTAAAAATGCAACCCCTTCTCCCACTCCTCCCCTGTGACAGAGAATCTGCCATTTAAAAAGTCAAACTAAAATCTCTTCACTAACAGTTCTACTTGTGTTTGACCTTAAAAGGCTACATTATTCTGAGGGTAATCCCTGGAGGAGTATTTAAAGCTGGCAGCAACTTGGGGCAGTCTCCAAGGAGGACAGAAGGAAGCTCAGCGTTCCCAGCATGCAGCTTCCTTGCCTCCTCATCATTGTCTGTAGTGGCCTTTTCTGGGTTTCATGCTGTGAAAACTGGCTTTCAGAACATTTCCGTCCTCAGACAACCAGTGTCAACTTAACTTTACACACACCAAGCTCATATAGACTGACCTATCTGCTACTTCGGGCTGGTTTACTTATTTTGATCCCGGAATTTAAGGTTTTCCTAATGACCTTGGCTAGGGTGGTTTAATATGATGACTGGTAACATACTGTGCTGACATGGTTTCGGGCAACAATTCTGCTTTCACAGCCTTATCAAAGTGGACTGACGAAGTAATGTGAATCGTCTTAGACCAAGGACAATCCCCTATTCAAGACAGCAGCGTTCAGCTCCCATGAGTGTTACCTCATTTCTTCCCATCTGTCCACCCATGAATACTAATAATACCTAAAATAAATAATACCTAAGCAGCAGAATGCCATGTAGGCAGGGACATCCCTACAGACAGAAAATGTTGGGGTAAAACAAAGAGGATGCCCACTTCTCCTCTCCTCTTCTCCTTCAGCAGTGTATGCTGAAGCCAGTGAGATTCCTCCAGCTTTGAACCAGTATATCTAAGAACCAAATCTGGTTCTGCACTTGGCAGAAGTGCAGATACAGAAACATTATGCACAGCCAGATCTGCAAATAAAGATCTGCTAGATTAAAGGGCAGATATACAGTACATGTTTTGCTTCCCTGGTAGCCTGGAGAGAACCTCCCAGACTTCTAACTTGTGTACGTATACTTTCAAAAGGGCAAAAATGTTGCTTTCATAAATTAATTTCACACACTTTATAGAGATAAAAATAATCACTGTGACATTTTGTTTGTCTTCCTTTTTTCCTGTGTGCAAGCAGCCAACTCTCAATTACTTACAGCCCTAAATTTGTTCCGCTCAATTGTGAAAAGCCCCCGCAATATTCAACAGGAGGGGAAGAATTCTGATTTGTGGAAAGTCATCGTGTTTGCAAAGAAAGCAAATTTCCTCATCTCCCAATATGCTGTATATATCAGCCAAAACAAGACTCTTATACCGATTGCCAACTGGTATGAATTCCAACCATTTTATGTATTATATATTAATGTTATAAAAATATGCACCCCGATTTTTTATAACAAGAGAATTTGTTGTGGCAATATCTGACACCACTTCTGAACTGACGTAGACGTGACAGCCTAACAAAAACATGCCTGCCAGCATGATGGCATTGGTTGTGGATACAGAATTGCCTCGACAATTCATGGGGCTCTGTACTGACTTTTCTTCAGTAACAACCATATCAAACTTGCTGAGCTTTTTTCTAGCTACTTATTACACTCTAAGCTCAACCAGGTCTAAAAATATTCAGGTTTTGATTATTTTGCTTCTTATACATTAAAAGTAACAGAAACTGTACAGACACTAGTTTCTGGTTAATTTTTTTGCTGATGGGTGGCTGCCTTGGATACTTCAGTTGGACTCAGAGAAGACCCTTTCTTTTTCCTACAAAATCTCAATCTCATCTCCGTTATCTGAGGGGAGATGTCTCATAGGAATACATACCTTGTTCACACACTTCTTTGTGGTTTCAGCATGCAGTGAAGGAAAGCATTACATAAATTTGGTGAGGGCTCTGGAGATCTCATGTGTGTGCGTGGGGAGTATGCCCAGACTGCAATGAATGTCTGGGAGCAGCACACAGGTTTTTGTCAGGTTTGCTGAATGCAGATTAAGGGTACAGCACTGGATGTGGTCACATATGGAAGCTGGGAAGAAAGCTCCCATTCTGTGAAAACAGGCAGGGATGATAGGAGAGAGCAAATGTTAACACCAAAACCCTTTTCAGTGCTTAAGTATGTAGGAACTTAGAAACGTTGCCTGATAAGGTATCTGAAGATATAGAATCACATAATTATGTATTTTCTCATGCAAGGTCCTGACTTATGGTGGTGCAAATCAAGACGGTTGCCACAGCGGTGGATGTAAATGGTTCTCCTGCACCACAAGCGAATGATGGACGACAGGCGTGAGTGGAAGAATGAGACACTTGCATGGTGAGTGCAGCCGTGTCCTTTCATTTGTCCTCCAGTCTCACGAATTGTCTCTTCAAGACTGGCACACATACTGATTAGTGGGTGGTTATGACAGAAGTAAATTAGATGCTCTATTTACATAATTACCAAAAAGTATGAGAAAGCCGAACGCCGAAATCTCTACCCACAGTGGAAGCTGGTAGGAATAGCTTGCCTGGATAGGGAAAGTTTGCAGGGCTTGGGGCTGCAGGGGCAAGTGTTTCCATGGGGCCCATTGGGAGGTTCACAAGCACCTTTTGAATTTCCCGGCCGGCAGCGCCAGGAAGCCCCTACCACAGTGAGGGGTTCCCAGGGCATGAGGCGATGCGTGCGGCCAGCTGCTGGCGGGGGATTAGAAGGATCTGCCCCTGCCAGGTGCTGGTGCTGTGCGCCTTCACCAAACATTTTTATGCTCTGATCACCTCCCACGTAGGAGACAGCTGTTCTTTCTCCTTCTTATCCAAATGCTTGCTTCCCTTTAACCTTTGGTTTCTTAAACTGCCAACTTCTGGGTTGTGGTCCTGGGAAATAGATAGCCATCTCCTTGATCAGTCAATCGCATTGATTTCAAAGAGAAACCCTGCAAAAATTTGTGTAAAACACTAGCTGTCCTGAGCCTTTGATGGTATCCTGTGTAACTTTTTTTGTTAGCAAGCTGGTTTTCCTTTTTTTCCCTTTCCCTTTCTGTTTCCTTTTCCCTTTACCTCTCCTTCTCCCCCTTCCGTTTCCTGTCCCCCAAAACAGAAGTGATTTCCAGCTATTTTCTGTCAGACCAGGAAAAGGTTTCCCCCCAGACTCTCCTGTTAGATTCTGCTAGATCTCATCAGTGCCCCACTAATTTTTTTCACCTTTCACCTCCAGGAAACCTGCTCTTTTATGCTAGTTATAGGTACAAAATCATCACAGCTACAGGAAATGAGCAGTCCCATTTTCTAATACCGACAGTGTGTGGAACTCCTTTCCCCTTCAGCAGCATCCTATTAGTATTGCTATTAGTATTGTTAATAGCAACTTTGCAACCTGCGTTGCAGAAGCACCAGGCCCAGAATCAGGACCCCAGTTCAGGCTAGAATTGCATAAAAATACACGAACACCTGGAAACACAAATAAGAAGCAACTCCGCTGTAGGGACAGCTACCAAAATGCCAAAGATGAATAGCCCCAAAGAGATTATTCTAATAATTTACACACTGTCTGAACATCAGCTGCTTTTAAGGGAGTGTTGCAGATGAAAAGGCTAAAGAACGGAGAAACCTACTGGAAGGCAGCAAAGCCTGATGTATAGCCCTTCAGCACTGAAGGTTTGTGGCTGCGGAGCTGAACTAAACATAATTCAGAAACATCGGTGCCAGAAATCTCAATAAACAGTGCTTCATCCAAGATCCTGGTGTGCTGGGTACCAGAAAGTGAAGAAAAGAATATCCCAGTGAGACAAAACAAGCATCATTGGTTTTTATCATGCTCTGCGCTGCCATTTATAACAGTGAGTGCTTTTCCTCATTGGAGAAGGTTCCTCTGTGGGGTTCAGTGAGGACAGGCTGTGCAGGCCCTGGCCAGGCTCATCAGCTGAAATGAAATACAGAGCTGTGCCTAATATCCGAGAAGAGTGAGACAGTGCCGGAGCTGGCTTTGCACTTTGCAAGTATGTATTCTTGGGTTACAAGTGAAAAGGGCCACCTAGAATGAAAGTGGAGGCTGGTGGCACAGGCTTAAGATGACAAAGACCCCAGTGCTGAGACAAAAATGAGACAGTCTTTCCCAAAGTGATTGCAGCTACAGAATCAGAGCTCTGAAGAGGCCAGGACATGCAGTTCTTCTGAGTACATGGGTAGGCTCAACGCTGAAATTTCATACTTGGGTGGGAAAGGAAGTTCCAGTCTAGACTGGGAAAAAAATACTGTACGGTTCTTGAGTGTGCAAAGCCCAGTAAATCCCAAAGGCAGAACCTGCAGAGACATTTGTCCTCTCTCAGCCACAGCCACATCAGAAAACCTGCAGAAGCCAAGAAAAAGCAGACAATAGTAATGAGATGACTCTCACCCAGCCCTATATATCATTACTTATTTTATCTTCCAAGGCGAATTTACAGGTATTGGGGCCCTAGTCCAGGAAAGCACTTAGGGTTGTGTTCTGACAGCGTGCAGAAGAACAGTACTTTCCTCAGCAAACAGCACCACCAAGTCTTTGAGGCGATTTATGGAGTTAAATTTGCACAGTGTAAGGCACCGGTGCTTTTTTTCCTGAACATTTGCGTAGTGTTATCTCCAGTGATGTGACTCGCTGCTGGAGGTTATTCGCCTGTGCACGTGCTCTGCTAATAGACCTGACTGCTTACCCAAGACCTGCAGTCTGCAGTGAAAACTGTCAGCAAGGGGACCTCCAGAATTTGGGAATTTGCTGCAAAAGCACACCTGCCCTGTGGGCCAGGAGAGTGTGTTTCAGGGGACAGGCTGTTAATTCCTGATTATTTAACTCCATCAGCTGTTCAGAGAGGAAGCCAGAGGTACCTCTGAATGAAAGTGCGAGTACTCTGGATTAATGTTGGACCAAGAGAAGTTGAGTCCCCTTCCTCTCTCCAGGGCCCCCAATGTGCAGCCTAAGCACCTAGACCAGTCCTGGGGGAAATGATGTGGGGAGGGGCTAATCTTGAAATACCCTGATTCAGAGCCCAAGGAGAGGACTTCCATCGACCTAATTGAGTTTTGGATCAGAGCCTGCAACAGCCTTGTCCAGATTTGAATTTAGGATCGACATAAAATACTGGGGAGAAAAAAAAAAAAACGGGACAATTTTCTGATCTAGCAAAGAAGTTATGCTGCTAGATGAAGGTAGTGCTCATCATTTCAATGAACAGAAATCAGGTTAAAAATTCATTTATAAAGTTGGATTAACTCCATCAATATAGGAATCAATTCAAGGTAAAGTATGGAATTACAGCAAAAACTAGTGTCACTCTTGTTCATAAATTGGTTAGTTGGTGACTGTTATGCTTACTGTGACTGCAGTGACTCCAAGGTTCTGGGCACTTCACGGGTGGTAAATGAAGACACTATTGCTTTTACTCTGGGCGTTAGATTTAGTGGTAGCAAGGTATGAGGAAGAGACAGAAGTAGCAAGACGACAGGCATTACCCAGTGGGGGCAGAGGGCTATTTCAATGGTTTAATGAAAGTTTTTTGGAAATTGGAAAGCTGGTCTCCCTGTCTGTTGAGGGAGTCAGGGTCAGCCATCTGGCCGGGGGCACACCACGGATCCTTGCGGCCACGGAGAGCTTCTGTTTTGCAGAAGTGCAGCAAAGGCAAGATGAGGAGTGGGTATTAGGTATCCTGTCCCAGGAATTTGGAATTTTTCCCAGGTTCACACACCAGGAATAGCAGGGAGACAAAAGACTTGCTCCCAAGTTACACAAGAGGTCTGCAGTGGAGCAGTAAACCAGTATCCAGACAAACCAGATTTACATGGTGCTGGGAGAGCACACCATGCACAGTGGGCAGCACGTGAATTGGGGTAAAGGAGGGGGTGATCAAGGCATGTGCCTGAGCATACAAAGGGCCATTACTCATTATTTACTAACTCAATGTCCAACCTGTACCTGCTGTTGCAACAGCGTGTGCTTTATCATATTAGAATAAATTGCACTTCTGCTTCCAAAATCATTTCATGGAGATGTTGCCTCCATAATACACAGGGCCCAGATCCTCAATAAGGCAATCAGCAGAGTTGTGTTGACTTTGGAGAAGATGTAATGATTCATATCTGCTGGGTCCTCAATCACGGAATTGTTGAGATAAGAGAAAATGTTGAGCTGTGATGACTGAGCAGCATCTTGAGAATGATTAACAGGCTTCCTTTCCGAGGGGATGGGAGAAATATGGTCTACGCGCAGAGAGGCAGCACCAGTCATAACACAGTAATTAAATCCCACGTGACTTTTAGGTTTAAGTGGAATAAAAACGGGTGCATAGGAGTTAATTTTATGAGTAGGCTTTCGTCTCTTTGGAACATGGTGGACCCAAGTCAGAAATTTGGGAAGACTAAATAAAAATGCAACACCTAATACAAAAGTAAAAGGTGTTGTGTATTGTGAAGGGACACCCACTGCAGAGGAAAAAAAAGATGTCCATCATTACCTTTTTTACACAAACAAATGGCCTCATTTCACTGTAGGACAAGCCAGGAGCAGGGAGCTCACCCCAGGGTCGATAGAAATTTCTTTGGGGTTGTGTCTGCCCATGTACGAGGGGGGGATTAGCTGCTGCACCCCCAGTTGCCACCCCAGCTGGAATATCACAACCCCGGCGGTGGCTCTCCAGGGACAGCAGCAAGCCAGCATGTGCAGCAACTGTTTGAAGGGGGGGATTAAAGCACGTCGTAAAAGCTTGCGGCCAGAAGTGAGAGAGGAATGTTTTCATGACACATCCGTAGGTTATGAAGCACTGGGTGTGCAGACAGCTATTATATAAAAGGCAGAGAGCAAAGCACTCACAAAACATAGGAAACCACATGTTTATTTCTTCTCAGAAGCCCAGCGAGCAGTAAGGTGAAGTCCTTGTCTCCCTCCCCTCGTGCTGAGCGTTCAGGTTGGCTCCTGCTGCAGATCCACCGTTCATTGCGTTGCAGGTAGTGACCGGCCAGTGGTGGCTGACAGCTACAAAGGGATGCAGTGTGACCAGCTGTAGGGTGCTCCTGGTCCCCACCAGGAGCAGGCGGTGGTGCTGGCTGCATGTCCATGTCCAGGAAACCAGGAGAGCTATAGCCGTTACTTAGCTTGAAGGAAACAGGCCCGGTTTAAGTTGTCAGGGTCAGCTTATAAGCTGGACAACCTGGAAGACAAAAGTTCCTGCAGCTAGCTCAGTATGAAGGACCTACTCCTAATTTTATGGACATTTACAGACTGGGTTTTGAGTATCACTGTTCCTTGTGGCGTAGCTGGGACTGCAGCTGAGCAACACAACTTTGGCTTCCTCTACTCCAGACTTATTCCCTTTTTGTTTTACGAGGGTTTTAAATTGTAGTTATCGCTTGATATAAAGTGCGGCTGACTAACTAGTGATTTTGCACTGTACAGCACAAGGTAGGGGAGCACATGACTAAACAGAGGACAAAGAAATGCTTAAAATGGCTGAGTATTAAAAGACCTCTCCAGCTGCGGCAGTACGTACTCATTGAGGTTTTTCAAGCTGTTAAATATTTTTCAATCAGTATTTTATTAGTTTGTCCTGGGTCTTGTCTTTTTTTTTTTTTTTAATCCTCTTTCTTGTGAATTCACTTTACTAAAAATACCAACCAACGGTCTCTTTGTGGCAGCAAAATCAGGTTGGTGAAAACTGGTTTTGTGCAAGCAGCATGATAAAAGGTGCATTCAGAAATATATCCAACAAGTAAGCTCTCTGCAGGGTGTAAGTCTTCTGAAAAGGGAAGCTGAATCCTGCAAGCCCTTCCATTGCACGCTTGCGTTCCTATTGAAGACAACCATGAATAAGGGGTTTTGCAGGATCAGGCCCCAGAGTTTCAGCAAAATTTACTTCCTGGCTGCTCTCCACAGCATTTAACAGCCTAAATAAAAGAAGGAATTAATTTCTCTTTTAAATCCTTGGCAAGCACTTCATCTTGTTGCTTATCTTTTCATGGGAATCAAGGACCCTGCTCGTTGCAGCTACTACAGTGGAGTAGGGGCTCGAGGGAGGAGCAAGGTATTTAGGCTTCTCAGATGAAAATCAGATTCTGACCGTGGTATTTTCAGTAGTGCTTAACAAAGGCACATGGCTAAAGAAAAGGCAATATTGTGGCTTCTCCATTTTTCCATTCTTGCCCTAGAGTATGGTTCATTTTCAGCCAAAGAGTTACCATTTCTGCGGTGCTCGCCCGGTGCCCTGCTCTTCCTGGTGGCTTACTATCAAACTCCATTTTATAGTGAAGCATTTGCACTTTTGGAAATTACAGCCCACCAATTTGGTGGTAAACAAGCCTTGGCTTTAAGACAAAAGCTTGTTTTAATCTCCATGATCACGCTACGGATCTGACCATGTTTTTTTAACAAACCTCTTATGAAGAAATCCTATTCATGATTATTATCTATATGAGAATAAAAATGTCTAATTACCTTATATTAAATCTGTATTTTATCATTGTGGCTTTCTCTGGGAAATTGTAATTTGCAGAAATGCTCCACATTCCAGGCTGTAACAGTTTGGAGGGTGGATGTCCTTAAGGATGGGAAAAAAAAGTTCTTTTTTAAATGGCACATTTACTAATTATAAAATGCTCTTATCTCTCTGCAGCCAAAGCCAAAATGAACATGTGCCTTGCACTAAGAAATCCCAGGATTGTCACAACTTGTGCCAGCTGTTGAGGTTATGACACCTGTGCCAGCATCGCCAGCTCTGCCCACTGTCATCTGTTCCAACTGTTCCATCTGCACTGTTTGTACCAATTCTCCCATTTCTTGCATCTGTACCTTCTGCAGAAACGGGTCCAACAATGCCAGCTGTGTCATCGGTGCCAAATATGCCAGAATGTTCTATTTGTCCACCCTGGGCCAAATCAATGTAGTTTTGTGCTCATTAGTTTTAGCTGGTAGATTCTAGTTCACAATTTTTGAGATGCACTTAGATCGAATCAATTCTAAATCACCACTACAACTGCTTTTACATCTATCTCGCCATAAACAGAACTGTGTCATCCCGCGTTTGTTCAAAATTATTTTGATCTTATTAAATTGTGCGTGATGATACAAGTTCTGTCTTAATCACAAGATTTTTTTTTTTCCTGTAGACGATGTAGCTGCAGAGAAATGAAGAGAAAAGATAAGGGTCATGGTTTCCAGGCTGTAAATAATCCCCATGGTTACAGTAAAAATTGCCCACACATGGATACAGTGGCTGAGAAGAGCCATGGTCCCCAATCCCTTATTCCACCACTGCAGATCAGGAGGAGCCAATCTGATGTCAGTTTAGTTGCACCAAGTACATTAAGCTGCAAGGGGACAGAGGAAAATTAAGCTCTGGATGTCTACTGACCATGGGCATGTTTTACCAGAGATGTGCTAAAGGTCTGTTCTCCTCACGACCATCCTGCTCTGGAGGGAGGGAGGCTGTTGTGCTGGGCTGCCGCTGGCCCTCCACGACCACCCTGTGGGGCTACACCCAGTCTCGATAGCTTTTCTATTGGCAAGGTTAACCTGTATTGATTTGGGTGACATGTGTTCTGCCTTTTCTGTGCTCCCCAATGACATAATATCTGAAAGCCAAATCTGTGAGTCACTATTTGTTTGGATTCATCGCTTACTCACAGGACTGTCCCAGTTTGTGTCCTTGGCCACATCCTGAAAGATCATGCTATTGAAGGTGATGGGACTTCTGGGTGCATCATATCCTCTGGGATTTGGTGCTCTGGGTCAGTAAAGAAAGTCAAAATTTGCCACTGTCAAGTAATTCAACGTTCATTCCTACTTAAGAGAACAAGCCCAGGTTTTGCATCCCTGTCTAATACTGCTCAAAATAGCTTCCATGATAAAATGTAAGAAGGGCATAGATGGTGTACCATGATGGTCCAAGGTCTGCAGGTCACCACAACTGCACAGGGTGCCTGTTCAGCACGAGTGACAAGCCCAGACCGGATCCCTGCAGGTCCTGGCTCTGACCCAGCAGGTCCAATGTGAGCTCTTGGCACTGCAGTCCAATCTGTGAGCTGCTGTGTGTGAGGAAACAGGCGCCATCGGCACCTAGTGGCCCCGCATGGGCGTGAGCACACTTGACAGCTTGGGAGCCATACGCGGCATCCCGGCGTCCTCTACCCGCAATGCTGGAGGTGTTGCCCATGGTCCCGTCCGCATTGCCCCTCTGTGGCAGAATTACTCATCCCCACTGCAGACAGCAGCATGGGCACCGGAGAGACGTGGCTCTGCCATGTGGGGAGCCAGAAAATGGGTTTGCATACAGTCAGTCTGCCACTGCGAGCTATTGAAATGAGCAGAGCTGACAGCTCCTTGTCAAAGGAAGGTACAGATTAAAAAATAGCGAGTCAGTTAATTTAGGAAAGGGGGGACTGAGGCAGAGGGAAAAGAGGCATTTACGGTGAGGAAGGCTGTAGGCACGGAGGAGGCTGAAGGTCCAGCAGTGCCCTAGAGATGTGCGTGCTGGGGGATATCTCCCACCTGGGCGGGTGGGGGAACCCTGCTCCTCTGAGGGAAAGGATCCCAGTTGACACTGCAGACCAGCTTCAGTCCTGTCCTGCAGCTGTCACGACAAATTTCATCTTAAAAGTTCCTTGAGCTCTGGAGGTTACTGTGCGTACCGAAGTGCAGTCACGTCTGATCTGTTTGTCCCTTTCTTCAATGGATTAAGAAATAGGGAGAAAACAGAGAAAGAAACTAAGACAGAAATATTTTCTGCGTCTGGTTTGGGTAACTGAATTGGCAGCCAATGAGAGGGACGGATTCTTATTAAGAAATAACTCCTGCAGCTTCTTCAGGCACAACTCCGGTTGAAATCTGTGATTCATTACTTTAGAAATTCCTTGGATTTCCAAATTGTGCAACTGGAGGACACCCCATCCCCGTTGCTCTGTGAGCTCTGCCATCATGGTCAGCAGCCACCTGCCAGGCGTTGTCTTTACTCATAGGGCAAATGCTTTGAGATGGGAACTCTTTATTTCCATGGTGTTTACAACAGGGGTCTCTGGTCTTCACTCTGACTGCTGCAATACACCCCCTGATAGTAATAACCAAATAATACTTTCTCTGCTCCACAGTCACCTGTGCAGGATACCCCCATCATCACACTGCTGTGAAGCAATACAAGGGCTTCACGCCACCTCTGCCCTCTTAGCAAGGCTTACAGAGGAGTCCTTGGAAACCATTTCTGAGGCTGTCTTCCTCAGCAGCTGAGCTGAAAAGATTTTGTCCTGGACAATAAAAGGAACTTTTTTTCCCCGAAGTCAGGTTGGCTAGGACCTTTGGGGGTCTTTTTTGCCTCTTTCTGTCACACTCCTGCTTCCTGCAGCCATCTGGGAGATTTGTTTGTGGCCCAGAAGGCAGGAATGGCTTCCCTTCCTGCTCTGCTGGCCTTTCGCTGGCTTTTCAGTGTTTACTGCAGGGTCCTGGGTTTGCTATAGGGCACTGGGCTGTGTTTGGTGATTGCTGCTGTGTGGTGGCAGGAGAAGTAGGGTCTTTCAGAGCTGGTTATCGCCTTACTGCTTCCTACGGTTGGCCTCAACAGCGCAGGTAGTCCATGCCAGCAGTGCCATCACACCGGGTGTCTTAGGCATCTTCACTGATGGCCTGTGACCTGTTTCTTAAGGGAAGGGTAGCGAAGAAAGACTTGTCACCCCTATCATTTCATGCTGCCCTTGGCAATGAGTCACAGACGGGATTCTTTCCGCATTTCACTTTAAAAAATAAGGAGGTGTTTTGGAGGCCAGGGAGATGGAGAACCAGCCTTTTATTTATAAAGAAGGCGCTGTGGCAGAGCCCTGGGGATATTATCAGCTTTCAGTTGTGTCCCAAAGATATTTATTCCATTTTCCCCTAAAGGCCATTGCTTCCTCCCCTTTCAAGTCTTCTTGAATTACAAGCAGCACAGCTGACCCTTTAATCACTCAGTTTGCCACCTAGCAAGCAAACGTAGGTCCCTTTTATTTATTTAAAAAAAAAACCAAAATCACAAATCCCAAGACTGGGAATACAGGAGCAACTCACAGTTTAGCTTGTATGTTTAAAAAGGAAAGAGAAACGAGGCTGGAGAGGGCTATGTGTTAAAACCTGGCATCGTGGAGCACTAGCTATTTAAAAATACTCAGTTTGGTGGTCCTTGCCACCGCTACCAATAACACTAACATGAATGTGCACACATTCACACCCCCCGGATGATTGTCTCTTTACTACCGTGTTTTGTAGGCAGCACAGGCCAGTTCCCATTAAAGTCCAACTCTTGAGTTCAGTGCACATAAATCACATTCTGGATATCTTTTTTTTTATTTTAGATAGCATTTTATAAATAAACAGAAGAGTTAAAAGTATGGAGAATGAAAAATATTTTATTTTCCATTCTTTAAGAGAAGGACTATCCAGATTGACTTAGAGGGAGGGTTTGCAAACTGGGCAAAAGCAATGTGCTCCATCCCAATTAACTTCTCTGGCTGGCCTGATCTTGGGACTGGCCAAAGGTCAAAATGGTCCTCACCCACATCCACCGTTGGCAGCTGTCCTATGGAGAGGGATGCTTCATCAAGAGACTCTTCTACTCTGGCTGCCCCCCACAGGGGAAATTCTCAGTTAGCAGAACTCAACAGAGAGATGGAAAAAGGATGTAATCGGAACTGAGATTGTGTTGAAGACTTTTATAGGGCTCCTGTTCTTTCTAAGCTTGTTTGCACCTTCCTGGTTTCATCTGGGTGATGGTAACAAAGAC
Organism: Pluvialis apricaria; assembly: GCA_017639485.1. NCBI lineage: Eukaryota > Metazoa > Chordata > Aves > Charadriiformes > Charadriidae > Pluvialis > Pluvialis apricaria. Next base: position 41,438,462 of record CM030009.1, read on the forward strand.
GGAAGCATCTGTTTAAAATCCTCCAGAAGAATTCCCCAAAAAAGGAATTTCCACAGCAGACTCTGCACTTGAACAGCCCAATGGGTGTGACTGGAAAGGATTTTTTTTTTTCTTGCAGCAGAAAACACCCAGGCTTTCAGAAAGAATGAACCCACTTCAGTATTTTTAGGTTTTATTGCATTCATTTAACGAATGTCATTACTCGCATACTTAAAAAATGACAGTGAGTTTGTGTGAGCTCTACTGACACTTTTTGCATTATTCTGGTGGGCAACAGAAATAGGCAGGAGAGAGAGGAGGAAAGAAGCTGGATGGTGCCAAAAACTGGGGAGGATCTATGCAGTAAAAAACATTAGGTGGTGCTGAAAAAGTTGCAGCATTGAGCAGTGGCATTGGATTGCCTGTAGAAACTCTTTTAAAAATATGAGAATAGCTTCATTTGTTGGGTTTTAAAAAAAATATCAAATTTCAGCACTGGGCTGCTATGAAGGGTGGAAATTTTTCTTGAAAAATTGTCATTTTATACAACTCTAATTAGCAAACTGTTCATATAAACCCGCAAGCTGTGCAGCAGATTTCACTTCCAACATCTCTACAGACAAGACAGAATTTCACCTACTTATTTACTGATCATGTCACAGCATCCTTTCCTACTCGCTGGTGACTGTTCAGTGGCTTATGTAAAATGTGCTGGTGATTTCACGGCATCTCCATTAGACAAGGGTCCACATGCTAAAGCAAATCACCATCACTGGCACGCTCCTGTTGGCAGTCTTGTTAGGCAGGAACCAGGAGCAAAAGATTGAATTCTCTTTTCAACCCGAGCGACGGTACAACCAAAAGCAATTGAAATACGTAGATGGGGCCATTTGGGGTCTCATGCACTACTCTTTCCCTCTTGTGTATACCCTTTCAGCAGCATGAATATTTATGACTGTACTTTGTCCTGTTACAGACAAAATAAGAGATGCCCAAGGGGATTCAGTCAATGCAAATAAAAGCAATGTTTGCAAGCATGAGTAATCTCAGTCACGGTACTTGGCATTTTATGTCAAATACAGCTAAAGTGCAAAATTGCAAGAGATAGAAATTATTTCAGGACAGAACTGTTGTTGGAAGGTCACTGGAAAGAAGTGGAGCCTTGAGCAATGAGTCCTCCCTCTTTCAGGCCATGGGTCAGGCAGGGTTGGCCTGTGTTTCATATGTAGCCACTTGGAGATCATTAATCCTAGCTGAATTCCCAGGGTCTTTGACATGGCAAACTCGCAGATACTGGTTGGATCTCTCATACCTCCCACAGCCAACTTGTAGCTTCCACTAGTTCTTATATGTTGCAAAATGCACATTTAGCCCTGAAAAGATTTTCATGCTGGCAAAAAACCTTCAAAACTACTATGTTGGACACCATAGCAGAGGTTGACAAGAAAAGATAACACCTGATTAAAACTAAGTAAATTTATTTCATTCTTACTTTATTGGCAGCCCATCTGTAATGAAAAAAAAAACAACCAAAAAACGATGACAGTGCAAGAAGGCTCAGCTCTGCAAGCATCTGCTCAATATTCTACTGAAAAGTTTGCCTTCCTCCTCTAATTGTCTTATGTGATGTTGTGGGGGAACAGAAATCTCCCTCTAACTCTATTCATTTAATTCCATCACTTTTGCCAATATTTAGAGATATTGTTTTTGCATTAATGTTACTTTAATTTGATGCATTTCATTAAAACTGTTACTGGTAATATTTATTTTGCCTTTCCTTTGTATGGTCAATAAAATGAAATTTCCCCCAGTAGAAACAAGCCCAAGCGAAAGTCTCCCTGTGCTCTGCACATTTTTCTCTAAACTTAAAGCATTCTCAGATGTGGTGTCTTAGATTTCAAGAACTAGAAGTATATAACAATATGATTTTTTGTTCATTTTGCCTACAGTCATTGTGACTTCCAGTTTAAATTACATGGAACAATAAAATTAGATGTATATATGTTCTATTTTATATCTTTCATGTTGTACTTATCTGCCGCATGTCTTATTTTTCTGTTCATATATATATACATTTACTTACATATAGTGATTCAACTCAAAGTATGCTTTCCCAGACACTCTATTCTCTGATTTCAGATTTTGTTGGTTTTAATTTGGAGAACCTTTAAAGCTGTTTTAAAGCTTTTCATTGTGGATAGCTGTAATTTGTCTTAAATATAGAACTCAGACAAATCCATTTCTGTTTGTCTTTCTCAGAACTCAATAAATACTAATCCAATAACTTGTTTGTGGTTTAATATATACTTATTAGGGCTTGGATTTTCTAAGCTGTGCAAGATATAGTCCCTCCCAAGACCCACCAGCTCCCTTTGGATACCGAATTTATTTTAAATCCCAAGCTTCTTTTAAATACTAGCATAACTCAATTTATGAGCATAACTCATTCATGGGCATGAAATGTCTGTTTTAAATTTGTATGCATTTATTATTTTTCCATACTTTTCATTTCTTGAAGCTGCTATAAACTGAAATGAAAAAACAATAAGTAGGGTGCAAAAGCAACAGATCTCTGAAACATAATAGCTGCAAGTTTTTATTATTTAGAGCTCTGTGGAGGCATGATCACAGGTGTATTGAACTCACAGTCAGGTATTTTCTGATATGTCTTTGAGTCTGTAACCTTTATAAGTTGGTGAGAAAGATTTTACTGCCTTTTCCAGATTATTAATCTGCCTTGCCTAATTATTCCTCTTCCTTGCAAAGCACTACAGTTGTTTTGTGTGGAAAAAACAACATCCTCACTGGTTTGGCTTTTCTTTCTGTTTGACTTTACAATGAAGTCATAATGATGAACTGGTGACTCTTCAATTTTATCATCTCAGCAAGTCATGCAAAAACAGAAGTACAGCTTCACTGCAGGATGAAATAGAAAGAAAAAGTCGTTTGGAGAATGCTCTTTTCAAAGGCTATTATTTAAAAGGTATATCATAGGCCAGAAATATCTATAAAAATGCCTGTATTTGTTTTCACCCTGTTTGCTTTTTTACTCACATTTGGTTCAGTATAGAACCTGTCAGTGCTTAGTGGATCATTAGAAGCTCCTACGCAACTTGAATTTACGTTGATTGTTGTGCTTTGCCCTTCATTACCCATTGTCTGATATAACATGGGGCTCTGGTAGGTGCCCCAGAGTCTGGCCAAGAGCCTCCCCTCTTGCCATTGCTCATGGGCCATGGGTTCAGCTGCCTGGGTGGAAAGCCAAAGTGTCTTTTCTTTTGTAAGGAAATACCTCTGCAGTGAGAGCACTACCGGACTGATACTACTCATTTATCTGCTCTGTTTCCACTTATTCAGGGCCAAATGCCTAGGCCTGTACTCACAGTGAGCAAACGATTTACTGGTTTGATGGGGCTTAAACAGAAAGATAGTGCAGCACTTCGTGTGAGTTGCAGAACACAGTCAACAGAGAAGAAAGAAACTAGTTGCAGAGTGGATTTGCTGTCCTATTTGAGACTCTTAATATTCCAAGCGTTGTGCTGTCACTGGTGCAATGACATTATTTAGACATGCACTGAAGTTGAACCGTGAGAGAAGATGATAGTAAAACAAGTGTGGTGTAAGAGGAGGACGCTTGTCAACATTTTACAGCACAAATTTGCAACCACATCTAAATCATTCTTTCTAACTTATTTTAACTGTAGGGATAGGCATTTTTGAGGGTGCAAATCTGAAATGAATTTAAGTTCTTCACTTACGTGTGAGTAAGACCAGGTAGATGGCAACACACATTCAGTGCTAGTATTAGGTCTTCTCCATTTAAGCAGAGAAAAAAGATGTGATTGCCTAATAAAGGCACAACCAGAGACAGTTATTGCATTCCTTAATCCATTCAAATAGATGCTTTGTACAATCTAGAGAAGAGACTTTATCTCCTGAATTAAATGTGCTTTGTGATAACAAAGCTCGTGAAAGATCAAGAAAGATTCTGACATCAAAACTATTTGTCACCAAAGAAATTTCTGAAGGCTGAAATGCTGAAGCTATGTATAATTATGCACTGTCAAAGAAAGCTATCCCCATGCAGAAGACCAGCACAAGTCAAATTGGGGGTTTAAAGTCTTGATAACTTATCAGTGGGGTTGTCATGGTACATAGGACTCATGCTGTTCATATTATATAGGGATGATTTTTTTCTTAAATCAAAGACAGATTGGGGTCAGAAGTGCATAGTTATGACTATATTTAATATGCCAGGTTTTTTTAAATACATAAATTTTGTTCTATTTTTGTCATAAATATTTAAAATATTACATTTTGTTCTTCTGTTTTCCACTATTTTTAAAAGGATTTTAATATGCAAGCACCAGCTTCAATAAAACTTGTAACATGAACAGCAATTAAAGGAAAATATTTGCAGCGACTGTGTTTGGAAGCCAGGCTGTGTCAGCTGGGTTTTACACATAGGAGTTTCTTGAAATGTTCTTGACATACACCATGCTGCTTTCTACGAAATTACAATGATGTTGCCATTTACCAATAATCACAGTCCTCTTGGAAGCTGAATATAAATGACACTGTTCTAACACAGGAAATATCCTGTAATTCGTGTTGAACACTTATTCTTCCCCTAGTAGAGACCACTGGATGGTACTCTGCATTGTTCAAAAAGTTTGAGTCAGGAGAGATATCTAATCAAATTGTCTTTAAGAGAATGGAGAGTCTGAGTGGACTGGGGTGGCGAGAAAGACACAACAAAGTGACAAAGAGAGAAAGGTATAGGAGAAATGCTTGGACATCTAGAGGCTCAGAGTTTGACCAGGATAAGCTCACAGCTTGTCACCTGACGAGAAGGTAAAGAGAACACAGAAGACTCAAAGAGGGGACCTAATAAATCAGATTTCACGGGACTGGCTGTATCCATGAACTGGAGGCATCCTCATTTTCTCCAAGGGAAATTGCAAGGGTCTTACATTAAAAGGCTTGATCCCAGGTAACACTTTGTACTTACAAACCGGATTGCTGGTTTATCATTTGACTTTCCTTTTGCTGAAATACTGCTCCCACACCTCTTGTTGCAGTGGAGACAATGTGTATTTTCTACCTTTGGTTCTGCAGGTCCCTCTGGTGCAAGGGACGTGCTGGGCTGTAGCAGGAGATGTTATTGTAGTGCAGGTGCAGAGGAAAGGGTAATGATGCAAACCCTTCTTTTCGTAGCTCCAAGTTCAGAATCAATTGCTAGAAATTTAGCAGATGCCAAAGAAATATAATCTGCACTTGCATAGCTTCACTAGAAGAAAAATACTATCACAATTATATCCTTGGAAACAATAGGTTTTTGGGAAGTGCAGCAACTTCTTATTCTTGGTATTGATCATTTCCCTTATTATCAGTGCTGTACAGCTTTGAAGAAACTTTGGCAGGCAGGCAGACTACACTCTCTTCTGTCTGGTTTCTGTGCCGCTCCCTGCAGGCAAGCTGAGCCACCTGCAAAGCTGAAATGCCCGGCATCTACCAGGCCGCACTGGTCTTATGCCAAGGAAGAACTTGCGAGTCCAACTTGCTCTGCAGTGGTTCCCTGGGTGCGAGCAGGCTCCACCAGCTAACATGGAAGGTGGATGAGATCTTCCAGAGGCTGAAGTGGGTTCAGAGGGGCCGTCATGTCCCGCCTGCAGCAGCAGCAGGGTCCCAGCTGCCAGGGTGCCTTTGCCTTCGAGGAGGGGTCCTTAGTCACAGCGGGTTCAGGCACAAGCGTAGACACAGCCAGTGTTTTGGATGCTGTGTAAATAATTAGGTCCTACATCCTGCAAATCCATGACCCGCGTTAGCGTTTCAGTGTCTCGGCAGGCCTGTGAGTGCTGGATGGTGTTGCGTTTGCCAGCGGGCGTTTCCTCAGGGTGACCGGGTGTCCAGGCGCCTCAAGGGCAACCTACATTCCCCTGTATCAGCTTGCCCTCCATACAGCCCTTGCTTTGAACTATAGGAAGGATGGCAAAAACATGGCACTCCAATCAGGCTGTGTGTCTTGGAAAACCAGAGCTGAATGTTTAAGCTGGGAGCCCTAAACAAATGGACAGTAGAAGGTGTTGGCCTGAATTGCCTTGTCTCAGGTCCCTCCCTATAGCATGAGTGTAATCCAGCTGCTTGTGGTCATAGCAGTGTTGCAAAGGACAATGACCAGAGTCCATGGGTAGACCCCTGCGGAGAAGACGGTGAGATTAACAATTTGGTGTTCAGTATAGAGTCGATCCACACTACAAGGGGGGCAAATTAAAGTTTCACAGGCAATAGTACAGTCCCTCCTTCCTAATTGCCATTATTTGACTTTGCAACTGTACCATACCTTCAAACATCTTAAAATGCCACCGTTGATTTCAGCGGAGTTGCACTGACCTGTGTCTGCTGGAGATTTGCCCCATTATAATTCTTTTGGACAGACATGATGTCTAATCACAGGGGCTTGATTATCAAGGTCTCCAAAACTGAGTTTCCTGTTCTTTTTTTCCTAGGAACAAAAGTAGAAATCCTAAAGGCGAAAAAAACATCCAGGATGAATCACGGGGAGTTTTGTGTGAGTAAAAAGAGCTGTAAATAGAACTCAGGGTGGTGGCAGGTTACGGTACTGAGACATATTATTTGTAGGGTCAAAGAATAATTTATCAAAGAAATGTGAACACTGTGACTTGTATGCCAGTGATTGAAATAAGCACCATCCACCGTGAGAGAAATATCTGTTGCTGTACTTGTTCTGTATATTTAGAAGTGTCTCTTTTAACATCGGAGATGTATCTCCTCTCCCTTAATCAAGGAAAATATGAATGTTTGCCACTTTGGCCTGAGTGTTACAGGCAGAAAAATCACAGAGAAGAGCACATCGGTACGCTGAAGACACTGCCGCAAGTGACAGAACGGTCTTAAAGGGCTGAAATGGAGAGAGATTTGGTGAACTTCCAGAAGATGGTTGAGCCAGGAGAGGGATTGTCCTGAGCCTTTGCTTGTAAGGGCCACTCCACGCTGCTGCTCAGCGAAAGGCTTAGCAGGCAGCAGGTGTGGGATTGCCTGTGGCTGCTGTAGTCGATGTCGCTTGGCAGGGGGTTGTGATGGTGCGCGATCATATTTTGAGCTTCTTCAAAGGAATGAAAGGAATGAACAGAGGTTACTAGAGTGCATTATCAACAGAATTAACCCCCATTCTCCACTTAAAGGTAATAATCCTCTCTTTGTGAGCACCAGCAATCTACAGCCAGCATGCACAAAGTAATTTGCAATTTTCTTTCACCTCTGCACAACCTGCAACAGTAAAACACAGACGATACCCAAAATAACTTGGCAAGCCATTTGCTTATGTGTATAACAAGCAGAAATGAGCAAGACTGCACTAAAAAGAATATTGTAGAGCCTGAACTTTGCACTTTGGGCTCGTGGCAGTCTCGTGGCATCGCATAAGTTTCTACTTGTTAACAGAGCCTTAATTTTTCTTTTTTTCCTAAAACTTCATTTAGCATATTAAAATGGTTTCCATGAGCTGTCATTAGAAGCCAGAGTAAGCCTGTTGCTTTTTCTTGGGCTAAATGTAAACTATTACACTTTGCTTGTTGATGCTGAAGAACAGATTGAACAGAGCAAGGCTTATTGTCTCAAGCTACTTGTGCAGAAGTGTTTTTGGAGCTTGTCAAAATTACAAACAACTATGCACAAATTTGAAAGGTTGCTCCACAAATTAAAGAAGCAGCAATTTCTTTTGTCTTTTGATGAAAAGATGGAGGTAAAAGACAACAATGGTTTTATGAATATCTTAACGAATAACCTGGAATAAACAAGAAATTAGTTTTTTAAAAAACTTTGAGAAAATCTTGAGAAAAATAATTAAAAATCTACCAGTAGCTCCCTATTCTTATAAAAATTATTTCAGAGGTATCATGTTTTGTTGACAAGACAGTATTCTTGATTTTTCATGTTAATAAAATCTGATGATCTGTAGGTGCCTTCTTTATTCCCTTCACATGCTAAAACAAGAACAGTCAAAATTATGCTTTGCATTATACCTTATGTTCCTAAATTTGGTATATCATTATATTATTATGGAGTATAAAAAAGGCAGGAGAAACACAGTTGATACCTGAAGTTAGAATTACTCCAAAGACACTAACATTAACAGCTGAAGACCAGAAGTATTAGCGTTCTTACTAACATGATGAGCAATGGCCATCTGTCTTCACAAAGGATTCCCGGCCAAAAAATGATTTACCTCAGTCCCAGTAAACTCTTGAACTTTTCCACATAGCAATAAGGGGTTTAATGAAGGAGATACAGCGTGAAGGCCCAGAATCTCAAAGGTCTGTTTAGGTATTTAACTCTTGTAGAGGCTCTGTCTTCCATGAAAATGCATACTCCAAAATACTTGAAACAGTATACATCTTCTGATAGGAAGATATAGAATAAAAAAAAAATTGTCAGTGGAACAATTTTCTGTAGATACCTCAGAGAATCTGTTCAACTTCTCTCACCTAAACTCGCTGAATCTGAGTTCGTCTATTAATAGTTAGTCAGATTAGATATACCCCAATGTAATATAAAGGAAAATAGGCAGAAAAACCCACAACCTAGAACAAGTTGCCTTTTTGAATTTTAAATTTATAATGTAAGTTGTATGAGAGCTAACTCACTACTTGAATGTCTGCTCGCAATGCTGGGTCAATGCCTGGTGTCAAGCATCTCTTGACTGATACAATGGGAAACAAACCCACAACCCCGGACTAGAAAAGTATCTGTCAGTCCAAGCTGAATATCAGTGTGCATCAAGATCAATATCCCCAAATAATTGCAGCCAGGTTAAGGCAAACATCTGCAGATAGAAACACATGTATGGATATTTGCATCCACACAATCCAAGAGAAATCACAAAGCCCTACCCAGGAAAATGGATCCTTCCACATGGATCCATTTCCTTGAGAAAAGCTATAAATTGTTAGAATTAGGTGGGTATATAAGCTGAACAAGGCCAAAAGAGTCACTGCGTTTCCAAAGGTAATAGGACAGACATCGCTATCATTGAGAGAAAAAAATAGCACAAACTGGCATGAATTGTAAATCAGTAGTGACAGGGGCAGAAAACAGGCTGACTTCAATTATTAAATAGAGAAAATTGCAAAAAAAAAAAAAGTATTGCAAGATATTACTACTTGGGACATATATAGCACTTTTTCACTCTTAGATCCCAAAGCATTTCATAAGAAAGGATAAAACTCCTTCCTCCTGAGTTTGTATCTAGAGTAAGTAGGGCATAGAGGAACCGCAGTGACCTTGCTAACATTTGTCTTGTGGTGCTTTCCATAACTACCAGGATGGGAAAAAAAGATCCTAAGGGCTATATTTTATAAAAGTAGTAGGTACTGAATTTATAAAGGAAAAAAAAAAAAAAAGTAAAAAATAAAGAAAAGATCTCAGGAGGGAGGAAATGAGGAAGAAAAAACAGGAATGGGAAATAAATAGGAATGAGGAGTGAATGGAAAAGAAAAAGAAAAGCAAAATACACAAGAGGATAAAAGGACGGGGTTTGTGCAGTGTGTAAATATGCACACATTCACTGCAGATACACACACGCGAATTTATATAGCACTTGGGAATTTTTAACAGGGGGTACCTCGGCATCAGGCTCCTGCCCTGCATGCAGATTGAGTGCACCTGAGCTCTGGGCGCGGGGCGGTGGCAGGGGGGCCCTCCGAGAGTGGGCTGGAAGTCACTCCCATTAGCATCACCTTGAAAAGTGTCATCCTGAACGGTGAAACGGGCCTTTCTGCTGACAAGGATGCATTGAATAAATAGTTTGGCTTCCTCCTGAAAAGCTTGTAAGTTAGTGTTATATTAGGACAATTTTCTCTCCCCCTTTTTTTAAAATCTGAACTCAGAAGTTTCTTATAAGGAAAAACTGCTTGTTTTAAGGTCAGTGGAAAAAAAAAAAAAGTAATTCTCATGAGATTTGAAGCCAGTGCAGAGAGTCTGGGAAAAAAATTGTTTCTAAGTATGACACTACAATGAAAATCAATGATGGAAAATGGTAGCTTTTTGCTTGGCAGTTTGTAGGCAGCCACATCTGTTTGCTTAAAGACAACAACTTAAATGCTGTTTGCTTGTGTTCAGACTGCAGCAACGCAGTATCTCCTCAATAGATCAGTTTCCTCAGTTTTGATTGATTATATTTGTGCCAAATTTTCAGAACTCTTCCTTTTGTGGCCTCATCTGAATCCTGCTGAAATAATTTCTTTTTGTTTACTTCATGCAATTTGACTTAGACTTCTGAAGACCGTAGTTGCACAGATATTATTTAGAGCCTGAATTTCACATTCTGAACCCTGTGTTGAGTGTAGAAAGAGCTCATACCCAACCCCAAGATGCCGTGTTGACTTTTTATAGTTAGTTTTATAGACAGTCTCTTTTTTTAACTTCTAAAGGAAGCAGGTTCAATATAAAAGGGGGAAAAATTAAGTGCCCTACTAAACAATTTCTATAGGATCAGTCTTCAGATATTTATAATTGATTTCCCATAGCAAGCTTTTTTTTATGACTTTCATTTCTTCATTACTGTTTTTTTCCTCTATCTAAGTGTAATGTTTGTTTTAACGGTTTTCTGTTTATAATTGTTTTCTTTAACTATAGTGGAAAGTAACAGTATTAAATAGTTAGATACTGAAAAATACGGAAATAGTCAAATTCCCATACAGATTAAAAAAGTCAATGAAGGACTCAACAGAAGCAAAAAAAATCACAGTGTTTAAAATACGCATCATCAAATCATAACAAAACCCTACCTCATTTAAACATTTAAGGTGTGCAATTAATTTATTTCCAAGCAGAACTACTTATACCAGAAATGCGATAGTGGAGGACCAAATTGCTGAATATGCTTATGTCTGTATTTGAGCACCTGAACGTTTTACGCCATTGTAAGTTAGCCCCTGAAAGCCACTGGAACTGACCAGGTTCAGTCCGAAAGAGCACTTTCTTCTCATTTCCAAAAACTGTGATTGCCTGACCATAACGCATGTCTGCTGCTGCGGCTCAGGCTGCACTGCATGTGCATTTGTAGTGTAAACATGAAGGATGACAATGGCCACGGGACTCAGAGGACTGGAGCAGTCCCAGGATAGGATTTGGGTAATGTGTCTTGAGCAGACCTCCTCCTAGATGACAAACATTTGAGATGTAAAGATTTCTTTTGTAGTTCATAGGAAAGGTATAGCTGACCTATGAAAGAGAGAGCAGAAGTACCAACTCCGATCACTTCACAGTGTGTAGGCTGTGATAAGCATCCCATTTTTTACCTGCTGGAAGGCATTTTTGTTTTCATTGCATGACTTTACAATATTTGACAAAATTTCTCAAGATTTTCCGTTTGAGGGAGGGGTTAATATCATAGTGAACTAGTAACAGATTACAAGGAGTAAAGTACATCAATACATCAGTATTTCCACGCTTTGTTAATACAAGGACAGCATGCTTTTTGCTTACTTTTTATGACAGTTGTTTACAACTTGGCATTGTTATTTTGAAGGAATAGGAATACTTCAGGTGTATTCCTAGTACCAGCAAGGATAGTGTCAAAGTTCCTACTTTGCCCAAGGCTAATGGTAACACGGAGAAACTTCTAAGCAATATAAAATATGTATGGCTAGGTGGACTGCCCTGAAATCTGGGTTGCCTCGTGGAAATATGCCCTCAGGGTTAAGGATTCAAATGGACTGTAAACGGAAGAAGGGGCAGTCCCCTAAATAAAAATATTGTGAAAATTGCTATGCTCTACTGATATGTGGAGCTTCATTCTTACACCCACTGATCCTGGCTCAAGAGTCTCATTGGAAACACAGTATTGAATAAGTCAGTATAGTGGGGGGAAAAAAAGTCTGACTCTCTGACCTGATGAATTCTGCTAGGAAAAAAAAATAGCAGAAAGATTAGTCCTTGGGCTTTCTAGGTCATGTGCCAACTACCACATGACATAAATGACTCCAAAGGATATACCAGGACCACTAAGTAAACCAAGCACATCCCTCTCTTGACAGAAGCTGGAGAAAGCTCTGGAGATGTGTTATTGTTAGTGCTTCAACCCAGCAGTGCTGAGTCTCCTTCCCTGAAGGAGTCAATATTTGAGAGGAAAGTCATCTGGATATATTAGATAAATCAGAGGCACTAACATCATTTTATAAAGATAATGATTTACATGTCTGAATTGAAAAGGGCTGATATAATTCGGAGGGTGGGGAATAACAGCAGGAGTGTCATTTAGGGCAAAGTAAGGAGGATGAGCATGGTGAGCAGCTGAGGCACAGGCTGGGCAGGAGGGGAGCACTCAGGGGGTGGTCATCCAGGGAGACTCGCTACAGGAGGGACATTGAGATACTGGAGCGTGTTCAGAGAAGGACAACAAAGCTGGTGGGGAGGTCTAGAGCACAAGTCTTATGAGGAGCAGCTGAGGGAACTGGGGTTGTTCAGCCTGGAGAAAAGGAGGTTCAGGGCAGACCTTATCGCTCTCTACAACTACCTGAAAGGAAGTTGTAGCGAGGTGGGCGTTGGTCTCTTCTCCCAAGTAACAAGTGATGGGACAAGAGGAAACAGCCTCAAGTTGCACCAGGGGAGGTTTAGATTGGATATTTGGAAAAATTTCTTCACAGAAAGGGTTATCAACCATTGGAACAGGCTGCCCAAGGTTGAGTCACCATCCCTGGTGGTATTTAAAAGACATGTAGATGTAGTGCTGAGGGACATGGTTTAGTGGTAACTTGGCAGTGCTAGGTTAGCAGTTGGACTTGATGATCTTAAAGGTCTCTTCCAACCAAAATGATCTTATGTTTCTATGATTCTATGACCCTGCACCCTGTGCCAACCTGCTTTTGCCATTCAGCAAGGCCGGAGACAATAACTAAAATGAGCCAGGGGCCAGCGACCTCCAGGCAAGCCCTGGGTGACAGAGCAGGCTGGATAAAGCCAGAGGAGAGTCAGCCTATGGCTCTGGGCCTCTCTGGATCAGGGGGGCAGATAGACAGGGGATAGCCTCCACCTCAGGGGTGAAGTGAAGTGAACACCAGTAGTAATCCTTTGCAGGGTTGTGCCTTTGCCTCTACCAACAGATAAACTTTTTACAGATATGTTTGTAAAAAAAGGAGAGTACTCTTAATACAGGTCTGTAAGCATGGATTTGGAAAGGTGGAGTTTTATTTGAATAGTACTAAGAACTGTGAGTCCAACTTTTTTCAGGCATACAAAAAGTAGTGAAAATGAGTGCTTTTCACCAACACTATATTCATGCAGGTAAGTTTAAAGAAACTTTAAACAGAAGTATGAGTTATGAGATTCATTTGAAATTCACAAATGTTCACAGAGGAGTTTATACTGAAATTCAGTTGTATAAAGGTTTCCAACCAAAAGGCAAGGTGTAGTTAATAAAATTAAAGACTTACTTTTCCAGTTTAGCTGTAAAGGTATGCTGGGCTTCGTCTTTACCCCAATTTCATATTAGCTGAGTCTGAATGTGTCAGTTCCTCCTCAGATTTCAGCTGTAGTTCCATGATAGGACTATCATAAAACATACCTCCTCTTCTGTCAGCAACTATAAGTGCTGGACTTTATAAAGATTTCAGCTGCGCTGTTCTACTCCCTGCTAACTCAAATGTATCAATATATACGATGTATATATATGCACATCACTTTACGTGCTGCTTTACACACTGATTCATTTTGCATAAGATTTTAAGAGTATTTGTAAATATACACATATGCATACAAATGCATAAAATATATACTAGTTTGAAGCTCTTTGTATTAATAAATATTTTTCATGTTTTCAAACAGATAAAGATGCACATTCAGTAAAAGATAACGGGTAAAAATAACAAGTACACATTTAAAATATACTATATAAGAACACTGAACTAACATAATAATGTGAAGAAAAGAAATACATAGGAAGAAGACCAAAAGGGAAATCAGGAGATGTTATACTGCTTACGAAGGGAAGTTTGACATCTAAACACTAACAGAAACATGAAACAAAATCTGCCTACATGCTTTTGACTACGTTCCCTCAAGTTACAGGGAAATGGGAAGGGTGACATTTAAAACCAGTGGCTACTGAGTAAGAAACCCATCTCATTACTTTGGATTGCCAGATAATGAGGCAGAAGAATAATAAATAACATATAGACACAGCAGGTTTTTTACATGTCTTTGCTTGTTACTGCCAGCACACTTTTAACTGACAAATTATCACAGGAGAACAAACTCCAAGTGCAGCTTCAGAGAGTCAAAAGGGCCTCAAAACTCCTAGGTATGATGAATTTTGGACTCCAACAAATATATTTTTATTTCTTTTTCATGGGATGTACCTGACCTGAGTTTTATGCTTTGTGAAGAATAGCAACAGTGTTCTTATACTTACATTATAGAATTGTGGAATGGTTTGGGTTGGAAGGGACCTTAAAGATCATATAGTTCCAACCCTGCTGCCATGGGGAGGGACACCTCCCACTAGACCAGGTTGCTCAAGGCCCCATCCAGCCTGGCCTTGAACAATTCCAGGGATTGTGCTCCACAGCTTCCCTGGGCAATTTGTTCCAGGGGCCTCACCACCCTCACATTCTTTCATCCGCTTGGTATTCAAAGCTTAGTTTTATGTAATTTTAATTTCAGGTGGAAACTGTTGTGAAAACCCTGTAAGTTTGGTTGAAAGCAAGCAGAACTTTATTTACCTAGCTTTTTTTCCCCCTCATTTGCAATAATTCTTTCACCATAGTTCTGCAGTTCCACTTGTTTATGTAAAACCCTCCTCCGGATTCAAGTTAAGGGAAATTGCCTGGGAATTTTTACATTTGATACCCATTTATTATCTTTCAGAGAATTTTCTTACACGTAGTATCAACGTGTGATGTCAAACATCTACGTATACATGTTTAAGGGCTAGAGTCAAACCCATGCAGAAAGTTGTAGTGAGTCATTGCCCAACTGAGGATGAATCATCCCCTCAGCACCTGGGACTGAATCATCCTTCAAGCAGGCAGCCATTGGCTGCTGCCTTCACAGACACAAACAGTGTCTCATAGATAGCAGTTGTCTACGTTAGGATTTTGCTTGGCTTGTTATTGCAACCATTAATTGAACAGAAAAGAAATGGCTAAAAACTATCAGTTTTCAGTCTGAAAGTCTTCCAGCCCACTTTCTCTATCCTTTGGATACTTTCTCATGTCCTTGGAGGATACTTTCCAAACACCCAAGAAAAATGTGTGAAAATTTTGTCATTGATTTCATGTGAGAGGTACAAATATTGCTCACGGTCTCTAGTTTACACAAGCCCCCACTGATAGTTATGGACTATCCAGAGCCATATTTCAGATCACCAGCTTTCTTGCTTAACTCTGTTCTGGGCTTTGATATCAGTTTCTCTCTGACTATACTATGGCATGACTTATAGTTTCCCTGTCTTGGCGTACTGATCTTTGCTTCATGAACTTGGTATGGTGTCAGGCTTTCTGATTTAGCTGTCTGAACATGGCTTGATCTCTGATTCTGGTCTGCCCATGACATGAGTTTGGTAGCCAGGTCCTGGACCAAAACACAGGACAATGTTTCCCACTGTCCCAGGAAAAAAAACCAAAAATCTAAGGATTTGTGTACAGGTGTGAGTTTCATCAGTTAAGACAATATAGTTAAACTAGTTCTTACCTCAGTACACACTAAAAAAAAAAGGAAAAATGGTGTTTTGGGATTAGAATCTTCTAATGTGACAGAAATCAAGAAACAAAAAAAGCCACTCATTCTGAGATATGGGTTAGGTACATTATATCTGCTATAGCTTCAGTGATTTAAATAAACACTTTGGCTTATTACAACATACAATGTTTACAAGCCCTAAATGAATTGCAAATTCCACATCTTCAAAGTAATACCGATTCCCAGTTGTGTACAAATGCATTTTTCCCCCTCTTAAGTTTGAAATGGATGGTGTTGTGGTTTAACCCCAGCTGTCAAGTAAGTACCACACAGCCACTTGCTCACTTCCTCCAGGTGGGATGGGGGAATCAGAAGAGTAAAAGTGAGAAAACTCATGGGTTGATATAAAGACATTTTAATAAGTACAGCTAAAGCCATGCACACAAGGAAAGCAAAACAAGGAATTCATTCACTACTTGCCATTGACAGGCAGGTGTACAGCCATCTCCAGGAAAGCAGGGCTCCATCATGCATAATGGTTACTTGGGAAGACAAAACACTATAACTCTGAACATCACAGAATCACAGAATGGTCAGAGTTGGAAGGGACCTCTGGAGATCATCTAGTCCAACCCCCAACATCCCCTCTTTCCTTCCATTCCCCCAGCTTTATATTGCTGACAATGATGTCATATGGTATGGAATATCCCTTTGGTCAGTTGGGGTTGGCCGTCCCAGCTGTGTCTCCTCCCAACTTTTTGGGCACTCCCAGCCTACTGTCTGGTGGGGTGGTATGAGGAGCAGGAAAGGCTTTGACTACTTAGCAACAACTAAAAACATTAGGGGTGTTATCAAAATTATTCTCATCCTAAATCCAAAACATAGCACTATACTAACTGCTAGTAAGAAAGTTAACTATCCCAGCCAAAACCAGGACAGATGGTATTCAGATACTGTAGGAACCTATGCCATTTTAGACGTCCCTTGTATGCTGCCACTCTAGAAAAGTAGAGGTCTTCTGCAGGTTCCACATCTACCTTCAAAATCTTATGAATATTGAATGTGATAGACACCTAGAGACAACAGCAAAGACATCCCTCACTTGAGTCAGTATCAAAACAAGCTGTCTTACCTCTCTGTCATAGAGTGAATGCTGCTGCTTTGCCCCTCTGCCAGCTTATTTTCAGTCTGAACCAAGCTTTACAATAGCGGAAACAAACAGAAAAGTCTAGACTGCAGCTAATGTTTTCTGAAAATTCTCCTGTTGTTCATTTAGAAAAGTGGTTGTTGCATGAGAATGAAAAGACAGACTGCTATGGATGTAAAATAGTGTGCATATATAAATACAGATGTCTTCTTGGCCATTTCTGAAATGAAGGCCAAATTAGCCCAGATCTGCCTCAATAGGCAGGGTTGTTGCTTCATTTCTGCGGCATCTATTTTCTTTATTAAAGCAGAATCTTCCTGTGAAGTCTGTGCTGTGATTTTATCAAAATAAGGCTTGTCCCATATTTCTTTCACAATGAGACCAAGTCACAGCCAGTGGTCTTCACACCAAAATGGGAAATGTCAATAAATTTTTGTAATAAGAAAATTATTTCAGATTTCTTTCACCTGACCAAACAAGGCAAAATCAGCAGATTATCCGGAACACGCAAAATATGATTTCATGTATGATATTCTAAGTAATTTAACAGCTTTTCTTTCAAGAGATGGTTCTCAATATGTTTTAAGACTCCAGAGATTATTAACAATCTCATTTAAAAATTACCCCTTTGCTGTTGTCTCCTTGGGGTTTTTTTTTGGTGTGATGTACGCTGAGCGTGTGGTACCTCCGTGGGTGCTCTCCGAGGTCCTGAAACATGGGATTGGACTTTGCAACGTATTATTAATAATTAAAAGTATTAACGTTTTGTATTAACATCTTAAATTAACTATGGATGGAAACATATTTATTTAAAAGCTAAAGATTTAAACTCCAAATGAATAGGATCGGTCTTGGAAAAGAGTATTTTGATTTAAATGTATATCTATAATTAGACCACATTTAGATTCTACAAAGTAGAGATGAGAAAGCAAGCAAATTGAAGCTAAGCAACCCCAGAAATGAAAAATATCATTCTTGCAATTTAAAATATTTGGGAAGGATTTTTTTCATGGATGTCGAATTCCTGGAAAACAAGGTTGCAGAGATTTGCTAGACAAGCTGAATAATATAAAGTTCTTGCTGAGCTCTGAGCTATCAGTATGTTCATTATTAATAAACATTGCTGTTCTTTCTTTGCATATGTCCCCTAACATTTTTTAACTTGGCAGTGGCTTTTGTACTTAGAAAAAATGTAACAGAAGAAATGTCATGAGCATTTGTCCTGAAAATTGAGGCATTGCACTTATTTTCCATTCCCTTTTAGTACTAATGTTTTATATGAAAGGATGGTGTGGTGAATATTTCCTCTTTTCAGATTTATTGTCCAAAGTTGTAGCATGACACAAGTCCAGGATAACAGAGATTACATATACGTTTCTATATAACAGTTCTGATCTGCAGTAGCTGATACTGTGAAACACCAGTTAAAGCTTTGAACAGATCGGTAGTAATGCAAGTAGCTCAAAGCATATTTCCTATAAGCTATGGTAGTCTTATTAAGGAAATATGCATCTAAATGTCCAACCAGCTAGCAATCTTGCAGCCTTAATGAAAAGTCTAAGGAGGCTTAATGAAGAATCTAAGGACTGAATGTGAATGTTGACTGAGCTATCAGTCTGCACTTCCATGCCATTCTCTGTATCAGAGCTCAAGAAGAATGGTCAAGTTGCTCAGAAAAGCTTGCTCTGCTGGGCCATTGATGTCTTTTTCATGGATAACTAAATGGCTTTTTTTTTTTACCTACCTTTAATTTGATTTTTCTTATCCACTTACCTAATTAAAATGAACAATATGGTATAAATTAAACTTGTACTACTCCACTACCTCAAATTTCAGGGAGAATTTATTAGTAAGGTCTCCCTACCATAACCCCTGAGAGGTAATTTATTTAGAATGCCTTCTTCACTTCTTACTGTGTTTTCTAAATTGAGTTAAGATCACATACAAACAGACAAGGCATAGTTCTTGAACCAGTGAAAATCAGGACTACTGAAGACAATGCAGTATGTCAACATTAAAATGTCAGGAAATACTTTAAATTACAAAGTAATATGAGGATCTTTAACCAGAATTATGGTTTAAGAAAAAAACCTGTATACGTTATAATCACAAATTAGTGATAGAGTTGTCACCAAAAGGAATGATTTTACAGGAGAGAAAAAAAATTACTAAAAATATTTCTTCAGAAGTTCTTTCCCATTTAATTATTGTTTTGGACACCTGATTCAAGAGACTACATAAAGGAAGAATGAATTTAATCAACAAGCAATTCTCCAGGTACTTCATCAAGAAGAGCAGTTAACAAAGTGGAAAGACATTTCTGGACTAGAAGACATGAGAGTTCATTATGAGAATAAGCATAACCAGGTCAAAGTGCAATTAAAAGAACATTCATTATAATTGGAAACACAGAAAACAAGAATGACAAAATTTTCAGGAGGCAGTGAAACAAACGTATGATCTATTTGAAGAACAGCTTCTCAAGTAGAGAATTTAAACTAAAATACTAATACAGACTACACCAGAGACTTCTTGCAAGCATGCCTAAACCAAGCACGTGAGCTTGAAACTGAACTTTAAGAATATTCTTCTTGTTGATTTTAGCAGTTGCAAAAATTTTACTGCCCTTACGAGTACTTCTCAGACCACCTTCTCTACTGCATATGTTGATGATCTTTACGAAGGACCACTGAATTTGGTACCACAAATGAAATGTAGTTTTGCAAATGTATAGACATTCAAGAAGTACCTGGAGCTTCAAAAGAGTGAACAAAACAAAAAAAATACAAACCCTCTCTAGGGATCACTGTAGCTTCAGGAGCATACCTCATGGACAGGAGATGAATCCAGCAAAGCATTGGTCCCTTTCAGCCAGGGACAACTTTTCCATAGCTGTAGGGATATTTAAAACAGGAAGACTGGTGATCAGCAAGTTCATTAGCCACTAAACTATGAAAGGGAGATATGGACTAAAATAATTGCAAAATCACAGCAGAGAGGTGTTGAAATCCTATTGCAGATTTATTCACTTGACTTCCCAATGAACCTCCTATCCCAGATAATGGACTTAAATTAAAACTTGAAATTAGCGTTTGAAGGCTGAGAAATACTGCTCACAGATTATACTTAGATGACAATGCAGTTCAGTTTCCTGGGTTGCAAGGTAAAGATCTAAGTCAGTATTATTTGAAAATGTTAAGACAAAGCTCAGGTGTTTGCATCTATACCTTTTTAGTGCCAGCAGCCACAGCTACATCTAGTTTTTGTTGTTTCCTGGAGAAATCTCTTAGGTTATGATATAGCTCCTTGTTTATAAAATAAAACAGATTTCCACTAGAAGATAAAAAGACACTGAATGTTACTCATAAAGCTTGTGCTGCTCCAGTTCTAGGAAATTAAAAATATTGTTACCAGATGTTCCACGTGGTCCCCTGTGCTGAAGCTGGGGAAACTTATGTCTACACTTCATTTACTGTTTGAGAAGCCAGATGCAGGGAAGACAATGGTGCTTACAAGTATAAAGTGGCACTCCAAAGAGCTCTGCTGCTCCACTGCCCTCTAAACCTGAGGGCACCAAAACTTCATAGGTTTTAGTGTGGTTTCATAAGGTTATCAACTTGTCTTATGCTGTCATTGTCTGTTCATCTTCCAGTTCTTCCTAATGCCTTTTGAATCCATTATCCAATTCCAGTCAAATTTGGCAGGGATATAGATATTTCAAAAGTATTATGTTTCTACAAACGTGAAAATTTGTAGCTAAGCAGGGAGGAGAAACACAAATAAATGCTTCCTCACTTCCTCCAAGGGAAAAAAAACTTATAGCATTGAATTCAATAATTATCAGTCACATTCTGTTTCTGAGCTGAAAATATATTCGTATCAACTTTACAGTTTGCACAAACTCATCTAAAGGCCCATTTAGTTCAAATTTTAGACTTTGGAAAAACTGCCTTCTGTCTTGTGGACCTGTGCAAATATTGTTTACTGACATTTCCAGTTTTATGACTTCTTTCCATTCAAGTGCTGCAAGATTTGAATTTCTTTGGAGCACACATTTATTAAACATTTGGGAAGCATCTCGCACACAGTGGGAAATACTGAAAAGGATTAAGAATAAAGGGTCTATCACTTCTTCCAACCTAGAGTGACAATGGTTTACTGTCAGGATAGGGCTCTTCTCTAACAGTCAACTTTTTTCTTTTGCACTACAAGAAACAGAGGACATTAATTTTGGTGTAATATAATCTAAGAAGCAAATCAAGATGGTAATTAGCATAGGACTAACACATTCTTTCCTTCTATATCAGCATTCTCTATTATCAGATTACTCCTTAAAAATTGAAGAAATTGCTGTGGAATTGACAAATAGAAGCAAGACAATATTCACCTCGTGTAACTTTAGACACCCAAATTACATTTCTGAATTAAAAAGCAAATCTGCTGAGACCACCCACAATGAGACAGGAGACAGGCAGGTTCTTCGAGAAGGTGATTCAGGGCAGGACTCCATTAACAACAGAGAAACCCTCAGGGAATTCGCCTTCTAACTAGTGTCATAACTTAGACTTCTAAATGTGCAGTTGGAAAGTTTAATCAAGAGTGGAGATTTTCATTTTATTCCCATGATTATCTGTAAGCCTATAGACAGGCTCAAGAGTTATTATAGCAATTCTTAATTACAACCCTTTTGAAACAAATAAACCTACCGATGGTTGCAAGGACTGGGACAGCAGAAAAAACTATTTGCATTTCCACCTACAGCCTACACAGAACTAAGCCCAGGCCTTTAGTAGGATTTGGAAAGGTTTTTCTAGCTTTGTTCACAACTGGAAAGTGGGAAACAAAAAGCTGTGGGAATTGCAGGCTCATTTGCACAGAATTGATTTGCACAAATGGAGGATAGTGAGGAATAAATAACCAGGAAAAAACCCAAATGATAAAAATTCTATGAAATTACAGCCCAGGTGAGGTCTATTAGTACTGCTAAGTGCTATGTTTCGTAGATGAATCAAAGGAATCAGCTTATAACTTGCTTCAAGAAGATAAGAACAACAACAGTGTTAAGTGCATTTACTCTTCTGTTTTAAGATGAGTGTAATATTTTAAATTACTACTATGCAGTAAGAGCCATGAGTTTTTTAAACATTTCTGTAGGGTTTCAAACATTCTGATGAATCATTTGTAATTAGCTATGATTAAAAAGTCACTGTCAAATAGATAACCCCAATGAAAAATATGGTACAAAGCACTTTCTCAGCTCACAATATCTTTCTTTTTGGTGTATTAAAAAGTAAAAAGATTTTATTATAATTACAATCCCATACTAATGATTCATAAGGAGACATTATAGTTGGAGCGCCTACTGATAGCCAGTCCTGTTGGCTAGTGAAGGGAGTTAAATGTTTCATGTTCATTTGAAATTTCATCTTAAGGCCGTGCCAAAAATGTTTTTCAGATCAAAAAGCGACAAAAGTGAAAAGACTTCCAGAAATAAATGCTATGTAATAGAAAAATATCAACCATATGTGCATTTCAGATTTGTAGATCAAATTACAAGGCTGGCAATCAGATTTTGACTCCCTAATATTCTGAGAGTTCTAAATATAACTTTCTTCCATTCTTCCCTGCCCCCCCCCCCAAACTCTTGCACAGCATTGCTATGTGCAGTAAAGCGAGCTGTCTTGTTCAACTCAGAAAAGACTGTATTTGATTTGTGAGTAAAATGACATTCAATACTTTGGTACTGTCATGTCCTAGTGTGAATCATAGGGTAAAAGCATAGGACCTTTCCTAGAATCAATATTTATCTAAGCGGTCTCAGCCTCTTGAAGCTGGCATTAAAATTTATGATAAGTCAAGTAGGTATACAAGGACAACTTTACTGATCACTTTTAGCCTGGTAACTAAGGAAATTCTTGCACTGTCTGCCTTTATGTCCATCTGCCTCCCTGCCTGTCCTTTCTCTTTGCATAACTTTTTATCTATGTTCCTTCTTCCAAACAAGTTTCAAAGAGAGGTGAAAGTCTTGGAGAGAGTAAATTCCTAAAATTATAATGAAAACTGGCCACTGAGTGGAAGAGGTCTCTCCTGTTAGTGTTTTCTATATGGCAAAGTCTGAAGCATTAACTGGAGGAATCACAGTGGTCTCGGGCGCATAGGGAGGACTTAGTGTATTCTTGAAGAGGTGAGATTTTAGGGATCTGCAAGGCAGCCGGAGTCAAGAAGTGTAACGATGTGGGAAATAGGACAGAATTAATCTATAAAGAATCCCACCTTCTTCAGTTCCACTACTCATGGGACAACTTTTTTTTTTATTTATATTTGTCTGTGTTTAACAGCCAATATTTGTCTCCAGATCACTATAATGGGGTTCAAAGGAAAAAACTCAAACTGTTCACAAACTCAGGCTTTAGGACCAGAAAAGATTACTGTGGTCATCAATCTGGCCTGCCAAATTAATGCAAACCTCAGCATTTTCCTAATTTCTTGATCAAGACTGTAATTTCAGGTGATCTGAACAAGGGTATTTAAATGTGATCTAAAGTAACAGAGAATGTAGCCCACATTGCTCAAATTGTTCTAATTTAATATTGTTCCAAAATTGAATAGTCCTCACTGCTAAAGCTATACTTCCATTTTGAGTTTGTCTGCTCTCAGTCTTCATTCCCCAGATCTTCCCAAAGACCCATAAAAAAGACCTTTGCCTTTATATGTTGAATTATAGAGTACTCCATAGGATACTCTAATTACTTTACCATAATTTATTACACAGAAAAAACATTTTAAATGATACAAATCTTAATTCTTCCTTTCTTAAAGAGATCAGACTATAATCTTTCACTATAAAGTAAGATTTCAACATAAGATCATTAATTTTTAAATTCTTTTTAATTCTCTCAGCAGCTTTTAAAATGTGAGCGCTGGCTGGACATAGTATTCTAGTACTGCTTTAATTAATATGGTAATAACCCACCTATCTAAAATTATTAAAATTAATACTTCAAATTTACTAGCATAAATTCACCCTCAGCAGCTTATTGTGTTACTTTCATTTCAACCCAGACGTCATATAAATAAATATGTTGTATTCTCTGTGGCCTCAATGTAGATTCCCTGTTAAGGATATATTAAAACTCTTTCAAAACTCCTTGCAGTTATTTTGGATAAGAAAATTACTTTTTGAAAGGAGCTGAAGACTGGTTCTATGAAGACAACATACTGACAGCCTATTTAAAAGTTCACCCTTGAATCATCTATAATGATAGCTTTTTCTTGGTTTACAAGATGGATAGATTATAGAATGAGGCAAGTTATGAATTCCTTACAATAGTAATAAGAATTCTTATCTGTGTTCTGAAAGGGGAATTGCCAATAGTTTTTAACATAACAAACAACCAATACTGGTTTTGACAGATGTCGTGGTTTGGCCTGAGCCGGCAGCAACAAACCACGCGGCCGCTCGCTCAGCCCCCCACAGCCGTGTGTGGGGGGGAAATACGAAAAAAGGCGAAACTCGTGGGTTGAGATAAAGGCAGTTTAACAGAACAGCAAAGGGAAGAGAAAACAGTAACAATAACACGGATAAAGGAATATACAAACGCGATCAGGGCACCGCCGCTCACCGACCGGACCCGGACCCGCACCCGCGCCGCCGCAGCCCGCGCTGAGCAGCGACTTCCCGCCCCCTCCCCCCGGCAGCTCCCCCCCCACCGTCCGGGCATGGCTCACATGGCATGGAATACCTGTGTCCCCTCCCATCCTTGGGGAAATTAACCCCAGCCCTGCTGGAACCAGGACATTATCCACCCCTTATTCCATACCATCTGTGCCATGCCCAGATCCTACAGTTCCCAATCATTTACCACCACTTTCCCCTGTCTTTTATATATACATACATATGTACATCTATATACATACAGATTTAATCCCCACCGTCCATGGGCGATCCCTCTAAAATATTCATTGAGTTAATTTAGTCCATCACCGTGGGCCGCATCTGTGAAAGCAGTCTCTCAGGGCAGGCGAGATGGTGTGTGGTGCTGGACTGGTGCACGCTGCATTCGGAGCTCATGGCTGGTGTACCCGCTGTGGCCCATGCCCGCAGTTCACAGGTTGAAGACGTTGATCCCAAGGAAGTTGCTGGGCGCCAGCTGATGAGGTCAGTTCTTGTTACCTCACCGCTGCACTTTACTCCGCCTTATCAAAATCCATCTGTCATTGGTTTGGGAGATTCTTACTATAGTACCCTTGATAGCAGTTATAATAATGATGACACACAGTGACAGGGTTATTTAGCACATACCATCATAAGTTTTGATTTATTGACCATTCTCACCTAGAATCAAATCCCCATGAGGTACACATCGGACCTCCCCATCCTCCCGCATCACCCACCACGTGCACCCAGGTCCTTGTGCAAAAGCAATCCCACGGATAGGTTTGCCTTTGCCTGAGGCAGGGCTAACCCAGACTGTCTTCCCTAACATATTCTTCATGTGCACTACAGGGACTTTATCCCCTTCTACTGTACGTGGAAGTTTTGATTGGGCAGGGCCAGCTCGGTTGGCAGATCCCCTGGTGTTGACTAGCCAGGTGGCCTTTGCTAAATGCGTATCCCAGTGTTTGAAAGTTCCACCACCCATGGCTCTCAGGGTAGTCTTTAACAGTCCGTTGTATCGTTCTATCTTCCCTGAGGCCGGTGCGTGATAGGGGATGTGATACACCCACTCAATGCCATGCTCTTTGGCCCAGGTGTCTATGAGGCTGTTTCGAAAATGAGTCCCATTGTCTGACTCAATCCTCTCCGGAGTGCCATGTCGCCATAAGACTTGTTTTTCAAGGCCCAGGATAGTGTTCCGGGCGGTGGCATGGGGCACAGGGTATGTTTCCAGCCACCCGGTGGTTGCTTCCACCATTGTGAGCACATGGCGCTTGCCTTGGCGGGTTTGTGGGAGTGTGATATAATCAATCTGCCAGGCCTCCCCATATTTGTATTTTAGCCATCGTCCTCCATACCAAAGAGGCTTTAACCGCTTGGCTTGCTTAATTGCAGCACATGTTTCACATTCATGGATGACCTGTGCAATAGTGTCCATGGTCAAATCCACCCCTCGGTCTCGAGCCCATCTATATGTCGCATCTCTTCCCTGATGGCCTGAGGCGTCATGAGCCCACCGAGCTATGAATAATTCACCCTTATGTTGCCAGTCCAGATCCACCTGAGCCACTTCAATCTTAGCGGCCTGATCTACCTGCTGGTTGTTTTGATGTTCCTCAGTGGCGCGACTCCTGGGTACGTGGGCATCTACATGACGTACTTTCACAACCAGATTCTCTATCCGGGCAGCAATATCTTGCCACAGTTCAGCCGCCCAGATGGGTTTACCTCTGCGCTGCCAGTTGCTCTCTTTCCACTGCTGTAACCACCCCCACAGAGCATTTGCCACCATCCATGAATCAGTATAGAGGTAAAGTACTGGCCATTTCTCTCGTTCAGCAATGTCTAAAGCTAGCTGGATGGCTTTCACCTCTGCAAACTGGCTCGATTCGCCTTGTCCTTCAGTGGCTTCTGCAACTCGTCGTGTAGGACTCCACACAGCAGCCTTCCACTTCCGATGCTTCCCCACAATCCGGCAGGACCCATCAGTGAACAAGGCATGTTTCCTTTCATTTTCTGGTAGTTTATTATACGGTGGAGCCTCTTCCGCACGCGTCACCTCCTCCTCTGGTGATATTCCAAAATCTTTGCCTTCTGGCCAGTCCATGATCACTTCAAGTATTCCTGGGCGATTGGGGTTTCCCATTCGAGTCCGCTGTGTGATCAGTGCAATCCACTTACTCCATGTGGCATCAGTCGCATGGTGTGTGGCAGGGACCCTTTCTTTGAACATCCAGCCCAGCACTGGCAGTCGAGGTGCCAAGAGGAGCTGTGCCTCAGTACCAACCACTTCCGAAGCAGCTCGAACCCCCTCGTATGCTGCCAATATCTCTTTTTCGGTTGGAGTATAGCGGGCTTCAGATCCTCTGTATCCCCGACTCCAAAACCCCAGGGGTCGACCTCGAGTCTCCCCTGGTGCTTTCTGCCAGAGGCTCCAGGTAGGGCCATTCTCCCCGGCTGCGGTGTAGAGCACATTTTTAACATCTTGTCCTGCCCGGACTGGCCCCAGGGCTACTGCATGAACTATTTCCTGCTTAATTTGTTCGAAGGCTTGTCGTTGCTCAGGGCCCCATTTAAAGTCATTCTTTTTCCGGGTCACTTGATATAGAGGGCTCACAATCAGACTGTAATTTGGAATATGCATCCTCCAAAAACCCACAACACCTAAGAAAGCTTGCGTTTCCTTTTTACTGGTTGGTGGAGACATAGCTGCTATTTTGTTGATCACATCCATCGGGATCTGACGGCGTCCATCTTGCCATTTTATTCCTAAAAACTGGATCTCCTGTGCGGGTCCCTTGACCTTACTTCGTTTTATTGCAAAACCAGCTTTCAGAAGGATTTGAACTATTCTATTCCCTTTCTCAAAAACTTCCTCTGCTGTGTTGCCCCATACAATGATGTCGTCAATGTACTGCCGATGTTCCGGAGCTTCACCCTGTTCCAGTGTGGTCTGGATTAGTCCATGGCAAATGGTGGGGCTGTGTTTCCACCCCTGGGGCAGTCGATTCCAGGTGTACTGGACACCCCTCCAAGTGAAAGCAAACTGTGGTCTGCACTCTGCTGCCAAAGGGATTGAGAAGAATGCATTGGCGATATCAATTGTTGCATACCACTTGGCTGCCTTTGACTCCAGTTCGTATTGAAGTTCTAGCATGTCCGGCACGGCAGCGCTCAGCGGTGGTGTAACTTCGTTCAGGCCACGATAGTCCACTGTTAGCCTCCACTCTCCATTAGATTTTCGCACTGGCCATATGGGGCTATTAAAGGGTGAGCGGGTCTTGCTGATCACTCCTTGAGTCTCTAGTTGACGAATCAGCATATGGATGGGGATCAGAGAATCTCGGTTAGTGCGATATTGCCGCCGATGCACTGTCGTGGTAGCAATCGGCACCTGTTGTTCTTTGACCCTCAACAAACCTACCACAGAAGGGTCCTCCGAGAGACCAGGCAATGTAGACAGCTGTTTAATTTCCTCTGTCTCCAAAGCAGCTATGCCAAAAGCCCACCGGTATCCTTTTGGATCCTTGAAGTACCCTCTCCTGAGATAGTCTATGCCAAGGATGCACGGAGCCTCTGGGCCAGTCACAATGGGATGCTTTTGCCACTCATTTCCAGTCAGGCTCACCTCAGCTTCCAATACAGTCAACTCTTGGGATCCCCCTGTCACTCCAGAAATACAAATGGGTTCTGCCCCTCTGTAACTTGATGGTATTAAGGTACATTGAGCTCCAGTGTCCACTAGAGCCCTATACTCCTGTGGCTCTGATGTGCCAGGCCATCAAATCCACACGTTCCAATAAACCCGGTTGTCCCTTTCCCCCACCTGGCTGGAGGCAGGGCCCCTCTAATCCTGATCATAGTATCCATTACTCACTTGTTGCAGAAATGACTTGGAGGTCCCTTCAAGAGGATCAGAGGTAAGATCAGGCCTTCTGCTCTGTCTGGGGGGCTGCCTGCTGGCAACGGGAGCAGCACTTTTCCTGGAGGGATCCCCTTTTGTGATTGTTCTTCCTTGCAACTCACGTACCCGTGCCCGTAGGGTCGAGGTAGGTTGTCCATCCCACCTCCTCATGTCCTCACCGTGGTCACGCAAGTAAAACCACAGGGTGCCTCGTGGTGTGTACCCTCTATACTCTCCCTCTTGAGTAGGGAAACGCTTGCTCCTAATAGCTGAGATGCTGGCCTGTACAGGTGGGGAGTAGGACATATTCTCTTCGAGTTGTTGGACCTTCTGGGACAGTTTCTCCACAGCTGAGACAAGGGGGGAAGAGAGACTTTCTTCATATTGCCGGAGTCGGCCAGCCACCTCATCCACTGTTGGTCCCTCTTCGCCTTTCCATTCCATCACTGCCAAGGAGTTGGCATACGATGATGGTGCACTCCGTACAAACTTCCGCCATATGGGCCTTGTGCATTGGACTTCATCAGGGTCTGTGGGTAACTGCGCGTTATCTGGATCATAGTAAATCATCTCCCGCACGGCTAATTCCCTGAGGTACTGGATACCTTTTTCCATGGTGGTCCACTTGCTTGGGCGGCATACAACATCTTCACTGAAGGGGTACCTTTCCCTCACACCTGACAGGAGTCGCCTCCAGAGGCTGAGGGCTTGTGTCTTCTTCCCAATCGCCTTGTCAATGCCCCCTTCCCTAGACAGGGATCCCAGCTGCCTGGCCTCCCTGCCCTCTAATTCCAAGCTACTGGCCCCGTTATCCCAGCATCGGAGCAGCCAGGTGACAATGTGCTCGCCCGGAAGTCGGCTGAAATCTTTTCGCATATCTCTCAGCTCACTCAGGGATAGGGATCGGGTGATGATCTCTGGTTCCATCTCTTCCTCCCTTTCCTTTGATGGCCCTGGTTCATCATCATCCCTAACTAAGCGAACTGATTTCTTGGTGTATTTCTTCTTCTGTATAGGGGCAACTGATACGGGCACGGGCTGGTTGTCCGGTTCAGCTGCAGTGTCCGCCACTGGGGTTTGAGCGGCTGCATTGTCTGCTACAGGGGTTGGAATAGCTGCAGGGTCTGCCGCAGGGGCTTGAGTGGCCACAGGGCCTGCCACCGGGGTGGGAATAGCCGCATTGTCCACTGCAGGGGTTGGAATAGCTGCAGTGCCTACTGGTCTGGTTTCCTCCTCTTTCCCCTGAGGGTGCTGCATAACACTGAGCAGTGTTTGGTAGATACTGGCCAGGGCCCAGCACAGTGCAGTGAGTTGTGCATCTCTGGGATAGCCACGGCATTTTCCTTTTAAAAAATTCTACCACTTTATCAGGGTCCTGTAGTTGTTCGGGGGTGAAGTCCCAAACCACTGGAGGTGAGAAGTTCTCTAGATACCTGCCCATATTCTCCCACATGCCATGCCACCCCTGACTATCCAGCCTCGGGGCAGATCTCTGGGTGGTAGTCTTAAACAGTTGTTTAACCCTGAACAAGACCTGAAACACATTCAGGAGACATAGCAATAGGAACATGCTGGTTTGAGCATCCAGAGGATATTCGAAATTCTCAAAAGCTGTCATACCTGGCCCGAAGGAGAAAAGGGAGGTGAAAGAGCTAGGGAAAGTATCCCCCCCTGTTTCCCCCATAGATCGGGTATGATTATTAATAAATTCTGCAAGACGGCGACCAAGGTATGGGCAGGACAGCAATACTGCATAAACACCCCAACACAGCGACCTGAGCAGTGATGCTATCATATCATATGCTGATATCGCACAGGACAGCAAAATGATACTCCTGATCCCTCTCCCCGAGGTAACAAACATCATCACGGGGAGTACATAGAACACGTAAGAATTTGCATAACACAGCCACGCAAACAAACGAAGGAACATTGTAACCGGCGATTATCTAACTAATATGAGAAATATATATAACAAACTCGTGTTAACAATCTCGGGTCGGATCTGTCGTTATCTCAACCCTCGTGCCCCACGTTGGGCGCCAAAAAAGGACTGTCGTGGTTTGGCCTGAGCCGGCAGCAACAAACCACGCGGCCGCTCGCTCAGCCCCCCACAGCCGTGTGTGGGGGGGAAATACGAAAAAAGGCGAAACTCGTGGGTTGAGATAAAGGCAGTTTAACAGAACAGCAAAGGGAAGAGAAAACAGTAACAATAACACGGATAAAGGAATATACAAACGCGATCAGGGCACCGCCGCTCACCGACCGGACCCGGACCCGCACCCGCGCCGCCGCAGCCCGCGCTGAGCAGCGACTTCCCGCCCCCTCCCCCCGGCAGCTCCCCCCCACCGTCCGGGCATGGCTCACATGGCATGGAATACCTGTGTCCCCTCCCATCCTTGGGGAAATTAACCCCAGCCCTGCTGGAACCAGGACAACAGAAGGAACAGTTACAGAGATAACATAAAACTCTGAATTCTAACCAGTAAATCCAAGCCTCTACCTGAAGGAAGATACCACAATACACATACAAACACACGTGTAACAAAACAGGACGTGAAAATCAAATGCAGAATTTCACAGTGCCTCTTGTGGCAAAGCAAGACCACGGAAGAGGAGCTTCTTTTAGGCCATCATCAGCTGACTGGAGAACATTCTCAAAGTTCACTCACAATTTTCAACCTAGATGATTCTATGATTCTAATATCAGCATGGATCACCCCTTTGCAAGCAACAACAGATGGGGCTTCAAAATGTATGCCTTAGCTTTAGTAAGTGAAGAACTGGTTTCCTAGAGCTATTTTGTTTTCTTCCTACTTCATACTTTGTTTGTAAAACGTTATTTTACCATAATATCTTTTGCTTGATTTTTTTTTTCATTTCTGTGGTATAAATTCCATAATTTCTGTTGGGTGGAATTCTGCTGGCTTCAAATTGGCATCCAGTTTATAAAACTGCCATAAAAATGAAATCTGAAATAAAATAATTATTTGTCTGCTGTCTAAATCTAATAGGCAGCAAGCTACTCCACAATACTGCATTTTAATGAACATTCATCATTTTAATGTTAACCTGAAATAAATTCCTACATGAAATCCTAACTGTTTAGAATGACAATGACTTTAAAAACAACACAGGAGATATTTCAATCTTTACATTTTGCATGACAATGGGCTTAA
The DNA here is from genome assembly GCA_017639485.1 of Pluvialis apricaria. Classification (NCBI taxonomy): domain Eukaryota; kingdom Metazoa; phylum Chordata; class Aves; order Charadriiformes; family Charadriidae; genus Pluvialis; species Pluvialis apricaria. The sequence continues at coordinate 41,470,027 of CM030009.1, forward strand.
AACAATTCAGGGGAGGGGACAATTTTGTTACAAAAGATTAAATCCTTCCCATGGTTATGTATACACCGTTCTCAGAGAAGTCAAGGACATAATCTTGACCCAAGAGTGTCAACAGGAAGTCAGAGGATTAATTAGCTGGGAAGACAAGAGCAAATTCTTACAAGAAGATAATTTCAGAGACAAAATTTTTAAGCATAGTACTTAGGACATTAAGATGATGAATGTCTTATCTAGAAAATACACAACATTCCTGTTACAGCCATTATAATCGTAACCACCATTTTATAGCATTTACCTAAAGTTTATTTTAAGAGAAGCCTTGTTTTTAACAATCATCTTAAATCCTAGTAAACTGAAGAATTAATTAGCAAGCATGGAGGATCAGCAAACTAATGCTTTAGTCTGTTAAACCATCTGCTCAGGAGCACCCTCTTCAAATCTTGGCATTAGGAGAGGATGGGTGAATACTTTTGTCTCTTGCACTTAGTTACAACTTGCCATTCTTTGCTAATGCACATATTTTTTTCCTTCAGCTCATGGTAAATAAAGTTATAAAGAGGTCTATAATTGATCAGATTCCTGTTATCGGGAAGTTTTACTAAACAGATTGCTAACAAACTTGGCAGGAAAATCTTACTGTAGCCATTCCTTTCATTTCATTCCAGGTTCCTGTATGCAATAGGTATGTATGAAGGGACAGATTCAGCATTATCTTTTGTTAGCTTTGCCTTGTACGAAGGCAGATCTGTTTCCAGTTAAACCAGCCAGACTAGTGTAAGGTAACTGAAGTCTTAAAGGCAATCTGTCCTTCAGTTCTGAAGACTATTAATGAATGCTCCATTAATATTTTAGTACCTCGTTATATTTCATTATTAACAAGAACATGCTTATCAGATCTGAGGAGGTCCTTGTTATCGCAACCCCAATCTGTCTTCATTTTCTAAACTTTCACGCTAATTCTTTGATTTCGTGTCACAGCTTAGTTTCCAGAAAATGCAGGTACTTTCTGACATGTAATGGATCGAGGGTAGCATTTGGCAATGAGGGTAGCCAACAGTCTAGTCTAGTGGAATACTTTCGTTGCTGACACTAAAATGATTTCCTCGTGCTTCATCCGCTCTCTTACAGATTGAAAAGACGAGGGCTGCCTCAGCTACAAGTCGGGTGATTGACACAGTAGGGAAGCCATCCAGCAAATCACACTGTGAGGTCTGCGTGGTCACGAGGGGCACCGGAAGGTGCTCCAAGTAACACACTCAGAGGGTAAGGTGCACTCTGCCACTGACAACCCAGGCTGCCAAAGGCAGGGGAATGTTCCAAATAAAGGCAAAGATCTGGACCAAGCCTGGCAATAGATGGCTTCCCCTCCCTCCGTCACCAGCCAGCTTTCTCCTTAGCTGTTTCTTTCCAACTCTTCAGGCAGCCGTGACCCTCTCAGGACCACGGGAAAACTTTCCTAGTCACAAAACCTCCAAGGAGAAGACGTGTTTAAAATTCTGTCCCTCTCTCCATTAAGCTGCATACTCCTTGATTTTGCTCACGCATTACAGATCTGATCCTCCTAACCAGCCTCAACTGGCATTTTCTCATTGACTTCAATTAAGTGAGACCAGGACACAGATAAGGTTCTGTGTGAGAAATCACTGTACGCTGGTAATTGCAGAATTTTATTCAAAGACATATTTTATCTGTGTTGATGAAATTAAAATAGGATAGGAAAGAGAGGGAGAAAAAAGCTCAGGCAGAAAGGCTGGCATTTTCTTTTTTTTCGGGCTGCTTCTGTAGTAGATTGACCTCCCTCAGATAAATCTGTGCACCATGGAAACTATTTTCTCACTGAGGAAAAATTTCCAAGTTCAGCTGAAGGCCTATACATCAAGTTAAGCATATAGCTAAACTGTGCAACTGTGTAATCTTACTGCCCTCTTCCCATCCTTCCCTCCCGTTGTTTGTCATCCTTACTGTCATATCTGGTTTCAAAGCAGGGTAAGGTCATTGAGGTAGGGCATGTGCCTTCCTCTCTGTTTGTAGTGCTCCAGTGCGTGGGAGTAGGGGAGAGAAGGGGAAGGAAAACACTTTTTTAGATCTTCAGAGGGTAAATAATAAAGCAATAATAACATGCTGTAAAATAAATGCTATCAACTGATATTTACGCAGTCTTTTATCTAAAGTCTCTACTGTGTTCAGCATAATTATAGTGCTGCTCAGCAAAATATAGGTGGACAGAATAATAATTCCTTTATTGCTATCTCGCTTTACTGCCTGTTCACAGATAGCCTACACCTTGCAGGTCTAAAATAACAATAATAATAGTAATAATAATAATATGAGTCTATATATTAGTACCTTCTGGAAGCACTGATGAACTGTGGCCATCTGTGGAAAGGAGAACTTTCTGTGTCCGGACAATTATCGCAGTATATGTAGGAGCCACCCAGCAACCTGGGTCAGCTCAGCCAGCCCCTGACAGCTGATGCTGAAGCAGGTTCATGGAACTGGTGGGATGCTTAGCAAAACACAGAACACAGCCTGCGGAGGCAAAATCTAGAGTCCAAGTTGTTTTGTTTTGTTTTGTTTTTTTTTTTTTTTTCCCCTCAACTCTTTTATATTAGAAATAAAGGAATGACCCTGTAACTTTTTTTTACCCAAACGTATCACAAATATCCAGGGACACGGAGTGGGATATTGCCCTTTGAGACAGCCTCAGAGGCAGAAATGCCAAAAGAGAAATTAACTGAGACTCAAAGAGAGAAAACACGAAGAAGAACGAGATTAAAGCAATGAAGTTATTTAGAAGTGATTGTGACAGAAAGGGGGGAAAAAAAATATGTGCTGTAAAATCCAACTGACCATGAATAAGTTCTGTTTCCTCCCAGTGACCAGTGGATTGCAACATCCCCTGCCCATGTTTTTCCTACACGGCTTATCTGAATTATGCAGCTTTAGAATGAGCTCTTTCTTGTTGTGAGGGATCCAATTGTCATGAGAGACAACTACAGTTTGGATGGCAGTGGTTAAAGTCCTGAAGTGTGTGTGTGCCTACGACAATACAGAGAATCCAGAGTCAGAGCTCAACATAAGCTGCACAGGTTCACCCCTCGTCATAGCTGAACTTAAGCTCACTGATGGACGTGTTTCAGCTTCTTAAGAACTACACATATATGTAACACTTAAGCCACGACTTTCGCAGGCAACACCTTAACTTCACTATAATGAAATGTGTAATACGTATTTTAAGCATCACTTTATGTAGGGCAAAATTTGTTGCTTTCCTGTCAGTCAGTTTCTATTGATATTTGTGTGTGCTTTCCAAAGAATAACAAGGCAGACGGTAATAGGGAGTTTAAAACCAGAGATTTTCGTCTGACCTACTGTCCTTTTTTTTCTTTTTTTTCCGAATTGCTACACTTCAAGCTGTTTTTTTTTTTTTTTTTTTTTTAAATGCATTCTTACATGGAAACAAGCTTATTAGCAGACATGGGGAACAAGGAATGAAATTAAAGTGAAGGCGATGTAATCCGTAGAGGCAGAGAGAACGGGTGTTCTGCAGGCAGAATCTTCTCCTCTCCTGTTTAACTATTTATTTTCAGGATTTAGATCTCTGTAGTCTTAGACCCCATCACTCGGGTAGTGATAACACTTAACATAAACTTGTTAAATGAAACAAGGGGTACATCCTTTTTTTGGCCTTAGAATGGAAAGAATTTATAGAGACTGACTGCAAGTTTTCCCTTTGGTTTCTGTCGAAATCATGATTACGAGTGACTGTGTAAAAGTTTATCAACCTTCCTGGCGTTGCCAGTATAGATGACAGTGAACGGGTTTTAGTCAGTTTGTTTCATGGTTCTGTATTTGGAACACGTAACGTCAGAGGTTCCCATTTTCTCCTGAATTTACATGCAGTCCTATTGTCCTTCTCAGGTGAATTTCAAGACTTTCTTCATTAGCACATGTTGTTAATATGTATGTTCATTAAATTCATGTCACATTGTAATTAATCTGAAAATGATGTTATTTCTGCAGAACCTACAACCTCATTATGTTCACAGTATGTACATTGCAGCCATGTTATTTCTGAAAGAGGTATGCCTCTATTTGGTTATTAATCAAGAGGTCATTTCTGCCCAATTTACAGTGATTAACTCTTTACAAGAAATCATTCTGAAGCCTTGGAGTAAGATCCTAAGCAGTAAAATGATTATATGCTTTAAGAAAAAACAAACCCCAAGCTGCTGTACAGTAGCATTTATTTATACAGCACATTTAACAGTCCATACAAAAACCAAAAAAAAAAAAAGGTCAGGTCAGATGTAGCACATCGAGGTCAATGTATGAGGCTGAGCAGCATCAGAAACTTCGGAGCAGCTCTTAACTATGAATTTCCAAACAGAGCAATGATATTTGATTTCTAAGGACTCGGACAACGGTGAGTCTGATTTTAAAGTCATATTGAGCAACACAAATGATTTCTCCGTGAATAGTTGTCCATATTGCACAGATAAAATTATCCTAATGGAGTATTGCTAAAAAATACATTTAGTCTCCAGATCAGTGTGACAGTTTTCAGCCCACTGTTTCTTTTTCAGCAATTTGTAACAAAATAAAAATGTAGGAAACTATTTTTCCTTGTAGATAAATGTTATCCTCTCTAATAAAAATATTTTTACCTCGGTGCATGTTTTTTTTTCTTTTTAGATGTAAACAAATGTGCTTTTATGTCAGATTTTCCAGCATGCTTTACACCTAGGATCTATTTATAAATTTAAGCAAATTTACTGTCACCATAAAAGAAGTATCTCGCAGGTGGCTTTTTGAAAATGAGGAGAAATAAACAAAGCCGATCAACTATACGAATACACTAATGAGAAACTCGAGATGGTCGGTGGCAGGGGTTAACACATGGCAGGAATGCAACGTAAATTCTCCATCCGACTGGTATCAAGTACCCCGACTTTCAGCGGGCCCAGACTTCACACTCGACATTTGGCAGCTGAACAGTCGGTGGCCTGTCTATCAGCTGCTGCCCCGGCAGATTTCACGCTGCCTCAGGTCCCGGGTCCTTCAGAGGAACCGCAGCAAACAGAAGGCATGCTCCAAGAACTACACCTTTAGTTTCTCGGGAGTGCCATAGCACCAGCGGTCCAAAGGAGACGTTAGTGAATAAATGTGTTTTAATAATCGATGCTATAGCCCTGTGTAAATATTGGTAGTTGATGAGATACTCCCTCTAGTCAAGTGTTTCTGAGAAGAAGACGGAATGGTAAATTCTGGGAAAGGAAGCAATACTTGGCAAGGTACTTTTCAACTTCTTTTTCAAAAAGACGCGTTGATCAAATACATAATAAATATTGCTTTTCTTCAGAATTAGGGGGATGAAGAGCTTAGGCTGCAGCCTGCCAGTAAGAACAGTGCGGCAAGAAAACTTCATAGCTCTGAGAGGAAACTCAGCAGATTTATGAATGGGATTATTGGTGTGGTTGCCTGCTGCAGCAGGGAAAGGATTCGCTGCCCCCGGAGGCAACTCTCCAGTCCTGTGCCAACTCATATGATTATTTAGATCCTCGAAAAAGACTCTCTGAAGCCCTGTAGTGGCACAGGGAAAAGGAGGACTGATGTTTCAAATGGTTGTAGAGGAAGGTGGGATGGGAAAGGAAGGAAAACTTAAAAAAGAAATATGCGGTACATCCTAAAGAAACATTTTTTGTTTTGTTTTATTTTGCTTTTTTAAATGTAATTTTGATGAACGTCAAGTCCATTTTTTAGCATAAATTCTGCACTGATGAAACAGTGCGAACAGTTGCATTTCGAGCTATCAGAAATATCCATTTCCCCTTTGCAGGAACAGGTTCTGACAGAAGTCAGTGTCAACTCCATGTATAATAGGTGCGGAAAATTAACCTGTGCATGTCGTTTAAACCATGGATGACAGAGAGCTCACTTCTGCGCACTAAACTCACGTACGTACATACATGCACACACGCAGCCACTTAGCCATAAAATAAAGCGTTGAGGGCACCGTACCAACGGACCTCGTGCTCAATCATAATTAGCGTTGCAGGATCCTGCCCGGCTTTAGCCACAGCCAGCCTGCAGGCCAGGGCTTCCCAGCCTGCGGGGCCCCAGAGGCAGCACGGCTAAGCCAGCCGAACGCCGTGCCCAGCGCCCTGCGACACGGCTGCCCGCTTGGCACCAGTTACACGTCTCCATTGCGTGTGGCAGCAGGGAATGCCAGAGTCAGGAGCCGGCGAGCAGTGGGTGTAAGGCTCCTCTAGTTCTTTATTTACCTATTGGGGTAACTTGTAGCCCGCAGATAATTTAGCAATATTGAGGCTGGTGCACCCACTAAACACTTCAACGAGGGACGAGTTACAGCTTCGTGTTGCGTAACCCGTAGTTTTATTCTTGGGAGAGTTAGCAGAGCTAAGTGGACCGCCCCGGGTACCGAGGCAAGACAAGGGGAGTACGTAAACGCAGGAGGGAGAGAACAAAGGGAATAAAACGGGGGACGGAAGGTCTGGCGACGAGCGGTGCCGCTGCCAGCTCCAGCCGCGGCGGGAAGCGGGGCGGGCGCGGCAGGCGGATTTCTGCTCCCGAGAGGGGCAGCGGCAGCTCCGTCTCCGCCGCCCCCGGCCCAGCTGGGGGCAGGACCCCCGGCGGCTGCTCCCCGGCCGCGGGCGGGCGATCTCCCGGCCTGGCAGGCACCGGCCCTCAGTGAAAGACCCAACCGCCCGGTGCCGGCGGACGCCGCTACCGCCATCCATCCATCCCTCCCTCCATCCTCCCGCTCCCACCCGCAGCTCGGCGGCGGGACGGGATGGGACGGGACACGCCGCCCCTCTCGGCTGGGCTGGGCTGGGCTGCCGCCCCTGCCCGCCTGCCGGGCTGCCTCGCCTCGCCTCGCCTCCCCCGCTCCCCCCCTCCCGCCGCCGTCCCCCCGCCGTCCCCACCCTCCCCTCAGCCGCCCCCCTCTGTCTGGCTCCCCGCGCTCTGTCTGGCGGCCCCCCCCCGTCCCCGCCGCGCTTCTCGCGAGAGCTGGGGATGCCGCCGCCGCTGCCGCCGCCGCCGCCGCCGCCGCGGAGGGGGAGACACTCGGGGGGAGCCAGTGACGTCGGGAGTTTTCCTGAAAGTCAATAACGAGCCCGGCGGAGGCGGCGGGAGGAGCCGAGAGCGGGGCCCGGGCGGCTCCGGGGTGAGTGCGCCGGGGGGAGCCGCCGCCGCCGCCCTCCTGACCCCGCGCATCGATGCTGCGGCCCGCGCTGCCCGCCCGGGCGCCTCCCTGCGTAGCGGGGCGCGCAGCTCCATGTAGCCGCCGCCGCCGCCAGCGCCCTGGGGCCGGAGCCGCCTCCTCCCGCCCCCGCAGAGACACCGGCCGCCAGGGACCGCCGAGCCCGGCGGGGGGACAGGGGAGGAGGCAGCGGCGCCCTCCCTCCCCTTCTCCCCCCGGAGCCGCCGCCGCCCTCCGGCTCCGCAGCAGCGCCCGCGGCGCCGCCGCCGCCTCTGCAGGTACGGGGCGGGAGGGGCCGGGCGGCGGCGGCGGCGGCGGCGGGGCGGCGGCGCGCGAGGGGATGCGGGGCGGTGGCAGCGGCGGCGCTGCGCGGCCGGGGGCGGCGGGGAGCGCGGGGCGGGGGCGCCCGTGGCCTAGCGCTGCCGGCGGCGCGGGAGCGGAGCCGGTGGTGGGCGGGTGGGAGGGGGTGCGTGGGGGGGGTCGCCCTCCCGGCGACGCGGGGCCGGGGCGGGGCGGGGTGTGCGCGCGCGTGTGTGCGCGCGCGCGTGTGTGTGTGTGTGTGTGTGGGGTTATGTAACGGGGTGGCGGGGATGGGACCAGGGGCAAGGCAGGGCGCGCGCCCCCGGGGGCGCTGCCCGCGCGGGCGCGGGGCCGGCGGTTCCCACGCGGCGGCCCCTCCCCGCCGGGCGCGCGCGCATCAACCGCCGCCTCCCGGGGCCGTGCGTGCGGTGAGGCGGCGGCGGCGGCGGCGGCGAGGCCGTTATCCGCCGGGAACTTCTGTGCGTGCGGGAGTGCGTGTGTGCGTGTTGCGCCCGCGTGCCCCTGCGCTAAGAATAGCAGGGCGGGCCGCGGGTGGCAGCGCCGCGCGCAAGTGATGCTGCTGCCGCCGCCGCCGGCGGCTCCGGCTGCAAGTAAACAAACCGCCCCCCCCCCCTCCCCTCCCCTCCGCTCCCCCGCCCCCTCTCCCCGGCCATCATGGAGGCCGCGGCCCGCATGGCAAAGTTGAGGCGCAGGCGAAGGGCCGCTTCGCCGGGGGTCTGCCCGGAGGCCTGTCCTGGCCGTGACGGGGGGGACCCGGGGGAGGGCGTCCCGGCAGGTGGCGGGGAGCACCCAACGCTGCAGTGGGGTGAGCCGTGGGCAGCAGGCGGGCCTGCCCGCACCCCGAGGGTGGGCGCAGCGTGGGGGTGCCCCGTGTAGGGGGACACATTGCGGGAAGGCCGCGGAGGCGCCGTGCCGGGGGGGTGTTGCGGCGGGTCAGTACGCAGCGCCGGCGAACGGACAGTCGGTGGGGTCACACCGTGATGTATTGCGGTTGGGATGCAAACGGTCGTGATGTAACGAGCAGCTAACGGGCTTATAGGCTGTTCCGGTGCTGTAAGCTATGCGCTGCTTAGTTTACTTTTGGATGGGAATCCAAGAGGCATGAAATAGCCAGTGCTGTTGCTTTCACGTTCTCCCCGTAAGACCTTATTTAAACGGTGTATGTAAAAACAACAACAAAACGAAAAAGTAAAAAAATCTTACTCTCTTACAGCTCAAAAGGAATAAACAATTTAATCTCTCATGATCTCTATTCTAAATCTTTTTTCTTTAATGTAGTTATATACAAATAGCCAGTCGATTAATATCTACATCATCTCAGTGTTTTTATGAAAACACGTCCCAGACTTGATTCGCTTAGCTTCTGTTGAAGAGTTTTATTACGAAAATTATGATATATCTGCATCGCCAGCTTTTTTCAGTACTGAAGAAACTTTACAGCAGTCTCTTCTGCTGATGTTTGTTTTGGTTTTGCTAAAACTTTGCTAACAGACAAATATGGTTCCCCACATTTTGCATATAGAGGTCTTTATTTCTCAAGGCAAGAAGCATGCAAATAACATTTTAGGCATGATCCCTTATTTCTGCCAGCTGCTGTATAGGCCAGTTCTGGCTGTTGTGTGCTGGAATATGGAAAGAGTGTATAGGAGTTAGGGAAGGAAGTTTATTTTGACTTTTAAAGTAAGTGTACTACTTAAGAAGATTCTGTTTGCAGGACTGTTTTTTTTTTTTTTTTGACGGGAGCCTTTAAGTTGACCCCAATATCTTTAATTGGATTGGATTGCTAATTATAGTCCATGTGGATATATTTTGGTTGGATGCAACCAGTAAGTCAAGTTCAAATAAGGGCCAAAGAAAAACTGCAGAGATAAGAAAATGTCTCTGCTTCCTAGAAGGCGACACATAATATTTGGATAACTCTTTTTTTTTTTTCTAATGTAAGTGCCTGGTGTGGGTGTATACAAAGGTAATATTAACAAGACTGTCTTGTTTTAGACAGTTTATTTGATGGTGTTGTTCCTACTTGCTCTGTCTAGGTTTGAACAAATTCAGTAGTCTCCTTAGTTTCATAAATAGGTTCATAGAAAGCAGTATTTCTGTGTCTTACTCATTTTTTTTTTTGCATTTTGGGGGAAGATGATGTGTTGTTAAGCAAAATGCTGCTGTTCTACAGGAAGTCAATGAGAATTCAGGCAGGTACTGTTTTTTATTTTGCCCCAGTTGAAGTAGATACAGTTTTAAGGATTGGATGGCGTTAATTTGCCCTAGAAAATGTTGACTTTTTGACACTGGAACAAATGCTTTGTGAAAGGGAAAATAGTTTGGTAGGGTTTTTTAAGCTTAACCCAAAAACACTTACTAGAGCTCTGCTATTGTTTGTAACCCAAGCTTCTGTTGACAAGATGTTACCAGAAACCATATCTTGACTTCCGACTACAGTCTGAAACAGCATGTGTCTGAAGTTTGTATAATAACCAAGAGATCCTTCAGACTACTTGGAATTTGTCTAGCGCTGATTGATTGAGTCTTCTTTCACTTTCTGTGTGCACATTTTCCCTTGTTTAAAGAGACCTACCAAGTAATCACTTCTATACCCAAGAAGCATTATTTGCTAAATAATTTTGAAATACTGAATTGTTTTGGAAGATATGACACCATTACTACAGTGGTTTGTGTTAAAATACATTTGAAGTCTCTGTGTTGTTCTTAGTAAAAGAAGATACAGTTTCTTATAACCATGTTTGCTTATAGTTTCATTTTGTGCTGTTGATGCAACAGGGGAGGTGGGATTGGTGACGTGGTAGCCTAGCTTTCCTTCAGTTTTGCAGCAGAGACCCAATATTCTTTGGCATCTTTTATGGCTTGGGCATACTACCAATTTTAATTGACACTGGAGACTGGAAGGACATTGAAATATGTGGAGTCAAAACCTTTTTGTACCATACTTCCGTTTTGATATGGATAATGCATAAATGAATTTATTTGCTTTAAAAGTAATGCACCATACTGTAACTGTGTGTTTTGTGGATATGTTAGTTGTCTATATACCAAAAGCCCTCTGTTCTCTTTTTTCCCAACTAATAAAATAAACATGCTGTTCAAAACATGCAGTACTCCCTTTGTGAAACAGTAACAATTCAAAAAGGGGGGAATAGTTAAATGTGTGCATCCATGAATTTCGTTTAACATTAAAGTGCTGCTTTTGTTTTCAGTGTTTGTATGAAATTTACAACCTGTTTATTGTTTTAAGCACTGTCTTCTATAAGAAAAGATTGCCAACTTAAGTGCCCTTTAAAATTATTCTAGAATATTAGATTAATTTGTGTCATCTTGGATTCTCATTCTGTTAGGATATGCCTAATAAGAATACCGTGGAGGGGGCAGGGGATACTTACAAGCACAAAATGTACTTCAGGGAGTTTTGCATTGCTTGTGAGGAAAGGTGTGTTTTCAGTGAGAATCTCTCCTGTCAACCAGTGCATCTCTTCTTGGAAGAGACTTTCACATCATCGCAGGGTCTCCTTGGTAAATGTGTTGCACTAGTTACTCTTCTTTGCGACAAGTTGGGTGGTATAGAAATGATTATTTTCTAAAGAGAAGTTACATAGTAAATAGAAAAGCTGATTCAAAGTGTTTCTTTAAAAAAAAAATCTGTTAAAGCTAGAGAAACAAAAAACTGCAGGCAAACAATAAAACATTGATTGTGACAGTTAACTTTTTAGTGTTTTACATTGTGTAAAAAGTCCTGTTGACTTAATTGTATGAACGACATTCTAGGCTACCTATATGAAGAGAAGAATTTATAAATGAAGCTTATTTAGACAAATCACTAATATATGCTAACAAATGGACTGCAGGAAATGCAAGGGTGTAGTATTCAATTATTTGACATTTTTTGATTGTTCCATAGCTCTAGATCAATGCTAAGTATGGGCATTCAGATAGTTTTAATGCATGCCACAGATTTCAAACAGATTCTTTTTGTCTTTATTATTTAAAGGTGTTGTTTAGGTGTAGTAGGAAGCTGTGGCACTGTTAATTCTTGCAAAAGAATCCCCCTGGGATTGAATATCATTAAATGTTACTGTCAAGGAGAGTAAGCATTTTTGTCCTGTGTATATGAAGATGCTTACTTTTGGTCACTTAAAATGTTTCTTTGGTTTTTGATACTATTTGGTCAACACTTACTATGTTTAGATTAAATAGCTTAATATATGTTGAGTCCATCTTGACCGATCCTATTTTTCCGCGTATTTCTATGTGTCTAGGTGTGAGTCATACTGATCAAATATAGCATTAAGAACAAGTTGATGCCTGTGATTTTTTTTTTTTTTTCTCTGTAATATCCTGACTAAAGGACAGTAGTACTTATAAATTCCCTTAAGAATGCACCTGGGACCTTAATATTTCATATGCATGTCTGAGTGACTTGACGGCATGGTTTGTCAGACTTCCCTGCGTTGTCCCTGTGGTAAAGTTATTTGAGTGCCTCCTATAGCAGGAGCAGAGATGAAGAGTCTGCTTCAGCTTCACTGAGATCAATAAAGGTTTCACCACTGCCTTTTTGTAGGTGTGGAATGTCAGTGCCCAACAGTCAAAAACTTCTTGTACAGTACAAGAAGTATTTCTCAGTTAAGTCCCTGCAGTCTTGCAAAACAATGTCTACCAATACATACAATTATTTTTTCCCCTAAGCATTTAGTGTGCTACTCAAGATGATGTGGCTAGTGCAGCTTGCATTGCAAGATTTTCTTAAAATGATTATATTTTTTTTCTAAATGTATTGATATACTTTGAGGCAGACAGTTAAGGTTGTATGTTTGAGTTTCATGTAGCCTGGCTTTTTGTATAACATTTGCCAAAGACCTTCATCTAGTGAGCTCTGTATCAAGCCTTAAATGTGTGTTACCAATAGTGTACCTTTGAAAAATACACAGTCTCCATTTAAGGTTGTAGAGAATTCCTTCTGTCCTTAGGAAATTCTGATCTCAAGTTGATGAGAATAATGCTTTTTACAGGTGAACAAGAAGATCCAAAGGTTTTAGGTTAGAAGTTTATTATGTTCTAGTCATATTGCCGTGTCAGAATTTGACAGTTACTAAGTTCAGCAATGTTTGATTGCTTTGTAGGAAGGAATCACAAAGCTCATCGCTATTGTTGCAGGGCAGTTCAGAATTTAATTTGTTCAATATCCAGATAATAAATAAATCCTATTGTAAGAGTTTAAAAGAAAGCTACTTGGTAGACAGGTCATTGAACTTTTCCCATGTTTTATATTAACAGTTTCAGAACACATTTTTATCTCGGTACTTTCCTTTTCTTGTTACTCATGGCACTTCACATATTTCTGGGTTTTATTGTCTTCGACAGCGTGCTTGGTGTTTTATACACAATACAATGTTCTGCTGCAGAAAAATTACTATCATACAAGTAATTAAAAATGAGCTTAATGAAACTTTATTTTGTATCTCTTGAAATTATCTTTTAAAATGTCTCATCTTTGAATAGAAATGTCTAGGTTCTTGGAACTTCTAAAATTAGATTACCTTTTTCAGAGTATTCTAGACATAGAAAGCCAATTTTAGTTTGTTTTCAAAATATGGAACTTGGGTTTAATTTTGCTTGATTGTTTGAGTCATTACTAAACTATTTTTTCAAAGGGCAAAGGAATTTTTCCTTAACACAGCAAGAATTAGTATTCCTACATTAATCTTCAGCAAGATACATTTATTACTTCTATTTTGAAGTGTTGAGTGGAATAACATTATCATAGTTGGGATACTCAGTTCGGCTAATCCTTGATTTGACTTCCTTTAAGTCTCAAAACTCTCATGAGTTCAGTGTCTCAGTAACTTTTTTGTGATGTGTAACTTTAGCCCTCCCTTCACCTTTTCTACTTTAGATGTGTTCTTTGGTTAAATTTCAGAACTATACTCATATGTTTTATCATTCTGCTTCTGTCTGATTTTCAGTTATTGTTTTATGTGATTGGGGGGGGAATGAAAAGGATTTAAAGCATTTTTGTCAATAAACACAGTGCAAAACAATGGGTTGTTAATGTTTCACGTGGGATTCTAAAGAAACAATTTAGTTACTTTTAGAAACTTCCTTTATACCTTGGTAAACAAAGGCAAGGGTGGCTTTGTTCACCTTACTTTAATTATACCTTTGTCCCTTAAAATAACTTGCTTTGTCATTATAATAGGAAAAGAAATACAGACTGATGGTTTCTTTTCTGATAACTTACTCAGTTGCAGAATCTGAATAAACCATCTAACTTGTATATTTCACTGTGCCTGTAGCCTCCTAACTAGGCTTATCTGAGCATGTATTAGTTATGTGCAGCTTTTTGGCATACTGAAAGTGAAAATAGAACACTGAAAATATTAAAGCACAAAGCATACGCATAAGCATGCATTAAGAAGAGCTATTTATCTTTCCCAAAGTATGTTGTTTTTCTTTACCACAAGGTGTAGGCGGTGCTATTTTCCTGTTATGCCCCTCATAATTCCAGGTCAAGGGTTATGAAATAAAGTTGTTAGGACTAAATTTTTGATACCAATATTCTTAAAGACATTGAGGCTTTTAGTACAAAATACAGTTTAAAAATATTTGCAGTGCCTATCGTGGATATATCTTGGAATTTTTTATATTTGTTTTAAAATTTGTAAAGTGTGAACATTTCTATTTATAAGGCATTTAGGGGTATCTTTAAGTGTCTTAATTGTGTGCACATAAAGATTACCATTTTTTAAATTTAGAATCTCTTGTCTTTTAATAATCCCGTTTCTTTGATTTCTTTGTCTTGTCAAACCAGTTCATGTTTTGTTTTGTGTTGCTTTGGTGGTTTTTTTTTTGCTTGTTTTTTATTTTTATTTTTTTTAAATTGACTCTAATAAGTTGAACAAATACTATCTGCCTGCAAGTTTATTTTTCTGAATCTAAGCAGTGATAGTATTTAAGTCAGTCAGTCCTTTTGAGACCGCAAAAAGGGACATAATCCATTCTGCTGTGTTTGAGGTATAACCAAAATTCCAGAATAGGTAGTTCTTAAAAGCCTATGTAAATAGTCTATACTTTTTAGATAAAGCACTCAACTGAATGTGAGTCTTCCATTAGCAATGTAGGCTGATTTGATTTAGTGTGTTTTGTAGCAATCTGCGATCTGCAACATAGTCTTTTGTGTAATTTTTGATGATGTGCAATATATCCTCTAATTGTTTGACCAGGCTTTTAGATAACAACTTTGGTAGGGGAAGAGGATATGCATGCGTTTTTCATATAAATAAAACTTGGATCTCAGCTTCCAATCCTAAAGACAACTCTGTTTTTCGTTTAGAGCCTTATCTTTTGAATTCCTTGCTCTGTGATTGCAGCCGGCACTGGAGACAGTTACAGCCTGTTTGGTTGTCTTTGAGGATTCAAACTCAGATTTGAGAAAACCTCTTAAAAGCTTGATCTGCTACAAAAAAAAAAAGACCCCAAAGCAGGGAAACAAACGTGTGTGTGATGGAAGCCACTAGAGAATGACTGAGAGCTGCTTTTTTTGGTAGTGTGTATTTGGTGTGTACCTGCCTAAAATTTTTCAGTTACCTTTCTGAGAAATAAGGAGGTAGAGATGATGAGATTTGGCTCTGCTTACATTGAGGACCAAAGAATCTCAGTGAGTCAGGCAAAGTGATTCAGAAAGATTCACTTGCTGTTTTTTTCCCCAAACATTTTATTAAGCAAATGATTATTTGTAAAAGAGGAAAATGGTTCCCTTATATATTAAGAGAATAAGGTCGGATGAATCACTAAGTTGATAATGCTACAAGAAGTTATAGGGATCGTCTCTGGAAGTGCTGAAACTGATTGTGTTGGTATTCTCTCTGGTAACTTGAGTTGGTAAATGTGAGCGTATCTGTTTTTTCTCAGCTCCAAAATTGTTGAAAGTAGGAGCGTGTGTTTATGAAAGTTCTTACAACAGAGACCTGAATCATACAATTTACACTGAATTTATGGGCACTGTCTTCTTTACTCAGCTGTCTCTTGTCACGGGGGAAATGGGAAGATGCCCAGATTCCAAGGGAGTGTTGTCTGTTCTTATGAATCTTTATGATTATTCACTTACACATAGTGGTTGTTAAGTGTAGACCTGAACCACTGTTTTTAGTCCTTCTGCTTGGAAGGGATTTCTTTCCTTCTCCCCACCCACTGGGTCTGTGGAGGTACCCGACTGCTGTGATGGGCATAAGAGCCTCCTTTAATTTAAAAATACAAGTTGAGAAAAAGGTATCCTCCTACTGAATGGTCCATTGCTCATTTTAATGGTTGATCTTATAGTTCCCATATGGTAGCATTGTGGAATGAGCTGGTTGTTCTCTATATTGCTCTTATTCTTAAAGGTCAAGATGAAAACTTGAAAGGTGTTGGCTAGTTTTCACCATGGCTTGGGAAAACTGTGAGCCTGGGCAGAGGGATCTGGAACTCTGTTGCATGTAATAGTTTCTCCTTAATCTTTGTTCAGAAAGATGCCTTTGCAACCTCTACAGCTAGGAACTTACAAGCGTAATACTAGCTCTTTAGAAGTGTGCTGAATTGTTTCATCTAACACTATAAAAGTGGCTTAATAGCTTTCCAAAGAAAAACGGAAAAGTTTTACTATTTTTTACCAGATCCAAAAAAATCCAGGTGTTTTCTCCACATGACAGACTGTGATGGGGTAAATTTTTACACTAGCACCATAAAGCATGCAGACAATAGGTTCTTGTATTTATTATGCATCTATCTGATACTGTCTGCAGAATACACACAATATACTGTTGGAAAAGTAGCTTCCAAGTTCTGTTTGATAATGTGGGGGGAAAAAAAGCAAACCAACCTGCTCTGCAGTTGCTGGAACATATATAAGAACAAGTGAAGTTTTTCCCTGTAGGGAGCAGCTGGAATGCAAAATATCTTCAACTTCAGTTCTTACACATTTTTTTCCCTATTGCTGTGGGTTCATCCTATAGCAATAATGGAAACTGTAAAAATTACTATATACCAGCTGCTGAAACTTGAAGCGCATTGGGAGAGCAAAGTTGATTGCTAACAATTATTTAAGTTCTATGCCAGCTGTGCAGAATAAACATTTCTGTAGCTTTTCTTGAAATAGTTGAACTGTAGATGAAATGCTATTTTTATGTGAGAGTTCTTGTTCCACATGTCTCAGACAACTGCTTTACATCTATAAAAATCCTTGATTACATCTTCAGGAAAGAAGGTTTCTGTATGACTATTTTTCATTAAGGTCAGTTTTTGTCATGGTAAGAAGTAATTCTCAAAAGTCTGCTCTTTTAGAGCTTTGCTGAGTGAGTTTCAGAGTAAAGGGATACATCTTTTAGGAAGCCTCAAAGGAATTTAATAAGGGATAATACTACAGATGCTTACAAATGGCATCTTGAAAGTGTAGTGTGAACATATGATCTTTATTTTCGTTAGTCTTTTAATGCTTTGATTTATCTCCTTCAGCTTCCTATATAATTCAGCTTCCTGTGTAATTCAGCTTGACTTTTAATTAGCCATTAAGGGACCAGTTGCTATAACCATACAACTGTTGATAATTCTACTTAAGTTGTTCCCGGTAATATTGTGAAGCTAAACTGGAGATAACTCAGTTTTGTCACCATATTTATTTGTATTTTGCGGGTTTTGTTCAAAATTCAGTAAAGTAGTACATACGGTGGGTGGGATGCGATCCTACAGACATACACTTGAGGTTGTTGGGACACTGGCTGACATGAAAATTGGTCATAGATCAGATTTTGATTGAGTAATAGTAACTTCATTATATTCAGTGAATAAATAGGGAGCTTTAAGCGTAAACTCATTAAAACTGGGTGTCTACTGAAATCATGGACTTAATGATCAGCATGTGGGCAGACATGATTATTGCAACTTAGTACAGAGGTTCATTTCTTATAGCTTAGTCTCTACCAATAAAAATAAATTATTGCACTTTTCATAAGCACACACCAAAATTGGAAAGTACATTAAATTTGCCAAAAGGGTAAAACATATTGCAGCAAATGCCAGCCCAAGCTAAGTACTGTGTGTAACATTGCTTATTTTGTCTTTATAGTTAGAAAAAAAAAGTCACCTGTGATCACTTCTTAAAGAATGCAATGGAAGTCTTGTAGGAAAAGCGAATTCAAGTTGGATGTTTGGATACTAATGTGCTTACACTTCCTTCACAGAACATCTGCTTTTAGGTCACAGTTGTTTGACACTCGCCTCCTGGCTTTGTAAAGATTTGTGTGTTTGTAATAAGAGCTGATACTGTGCTGTGTTGATCCAGAACGGCAAAACTTCAGCCTGCTTTCAGGCGCGTGTCTTAATCTGTCAGGATCTCTTTCCATGCACAGCTGATAGACCTGCTTATCTCTAGTTTGAAGCGCGCAAATAAAAGTTCTGATAATGTGTAACACAGAAAATAACTCTCACACTAGTAAGGCGAAGGATGTGGAGATGCATGTTCTGGTTATTTCTGCCATAGTCACATAATACAAAGGCTGAACAGTGAAAGCTAGTGAGATCAGTTAACAGTAATGAAGCAGTCTCGTGTCCTTCCAAAACCTTGTACATAACATTTTCTTTTAACTCTTATAAAAACTGAAACAATATTTAAGTCTTAAGGCATGGTGCAGTTCCATAAACACAGGTGTCCGGTTTCCTTTTATACACAACAGGGTATGATGCCAATGCAAAAGGCTGTGCATCACCTGCATAGGTCTTGCTGTCATATCTGCTGGTGCCATGGAGAAGTCTCAGAGGCCCTGTAGTCAATAGTACTTAAACTTTGAAGTATTAATGAATTTAGCATTGTGGTTTTTACTTTTATTCGGCTGAAATACTGTATGTTTTTGAAAAAATAGTTCAGTGAAAGCAAAACTGTAAAATGGACACACTTCAGTATTTCTGTAAAATCTGGTTGTGCTGCATTTTTTGTTGCATATCACTTGAAAAAAAAACTCATACCAAGTTTTGTTTTGCACAGCGTAGCATTCATACAGAAGTAGCCTTCCATCTAGCTGCTGTGTGGTGCAAATACACGTTTTTCAAATGATAAATAAGAAATAACCTGCGTGTGTATAATGGTTCAGTTTTTAGCCTGTAATTGGTTGGATTAAACCAGTTTATTTCCCAGTCCTTTCTCCATTCATTCATTGCACAGATTACTTCTAGCACAGTCGTATTTGTTTCTATCACATGTTTACATTTGTTTGTCGGTCTCCTAAATGGGTATGTATGTGCTGCATTTGGATAGTACTAAACTGGTGTGCGGGTTCCTGTTCCGTGCTGGCACTGTGTACACATGGGCTCCTGTGTGTACAGCCGTAGAAGGATGTTCCTCCACCATCAGAGAAATCCCTTTTCTTGGCTTCCCACCCTTTTCTAGATGAGCATTATTTGAGTGCTTCTCTTTATTTTGAAGGGTGGAGGGCAAAGGCAGTCTACTGGCAAAAGGAAACCTCTCCTGCCCTCTGGCTTCTCTTCCTACTTGATTGTAGTGCTATTTATCTCTTCTTCACAGCTGTTAGGTACTCTGGGCGTGAGGTGGTCAGAAGAGAGGGTTGCAGCTTCTGAGAGTGGCATGTCCTGTTCCAGGGCTAACTTCCCTTCTGTCCCCTGCAAGCTGAGCTTTGTAGGGAAAAGAGCACTCTTGTCACTGCCTGGCTTAAAGCCTTAAGAGAATGTGTGCTCCTTCTTTTCATAAACTAAACGTTGGCTTTTTTGGTGAATTTGTACTCCTAAGAAGTTGTTTTTCTGTTTGTGTGCTTGCAGATGATGCCGTTTTTTAAAAACTTCTGTAAATTGAGGATTTGTATTGGCTATAATTAAGTTATAGTGGAAGTAGGAAGAATTATGTATTTCGGTAGCCTTTTACTATTTTTTTTTAATTCAAACATTAAAAAAACTAATTGCATGGCTGATAAACTGATTACTACAGCTTTTTAACAGTTACGGGGATGACCGTATCCTTAATACTTAAGGCTTTGGTTTTAAGCTCCTCTACAGAACCTTTTCTTCCATTTTCTTGTGCGCTTGATATGATCAATGTAGCTATAATAGAGGAACCACTTGTCCATCATGTGAATTCTGACAAATGTGGGAATGGTTAAAGCTCCTGTGGGTTCAGAGTTGGACCTTTGAAGTAGTACTGGCACCCTTTTATTTAACAGCACCCTGTGCATTAGTGTGAGAGAATACTATTGTGTCCATTTTATAAAAGTACCATATGACTTAAAATTTAACACATTCTGCTTCTTTTACATATTACAGTGTTCATGGAAAATGTGCTTAAGACTAGAAACATGATTCTGTTATATGGTTAATTAAAAAAAGGGCAGATTTTAATATGAGCTCAGTCACTGGAAGACATCAACAAAGATTTTTTTTGTTGGCTGTCAAGTGAGAAAAACAGAAAAGACCTAAGTTCTTTCTCTAATATTTCCTTCCAGGCTGACTCATCAGTAGAAACTGGGAAGAGCTGCAGAAGAGAAGCCAAACAGACAAGCTGATAACTCAAAGAAATACTCTTTTGAGTTGGGGGTTCAGAGTGGAGCCATCATGAGCGATGTTACCATTGTGAAGGAAGGCTGGGTTCAGAAGAGGGGTAAGTTCTACCTTTTAATGGAAAGTTCTTCTGACGTGTTGTACACTTTGCGCAGTGGCATTACATGGTTACACATATGAGCATTCTTGATTTATCTTCTGGTCTGCAGTGAGCTAATCTGACCATATGGAATTAATGGCCATTAAGGCCTTGGTCTTGTTAATACTTAACCCTCAGCACTGCCCCTGTTTGTTTATAAGGGTAACTGACAGTGAAGAGGAAGTTGGACTCAGTAATTCCCACTTAACCTTGCTGTTGCAGCTGCTGTCACCCGTGTATCAGACTAAGTAGGCTGTTGTGGCAGCTGGAAGAGGTAGTAATAGAGGTGCACAGTAGAAGGTTGCCTGGAAGCTGTTACGGATGCGATACTTTGTGTGAAACTTCCTAAATGCCAAATCATTCACTGTGGCTCAGCTTCTATTACAAATGCAAGTAGTCCCCGTAAAAACAACATGACGCTTGCATAAAGCTCAGCATACACCTAATTACTTTGCAGACCTGGAAGCCATATGATTAAAGAATAAGTTCATAATTATAAGCCAGTCTAAAGTATGATTCTTCTGTTACATTTGAATTCCTGTAAATTCTTGAGATGTCGCTTTATAGTGTATCACCATGTGATTTGCAAATTTGGGAAGGCTGCTGTATGTTAAGCTTTGAATGGGAAACCTTTAGAAATATCTGGCATTTGTATCATGTAATGAGCTTTGGATGAAATCTTCCATGCTTCATACTGCTCTGCTTTGGGTTACAGTTGCGCGCATGATTGTTTCCAACAGAACATCATCTCTCTTGCAGAAAGAAGGTGTTCTGGATTATAGGGTGATTTATGGCATGAGCTTCCGTGATCCTAGCCCAGAAAGATTTAGCCTGGAATAGTGGGAATAAAATTACCCTTTAATTTACAAAGCAACGCTTTGTTTCAATAGCAGTGTGTGAAGACAAAGATGATTATTAGCTTTGTTATTGCAGATTGACATTAAATGTCAAAGAAGGCAAGAGAATAAGAGAAAAAGTTTATTACTCTCTTATTATTCCTGCATAAATTATATTTCAGGATGCATTATGGGCAATTTAGATGAAAACAGACTAAACTATGTGAAGCTTAAGATCTGCTTCTTATTGTGGAATATATACTTATATTTTTAACAAATGAAATTTTACATGCCAGGAACTATTTAAAATTTTAAATTATTTTTCATTCCCATCTTGTTATTTACTCAGTTTGGGTATCTGATTTCCTTTTTTGATTATTTCATATAAATTTCTTTCAAATGGATTAGAAAATGATTAGGATAATCCAAATAATTTTCTTTTACATGACATCAGTTCCTTCAGGTAATATCGCTCATTCATGTTACACCCTGCTATCAACTCTGTGAGTACTCGGTACGCACATATTAATCACTGGGGTCCAGAAAAGGACAATGTAGAATGAAACTCATTGTCTTACTGAATATTTGAAATTCTGAACTATAAAATAAAGGTTTTCCCCTCATGCTTTGTTACTATCAATTAATTGGAGAAAAGCCTACTGAGTTGACATTTTGATGTCAGTTTTGTTAGTAATTATTTTCTTTTCTAAGTAAAGACATTTCATTGCATGCATTTTTCCTTACTTTGATTAACTTTGAGTGAATGTATGGTTGTTTTTTTCCTTATTGCTATAGGTAACTGTGTAGGTTTAAGTGGGATTTTTTTTTATTAGATCTAATACTGTCCTTAATTTTCTGTGTCTGACTTATTCTGGTTGGTGGTGGATTAAAGTGTTCGTTTTGTGTTTCTGAAAACAAAAGGAAAAGTGCACTGGTGTTTTCCAATGTCAAGAATTTGTAAGCATTTAATACAATGGTTATATATTTCAGGTAATTACAACTTCTACCCTGACCTTGCTCTGGAGCAAGAGAATAAAAGTTGTTAAGGGCTTTTTTTTAATTGTTGCCAAGAAAAAGTGTCCAACCTTAATCTAAATTCTGAAAGTTGGAATATGCTCAGTAGACACTTCTTATTTTGGCAGCTAAATATTCTCTCTCTGTACCAAGAAGCATTGTGGGGTTGGGTAAAGCTGCCCTGCTTCCGCAAGCTATCATGCTATTACAGTTTTAAAGTGAATTCTCTGATCATCCCCACTTGATGCTCATTGGCTCAGTTCACAGGGTGGTTTTTGTAGGTACAAACCAGGTTCCTCCTGGAGGAAGCTGAGCATGGGATCTCTCTTCCAGGCAGACACTGAGTGAACTCCGGCCCCAGTGATCAGTCCTTTGGACAGCCCTGAACCATGTGTGTGGTGCAGCGTTCAGTCTGAGGCTCCAGACTGAATTTGACTTGAAATAAAACCTGTGAACCCTACATGCTGGAAACACAGGGCCCTGGGCACCAGCTGCTTCAGTTGACTGATCTGCTTCTATTATGCTGAATTACTTGGTCACATGCATATAGCCTAGGACCTTTTAAAGTTGATCCCTTCAGGAGTCAGGAGGGTCTGTGATATATGGAAAAGAACAAAACAATCTCTCTCTGCCATTCACAGCCCAGTCAAGGAGTATGAGGATGACTTGAAAGTACTGGGATGAAGAATGGTTTTGAGTAGCCGGATAATGAGATAGGTCATTACAAAGGCAGGTTAAGTGAACTACATGTAGGAATGAGAGGGGAGGACTTAAAGTTGAACTGGTGATCTTTCTGAGCTGAGACTCTGGTAGAGGGAGGCTGGGGAAGACAGGCTGTTAGGGCATGGTGTTACAGTTCTTAATGGCTGTGAAATGCATTGAGACAATGTTTGCTTTATTATCCTTAGTGCTGTATCTGTGTCAATAATAGAGGGCTGAGGGCTATATGTTTGTAAGCTTTTAGCCCTGATGTTGAGCACTGAGGAGTCGATGTGATGCTACACAGTTAGCTTCAATGCTGTGTTTTTCTGTGTACTTAAATGATTCTATGATAAGTATTACTATTTTAAAATCAGCCAGCACTTAAAGTTAAGAAATGTCACGATTAAGTTTATTTCAGTAAGGATGATCATGCTCAGGCTTTGAGTAGTCTTTAGAAGAAGTTTCAGTGTGGTGAGAATAGATGATACCGAGGAAGAGTAAGTTATTACATGTGAATGGTCAAACAGGCAGAGATGGCAGGCTGGAGGTGAGATCTTTGGACAGTAGAAGACACAAAACACAGAGGAAGCAAAGCTTGAGAATCTCAGTGAACCTTAAGTGCAGTCAGGTTCCATCTCACAGGTGAAAGGAGACCCTGAAGAACAGCGGCTGGGCCTGCCTGAGCAAGTAAAGCAGTCCAGTGAGAGCAGATTCAGAGAATGAAATAATTGGTGATGAGGACCTGATACCTATCAACTCTCAGTGCATTTCCTAAGTGAAGTGGGTGTTACTTTGGACTGGCTCCTGTCTTCTCCTGTGCCCCCTTGGCAATGGAGGTGCTCCTGGAGTACATCTTGTGGTTTTTAGTTTCATCTGAAAGGAGCCAGGTTTGTGCGCTCCAGGACTGCTTCATGCAGCAAATGAAAGTGTATTAACTAGGGTGATGGGAAGATTTGTGGCACAAGTGCTTTCCTTATCTGAACTAAAGTACTAATGCAGATGTACCCTGTAAGACATCAGAACTTGCAGAAGCCGAGCGCCAGCAGAGCAGTCTTCTTACAGTGGAGTCTCTGCTCAGGCAAGGGAGGAATGGGAATGGATTGTGTACGGATGGTCTTACGGCTGTCTGTGAGTTACTGTCTCAGAACTAGTGATAAGAGCCAAGCATCTCGCGGCCTTATGTCCCTGCGCTGCTGCAAAGATGTTCTTGCAATTCACTGACTCAGTGTGTTTTGTTTCAGAGAGGATAATAATTTTTCTTTCTTCTTTCTATTCTCCAGTTATTCCTGTAGCCAGATTAGGAGATAGATGTGTTGTCTTCCTTTGAGTTTCCTTTTTCGATACCACCGCCATTTTTAATTCTAATGCATACAGGTGAAAGGGAAGTGATCTTGATGGAAAATCTGAACTACAGTGATCCAAACCTTGCTGCTGATATGCAGAAGTTAAAATATGTACTTGACAGTTACGTAGTTAGTGTAAGGACTGCAGTACTAGCTGAAATGACTTTTACATTTTGAATTTGCTTATAAGCACAATGTTTTGCAGAGTGGCTTTTTAAAAAATATTGTAAGAGTTTTTAATTTTACTTAATGTGATTTTCTGTATTTACTAAATACAATTTAATGTTTTACTTGGGGGGATATGTTTTTAATTTATCTGTTTGGAAACAGCTGTTTTTTTAAAATGGATGAACATGCTTAGCATGATTAGAGCTATATCATTACAAAAGTGGGTTTTATGCATATAATTCAGGTGGTATTTTTTTTCTTTAAAGCTGAAGTTTCCCGAGTTGTAGAGTTGACCTTGTCTGTGGTCTATAATAGTCACAACAATTAGATTTAAGAATCATTAATAACTATGCTTAATTGCAACCTAATTTCTTTATATATAACCTGTGCACAAGATTTCAATTAGTTTAAACATGTGAAAAGGTTTAAGAGTCTTTGTTATCATGTTATTAAAAGATCATTTGGGACAAAGGAAAAATTGACACAGATGCTAACTTTTTAAAGGACCCAGTTTTAAATTTAACATGTCTACAAACTTTTTTTTTTAATTGAAAGTGTAAGGTGTGGTGTTTTTTTTTTTTTAATCGAGGAAGACTGTACCTAATGTGTATTGCATAACAAAATGGCTAAATCATTATTTAAAGACAAAGCAAAATCTTGTCAGATTAAGTCAGTGCTTCTGTTGTCATACTTCAATTACCACACCTCTGTTTGAGCTTCTGTGTTCAAGTGTGTTACATTAAATAATGCTGTCTGTCATGGCAATCTTTACATGGCTTACATGATATATTTTAACCCAAATTATATTGAATAGATAATGTATCTGGCTTGCTTATGGGGGTGACTTTAATATAATCTCACAATTTTTGATGTCCTCATTTTATCTCACAACTCTCACCTGGAGTACGTAAGTACCGTATGTGAATTTTATAGAGAGGGAACTGCAGTATAAAATTGCTGTGGTTTAAACATGATAACTTAAGAAGTTTGATATAATGAAATGATGGTAAAAAACAGATGTCATGAAGGTTTCCTGTAATGCAATTGTCCTGTAAACAGTGAAATACTGTAATACCACTTTTCACTCAATGTTTTGTTTTTGTTTTTGTTTTTAATACAGCCTTTCCTAACTTCTCAGTACTCAGAATTTAATCACCTGAAGTAGTGTTTGTATTTCTAAACTCATAGAGTTTATAAAATAAGATGTGTTTGATTAACTGTGATGACATTCACTCAACTGCTGGTCTGTTTTCATTTTTGCAATTCAGGACATGATGCAGGTATCGTGGGATTTTAAGAAATAACCACGTGGAAAATATTTATTGTTGTTACGTCTACTATCAAGAAGAATAAGTATTGTAGTGGAATAAATATATTGTTCCAGATAGGAGTACAATTATTGTTTAAAGTACAAATTATTTACAGTCTTAGGGTAACATGTCTTCCCCACCCCTGCTCAAATCCAGAAAAATAACTAAGTACTTTAATTTAATGGACATTGGGTTTTACAGTTGACCAAACAGATGTTAATTTTGGAAATACACACTGGAGATTGAGTTCATGTGGTATGCTTGTGGGTTGTTTTTTTTTTTTTTTTGGATGGGGGCAGGAATGCCTTGATTGAAAAATTAATCTCAGAAGTTATGGTACTAATTGAGTGTTATTCACAACCTGTCAGAAATCTTGTTTGCAGATTGTCTGAATTATTTGAGTAGTTTAACACACCTCTAACAAAGACAAATTTAAATAGACTATCTTGAACATCTGCTACACAAAGTAGAAGAAATTTAAACTATTTTTGTCTAATTGTGTTAGCGAATAGTAGTTTAAGGTAAAGCCTTCATTGATGACTTGAAACTAAATAAGCCTTTCTTATTATAATCCTTCTACTCTAATTCTATCTAATTAATAGAAAATGTGAATTACTGTAAAGTTCCAATAAAATATATGAATGTAAAAGAGGCAGCTCGCTGAGGACCAAGGAGAGAAAAAATGACTGTGCAAGCTCTCCTATATAAATGTTTATACATCCGTATAGCTAAACTAGATTTTTTTTTTTAAACTTCTCAGATAGAGATTTCTATATCATGTACTCAGTGTAGAAATGGATTTAGGTAAATCTGCAAAGTTGCTTGCAGTCAGGGAAACCTCACACACTGGTTTGTGTTTTGCTTGGTTTTTTTTTTTTTTTTTTCCTTCCACATACACTCTGAGCAGAGATCTGTGTGTTTAGAGGCTGTTTTCCTGCAGCTATCCCACTGGGAGAGGAGAAGGGCCCTCGGTACCCCTTCTCTGTCCCATTCACTTTGTAGTTGAGCAACAAGCTCTTCTCTTTGGAATAATACTCTTTTTAACCTTACTTGTCCCTGAAGGAAGATCAGAACCATGTGAAAATCTTAAACTTGATGTAACTAGGATGAGTGTGAGGTGTTCTCTTTGCTAAATAACTGTTTATTCCAGGTACTTTTTAGGTAGTAAATAGGTGAGTGCTATTTTTGCAGCTCTGCACCTTGGATTATTACCAGTTTCTGCAGGTAAAGACAGTTTGCTATAGTAATTGAATTCTGAAATGCAAGGTATTGTAAACAGTTTCAATATTTTTCTCTGCAATACCCTTGCTGAATGCCAGTTTAGATAATTGTGCATGGATGATTAACTTTTTATTTTTTTAAAAAATTCATTTTGTTTCACTGTAGCTGCAGTACAGCCTGTTCCCAGTTTTTAAATGGTTGTAAAGTTGTGATTCTGATTGGTAAAAATGAGGCTTTTCTAGATGGAGCTGTATTGTAGATGATAGTGGCTAAAATTCTGTGCATGTTCTTTGATTAAATATATTAGTTCCTACCACTAATATGTCAGATAGAAGATGCAGTAATATATTCAAAGGGAGGAAGGTGTTATCCTATGTTTGTATTAATAGGGTCTTTTAATGTGGAATGTTTGTGGGAGTATCAACATGTTTCACCTTGGTGCTATTGATTTTCAGATTTTTGAAAAGAAGTTGAACAAATTCAATACCTAAACAGAACCCTTGTTTATTATCAACCTTTGAGTGGCTTGTAAGGCATATTTCTGATGCTTATCACCTTGGGCTTTGAACTTTCACAAGTCCTGAGTTTTGTGTTAGAAAAGTGCTTTTACTATTCCTGACAACAGCAAGTTGCTTGTTAAACAGGAGAACACCTAGGCAATGGGTTTTTTTGGGTATTCTGGACACACTGGCATTACATATTCTTGTATGTGTGTTCCATTTCCTGTGTAATGAATGCAGCAGATGTTGAAAATATGCTGTTGGGGAAGACTTTGAGGAACTGTTTCCCAAATACGTGTTTTCTATTTAATAAAACTCCTAGGTTTTTTTGGGTTTTTTTTTTGCTTAAAGCTTAAATAGTCACACTGTGTAATACCTTTGGCATACTGTAACCTGTTGATTAAACTTAAATTCATTGGTGCTTATGTCACTTTCACATTGAAGATGTTGTTATTGTAAGGATAACTTGCTTGCAATACCAGGGCTTTTGTTATCTCATTAAAAAAACATCTTCTGTCAACATACCTACGTGCCAGTCCAAGAAATCTCCCTAGTCTTTGTGCTTTCTTTTATTTCAAAGGCAATCCATGTACCTGCTCTTCTCACCTCAGCTAGGTCAATCAACTTATGCCTCTGTGGGACCCACTTCTTTTACGCTACGCCTGCTATAATGATCAAAAACATTAATAAGGTCAACAGCTGTGACTTGAAACTAGGTCCTGAAAGAGTTTCAGGACTGGACTAAGAAGTGAAAAGTTTTAGGGCACGAATATCGAAGAGGCAATTGAGACTGCAAATTGAGATATCGAAAAATAAGCTTTGGGAAGAGATCAGGCTAGTGATGATTTAGGGAATGAATAGAAGGTGGAGGACAAGGGAAGAAGGTTTTGTGGCCACTTGTGCTGTCTTAGTCGCTTTCTGTTTTCTTGTTGACCCTTCGTGAGTATCTGTACAATCCATTGACAAAATGAGAGTTTTTTTCCCACCAAAACATGGAAAGATGATGGTGGTGGTGCCTGGGATTTATTCAACCTCGAGAGCAGTTTGATCTTTCCTAAATTGCAGGCAAAACAGCGTTGCACAGTTCCAGCAGCACAGACCTTGACTTGTGCTGGGGGGGTGGGTTCCTGGGTCTCAGGGTAGGTCTCCATTAGCACACAATCTAGCATGATAGGAGCGAAACTGTCAAGAGGTGCTTAGATTTTGGTGACCATGCTATCTGTGTGTGCTTCCAGGGCTTTGCTTTGGACTTGCTGTCATGTCTGTTCCTATGTACTGAGAGCCTCTTGGCAGTGGGAATGTATGAGGTGTGGTCACAGCATAAACCAAAGCTTGTAATAGTTGATAACTGGGAGATTTGCTTCAGATGTATACATCCTATCTGTAATGTAGACGTACCTCCAGTCTCATTTTTTCCAGTCCTCTTCAGTACCGTCTCTATGTCCCAGCTAGTCTGTGTTATTATTGATTACTTCCCTTGCAAATCAGGGCTTGCTAACACTAGCTTACTTTTTATAAACCTACATAAATTTCTTTGTAATCATATCATTGCAGCTGACATCTTCTTTACTGTAAATTCTGAATCTGTAGTTTGTTTTTTTACACAGTGCTTTCTTAAAACTGATAGGAAGACAGGAAACTAATATGTCAGATGCCAGCACACTGATAAGAAAACATACTCCCTTTTTCAAGATAGATTCAGAAGTTCACTTTCAAAATGTTAGCTGTCTTGCCTTTGAGGGTAGTTCCAAAAAATATTTAATTACAATACGGTAGCGTATTAACCGTGTGAAATTAGAAAGTTCCCAGTTTCATTAGTTGTTACCGTTTTTACATTGAAATTCCAAACTGCATAATCCTCAGTTACTCACATTTGAACAGTTGAAGTGTAAAAATTTTCATGGGGATAGCTTCCTGTTGGTTTTTTATCAACATTGTCATGCTAAGAAAGTTACTGAAACCAGAATAGTCTTCACAGGTGGCTGCTAACTAGGCCTAGATAATAAGAACCACGCCACCAGAGAGAGATATGATTGCTACTTTATACAAGTGCTGAGTGCTCTTGGTTGTGATAAACTTGCGGACAACTACGTTTGTAATGAAGAAAGATGTGTAAGATGGTAAATTATGTAAAGAATTGGGCCAACGGTATCTTAAATTTGACACTCACTATTGTGGATTTTAACTTGAGTTTGTCCAAGTCACAGTTTCCCTCAGATCAAATGGAAATAGTATTGCTACTTCACCTCAGAGGCTTCCTGAAAGTGAGTTTGTTCATCCTTGTGAAACTTGTGTGCCTTACATTTCAATATTCATGCTTTTCAAAATGTAATTGTTTATATAGGAGGTAGAATGAGTCTAATAGTAGTTGAAGTTCAGCCTCCTGGAGAAGCAGTGTATTTTTTGGGTTTTGTTTATCCTCCTGACATGTTGCAGGGGAAGAGGTGAAATCTATTAGAGCATACAAAGGGAGGAGTTGTTAATATGATGCAAAAAAACAGTTGTCCTTTATCAATTCTTAAGGTTAGTGTTTTTGCTAAATGTCCTTCAGAGAGACTGGGGGAAACCCCTGAACAGTGTTTGCTGGGAGTAATTGGTAGGAACATGACAACATTTCTACCGGTACTTACACTCTTTTGACCTGATGAAACTGTGCAGGTGGATTAGTGGTATAACTTTTACACACGTGAAAATACTTACAAAATAGCATGCTTTCATACAGCATTGGTTGCTTTACTTTAAAGCTAGTATTCACTCACTTTGTTTTGAACTGTGCTGGCTTTTATAATATCATGCCAGCTTATGTATGCTGACTAATACATTGGAAACTTTTCTGAACAATTTTATTCTTGAGAAACAGCAGCAACTACTGTATTTTAATTAGGAGTTTGTGAACTTGCCCTCGATAGATGCAGTTCCATGTTTACTTGAAACTTGTGTTAAGTGGAAGCTGTTGCTGAAATGGGGGAAGTGTCATGTTCTCCTCTTGCTCAGTTGTGTTGGCACTTGTGCTCGTAATTGTGACATGGTGAATCATACCAGGAAATTTATCTGGCTAAAAATGAACCTATTTTTATTTTTCTAGCTAACTTTTAGATGGATCATTTCCCTGACCTGACTCACCATGTAGCTGCCCAAACAGTAGTGGTGGCACACACAGGAATGTGCGAGTTGCAGCACTGAGGGGCAGGATAGATCCCTCCTAGTGGCAACTCCCACCTTTGCAAGAGTAAATCGGTTATAGAACTGCACCTGGAACTTAGGTTATCATTGCAATCAGACTGCAGCACAACTAGTTTGTATTTCAAATGGTTTTCTTTGAAGTTCAGATTTAGAAAGGGCCATTGGTTTACTCTCTGTGCTAGTCGTAAACACAATTGAATTAAAAAATGCCACTGGGAGGTTAGCTAGTTCCTATTCCTCTGTGTTTATAGTTTTTAAACAAACGATAATTTTTAACAGAATAGTGACTTGGCTAATGTCTGAAACATTAAGTGGTTCCTTAATCCAAATGATACAGTAGCCTTCTAATCCTCTTGGGTTTAGAGTTTGAAAGCTGTTTAAAAAGACTATTTTAACCGAAAAACCCACCCAAAGCTTACGATAGACAGATAACCTTCTGAGGCTAGATACTTGTTGGCTTCTGGGTATTACTCAAGATTAAAATTATACTTATGGTTCTCCAAGTTCAGAAGATACATACTGTGTTGTCAGACCATCGGTGAAACTTCACATAATGTTATTTTTTAAGCCTCTTGAGTTTTCCGTAGCGTTTTTGCAGTAGATTTTCCATAGAGTTTCTGCTACATTTGGTAGAATTCCTGTAAAGTAGATTTTGGCTGAAATTCATTCTTTGCAAGCCTACTTCTGGGTTTGTTTGGTTATATACCAAAATGTGGAGAAGGATCAAGCTTGTTAGGATTTCAACTCGCACAATGAATATTTGAAATTAATTTTTATTGTAAACATTTGTATTTGGGATCCCTTTGGATGGTTTTCAATCACAGCCAAGATCTTACACATTTAATTTACACCACGTGTATAGGATTTTATGTGGAACTGCTGTTGGCACAAAGGGGCTTATGTAGAGCTGATGAACTTTTCCCTCACTTGATCCAACTATCGCTGCTCCAAAGGAGACCAGGAATTGCTGTTATGGGTAGCAGTGTGGGAAACCATCTGATATTAGACCGAATAGATAAATTTCATGGTGAATGAGTGTCATATTCACCAGGCCCATACAAACACCTTCTAATTTCCCATTTGCCTCAACCATACTGCTAGCCCTCTTTTCTAATAAAAATGAACAACAACAAAACCAACAAAAACAGTAGCAAAAAAAACCCCAACAATCAGAAAAGCCCAACCCCAAAATCTCAAAACAAAAACCCAAACCGAACAAACCCAGCTTTTTTCCAGGGATCCTTTCTAAGGCTTTGTGTTTCCCTGCACCCTCTCCAAGAAGATAGCTGTAGCTCTTATTTAGTCTACAAAGAGAGAGTTAGGGAAACAGTTATGGTCATAGTGCATTATTTGTGGTATATAATAGATGTGTAATACATACTTATACATAAGTCTAAGTGAGATGTTTTTTTTTTTTTGTGCCAGCCTCCCGAGTATCAGTATCATCATTAATAATGCCAGAAATGTTGAGTGTATTGTTCGTGAGCATTTAAATAATCTGCTGTTTAGACAGGCAAATAATAATAATAATTATTACCTTTGATAATAAAAGCTTGACCCACTCAAACAAGGTGACATTCTAAAACATTCTAGTATTAATAGGTATTTTGAGTTTTTTTGATGAACATACTTCAATAATTAAACTTATTCTTACATAAGAACATAAAATCTGAATTTATGTTGGTTTAATGTAATAAATTTTCCTGTAAAAGAAGTAACAAGTTGCTACTCCAGAGCTGGGTAAAATAAGGGGGAGGAAAAATCTCTTTTTACTGAGAGGCAACATGAGTGCAAAAGCATCACTGTCTGGTCATCCATAGCATGTCCGACCTTTCCTTACAAAAGGAAAATATCTCTATAATAAAGTGAGTTATGCTGGATAGAAAGTCGCAGGTCTTCACATTCAGTGAAATCGTTGTCACTGGTGAATTGCCTCACAATAGATGCTTATATTTTTGTTGTAAATACAGTCCTGCATTAGAGCTTTAGCATATTAATAGCATGTCCTTTCTTACAATCCACTTTATTCCCTAAAAGCCATCTGTGGTTGGTAGACTGTTGATGACAACATATTTGTAGCTGTAGTGTAGAGGGAAGTTTTACACTGATTAGATGCGCAGTTTATAAAAAGGGTGGCTTACCACAATCTCTGTCATTTGCCAATCGACATATTTAAAAATGCTCCAGATATGTTGTCTTCTTTGGAGTTCCTTGAAAATCTGTTTGTATTCCTTCACTTAGAGTGTGCATATTTTATTTTTTAATACATAAAGCAAGAAATGAATCCATTCATTAACATTTTAATCTTTCCTCAGAATAGATAAATATCAACAGTTACTCTCTACCAAGAAATTTGATGCATCGTGATTTAACCAATGCTTGAAGAATTATTATTAAATAGTATTTAGAACATACCATATAGGAAGAGAACGGTGTTTAAAAATATACTGTTTTAATTACAAGTGCTTTTAGTGTACATAAAGCCTTACAAAGGCTTAAAATCAGAAAGGTAAGACTCAACAAGACATGGAAAGATGGCAGTTTCCTTAAGTCCTCATTGTGAGGAAAGAAGTGGATCTCTTTTTACAGTTTTAACTGCATTGATGTGCCTTTTTAACTATGGAATGGTGTGAGCTGCTGTGGAGCCTGGGATGCAGACCAGGTACCGAGAGCGGTGAAGATCAGGAAAACTTTCTCAGAGTCTGTTGTAAGGATAGTCTCTGAGGAAATAGCCTTTTATGCTCATGCTGTGCTGAAAAGCACTTTCATGTCTGAAAGAGAAACATGCAGTGAAGGTTTCAGCTTCTACTGTAGTTAGAGATTCTGTTCCTGATTTGAAATGATAAAAATGGAAGAATTAGAATGCTTTACAGATCTGTTCTTTTTGGTTCAGACTGTAACTGCTATTGGTTATTCCCAGCATAAAAGTCCCCCAGTAGTTTTGCTACACCTATCCCTTGGCTACAGTTGTTCTCTGGTCTTGTTTGAAAGACTTGCGGGTAAATGCTACTATTTTTGCATGGTTCTAAGCAGCTGGTGTGCCTGTAGAGATCAATTAGGTAGAGAGCAATTGATAAAATGGGAAGGATACAGAGAACAGAGACGTTTAAAAGATGGGTTGGATGGGATGGGACCGTGAGCAACTTTGGTATAGAAATGAAGTAACTATTGCTAGATAGAGTAGCATCAAAGAAGAAAAAAAACTAGAGAAAGTTTAGTGTGAGGATATGGTTTCAGACAAAAAATAATACTGAAAGCTTACATTGGAGAGACTGGTAATTTTTAATTACTTAAGAAATCATGAGACGTTTCTGTAACAAAGAACAATTCTGTGGTAGTTGCACTAACTTCTGAGATGCTGCAACATGTCCTTGTCCTTCAGTGATCAGAAGATGAAGTTAAATGAAAAGCATTATCTTTTTTTGTGTTTGTTTTGTTTATAATGCTATTATGTAATCATAAGGAAGAAAATCCAGACAAATATAAATAATTTGTGGGAACTCCCAGGTCAAATGCTACACTGGAAGGTACAGGAATACAAGAGAGGAATAAATTTTGGTAGTAAGGTGCCTGTCGTTTGGGGATTTCAGTAAGGTGCTAGCGTTACAAATTGGCAAGGCAACGGTTTCATTTACCAACTAAATAAGATATGGTCATAAAAATCCGTGTTTTAAAGACCAGAGTGTGAAACTTCAACTCAGATATTTCTTTCCATCTCAACATATGGATGTGAAAGCTGGAAATCCAACAAAGGTACAGACATCTAAATGCCTTTGAAAGCAAATGCCGTAGAAAAATACTATGTATTAAATGGAATGAATTTATAACAGATGCCAAGATTCATTAGACAGCTCAAAAACCCCTTGGCTCTAAAGTTATCCAGAAAAGAAGATGGAATTATCATCTGGAACATATGTTAAGAATGAAGCCAGAGCATCTGTCATGGAAAGCATGCCACTGGGCAGCTGGAGGAACACGCAAAAAGCACCAACTGAAAGAGTTTCTCCATTGAACAATGCCTAAGGAAAAAAAAAAAAAGTGTGACATTGCACTGGATGTGCAAGGAGTGGCTCAGAGCACACAAAAACTGCACAGGGCTTTTTGGCTTTATGATTTTTTTCAGTGTGTGTAAACTGGAGGTTTTGGGTTGTTTTCTGTTAAGGTTGCAGATAGTAAGGGTTGATTAAAAGTGGAAGGTCAGAACTAAGAAGTACAGATTAAGTACAGTACTTGTTATATATTTTCATTTATTTTAGAGTTTGTATATAATTTCTTTAGCTGTGAAAAGAGAAAGAAGATTGTGTAATTAAATAAATCTTCAGATACATTCTGACTGATTGGCTTAATCTGTAATAGAGCATTCAGGATTACTTGGATAAAAATCCAGAATTATTTTATTCAAGTAACCTACAGTTAATGACACTACTATGGATTTCCTTTACTCTGAGAACCCTTGCTCTTATCTTTTTCTACTTTTTGTCACTTTGCAGGAGTTCTGGAGTTTCTGAGCTAGCAGCTGTCTGCACTATACTGTCTTTTAACTTGCCCTAATATTAACGTAATGTTACAGAGGCTTGTGTTAGAAACACTAGCAGAATTTAAGTTTCATAAAAGACTTGTAGTTGAAATGTAAGCTTTCAAATCTGTGATCTCAATCTATCTCTTGATCTTGTGTTATGCAAAACATTTTATTAAACTATAACAGTCTGAACAAACTTTGTCCAAAGTAAGTATTCAGTAATGTCTTAGACTTGGTAAATAGCATTGTTTTGTGTTCTTTTTTCCCCTTATGATTTTCCAGGCCAAAAAAAGAAGTCTTCACTCAGTAACGTGGAGGCACTCTCAAGCAAGTGTGTATGATGTGACTTTTTTTTTAAATTTGGGTTGCTTGGGTTTTTTCCCCTCATTGAATCATCTCAGTGACACCCAACGTAACACATGGGAATTAATGCTTCCTGTGAGAAGTTTGAACAACCCATTCACTTTCTAGATGCATTTTATGAGTCTAAGTAGCGAACCAAGATTGTTAGTCCCACTTAGCAGGGTAACAAGTTTAGGCAAAGTGAATAGCTCCTCAAACATTTCAAAGGTGTATTGATAGCTGCAGCTTTTCTGTTTCTTCCACTTATGAGTGTTACAGTGATTATTTCTTAATGCCTCATAAAGGTGAGAAAAGCTTACAAATTCAGTTCAGCTGTACTTAAAGGCTCAACATTCAGGAAACATAATTTGGTTTTGCTTTTCTTTTAAAATATTTACAGATATTTTTATCCCTTTACACATTAGGTGTTGATGGAACTCAGTTTAGATGCCTTCCTCCCATGCATTGGAGGTAAGGCATGTAGCTATTGTCTGTCCTTCAGAGCCTATGTCATCCTGATTTTCTACTTCGACAGATTCTGCTTCTGATTTATTGTGTAATTAGATCCAGTTAGGACTGTGGGTAAAACTTTATTTAACAAAATTTTATCAGAGGTTGTCCATTCTGCCAAATTCAGAGCAGCCTTTGGTTATGTTACGTGGAAAAATAAAGCCAGGGCACCCCTGAATATCTTTTCTCCTTTTGTTTCCATGAGTGTTTGCTCTTTTGTGTGCTTGGCAACTGAAATTTCTGTGTGTTCAGTTTGTAATAAAGTACCTTCAGTAGTACCGAAGGCAGGCTTAGAAGTTATGTCTCTGGAAGTAAAAGAAGTGAAAAGACATTGTGTGGTATACTATTTCAAGTTATGTGTTGACTAGTGTTTTGAAATACAGTTGTCCTGTGCTCAATGCTAAAGATTGTTGCTGAACAGTATGTAACAATAAAAAAATATTCAAGAGCTAAAAATACAGGATTACTACATGCTTTGACCTGTGGTCAGTGAGTTGGCAGGAGTAGCCTTGTATTGTTTGTTCAAGGTTTGTTGGAAGAGAACAATTATAGGATGATCATTAAAAATATTGACATACTATTTTTCAGGAGCAGGGGATTAAAAACACACCTTGGAGAAAGAGGGTTTTCAAGTATTCAGTTGAACTGCATTAAACAAAACAGGAACAAAAAGAAAACATTGCATAAATCTTCATTTGAAAAAATACTGAATTCTAGTTATTGAGGAAGTGGTTGTTTATGGAAATGGTGTATTTTTGTGTGCATTTTCCTTGCAGTGTTTTGAAACAATATACTGCAAAATCTTAATTTAGCAGAATCTTGATCTCTAAGAGAGAGGCAACCCCTCCACATAGAGGATCTCCAGTAGGATGAAGGGGGACCCTCAGTGGATTTTCGCCAAAGACTGAAGGAAGAATTCATCCCCCCATTTACATGCAGAGTCAAAATCAAACGACATACAGGGTAGTAGTTACAGCTAAGAGGGGTTGCCAGGTTGATGCTCTTGAATGAGTGATTCTCAGGTATAGAAATCTGGTTTGCATGGATGAAGGTGTGTGGGTTCCCATAGTACAGCTCTGCTGAGCTTATGCCGGACTTTTGACTAAATTAGTTCTGTAATAAAACTGAAATGTTTCAGTCTTTGTTTTTCTGCTGTGTAGTGTCAACATGCCTGTATTATTTTGTCCTTGTCCCTGACTCAGCTTTATTCCTTTCGTAGCTGGTTTGAGATGTTTTGGAAACTGCCTGTGAAGGAAGACTGGCATTTCCTTCCACTTTCCCTTTGAGGGTACCGCTTAATGTAGTCACTCCCTCCTCCCAGAAACTGTTACCTGTAGGTAAGGTTAACATGAATAACAATGTTGGGCAGCAACAAGCAGATAGGAGAGTGCTGACTTCTTTCTGAAGCTAGGGAACTGGAGCACTGGGTTGGAGTATGTGAGGAGTTATATGGATAAAGTCACTGTTTTATTTTGATTTGATTTAGGACTCTAGTTAAAGTTCAGAGAGAGCTCACTGCTTCCTGCAGTTGTTTCTGTTGCCAGGCTGGAGAAAATGTGACTCAGACTCTTCTTTTGTGACCAAGTCCACTTGGTCTAATTGACGATCCAGGTGGAATGGGAGGTGCTCCATATTTTCCTCATTAAGACTGAGTGGAATAAGGAATGTAATTCTCATCCAATTAAAAACAAAATAGAAATTCTGCTCCAAACTAACTTTTCTTAAAATCTAGGTAATTTTTAATTTTATAATGTTTGAAGGTGATCCATGACTGTTGTCAAGGTTGTACTTATTATGATGAAAGAGTGCTTACTGCGTATAGAAACCTGTTTATTTAACAAATGGACAGTTGCAGTTCAGTTGCAGTGTTGATATGAGTCTTAATAAGAAAATGGAAAAGTATATCACCTCCTCATTAACCTCACTAAGCTAGGTGAACTAGTACAGCTGTCCTTATGTTGCAAATTACCTACCAAAATAACTAGTTAACTTCAAAAGTATTGGCCTGTGTTTCCAACAAGCCTGCCAACTTAGATTATGTATTGATACTTTTTTTATTGGACTTAAAAATCTAGTGTTGGAAGAGATTTTGAGTGTTAGTTGTCTGTCTCCCATTTTGATGCTGAGTCAAAACCAAAAGAAGTCTTTGCACGATGTTTGTCTGGAGTGTTCTTGAAAGCTCCAGCGACCTTCCGACATGAAGTTGTTCTGCAACTTAGCAAACTTTATTTGGACCAACTTTCTAACAATATGTAATCTAAATTTCCCTGCTGATCAGTTTTTGTACTGCCATCTGTAGATGTGAAGCACAATTAATCACTGTCCTCCTTATGAGACTCGCATATTTTAAGATTATTATATTCCACCTCCCTCTTATTCCCTACTATATTCTCTATTCTAGGCTAAGCCTAGCCAGTTATTTTAACTGTACTTCAAACTTGGTATTTTCTTGCAAACAAACAAAGAAAAAACTTTATAGTCTTGTTGTTCTCTGAGGACTTTTCTCAATTTAGTTTTTTTTTTTTCTTAATTTGGCAGTGTGCAAAATTTGTAAAGGGTGATATTTCAGAGCTTTTATCTTTGCCTGATAAAGAGGAATAAATTATTGTTTCGGTTTTTTCCCTTGATTTACATACAAAATCTTTCTTAATGTGTAGCATAATGATACTTGCCTCTTATGATACTTGTCTCTTTCGTAACAGCATTGCATTGTTTGTTCTTCCCAGATTGTCTTTTTCGAAGACAATCAAATTTCTAAATCTGGACTACTTTTCTAAAGAATTCTTGCTGCCTGGGTGACTGATTTGTAACTGGGTTATTATTTTCTTTTTACCTTTTGGAATATTTGTCTTGCTCTGTATTGTTCTGTTAGCTGATTTGCTAAAAACATCCTTACTCCAAAGTTGTTTTTTCTTACTTTTTTGATATGTACTTAACTGCTCTGTGGTGGTTTTATTTTTGGTTAATGTTAAAGATAAATAGCTTTTTTCATTATACCCAAATAAATGATCTCTTCAGCGTGTCTGTGACATTCAACTCACTGACCAGTAAAAACAGAATTCAAAGAAATAATAAGTGAAGAATTATTCTTCCTTCCATCATTTAAAATGTTGGGGAAAAAATCTTAGGCAAGGTTAGTTGGATTGGCTTTCAATGAGTGGTGACATCAGAGTGATCCAGAATATTTTCCTTATTCTGGGAAGCTGGATGAATAACACTCAAATACTTTTTTAATCTGTTGATTTCCATCAACTGTGGTAGTGTTATTATAATCTTATCTTATATTAACACATCCTATTATATTTAATTTTGCCACTGGCATTTTTTGCTAAGGATTTTTGTTTGTTTGTTTTAATGTATTATAAAGAGAGTTGGAAATAGTGTTAAACTGTTTGTGGGTTTTTTAATCTTTTGTTTCTGCTTGGGATGTTTTAGTAATCTTTAGTCTTTTCTAAAGAAAGCAATGACCTTTTTAAATCAAAATATTGTATTTTTGTGATGTTTTACTGTCTGGAAAAAAAATCAGTTTCTGTTTGCTTATATAAAGTATACTGATTTCACCTGATGGGAATAAATATAGTGATACTTTGAATTGTCAGAGGTGGTAGAGATAACCTGAGCAATGTTGTCCAAAATCTTTGACCAGTGATACCACAGAGCTCCAGTTTTGCTGAGAGATTAGATGGTCTTTACTTATGACCCCTACTACCAGATATTTTTAGTAGATTCATACATAGTGTGAGGCTTACAAAATTTCCTTGAAAGTGGGGCTGTGCTTAGGTGGGATGTTATTTTGTGCGTTTACATCTGTTTGAAAGGTTTCCTTTCAAGTTTGTGCTAGTGCTGATTTTAAAGAGAAAACAGCAATTTATCTTCCGGGGTTTTTTTTGGGGGGTGGGGGGTGTGTTTGTGTGGTTTCATCCCCCTCCCCCCCCCAATTTGTTTGCAGAAAAGGGCTCAATGCTTCAATAGGCTTGGGAGTGGACTTCATCATCTAAAGAGCCTTTCTGGTGCTGTGGTCTCCTTGGCTGTTCCATTTGTACCAGCAGTATGTAAATGTGGTTATATAGGAAATATATATATTCCCTCTCTCCTACCTCTAACAAAATAGAGTAGGAAGCACCTCGTATGTCCTTGTCCCTAAGTGTTAGTGTGATACAAGTTTCCTGCACGTATCCTGAATGTTTAACAGATACATGTCCCTTTTTTGGGAAACTTGCAGGCAGTCTTCTCACCGACATCTCTCTGTCAGACACCTCATATGCTCAAGCAAGGTAATCCCTAGGAGAGCAGTCACACGTGACTGTTTGCTGGAGAAGAGTAGTTCACCTTGCTCCATTTAGCAGTCAGCGACGGACCAACCGTAGTACCTGAGGCCACTGAAGAGGAGATAATCTTCTTACAACCTAGAATGAATCCCTCAGTGAAGGAGAATTCCTCCAGGTTCTGCCCTAGTAAAACGTGGGGGTTTCATGCAGCGGGTAGGCATTTCTCCAACGAGACAGCTGCATTAGCAGGAATTGGCACAGTAGATAAAACTTTAACGTGGAGATTTTATTTATTTTTTTTTTTAAAGGAAACAGTTTTTCCCATAAAGTGGTAATTTTTGCTGTTAAGTTCACAGCTTCAGCTTTTGGGTATTTACAGAAATGTTCGGGATTCCAGCCCCCAGCAGGGAGGGCCTGTCCCACTAACAGTCCTTTTTTCTGTTCTAACCTTCTAGCTGGTGACAAGAGAAGCTCCAAAACCTGCAGACAGGCTAGCCAAGTTTAACTTGCTGATCACCACTGCCCTAATATATGGGTACCTAGGAACATGTAGCCAACAGTAAACACAGTTTCTGATAGATACTGTTTCTGATTTCCCTTCTTTCTCCCCCGATTCCCAGCCCCCAGCTTTCCCTAATCTCCATCATCTAGGACTTCTGACACGACATGGACTTTTGAGGACTTGGATTATTTTGGAGGTGGGAAGTGCGGTGTAGTGCTAGCTGGCGATACAACGTTTGGTACACTTTTCTTGGGAACTTACTGTACCTTTCTGTGTCGATTTCTACTTAAATTCAGTGCACTCTGTCCTCTCTTGATACAGTTTTTGTTGTAGCACGGCATTTCACACTCCTTTTGTACTTTTAGACTCACATTCCCTGCTTATTAAGCAAATAGGATGTTTTAATGTGGTGCTGCAAGTGCGCATTAAAGCTATTTTCCAACAGCTGATCATTATTTCTTTTTTGATTTTTTTTTAATTTCCTTTTTTTAAGTTTGAGAAAGCTAGCCAGCAGAGATTTTTTTCATTTGTTCTGTGTAAAATAGTCGATTCCTTTTCCATTCTTTGTTCTTACAGCTCTTAAACACTTAGAAATCTGTTTTCAGTTGCTGCAAGTAGCCTAAAAAAGTTTGTCTGTTTTATTCTTACCTGTGGATGTAGCTGGATGCTTTGTTTGTGGTGCCAGACACAATAAGGACTCCGTAATCAGCTAAATTATGCTTTTCCAAATGGATCAAATGTTTTGGGAGCATGAATCAGCTTTCTGAAACCTACTTCTGAATTTTGAAGTCCCTCCTCCAAGAATCATGAAACAAGGTACTAGAAGAAATGGGGCTGTGAAATTTGGTCATACTGTATTTTTAAATTTTCATAAACTTATTCCAAAATCAAATTGTATTTTATTGGATATGAGTGTCCAGTGACCCAGTTGGCATTGTTTTCAGCAATCTCGATGATGATAAAGATACTTCTTTTTAATGTGTGGTTTGACTGTGCATTGTATAACTAACTTTTCTGGATGAAAAAAACCTAACCTGAATATTACTTGAATAGTCTTTTCTTGCAGTTTAACATTGTAATTTTTTTTATGTGGTACTTAAGTGCATTGATACATAAAACATCACCGAAGTAGCGTAAGATGGTAATCTGGAGCAATTTTGAATCTTGGCCTAATTCACTTTAACTTTGTGGTAGCAAATTTTGCCTTTTCTGCTTTTAGAACTCATTTTGATAGCTACAATTTCTTCAGAAAACATACCTCTAGGAAGAGCTGCATTTTGCCATTTGCTTCTATAAAGTAATGTTTGCTTAATGGAATGTAAGGGATGTGTTTGTGAACTAGTACACTTGCCCAAATTACAAATTGGAAAGGAAATTATATCTTCAAATATTCACTTGTTTTATCATGTCCCGGAAATCCTTTATGGTTTGATACGAATGTCTGGACTATGAATATGGCCCTTGTACAGAGAAATATTTTCATAGTTACGCTGTAGTACCTTGACTCATTGCTTCGTTGCCATTAGATTTGGAAGACTTTTTTGAAACCTGACAGAAGTGTGGTGATAGACACAGATAGGAGGTAATGCTTAAAGTTCCAGCTGACGATGTCTAGGGTGGGGAGGAAGGACCTGAATAAAGACCTGTGAGTAAAATTTTAGTTCACATCAGAAACACAAGTTGTGACTTGCACTGCATTATAGGAGTGTAAGGGAAACCGCATATAACTATTAAATATTTAATATACCTGTAATAATAAAAAATTGCTAGTGAATACATTTAAGAGGTTCATTATCAAGTTTCAGACATTGAAATTAGACCAAACAAGAATTATGTTTAAATACCTGAGAGCTCCTATAGAAATTTGTAGTATTGTTATATGTGAAACGGAGCACATCTTAATGTTTTACATGTACAGTGAAACATTGCGTAGATAAAAATATGAAAGCCTGTAGTAGTTAAATCAAACTCTGTAATATTACTATATCATGTAATTGAATGCTTATGTTCTGCAGGAGGTTTTGCCTGTACGGGTCTTTGATGTCTATGCTGAGGCCTGTTGAGATGAATTTGAATCACTGCCAGTGCATTGCTCTGGTGTTTTACAGCCTTACTTGTCACAGTGGTAATTTCTCCGTAAAATTATAGATTCCAAGCTAATATGACACTGCATTTTAAATATGCATACTTCAAGATTGGTTTTAGGGTGAAACATAATAGTAGAAGACTGAACAAAGGCCTTGACCTTGCTGATGAGCGTAGTCTCTGCCTTCGGATT
Organism: Pluvialis apricaria; assembly: GCA_017639485.1. Lineage (NCBI taxonomy): Eukaryota > Metazoa > Chordata > Aves > Charadriiformes > Charadriidae > Pluvialis > Pluvialis apricaria. Next base: position 41,512,948 of record CM030009.1, read on the forward strand.
GGTACTGGCTTCCTTGGGGCTTTTTACGGATGCCTCCCGCCTGTGGCTGGTGCACCTCTTGGACAGAGGAGCCGTGTAGATCCCTGCACCTTGGCAAAGTGTTGTTTGGACTCTGCCTAGGTGACCTGTGCTGGTGGCTGATAAGAAAACTTTAAAATGAGGTAAGTGTGACAGATCAGGCCTCTGCTTCCAGGCTTCTGCTGTTATTCTACCTGAATTAGTAAAATCTTTGTTCAGTAATGGGTTTTGTGTTCTTTCTCTTTTTTCTCTCTCTCCAGTCCCCAGGATGTTGAAACATCAGTATCAGAATTTTACATCCCTAGGGTGGGGCGTTGTGTTTTTCTAAAGATACTGCTTCCCTGCTCGATGTATTAACTTTTGTGGAGCCAGTGATGTTTTTTACAGCTTGGAATGTCTCTAAATATTGCGGTGCCTAAATAAGGAGTTAGGGTCTGCCTTCAAACGACATAGAACTGTGCTTATGTAGCTTACTCACCAAATTACAAAGTTATGTGAATATTTATATACATAATTTCTTTAATGTTAAAAATGGAAAAGGATTTCTAAGTCTGCTTTTCACATAATTGCAAACTCATGGAATACAGACGAAACCATAAAATATTCTTAAAAATGTGAAGATGACATTTTATTGCTTACTTATATCTGCAAAGGAATCTCACAGTATATCGGTGGTCTGTTTTCCAGAAATACTGTTACTCTAATTCAACCCACCTCGAGAGCTGGTGGTGATAAAAATCTTGATGTGAAACACACTTTAACAGCAGAAGAGTGCAGGTGCAAAATAGAAAAGCAAGCATTTCTTCAAGTGGCATCGATTGTTTTCTCTGCAGTATGTGGGAACACCAGAATATTTTTAGATGAAAAAGATTAAAAAATTATCCATTGCGTTTGTGATAGCTTATATGTTTGGGTTAGTTATTTATCGTTTGCAATATCCATAATGCTATCTTAAGCATTCTAATTAGGTTTCAGCTTTTCAGAGGGAGGCTGGAAGGCTCTCGTGCAGTTGTGGTGCTGTGGCGGGGTGCGTGGAGCACAGCTGCTTTCTGATGTCAGTCGCTATTTCAATGCAACGAAAGTGGGAGAGGAAGAGCATTATAAAGACAGTTTTTAAGAAAAAAAGTGTCGTCAGTAAGCAAATTATTTTTGTCTGTGTTGTTTTGATTAGGATATGAAATAACAAGTAAAGTCTGATTGCTACAAAAGAAACTACATCTGGAGAGTTTAACTGGGGCAGTTTCAGAAACTTTTTGGTGAAATGTGTCATTTTGCCCCAGCACTCGGGAGAACTCTGAGTTGTCTTTAGCAAAACTCCTGGTAGTACCCATATTCACCTGGCAGAGCGGGATCCTCTCCTCTCAGTGCTCTGTATTTGTTAGGAGTTAGAGTGCTGTGTTCAGAGGCACTGGGAGAGTGGTGGCTTCCCTATGGAAAAGGGGAATAGCTGCACGGATTGGTGCGTAGGGGGCTCAGTATGTGTTGAGCACGAACAGCCTCGCTGGGTTTGTTTCTTCCCTTTATAGGCATCCTTTTGCTAAGCTAATAATGGCATGGTATCTTGTGTTTTTTTTCTTGGGGCTTTCTTGGATTTTATAGATTAGAGTTGAAAGAGATATGGATAATTTGTACTGATCTTTGTGCTCAAGGATCTTGGTTACCAGAGTAAGGTGAAAAATGTTTCTTGAAAATGTTGCTTATGATGGATTGGCGTTTTCCTTTCAGATACATATACACTGGCACATGTGTCTTGTGGGAGGGCAAGAAAGGTGAATTCATCAGCATTTGTAGTGAAGGAACTCATTTTTTTTTTAGGTTGGTTTTTTTTTTTTTTTTAAATCAGACAGCATGTGAAGACTTTGGGGGGTTGCATATAATATATATAAAAATACATTTTTTCTATTAACATATATAATATTTGTAATGTATTCATTAGAAATCTAAAAATGGTTAATTAAAATTACTAATATGAAAAAGGTCTTTGGCCACTAAAAAGCTGGACCGTATTTACTAATGGTTGTGTTAAGATCACTGATGCAGAAGTATGGTGTTGCTGTATGGTGGTGCAGAAGTAAGGTTGTTGCTTGAGAATACCAAACAAAATTTTTTGCTACCACTTAAAACACATGGCTTGCTTACCAACTTTGGTTTGTATGCCCATACACTTACAGCAGTCTGAATCACGGTTGATATTTTGGGGATTTTGTTGTACCTCTTTGTGTGGCTGACCTCAAAAAAAAGGAACTAGGTGATGACGGTAAACATTAAAATTTGATTTTTAAAAATATATAAATATTCCTAGCATACAAAATTTCAGTTTAAAAATAAATTTGTTAAAAAGAGATTTTTTTTTTTTTTTTTTTTTTATGTAACAGCTATTTCTGTGCTACCTTCAAAGCACTTTAAGGACATAAAACATGCCTGTGTAAGGATTTCTTTTGAAGGTAGGTATGATTTCTATCAGAGTGAGGTGTCATCTACTTTTTAAGAACATTCCTAAGGAGACATGAATCAACACCTGTCCGTTAAGGACTGGGAAGCAACCCTCCTGTCTTTCTACCTGTACTGAAGTGTTTGGAGGCTGGTTATTAGAAAAATACTGTGAACTCAGCTTTATATTTCTAATAGAAACATGCATAGGTGTGTGATTTTCATCACAGCCTTTTTTTAGATTGGAAAGACTTTTTTGTAAGTGCAACACGTAGGATGAACACTTTTAAAAATTAGTAGTCTGCTTATGCTGAAGCCCTGTGTGCAGATGGTCCAGTTAGTTTGGCTTTTGGTGTTGAGGACAGTTACCCCCAAATCATTGTGGGCTCTAAGTGTCTTCAGCCGCCAGGTGGAGCGGGTTGGGATGGCCTCAGAGGCCCCAGGGGCTGCAGTGGATGGGGCTACGCTCCCTATAGACGTGTAGCCCCACTGTGGCTGGATTAAAGCTTGTTCCTGCGTTTGTGCCTGCATTTGGCCTCTCCTGTGCAGAGTCTTCTGTTGTCCAATAATGTATCATCTTCTGCTGGGGATTTTCCTCCTGACCAACCGGTTATACCTCTCTGCCTCCCTTTGAGATGGGTGTCTGCTTTTACGAATTTTATGGGAATGTATCAGAGATGCCTGCTTTTTGTCACACTTAGGTGATAGCAGCTGCTGGTTTTAAAAGGTCTAAGGGAAAGAAATAAGAGTTATTTGAGCACCTAATTTCCTTGATCTCTGTTGTTGGCCAGGCTTTCTGGCAAAACTGTGTTTCCTGTAATTCACCTCATTCGCCTTCTTTGCTCATCCATTGCACTGCTTTATGAAACATGTAATTCTGCTGCAGAAGCTGTCTCAAAGAGAAATTAGAGCATATGTTGGCTGAACTTTAGTTTCCCTGAGACACCGCAGCAACATTTCTAAATGTAATATTTTCTAGATTTCTTCTAGAGAAAGATAAAACTTGCACTTTTAGTTTTGATGCTGAAGACGTGCAAAAGCTACATGAAATTATAATATAGGATTGAATGAGTTATGGGGTGGGTGATAGTAGTGGTTTGCTGGTTTTAGAGAGCTTGTCTAGACAGTATTTTTTTCTTTTCATTTTTAATGTATGATTTTTTTCTTATTTTATTTATAGTACAGCTGTAGTCATGAATTTCCACTCGAGAATTTTTCTTTTTGCGTTGTAAATATTTTGAATATTTATTTTAAACTCAATTTTATAGTCTCATATTGTCCCTGCATGTTTGACGCTATAGAACTTATATTTGGTTATGATGATGTTTTACTGTAATTGGTCCGTTATATTTTGTATTCCCAACTATACACTAGCAGATTTAATTAGAAATACTGCATAGTGACACCTTATTCTTTAAGTAAGAATATAGACATTTCTAGAGAAAAACAGAGGAAGATAGAATTGAAGTTCAGCATCCATGTCAATAATTTATGTTTCCAGCTATTCCAGCATACAGAATGCCTCATGCAAAGTTAGAATGAAATAAACATAAAGGTGTACAAAGGCAGTTAAATGAATGCTTTCAAGTAACTGTAGCTGCTGGATTAAACTATTTGAAAATATGTAGACCCAAATGAGCTTTCAAATTATTTTTCCTTTTGGGAGACACTTTTTTGTTCTTTCATTTTTTTTCCTCATTTTTAATTCAGTTATGATATCATTGCACACAGAGTTAGGGTTTGTTAAATATGTTTACTTTTTTTTTTCCCCTGCTCCGTAATTTAAAAAGACTGAGTTTATCTTAAGTTTTGGCTCAACTTTGATAGCTTAGCTTTATAACACTTTTAGAGAATCACAAGAATAACATAGACCCATTAAAAAATGTATTCCATTTTAGTGTTTCCATATGTGTGCTCACGCATATATGTGCATGGTTAAATTTACATTCTCATCATAAAGGGTATTTTTGACAGTGGATGAAGTGATGGGAACCTTCCTCTGAGCTTGGAGGAGAAAATAATCAAGTATTGAATTACTTATTTTACTTTTTATGGTGGCGTGTTAGATCATGCCAAGGTTGGTCAAAACATTGTTTCACCCTTTTTATTGAAAGTCTTGATTGTTTATTGAGCCTTTAGTTGTTAATTCTGTGCACAGTTAATGGCTTTGTAGAGTCGTTCCTCAAGAAACTCTAAATGTAAGACTTCAACAGTGATGTAACCTCTTTATTTTTGTATGTTTGATTATTTTATGATAAGTACTAATTTTCTTCAAAGAGCTTGATACTGATATGCCTAATACTTCTTAAGAATTGAGGAAGTATAGATTGTAAAATTAATTTGTTTTTTATTAATTTTGTTGATATCAAGATTGAAACTTCAGTGTTTTGCAGTAAAAACATTTAGAATTTGTCTGTATGCCTGTATTAAAATAACTTTATGTTAGTATTTCTTCCATAGGTAATGATTTATTGGATAATTTTTAGACTTAAGAAATCATTGGTTTAACTTTAGCAGATCTTCTGTAACTATCACAACAAAATAAATCAGATTTGTGAATGACATCCACCAAGACTGTTTGTTATGGTGTGTTGTGACATAGGCTTGACCCCCACTACTGGGATCGTAGTTTAGTGTGTACTGTTAGATTAGGTTACATATTGCCATTTGGTGCTCCGTCCTTGTGACTTTTCCCCTTATATTTTATTTAGTTCCAAAAGATGGAATGAATCAGTTCTCATCATGCCTGTGTTAATCTTTAACATAATTCTCACCATTTTTTGTGAAGTGAGGTGGCAGCTGAAAGTTGAGCTCTTTTCTATTGCTTCAGTATATTTGGATCAGCTGAGAGTCCTAATCTGCTCCCAGTCTTTTTTGTAAATGAATCACACTGTGATTTCTTTATTGGCACTCATTCTCTTCAGGTTACTCCATGTCCAGTTAAGGTAACTGGTATTTTAACACTTCTTATGTATCCATTCTTTGCTATATAAAATGATGACTGTCTTTGTAGCATTTTTGTAGCAGAAAAAGTAATATTAATTTAAAATAAATGGTCTTTTTTATTATTAGCTACATATGCAAAAAAAGGAACATCTGCCTTCCAAATGTTATTCAATGGTTGTAATTAAAAGGTTAAATAAAAGCTGAGGCAAGCTTTGAATTTTGAAGCATTTGCAACAGCTAGTAATCTGACTTACTGCAGACATTTTTGTCAAAGTTGAAAAAGTTAGAGCTAATTAATTTCTTGGGAGACATATGATGAAATTGTAGGTGTGATAACATATTTGAGTAACATATGGTCGTTATGGGGCACCTTTCTAATGACTGAGCACCAAGTTAAATATAGACTTTCCAGTTTTTCACTTCTTCTATTAGTGGTTCTTTGTTACTACAATTTAAACTCCTCTTATTTTCTGTTGTACATGAAATAGGATTCTTTATATGTTTGTAAGACATTTAAAAAATATTACTGCCATAGTGCTGTGCCTTGGTGAAATTTACTGAGGCAGACAATTTATCTCTCCTTGTCATAGCCTTCTGATTTTGGTACCATTAATTGAGATTATGTACATTGTGACCTGTATTTTTTAAAACATAAACTTGCTGCTGAATGTTTAGGTGTGTGTCCTCAAAAGCAGGAGTGAAAACATTTTGGAAAGATTGGTAGAAAATGCATGTTGCTCCCCCTATATGTAATATATTGAAACTTATTTTAATAAGCTGCTGTAATTTATTATGTCATAAAAAGGACAGAGGTATTTTTGGAGCAATTTCTCATTCAGTCTACAAAGCAAAGCCATGGTAAACTGTATCATGTTTCACGAGAGGTGGTGGTTCTGCTGTTTCTTAGGAGGTTGTATGTAAAGATTGTATTAGAATAAATAAATGTTTTATTTTGTAATAAAAGTAATCAGAAGCTTTAAATAATTTTAAATTTCATTTAGCTGCTGTTATTATTTAGAGCAAATTTCAAAATTTATTATTTCAGTGTCAACAAGCGGAATGAGCAACGCAATATATAATTTAGTGATAGTGACACACAAGTGAGGAAGGAAATAAAAATCTTTCAGGTGAAAATGAGGAACAAAATGGAAGGAGAAAAGTTTTCTGGGAGCGGGGGGTTGGAGAAAGTAGAGGATGCACGAGAAAGTTACTGTTTGTGGTGGGAGAAGGTAAAGGATGCATATTGATGGGGGCTAAGTATGCGTGGGAATTGTAATGAGTTGAATAAGAATTTTTTCGCAAGTCATGCTTTTGTCTGTACTTCAGTATCAAATGAAATGAAAGATGTGGGGGTTTTATTGCTATAAAAATGACAATTAATTTGGTTCTAAAGGAACTCTATTTCTCATCAGTTTTGCATTGCTGGAGATGATGCTGGATTATCACAAAATCTGAATTCAGAGTAGCTGCAGCTTCACTTTTGAAGCCTTGTCACAGAGCTTATAACTATGGCTACAGAATGAAGAAGGGGGTTTAAATATAACAAGAAGCATGGTAGCGATTATTACTTGAATGGCTCCATTTCTTACAGGAGAGTGAAAAATCTGTGCTGGTACTTAGAGAGAGAGAAAATCTCATATTGCCTGGAAGAAGCAAATGGAGAATTATGTCTTGGTAGCTATGGTATTAGTGGAGAGGAAAACAGCCTGAGAAAGATAAGTCTGGGAGTGCCATTTTCATGCAGACAAAATGTCTAGCACTATGTACAGTATCCTTTGGACTTTGTTTCTTATATTGATTACATTTCTTTTTTTTTTTCTTTTAGGTAATTTTTCTAAAAAGGGAGCCTTAATATATTTCTTGCTTTTTTGTATAAGATGCTCAGGTGATATTTTCTGGCAGGCTCTTTGGCTAGAAAGGAGAACCAAATCATGATTTCTACCAATGAAATTGTATTTTGCTATTTGCTTTTCTTTGGTTACGCTTGGCAGAGGTAAGTTTCTCACAGCCTACCTCCCTCCAAAACTGTCTAGCTGATCAAACTATTTATGTACTTAAATATTTATTTCTGCATATCACTGAAGCATTAAGACCATGATCACAGCTGGAAATAAGTGGAAGCAGTTTAAAGTCTAGAAGTCTTACTTGGTTTAACACCTGATGATTCTGGTTTTTTTTTTTTTGTTAAATTAGAAATATTTCTGTAATCTTTAAATGATAATTTTGTCTAAATAAAATTAACTTTGTGAATAAGTTACTCTTGCAGTAGCAGAAAGTGATTGAATACCTGTTGACAATATAGGTGGAGGGATGTGGGTGAGGAGGAAGACTTAAGGCAGTTATGTTCAATCCTGATAAGCCTGATATACTGCATACAGGAGACGTTTGTATATTTCAGTTTTAGCCTACTTCCCTACCAGTGACATTTATGTGTTTTTATTTTAGCCTGTTTGCCTACAAGTAGGTGTGTTTAATTCTGGAGTATTCACATCTGAAATCATCAATAGTATACTTACTATGCATAAATTGTGGTGCAGATGTGATGAGATCAGGACTCTGGGTATTCATATATTTAGTTATTTATTGTTAAAAATTGCTGAAGCCCTGAAGAGACCAGTGATCAGGGAGGAGGGTGTATGTTAAAAATCCAATTAAAAAAAAAAGGAAAAAAAAAGCATCTTGTGGCACATGATGAACTCTCACATCTAAGCATTTTTGGATGCTTTCATAGCCATCTGTAGAGGGAGGATCATTGATTATGCATCAGTCAGATAAAAGAGATGATTCTGATACATTTCTTTCTTCACCAGATACCATTTTACTGCAAAATACTATGGTATCTTGATCAAATGATAAAAACACTTTTTTTTTTTAAAGGGGTGTTAATAAAAGCATACCGTGTAAAGAACACAAAGTATATGCTACAGTGAAAGGTTGAGTTTCTCTTAGGGGTCTCTGATAGCTGTGTAAATCATAGGAGGGAGGAAAATCTTGATGAATCACATTTAAAATGAGTCACCACCAGATCCCCCCATCCCACTATTGGTGTGCGTTTCCTGCAGCTTCTCTTCTGAGTTGAAACATTGTGAAAACAATTTTGACAAAACATTATTTTCTACTTAAAACTTTGAATGTTCAGTAAAGCATTATTTAGTCATACTAAGTTACAAAACTAATGAAAAGAAAAGAGGTATACGAAGTTGGTTGTTACGAGAAACAAATTTGCCATCTGCATTTGTTTAGGAAGATAAAGTATAGTGTATTAAGAATATACATCAGACCAGTTAGGTTCTATAACGTACAGAGCCAGCAGTAGTTTACAAAAAGAGACGTGAAAGAAAGATTCTCATAGTTTCATATGGGAGACTGACATAATTTAGAATACACTCCTGTTCTGTTGCTGATTACTTTGTTAGAGGTGTTAGATCACAGCATAAACTTCATTTCCCTGATATAAGCCCCATAATGATTTAGGTTTTTTTTAAGGAATTCAGAATAGCAGAAAGCAAGAAAACATGATTTTTGTATTCAATTGTTTGTTTTCTCTTTAAAACAGTCTTTCAGCTTTCAGTATTGAAATAATTCCAAACATTCAAATGTTAAAATATCACATTTGGCATATGACATTTCTCATTGAGGAACAGATCTGTGTTTATAATTTTTCTGTGGTTTGGGGTTTTTCCTGGGGCTCGGGGTGGAATGTCATAACTGTTTGCAAGTTGTTTTGTACTGCTTTTTTTTAAAAAAAAAAATTATAGGCATTTTTACGTGTATTTTTATATATTGAAAAAATACAAAATTGCAGAAAATAAATAAGGGAAATAATCCAGTTTCTTTTTAGGTTTACCTCAGCAGTTCAACACTGTGAAAGATACACTCATGTATTTTAGATGATGTATGAGCTGGAGCAATTTCTGTTGTTGTACTCTTCTCAGTTATTT